>CM035785.1:6400160-7600160 GCA_020466265.1 Siphamia tubifer | reverse complement strand
CAATAGTTTATTAAAATGCTCAAATAAGCTCAACATTTAACATTTGCCAAAATAAAATACAATGTAGAATTAAAAGAAGCTGTATATGAATTACTGACATTGTACTGCACTTTGATGTTTCATACTTTAAATAGATTTTGCTGATAATACTTATATACTTGAATAAGTTTTTGAATGCAAAACTTTTACTTGTACTAGAGTATTTTCATATTGTGGTATAGGAACTGTTTCTGAGTGCTTTTTTTCCCCATTACTGCTTACTGTTAGAAACTTAATTCAACAGATTTAGCAGCTGTTTTCCAGTTCTGAATTTATTTTTTTAGTAATCAGGGTAACTCATTTTATCTCCACAGGAAGATGATGACATCGAGGAGGGCGACCTCCCAGAGCACAAACGATCTTCTCCACCTGTCGATTTCTCCAAGGTGGATCCATCCAAACCTGAAGAGCTCCTGAAGATGTCCAAGAAGGGCAGGACTTTGATGGTGTTTGCAACGGTGTCTGGGGATCCTATCGAGAAGGAGACAGAGGAGATCACAGGCCTGTGGCAGGGCAGCCTTTTCAATGCTAACTTTGATATTCAGAGGTAATTGATCTTTACTTTCATCTGCAGATACGGTGGTGAAGTGTAGGAACTTTGTTAAAGACAGGAGCCAGGTTCTGTCACATACTTTGAGCTGAAATTTTATCTACAAATGATTCTGAATTGTATGACTTTGAAACTGTAATTTAAGAGAATGATGCTTCAGAAGCTGAGTCCTGAACTTTAGCCCTGGACTATCACCTCTAAACTTGGAGCCTGTTAATGAAAATGTTCAGTTGTTGGTTGAATGGGGCAGAGACAACCTGGAGTGGGCGGGGCCTGAAGTATGTCCTGTGCATTTAAAGGGCCAGTGCTCAAAACCACCTTTCTGGTGTAATTCATCAGAATTAGGATTGAAGATAGACCTGTGGAGTTGAATGAAGAATTCAGACCCAAGCAGAGCATTTACAGTTTATGGAGACCACTAGGAAATGTAGGAAAATAAACCAATTCCATTTAAAAATGCAGACCTTATTATTTAGTATATAATATAATGTGGTATTTTCATACAGTCTTTATGCATTTCAAGTGCTCCGTTATATTCTATTGTTCTTTTATTCTATTCTACCTACTATAATAACTGTGTTTTGTTGTGAGTACTATTTTCATTTGTATTAAGGTTACTACTCATCCCCATATGTTAATCATTGATCCACCTCCAAAAGGAGCAAACTGATACAGACTAATGCTGAAGCTTCATACTCTGACCTGTTTTATAGGTTGAGCAGGTTTATACTTAGATTATAACATTTAAGACATGAATGGATTAACACCATCCCTCTCTGTCTTCTCCTGCAGGTTTGTGGTGGGCTCCAACAGGGTGATCTTCATGCTCCGGGATGGCAGCTTAGCCTGGGAGGTCAAAGACTTCCTGGTGGCTCAGGAACGCTGTCTGGATGTGACCGTGGAGGGACAGGTGTTCCCTGGGAAAGCAGCCAAGAAGGACGATGCCAAATACAAGAAGCAGAATGAAGTCAACACGAAGAAGAAGAGCAAGAAGAAGACAGAGAACAAGAAACCAGACTTGGAGGGCAACACTGCAAGCAACCTGAAGCAGGAGCTTTGATGGACTTACTCAGCAGGAGGAGGAGTCGGGTTCTCCACTGTCTGATTGTGTCAGTTTTACTGCTATGAGAAATAAACTCTGAAGAGGTTGCAAAAGATACAAGGAAGCAATGTTGTGAGTGAACTTATAAAACCTAAAGTATTCATATAAATACTGAGATACTGTGAGGTTTGGCTCCACCTATGTTTCAGTTCTTGGTCAAAAGTCATGATCACACCCTTCAACGAGTTGTAAAGTCAGTGTTTTAAAGGGGCAATTTGTAATATTTTCAGATTGAAAATGTCCAAAAGTGGTCTCAAATTAGCATCTTACTGGGAAAAACAACACTAGTTACAACAAAGACGTTACAATTTTTTCTTCAGACATTAAAATTGGCATGCTAATTGGCTAGCCCAAGCCTATCATGTCCAGTAAAACCATTCTGGACCACAAGAGGTGTTGTCAACACACTGTACTGTGAATTTGTTGTGTAAGGTTTAACAACAATTCTACAGGTAACTACAAGTTATTTCTGGACTAAATTTTTCATTCTACATTTTACAAGTTGGTCCTTTAATGGGTTTTCATATAACAAATACAATATTTAATTTGAGAGGTACTTGTGAAAAGAATGGTTGAATCAACAGAGGTTTTTCTAGGTACCAACATAAGCGAAATCAAATGCACTCATCTGTTTAATTTTTCACTGAATAAAAAAATAAACATTTTTATACAATTCAGAGAAGATTTTCCTTGTTTTTCTCCATAGATGTGTTAAAGAAAATAATTATACAGCTATAACAAAAAATGAAAGTAAAGTAGGAAAAGATTAAACCAAGCAATCCTAATTTCTCATGACCATTCTTTCAGACATCTGGATCCTTCATAAGTGTTTCTTACACATTTCAGACCTTTATTCCATACATCATCATTGGTCTGTACTCACCTCAAGCTGAAATAGCTAAGTTGGGCAAATACAAAGTACCTTTCAATGTAAGAAGATTTTATAAGAATAGTCAAACTGATTGAAAACCATTGTATGTGACGTGTGATATGTTTGAAACCTTTTCTTTCCAAAGATCATCAGTGTCCTTCAGTGGATGAATAGTAAGACTATACTATGTTATATACAGGTTGTGTCTGAAAACCAATCTTCATGACTTCTAGAGCTTGTGGATGTCTGAAAGTAATAAAATGTGTGTTTCAAACTAAAATAGCTCAGTTGGGAGAGTGTTAGACTGAACATCTAAAGGTCCGTGGTTTGATCCTGAGATTTGGCAAAGGAAGTATCTTTCAATGGACTCCATGAAGGGAGACTTTTGACATGGCACCAAACTGACTGAAAACCATTGCATCTGACTTGGACAGTCTTCATAGCTGTTTCTTAACATGTTTGAAACGTTTCTTCTAAACCACCCTGGGATGGTAAAGGGTTAGTAATTATACCAGTAAATATTACATGCCGAGTTGTGCACCTCAATTGCTAGGTGATCATAGTTGATCAGAACTGAAGCCGACAGCTGGTCAGCTGGAGTTGATGACAGGTTGATTGATGAATGAACTGCAGGTAGGTGGTTGTTCCTCATCTGGTTCATTCTCTTTTTTTTTTTTCCTGTAACCCTCTTCGCACATATTTCAGTACTGATCCTGCATAGTCTAGAAATACAAAGAAAGGGGATTAGCATAAGAGGGGACTCAAATATTTAAATAAATAAATACATTATATATATATATATATATATATATATATATATATATATATATATTGTAGTTGAACCCTTTCAAATTGGCATCCTGTAGCAGTTCAACCCCTTAAACACCACAGAAATTCTTTATCTTCAAACATGGATTTCTTCTAAAAGTACAAGTATGTGCTACTGTTTAAATGTAAAGACTTTTTTGGAGTGGAAGGAATGCAGCTGAGTCTAATCTATTTAATTTTTACTTAATTTAATGTAGTTCATATTATAATTAGCATAATTATTGTTTTTGATATATACTGTATTGCATTGTAACATCATTCTACATCTATGAAGAAATAAAGCAGTCAGCCTAAGGACAGATTACTTATCAGTGTTAAAAATATCTGACCAGTGAACATTTAGTAGAAGCCTAAATCTTACAACCCTCAGAACTTAAGTTGTTTTTTTTTAATTATTATTATTATTATTATTATTTGTTTTGTTGAATTTCAGTTCCACCTGCAGATGTCACTCTTTTCCACCAAAGCCCAGGAACTTTTTTTTGCCAAGAACTTATTTGGGTGAAATTATTTCCTGGTAATTGCACTTCTATCACACCCTGAAGTTCTGCATAATTTATTCAAATCAGGTTACATTGCATTTGGCAGACGCTTTTATCCAAAGTGACTTACAATAGAGGACATAATATAGCCTGTAGCACTAGCACTTACAAGGTCGACAGGAAATAGAACAAGAAATGCAAATGCTCTTTGGGGTTAGGTTGATAATGTAACAGGAGCAGTAAAAAAAACTGCAGTCCAGTTCATGTACATTCATAAATTAAGCTGTAGTTAATTAATTAAAACGACTGGGAGACTGAGTACAGTTGCCACACACAAATAGACTATTAAAAGATATCAAAAACTATTTTGTTTTAGATGCAACATATCTTCAAGGTGTGTGCTAATAAATAAGAAATTATATCTTAAAAAAAGTGCACTTTTGTCTAAATTGTACCCTCGCTTAAAACTGCAGCCTGGGTAACATTTTATTTATATTGCCATTAAGACACATATGATAGGCTGGATGGATCACCTGCTCTGTCTGTGGAATGTGGTCTCACACTGGCCACATACATGTGCCATCATTGTGAATAAATATATTTGTATAAATCTATTTATTTTTGGTGTTGTTTTTTTGTTATGTGTTTAACTTAATAATGTTGTCTTTGATATGTTGTAATTGCAATGCTACTATTAATTTGATACTGTTAAATATCTTTCAAATATGGAATAAAAAATTAAAATAGAAATATAAAATAAAAACATTACATCTGCACTGTTACAAATCTGTTAAATATTGAATATATGCAAGGCTAAAAAGTGGATATTTGTTGATGTTTTACGATGTTTTGAATATCATACCATGTCAATGACAATAGATTTTTGGGTTGTAGTCTATTTTATTCCATTTTACACTAAATACATTAGAAACACACATGAAACAAAATTACTTTAATGATTTAAATTAAGTAAAATAAAATCACGACATCTCCAAACACTCACTTGTCACTTTTCTGTTGTTTTCAATGGTGTCTCAGCAGTGCTTGCGACTGTTCGTAACAGTGGTGGTCATAAGTAGGTGGTTAGCTAACTGCTAACTGTTTTGTTTAGCTAACTGCTAACTGTTTTGTTTAGCTAACTGCTAACTGTTTTGTTTAGCTAACTGCTAACTGTTTTGTTTAGCTAACTGCTAACTGTTTTGTTTAGCTAACTGCTAACGGTTTTGTTTAGCTAACTGCTAGCTGTGGGTTACTGGTCTTTATATGTTAATGATAACACATTTTCCCATACTTTAGTTTTATTACCTACCTGCATGGGCATCTGTGTGAAAGTTCCCCATTTTGGGGGAAAAAAACAAACAATTTTCTGTCAAACCGGAAGTGTGGGTGTGAGTTGTGCATATGCACATGCATGGAATAAAGAGGGGTAGCCTATTTATATCACAATTATATTTTTTAGCGAGTAAATAAAGTAATATAGCATTTATTACAGAGAAACCCCACAAAGTGCTTTACAGATTAAAAGGATAAGACAGCAAAAAATACAAAATGTTTTCGAGATTAAAAGACTATAGATACACAAAAGACTACAAAGTACAAAGGTATAATGTGATAGTCTAAAACACCCAATACAATTAAGGAATACCCATAAAAGCAATAGAATTAATGTGTGTTTAAAACTGTCCATTGAGGCTGCATTCATAGTCAAAGTCATCTGATGTCATAGACAGTATATGGTCTGATGTCATAGATACACACGTGTTGTGTATTGATTGTAGATCATCTCTCGAGCCTTCTTTTTAAAAAAAAAAAAAATAAATCTCTATAGCTTTAATTTTTAATGTAGTTATTTTTTTCATCTCTAGTGCCTTCAAATATGTTTTCTGATATGTTTCAGTGTGTTTCAGCTCACCATTGCCCTCTGTGTAGATGAACAGTCAGACTAGTATACTGTGTATTCCTATAGTGGTGATTTTTAACAGGTTGTCAACATGCATGAAATAAATTCTTCATAGCTCCTACAGGTTATCAAGGATCTAAAAGTCTCTCGTCTCATCATCTGAACCTGCTTCATTCCTCACTAGGGCTCTAAAAGTCATGTACATATATTTGTTTCAAACTGATATAGACAGAAGATCTAAAGGTCCCTAATTCGATCCTGGGTTTTGGCTTTGGAAGACCATCCTACGAAAACATATTGGATTCAAATGAAAACATTTATATCAGCTCTGAATTAATTAATTAATTATCTCATTAACTCCAAAAGACAGAACTGTTTTTTGTGTATGAATGTAAACACCTCTGTACCACCTCTGTACACCTCTGTACCATCAAATTATGGTAAAATATTTTATCTAACTTTTCCCCCATTGTATCTGCCCCCCCCCTCCCATGTATCTGACTATTTCCCTCCATTGTATCTGACTTTTTTTCCTATTGTATCTGAGTTTGAGAGCCTTCATAAGCGTTTCCTGACATGTTTCAAACCTTTATTCCAAAGGTTGTCAGCGCCCTCTAGTGGATGAATAGTCAGACTATACTTAGTTATTTTGGACAGATTGTCAAACACCTGAAAATCATTCATGACTTCTGGAGTTTATGAAAGCTCTAATGTCATGATATACAGTTCTTTTAAGCTGAAATAGCTCAGTTTGGAGAGGGTTGGACTGAAGATCTAAATGCATCTGGTTCAACCTGAGGTTTCAGTATTGGAAGACAAAGTCCTGTTCAATTTAATTCCAGAAATGGAGAGTTTTGAGTGTGGTCAAACTGACTGAAAAGTTGACTTTTTCCCCATTGGATCCAACTTCTAGAGACGTTGTCACTGTTTCCTGACATGTTTCAAGCCTTTCTTCCAAAGGTCATCAGGACCCTTCAGTGGATGAAGATTTTATTTATTTTTTTCTCCTTTTGTGCAGGTTTGGTTTTCTCCTCTTTTTGCGATCTACTTATTTATTTGTTTTTATTGATGGACAGTTGGTGGTTGGGAATAACACATCACCTTGCAGTCTTTAATTACAATAGCACCGCCAGTTGGTTTGTGTCCTCGTTCGTCCTGTCCGTCCTGTCCAGTCTTTGTTTCCTCCGCACATCACTGAGGTGTAGCACTGCCCTCACTGGGAGAGTTCTAATGGGGGATGTCTGCTCAGCTTTCGGGGAGGACCGATGATGGTCACACACATGAACTAAATAGTATGGCTGCAAGACTGGAATATGCACTGATCTCAAGCAATGTTGACTCCCCCTCTGTGGGGTTAAAAGATATATAAAAATAAATAAATGAATAAAATAAGTGAATGAATAGAAAAATAAAATAAAATAAAAAAAAATAAGAACAAAATGCAGACAAATTAGAAAAAGGAAAGAAAAAAAGGGAAGAAAAGAGAAAGGGAAAAGAAGAAGGAAGGGAAGAAGAAAAGAAAACAAACAAACGAACAAAAAAACTCTATTTGTTACCTACTTTCCTCTCTGCTCATTTTTTTGTTTTTGTTTTTTTTTGTTTTTTTTTGTTTTTTGTATATATGTATATGTTTAGTACTTCAGGTATTGATTATTGTTATTGTTATTATTATTATTATTATCATCATTTTTGTACTATGCACTCTATTGCTATAAGATGAATTCAGGTTATTGGGGAAGTGAAGAAGGGGTAGGATTAAATAAGATTATGCTTCATTCTACTCCTTTTCGGACATGTCATTGTTATTATTATTATTATTGTTGTATGGATTATTGTTGCACTTTGCACAGTAAAGCTCTATAATGTGCTTCAAAAATGGTCATTTTGGATAAAATTACAGAATGCCTGAAAACCATTCTGATTGACTTCTTCATTCTTCATGAGTATTTCCTGACATGTTTTCATGCCTATCAGGTTTTCCTTGTAAAGGTCATTATTGCCCTCCAGTGGACAAATTGTAAGGTCAGTTTTGACAGGTTATCAAATTGCCTGAAAACCTCTTCAGTTTATTTCCAGAACCTTCAGGCATGTTTCCAGAGGCGTTTGATGTCATTGAAACAGTTTTGTCCAATGATCATTAAAGGCTGATTAGTGTTATAAAAAAGTGCTGTAAACAGTTATTTACAAGTATTTGAGTTGTTTCAGGATGTTTGAGCACAGAATTCTCACCGACATTTCCGAGGATCTCTGAATACCTAACTGTGTTACCGTGTTAGAAAACTCAACATATGTTTTTGCATCGTCAAACAGCTGTTTAATCATACCATAATGATCTTCAAGTCCGGTGGACATGTTTCTTTCTGGTTTATTCAACTGGCTTCAGGTCAAAATTGGATAAAACAGGAAACGGCCATTATCCGTTTTTCCATAATTAATTTAAACACAAAAACGAAAAATGAAAAAACAGATCATTACCCATTTTTTCATTTTGGTTTTGGAAAGAAATAATGAAGAAATGAGTTGCTTTTTCATTGTCTTATTTTTGGTTTTATTTTCAAAAACGAATGAATGAATGATACACGGTTTCAACACCCATGAACTATTTTAACCAGCAATGAGTGGAATAATAACCGTGACGCCTTTCACATCAACTGATCGTTTGTCAGCTGTGTCCTCGGCTTCCACAATTATTTGCGTTGTAACTACATTCCCAAACTTAGTTGCAAGTTTGTATTTTTGTGATATCTCTGTTAGCAGTAACTGCTAATCGACCATCGATTACTGCCAAGATGGCGACGTCATTTATTTTTTTCTGGTCACATGACCAACCTGTAACGTCATCATCCGGAGCTCTATATATTTTTTTAATCTGACAGTTGCACCACTATAGAGTTTTTAATCTGATATCTACATATACTGTACAGAAAACTATTGTTGCTACTAAATAAATGACTATTTATTTAGCTTATTTTTTACATTTTACATCTGTGCTGAGCCAATTGCAAAGAAATGTCATTCATTATTCACTATGTGCATATTTGAATTACAGTAATGACTGTCTATCTAATTTGCAAATATTTTGTTGCAAAACATATGAAAGAGTAAGACACTGTCTGCACGGAAACGAGTTCACGTGAAACTGACATACTATCTTAACAGATTGGCCTTTTGTCAAAATGGGCCCAGTCTCGCAGATACCCCAAAACGATCTCTTTGGAAAACGGGTCCCAGAGTGGGAAGATCTGGATACGGTGCCGTGTGTGTTCACATCCACGTCATGACCACATGACCAGAAGAAAAGCAGCCTTGCACCCGTAGCATTCATTTTCATCACAAGACAGCAACAATGGCGAACAATAGAGCAGTACTGGTGAATGGGTTAGGCTGTTAGCAGTGGTATTGTTGTTTGTGTTGTGTGGCACCGGTAGAAAAAGGATGTAGCTGCATGTGCACTACTTCCTCTATTGTTCTCTTGTATCCAGTGGGACTTGGTTTACAGTACACATAGTGGTGTTGCATGTTAATTGCATCATTTTCAGCAAGCGTTTTGCCCCCACACTGATGCTGATTTTTACTGAAACTGTTCCATTTTTACCTAATATTTTTTGACACGGTTTCAAAACTAAACCCGTATCAAACTCATCTGGACATAGCCTAAAAGATCAAGGGTAAAGACGATTAAAATTGAGTAAAATCCACCAGTTCATCACAAACTCAATATTAACTGGACTGAGAGGAAGAACAAAGAGATATGAGGGGGAGGAGGAGGAAGAGCGTAGTGTGGTCTCTGTAGGACACTCTGACTTCATTAACGCCTTCTCACACACGTCCATCTTTCTGTGAACCCCATGATTCCTATCTCCTAATGTAGTCAGAGACCTGGACCACGATCCAGGTCCAGGTCTGAAAATGTGTTACTGAAAACTTATGAATGATGAGGCCTAAGAAAGTTCCCAGAGGGATCTCATTCTCAGTTTAACTCATTTTTTGGTAGTTTTTTCAGGTTATTCACATCATTTTGTTTGGATCGTTTAGAAAAGTAAGTATTTTCAAAATCTAATGAGGGTTTTTTTTGCACTAAAACAAAGACAATCACTTGGAATTGTCATGACTTATAAGTTATTATGCTGTTATTTTACACATCTGGCCCACTGGAAATCAAATTGAGCTGAATGCAGCTGCTGAAAGAACATAATTTGAAACCCCTGGGTTAGGTTAGGTTAAGCGTTTTCTCTTTTCTAGCTGGTTTTATTCTGAAGCTCCTGCTGATGAAGCCACTGAGCTGTGAATGAAGCGTCCACACCTCCATCTGCACCATCTGCTTCCTGTGAGTGACCTCCATCTGCCTCTGAACACATGCACTCACATCAGTCTGATACACTGGAAAAAGTACCCTTGAAAAACAAGTTTTAAAAAATGTATACCAGATATTTTTGCTTGAATTAAGAAAAAAAAAAAAATCTGCCAATGGAACCAGTGAAACTGATCTTGGTCAGATTTCTTAAATCAGATTTTTCCAGAACTAGTGTGTATAAATCAGTTCTTATATCTCACTGAAAGGTTCCTTTGTAGGTGATTCTGTCTTATTATCCTCCCCACGAAAGGGAACGCAAGGGGTATTGCTTTTTTGTTTTGTTTTTTCAATTTGTTTTTATTTGTTTGTCTGCACAACAACTTTACACAAAAACTATTGGACCAATTTTCATGAAATTTTCACAAAAAGGTGCAAGATGGTCTGGAATAGGTCCCATTAATTTTTGGTGAATGTGGGTCAAAGGTCAAGATCAAAGGTCACTAGAAATGTGTTTTCACATTGATCAGATATAAGGCAAATCAGGAATGATCTTTTCTTTCCTGTGTATCAATGTTGCATAGAGCTTCTTTCTGCTCTCACTGGTGATGTGCATTGATATCAGAACCTTGAAGGACAAATTCTCTTGGTCAAGGGTCAAGGTCACAATATATATATATATATATATGTATATATATATATATATATATATGTATATATATATATATATATATATATATATATATATATATATATATATATATATATATATATATATATATATATATATATATATATATATATAAAGAAAGAAAAATTCCAAGGCGGCACTCTCTTATAAGTGAAGAATAAAAAGCCTTTATTAAACTGGCTTGTAAATATATACAAGCCATATATATATATATATATATATATATATATATATATATATATATATATATATATATATATATATATATATATATATATATCACACCACAAATCCAGTGTCCTGAGGCTGTACACAAAGTGAAAGGAAGGGGGCCGAGGAGTAGTAAGTGTCAGAACTACTGTCCAAGAGGTAACAGCGAACCTCCAGGTATCAAGACAAAAAAATATCCCCCAATGACCAACTGCTAAGTGAATGCCTCAGGCAACAAAAGCCTGAGGGTATCTATTCACTGGCAGGGCATTCACCTGCTTTACCCTCTGTAGGTATCTGGCTGTGGATGACTTCCGTGCTACCTCCTTATGATTCCCATTTACCTGTGGGATCCCCAGGTATTTGTTCCTTTCCTGCACATCTGCGATGCTCCCTTCAGTTAGGTCAACCCCTTCAGTTGTGATCACCTTTCCTCTTCCTCTTGAGAGGTAGATGTCCATGAAGACCTAAAGTGTTTGTGAGGGGCGGGGTTTATTTTGCCTGCTACCACTTATTTTAACTGTGATGAGATATTTGGACTAGAAATGAGACAAATATACTTGGTTAGATTTAGATTTTTGTAGTGTATGACCAGTAGAACATGAGACCATGTGACTGGGACATGGGTGTCGGACATCACAGCGATGTTGACCTCTATTTCCTCCGTTGAGAAACCAGAGTCATCAGCGCTCAGTTAGATTTATGTTCCTGTAGCTGAACGCTTACACCTTCAGACAGAGTTCAAGCCTGAATGAAAAACCCAGAGACAAACCCAGTGCATTTGTCACAATTATCAGCAGAACAGGAAAATAGGACAGAGGCATGCTGGGAAAAATAACAACAACAATAACAACAACACAGGCTGCTCTGACCATACGCTGAACATCCAGAGCAGTGAATTATTTAGTGATGGTTCATGTGATATTTCTGGAGGACTTGAACCTCAGACAGAACAGGAAAGAGATCTTCAATATGAGGGACAAAATTAGAATAAATACTTGAATATATTTACTTATTTATTTGGCTTCTTTCTAAAGTGACTTACAGGGGAAAGTGAGCAATCAAGCTCTCTGAAGAATAAAATACAAGAATCAATTAAAAACACAAAAAAACTGCTGTACAATTAATAATAAATATATAAATAAATAAATAAATGATTATAATTCATGTTTTTAATTCAATATTTTAATATTAAGTTATTTGTACATGTATTATTTATTCATTCATTTGTAAATATGTTATTTATTGTCCCTTATAGTTCAAAGGGAAAGGACTGAAATAACAACTTCAAATTAAAACAGACAGCAGGGGGTGTAACCACCCCCTGCTGTCTGACCTCTTCTCCAGGGCCACATCCCAGGTGTGTGATAGTGTGTTTGCTCCGTCGTCCCTGTTCATGGCACCTGCTGCTTTCTGACCAATCCTCCTGCAACAGCCGTATAAGACAACTCACAACAACAATATGTGGCACTTCTGAAAAAGGCTGCAGGAAGTAACTAAAACTAGTCAAGTAGTTAAACAAACACTGTGCCTGTCTGTTAAAGTACCCTAACTACAATAGTTAATTTTGGAACACAGTACCTTTACATGATTTTAAAACAAAAAAAGAAGACAACATAATTAACATCATTGTCCAGGAGAGGATGGAAGTAAATGGACTACACTTATATAGTTCTTTTACACTCAAAGCACTTTACATTAGCTTCACATTCACCCATTCACACACACTCATACACCAGTAGGTTTATAACGTCAGTCAGGGTTCAGTGTCTTGCTCAAGGACACTTCCACATGTGGACAGCCAGAGCCGGGACACGAACCGCCAACCCTTTGATCATTGGACGACCCGCTCTACTATCTGAGCCACAGAAGTGGAAAACACATAAAAAATAAATAATTAAAATTACAATATAACTGAAATAATAATGTAAAATAAATGATTAATTTTTTTTTGCACAATGTGTGTGTTGTGTGTATTTTAATGGTGTATTCCTGTAACTATGTGTTGTTGCATTGCTGTTGCCTATCTTGGCCAGGACTGCCTTGTAAATGGGATATGTCCTGGGTAAATAAAGGGGGGAAATAAATGAATGAATAAATGAATGAATGAATGAATAAATAAATAAATAATGATGTAAAGTAAAAACAATAAAAATAAAAATCTAATTACAAATAATTAAAAATACAAATAATATGATAAACAGCCTTATACCTCTCTGTAAATTAGCCTTTTTCAAATACTTTTAAATTTATGGTAAAAATAATATATTAATATATATAATATATATTTTTCTCCCATCTTCCATTGAATGCAGATCTGTTTAAACTGATGATTTTCCATCCATAAATGAAACCTGAAAGGGTTAAAGAGTCGACGCTGACATTTAAAACGTCTGTAATGAAAGTAAGTCGTAAACACAAATGTTTTAATTGGCTGCATCTCTGTGTGTTTACGACACCAGGCTGTGATGAGCCATAAAACAGACACAGGAAGTCTGAATGATTCACAAAGGTCACAACCTTTTGATTCTGACACATGGTAGTGGTGGGAGGTGGCTGAGGCGGACGCCATAGCGACGGCAGCACATGAATAAAGATAAAGCAGAGGTGACTGATGAGATGTTCAAGGACCCAAAATGAAAAAAGACATTACACAACATGGATTCCACTGGTGAGGAGGAGGAGGAGGAGGAGGAGGAGGAGGAGGAGGAGGAGGAGGAGGAGGAGGAGGAGGAGCAGGAGGAGGAGGAGGAGGAGGAGGAGGAGAAAAAAGAAGGAGGAGGAGGTGGAGGAAGAGGAAAAGTAGAAAGAGGAGGGGGAACAGGTGGAGGAGGAGAAGGAGGAGGAGGTGGAGGAGGAAGAAAGAAAGCTAAAGGAGGGGGGAGAAGGAGGAAAAGAATGAGGAGGAAGAGGAGGTAGATGTGGAAGAACAGTGTGTGTGTGTGTGTGTGTGTGTGTGTGTGTGTGTCAGTCCTCAGTTTTTCATACTTGTGTATTTTTAGTTCATGAACAGACTTGTGATGGAAAGTTGATTGGACCAATATAGTGGGAGATATTAATAATCTTTTTTTTTATTTAATTTTTTTTTTTACTTTTAGGGGGCAACGACCATGTCCTCTCCTGTCATGTTTGAGTTACATATAAATGACTTCACAGGAGTTTCCAACCCTGTTGCTATGACGATGCTGCCCACATAAAGATGAAAAAAGATTGAACTGGAGTTGATTTGAGTCGAGTTGGTTCTAAAAGCTCATAAAGGATTCAGATCAGAGGTCAAGATGTTCCCCTTCTGTTGACGCTCAGACTTTATGTTCATTAAATGAACTGTTTCTGATGAAAGTTAAAATACTTTTTAAACCACAAAAGTCTGAGAATGAGGTGGTTTCCATGGAAATGGAACCACAACTTTGTATTTCTGTTGCGTGTCTATAGGGACTGCAGATGCATAACAGTATGGTTACTGTCATACAGCATATTTACATTTACTCCCTATTGTTGATTAATGTGCATTATCCTTATCAAATAAACAAATAAATAAATATTAGTCTAAAGATCAGATGATTTAACAGATGTTTAAGTCATTGAATCTGTCCTTTTACCACCTGCACTGATGAGCTGAACCATATCAGATATTTTAAAGTACTTTTTGGAAATGTGTCTTTAACATCACTGATTTCCCCAGAGTTAAAAATAAATAAATGAATAAATAAAATACATTTGTACAGAAGTGGATCCAAGTGGAAGTGGGCTGATGTGGGTTCAGTTACAGGAACATGTGGAACAGGTCTCTGGGGTCCACCAGACTCTGCTGCTCCTCATCAACACAAATGCAAAGGAAAGAAAAACAGATGTTTTTCAGCACTCCACTACATCTGAGACTCATGACCTGCTACAACTAGGACGACCTCTGACCCTTTACCTTCATTACCTGTTCGAACCAGGCTGTCAGTTATTTGATTATTTTTACTCTATTTTACTTCTTTTTTTTTACTTTTTCACATTATTGACCTTTTGTCTACTTTGTTCCTCTAGATTTTTTTCATTTTATTTTACTCAGGGTTTTTTTTTTTTTTTTTTTTTTTTTTTACACATTGTTTTTCATCATTTTTGTTGATTTATCCACTGTCATTAATCCAACTCCATGGGTTTTGCTGTTGAATTAATGTTTGAAGATGGTGTTTCCATGGTAACTAGGAAGCCTCTGAATGTCCAAATATGGTCATATCTGATGACCATGAAAAGATGAAGAACGGTATTTTACACAAATTATTGACACATATTGATAGAAATAGTGGATCAACAGGTATTAAACAGTTTAGATCAGTAGCTGGTGTGAGTTAAAGGTGGATTTTTGGATCTTTCAGGGTTAAAGAATTAGTTTTTACTGACACATAGATTTAGAATTGGGTTTTCCATTTCAGAACTGTACCATTTCCTCATTTTCTGTTGTCACAGTCAATCAGTAGATGTTGAAGTCAATGGTTGGAATCTATTTACTGAAATTAATCCATTTCCACTTTTTATTACTTATATTTTTCTTGAACCCAGATACAAAAACACAAATCAGGACAAAATGATTGCACACAATTTTTCCTTTAATATATTTCCATTGTATTTACATACATGAAGAAAGGATATTTAGAAATATCTGTTGTATAATGAGTGAAACCAGCAGCACAGGGTTAAACCGCCACCGTCTATGAACAGAACAGTGAGTTTTCCTGTTACATGTATTAACCATGAGATGAACGACAAAGCAGAGGGAAAACAAAGATGGAGTCACATTAGCAATATTAACATAAATATACTGAAACATGAGAGGTGTTTTTATGTGTTTGGACTTGGTTAATTTGTTGATGATGTCATAATTTTAGCTGCATATGAGGTGAATATTACACTTTTAAATATAGTTTTTATTTCAAATCATTGTGCATACATTCTTAAATGAATGAAACCTGTGGAAAAGATGATCCATAAAACCAAGAATCTATAAAACAAGTGGTTCCAGACACAACAAACCCCGCCCTTTAGGCACACGCACACCCCTTAGGCACAACAAGCCCCGCCCCTAAAGGCACAACAAACCCCGCCCCTTACAAACATTTTACCCAATCTCTTATCATTGCGAAAACACATTTTTGGTGACTTTGACCTTTGACCTACATTCCCCAAAATTTTATGGGATCTATTCTGGACCACTTCACACCTTTTAAATTTTATGGAAATTTATCCAGTATTTTTTTGTGTGAAATTGCTGGCAAACAAAAAATCCCAAACCAAAAAAACATATATAAAAAAACACATCAATAAAGTGGAAAAAAGTAACAAAAAAAAGTAAGTAGAGTAAAATAAAGTAAAAAATAATAAAATATGCAACAAAATGGCCCTAGTGAGGATAAAATGGGTTCAGATGATGAGACAAGGCAACAAAATGAACAAAACAGCCAAAATTGTGTCATGACCTTTGACCTTGAGTGACCTTAAAAAGGTCAAAATTAAAGCTGCATGATTTTAAATGGTTGTAAGTCCAAACAAAGAGTGGTGACAAGTACTAAGTTAGTATTGTTAACAAATAGGAAACTACGTGTAGGCACAAACATGGCATTATGACCTTTGACCTTGACAGGTCAAACCCATAGTCTCACATTATGAGAGGGAGATGTCCATTAAAAGTGAAAACTCTTGCGAGGGGCGGGGTTTGTTGTACCTGGCATCAGTTGTTTTTCAGACATTTGTTTTTGTAAAAATAGTTGATTTTCCAAAAATAACAAGTGCACATAGAACCTCCATAGTTGTTTTCATCTGTCTCTGATTCACCCCTGACTTTTCTGTCCAATGACAGTGTAGTTCATTATGTCTGTATTTACACAGTCTGCATTTGATCCAAATCAAATAAGCGGAACAAAGGACTTTTCCAGGTGTTAATTAAGGTACGATATGATGTTCCTTTATTTGTTCCACTAGGGGAAGATCTAGGTTTACATTAAATTAAACATGAAAAGAAGCAATGATACACATATTATTAATGTTAATCCCATGTGTAACTACATATTCAGCGCCTGTTTCTTTCACATCATTTTAGTCGTGCATGTTATTATTATTTTTTTTTATTTGTGTAAACAATTGAAAGAATGAACAACTGTTTTTTTTTTCAATTTGTCCATGAATAATGAAACATGCAATTTTTTTCATTTTCCGATTGTGATTTCTCAATTGATTAAATAATACACTGATTATTATTAATCTTGGTACTTTTAAAAACCAGGGTGGACTTAAGTAAACAGTCATTTCTTCTACTTTTACCTCATTAATTATGCATCTATACTTGTTCTGGAGGAAACCGTGTGATGACTTTTTCCTCCGTTGGTAAAACATGAAACATACGGAAGCAAAATAAAGACACGAGTGGTTTCAACTCACCCCCATAAACAGAACATTTGATAGTTTGGGGCTGAAAACCAAGGGAGGAACAGTTGAATAGAAACACATTCACCATCTGTTCATTTCAGGACGATAATGAACCTCAGACGCCACAGAACCCTTCTGGTCTTAGCCCCTCCCACCCTGAACTCCAACTACTATTGTGCTTTTTGACACCAGTGACCATGTGATCTTGACGGACAGACTCCATTATCTTGCTTTATTTGGTAATTGCACTGGGGAAAAAAAACTAAATCTGACCCAGTATATTTGTCTTATTTTTATTTCATCGCACTTAAAATCTCTTATGAGATATTTGGACGAGAAATGAGACAAACACACTTGGTCAGATTTGGACTTTTTCCAGTGTGATCACCTTCTCTGGTACAACTTAGTGTGTGTTCATCTAAAGGGGTTCCCCAGGGATCGGTTTTGGCTCCACTGTTGGTTCCAACTCGTTTTCTTGTAGAATTCTGTTTGTAAAAATGAATAAAGTTGAAAAAGTGTACATTATCTATTGTCAACATCTACAAGAAAACAGCAGGTTTTTAAGCCATTGATACATCCTTTTCCAACCCCTTTTGTTTTATCTGCTATTGCTGTACCTGTTTGCCATTTTAATCTTTCACAGTTGAAACATTTCATCTGCTTTTCATATCTTTATTTCTTAACTTTTCTTTTATTTAACTTTGGAAAATTAACTCTCATTATTGTTTGATATTTTCTTCTAAGAAACAACAAAGCAATACAACTGTAACCATTATATTATAATTATAATAATAATAATAATTATTATTGTTGTTTCATTTCTGCCTTGACTTGTTTTCAGTCCATATTGTTTTATTCTCTTAGTTTCAGTCTTATAGAGTCAGTTATGTCTTGTTGCCTCTTTTATGTGTTTTTTTTCTCTCAACTTCATCACAGGTAGTTCTTTTCTCCATGTCATTGTGTTATTATTATTATTATTATTATTATTATTATTATTATTATTATTATTATTATTATTATTATTATTATTATTATTATTATTATTATTATTATTATTATTATCAGTAGTAGTATTAACATTTAAATCAGATACACAATGATGTCAAATAATAAAACACCTCAGATGCTTTAAAGCTAAAGCCTCTTTAGAAAATGGCAGAAGTAGAAAGTCCACATCTTGGTTCTGTTGGTGTACACGGCCCAGGTACGATTCTGGCCTTGAACTCGTCTCAGTTGTCGGGTTTACTTGGAAGGTTTTCATTGTGTCATATCTAAATGTGTCACGCTACAACTTCCACCCAAATGATACCTGGGATCAGGTTGTGGAAGCATCTGTGTTTTCCGTCACTTGTTGAGGTTTTTAATTAAACGCCATCTGGACGTGGGTTGTTGTTTTCTAGAGCTGTTGATTTTCTACACCTATGGAATCCAAAAACTTCACTTCAGACATTTACAGAACCCTTTTTCACCCTGATTTACTCTGGATTTGATGAATGACCTTCTTCTCTCCTAACACTTGTGAACATCTGTTTTTTAATTCACCTGACGAGTTGAGAAAAAAAAAGGTCTTTCCATTGCAGTTTCACAAAATATATCATTTGTACAACACTTGATAAACCACTTCTTACCAGCACATGAACTTGTAATGGAAAAATTGTTGTTCTTCAATTCAATACATTTTATGTAAGAGTTATATTTGTGTAATTTGAGGGTCTATGGAAAAAAGCTTAAAAATCCCAATACATTTTGGGAAAATTAGGTTAAAGTTAAACATTTTTAGGAATTTTTAAAATCAGTTTTTTTCCCCCTCCCATTTACTTATAATGGGTCAAATGTCCAATGTCTATAAATCACTTTTGTTTCAATTTACTTCAAACTTGGCACATATATATATATATATATATATATATAGATGCAACTGATATGATGACATAACCATATGCACAGACATGATGACATCAGCTGTACTGATGCTATAATAAGCTACAATATGTGCAACAGATGAGGTTTGTTGTCCCTGGAAACACTTGTTTGTTTGTTTGTTTCACACTCTAGCAGCAAAACTGGGTTTACAGCATGGGAGTAATGATGACATTGACATTGGGGGGGGACATAATTTGACGACTTCCTCGCGAGAGACGTGACAGTAAATAAATCAGACAATATAAACAATAAGAACACGGCTAAAATAATGAAAGTGAAAATTATGAGATAAAAAGTGAAAATCATGAAATAAAAAGTTTAAATTATGAGACGAAAAGTCCAAATGATTAGATAAAAAGTCTAAATTCCCAGTCACTAAACACAATCAGAATGCCTCCATACATAAGGTGCAATGTGGTTTTTGGAGGAAATTAAAGTGTTTTAAATGTCACCTTATAGTCTAGAAAATACAGTAACCTTTTGTTTCCCAAATGTCATGTAATTTCCCATTCAAAAATTGATAAGGACATTTTAGAATCATCCAAATATTGGTATGGATGCGTCCATACACAATTTTACGCCCATGGTTTATAGACACAGAATAGATCTCATTACATTTTGGGAAAAGTAGGTCAAAGTTCAATGTTTTTATGAAGTCTTAAAAAAAAAAGAAGAAGAATCCACCCATTTACTTTTAATGGGTGAAATTTCAAATGTCTATAAAAACATACATTTTGTTTCAATTTACTTCAAACTTGGCACATACATAAAGGCAACTACTATGATGACATCACCATATGTACAGACATGATGACATAATATGTACTGATGCCAAAATAAGGTACAATACGTGCAAGGGGCGGGGCTTATTTGTGCCTGGAAACACTTGTTGGTGATGCAATAAAACATGAAGAACAACAGAACTGTAGCTAATGAAGTGTGTCGGTCACTGTTTATGACATCACCACACTTGTTCTGATGTAAATACGCTCTCCAGGAAGTGTTTTACCAGGTAAATAAATTCCTGGAAATAAAGGTTCCTGGGAATGTTGGTGGAAAAGGGTGTTATTTCTGAAAGGTTTGGGTGTTCGATTCAGGAGGATGAGGATTAATACCGAAGTCCAAAGTTTCTATGGTAGCATTTTTTTCATCATGCAGATAAAAAAAAAAAAAACAACATAAACTTGCCTCCAGGGTCACTTCCGAAGGTTCTGTTTGTAAAACTGTCTAAAACGAGAACCTGAAAATGGACTTTCACATTAAACTACAGTGAAATCAGGAGCTCACACCTTCAATCCAGTACAGTCCTGTTCATCCAGTACAAGCCCCGCCCACTTCACCAGTTCAGGTCCAATATGATTAAAGGTGGAGGTCAATGGAAACACATGAATAATTCTTTTGGATTTTTGATGATGTTTTTGAAATTAAAAGAGGATTTTATGATTAAGTCAGTTTCTGCAGAAAATAACGTAGTTCAGTAAAATCATTTTAAGGTTCTGGACTGGTTTCATGGTTTTGGTCTGGTTTCATGGATCAGAGTTTAATGGTTATGGTCTAGTTTTATGGTTCTGGGTTTCATGGGTCTGCTCTGGTTTAATGGTTCTGGATTGGTTTCATGGTTCTGGTGTTTAATGGTTCTGGACTGGTATCATGGTTCTGGGTTTAATGGTTCTGGTCTGATTTAATAGTTCTGGACTGGTTGCATGATTCTGTTCTGGTTCAATGGTTCTGGGTTTAATTTTTCTGGACTAGTTTAATGGTTCTGGACTGGTTTAATGGTTCTGGTTCTGGACTTTGAGGTGTGTTGTCTTCATATTTACAAATGTTTTTCTGATATTTAAACTGTTTTACAAAATAAATTTAAAAGTAAAATTATCTGTAAATGTAACAACAGAGGGGGCGGGGTTGAACTCAGGGGGGCGGGACTTACGCTCAGGGGGGGGGGTGTGGCTTATGTCCGTACACATATATGTTTGTTTTTTCCTTCCATCTACATGGAACTCTGACTCTCATTTTCAAATGTTACAGTAAGAGACAAAAAAACCTTTGTTTATTCTAACCCTGACCATATGATGGCGCTAAACGCTCTGTTTATACACATTCATGCACATGAATCTGCTCTGATGTGGACCATATAAAGGGTCCAGAAGTATTTTGACAGTGACACAGTTTTTGTTCTTCTGCATCTGTGTAACTTTACAACAGGATGATGAGCCTTAGAGCTGTTGTAATAATAAAAAAAAAACCCCACTAGAACCACCCTTCAAGTACTTATGGAAAAAATTATTTGTGCAAAAGAAGAACACAGAAGCTCCAAAACAAACACCAAAAAAATATATTTACTGCAAAAGTGAATTTGTCTCATTTTTAGTCCAAATATCTCATGACAGAGTAACCTAAAGAGGAACTTTTCAGTGAGCTATAAGAACTGATTTATCAACAATAGATCTGGAAAATCTGATTTAATAAAGAAGGCAAAAATATTTGTTTGCTTAATTCTATTTTTTTTTTTTTTCTTAATTCAAGATTTATCACTGAAACATTCCTCTGTAGGTGATTCTGTCTGATTTTAAGTGTGATACCATATTTGGAGTAGAAATGAGAAAAATACATTTGGTCAGATTCATAATTTTCCAGTGTTTCATTCATTAAAAGGTCTTTTTTCAGATTCAGGCTGTTTTAAGGCCACGTCCATCACATTTCACACACATTACATTCATTAAATCCAAAAGACTGGAGCTGGTTTTAAGCAAAGTTTCAGTCCAGTTTGTAGATGTTTCTGCTGCTGAAGCTGAAACGTTTGAACCCTTTAATAAACAGGAACCACTTCCAAAGCAAACAGGACATTCTTGTTTGTGGGATTTTAAGACCTTTAGACAGATTTAAAGATAGATTTGAATGATATTTAAGGCCATTTCCTAATGGAAAATATTACAATACATTCACTTTACAGGTTCTGTATGTGAGAGGTTTGTTGGATAATGGGACAGAAATCAGTATATATGTGTAATTACACTTTATCATATACACTGAAAACAGCATTTTGGGCATTTGATTTATATTCATCTGATTAACCTATAACAACCCAAATTAATGTTTCTCTAGATTTAACCTTTGATATTATACAACAGTGGGAAAAGGTTTTGAGACACCCTTAAAATTTTACAAAATGTCAAATATCAGGAAATATTTGCAGAATGTTTTGGGGGGGTTTTCCAGTAAAAATCTGGTATTTTCATACATTCAATTCAATGATTGTGCAGATGTTCATTAAACCTCAGAGTAAATTCAAAGGTTATTATATTATATATGATATAGTATTTTTATTATAAACCAAAAACTTGAGGACAATTTGACCTTTTTAATTAAATATTATATTTCATTAATGGAACATAAATCAAACATTGACAACCTTATATGGTTAATTTTTTAGTCATTTTACATATTACAGTGGTACCTCAATTTACTAAATTAATTTGTTCATAAGTAGAGTCACATCTTACATGTAAAAGGCCTGATTTGTTCCAAAGGCCCCAATACTACCCCCTAAACCCTTTTAAAATTAACAAGAGTAAAGGTGTTTCCACACTGACCGTGGTAAACTCGGCGCACAGCCGGTACCCAGCACTGCCGTCGTGCTGCACGGTAAGGCCCAAGTTGCTATGCAACCAGTTCTGAGCGCAAACATTACGAACATGTACCTGGCTTTAGTGATAATAAGGAGGAGGAGACAAGCGCTGCAGAGTTCTGTGCCCTTGCACCGCGGTAGCACATACACAATAAATGGGTTCACTGCCCACTGGCTGCAGTCAGTGTGGAAGTGTGTTAGAACTCTGTGACGAATGAGGGTCGAAGGCACACTATGTACAAGTGTACGTATTTACATCCAGTGTGTAAAGTACTGCATTTATGTTTCGGGGGTTTTGTTTCGCAACTTGAATTTTCTTTTGTATTCAGAGATGAAAATTTCACCTAAGGCGTTTTGGATTATTCGTTAGTTGGGTCTTTCATAAATTGAGGTATTACTGTATTACTTATTCTGTTTTCTTTTGTTTTAATCTATTTATATTTCTTTTCCTTAATTTTGTTCAGTTTGTTGGTAATTTTGTAAAGACAGTAAAAAGAAAAACAAGTAGCAAAATTAATGATAAATTAACAAAATTAGAAAAAGATCTACTAAAATAGGGAAGAAAATTAACAAAAATACAGATTGGTGTTGGGAGTACTTGGATAAAAAAATATATAGTTCAGGGGGTACTTCACTGTCAAAACAAACAAAAAATTATTAGAATTTGTCAAACGCTGTAGACCAGTGATGTGAACCTTCTGACCAAACCTACAGACGTGTGTTTTTTAAGGCAATTTAAAACACTGCAGTGACAAACGCATTGGATAATGCACCAGTAAAATAAAGCACTGGTAAAATGGCGGCATGCCCGGTCGACTCCTGCTGAGCTTCATCCCAGCATCACTGAGCAAACAGTTAGGATGAAGGAAAGGAAACAAAGCTGTGTTTGAGGAAGAGGAGCAGGTGGCGTTCTGTGCCGACGACTGGTTCCAACTCAGACCAACCAACAAAGCGACAAACATTCAGCGACTGGTCCAGTTAAGCCCCGCCCATCAGGTGAGGACAGAACATTCCAGTGTATTCAGACGCTCCACCGCAGTGGCTTCTGTTTAGAAAAATGTCCTGCACAAACATCATTTTACCTAAAACGCTCGCTGTTATTAATAAAGATAAATTCTCACATTGAACTGGATAATTCATCAAAAATAACTTTGATCAAAATACATTGTACAGTAATAATAGCAATAAAAATATCATACATGGGCTACGATAATAAATCCAGTTGAGTTGTTGATGGTCAACAGTCTAGGTCTGGACGATACAGAGACACAACGTTTAAACCCAAGACAGGGTTACAGGCTCCTAGTCTATGGTACAGGACCAGTCTGGATCAGGTCTTACCCCCCACACTAAGCAGTCCACGTGGTCCCTCACGTCTTCATGGTGCAGATCGGGACCACGATGACCAGGATGACAGTGCAGGCGGCAGCGGCGATCAGCGCACCGATCTTACAGGCCTTGGCCCTCCGAAACTCTGCCTCCTTCCTCTTCAGCAGTGAATCGTAGCCCGGGGTGTAGACATCCTCCATCCAGAACTCCAGGTTGTTAGGGTTGAGGGACTCCTGGGTCTGGAGACAAAATCAGGACCCACATTACAGATCGGTTAAAGTTCCTCATCAGAAAGAGCAGCATTAAGAACCACCAATAGAACCACCAATACCACAAATATATGCTATACACACACACACACACACACACACACACACATATATACACATATATATAGTCCAGACAAAGAAACAATCATCTCTCCTTTTGTAGGTGGTGGTGGGGGTCCTACAAATAACAGCAGGATAAGGTGTATTGATAGACAACACTACTCAACAATTTAAAAAAAAAGTATCTGCTTCAGACATTAAATGTCCTAAATCTTACACACTTTAATGAGATTAATCCAAAAACAAATGACAAAAGTGCTGGTTAACTCATATTTTTTATATTTATTCTACAGCCTTCTAGAACGTTCCGACAGCTCCCATTCACTTTGAATGGACGTTCCTAGGGTTCTGCGGGGGGATTTGTTTGCGATAAACGCCCACTGCACCATTAACACCTGCTGCCAATGGCAACGAGTTTTGTCACTTCAGATTCATGATACCATATCACTCCGCAGGTAGTTCGGCCACTTTGAAAGTAAATATTTGCTTTGTTGTAACGGCTATTTTATCCAATCTGTTAGAATAGGAGCAGTAATAAGCAGTAATAAGCAGTAATAAGCAGTAATAAGCAGTAATAAGCAGTAATAAGCAGTAATAAGCAGTAATAAGCAGTAATAAGCAGTAATAAGCTGTAATAAGCAGTAATAAGCAGTAATAAGCAGTAATAAGCAGTAATAAGCAGTAATAAGCAGTAATAAGCAGTAATAAGCAGTAATAAGCTGTAATAAGCAGTAATAAGCAGTAATAAGCAGTAATAAGCTGTAATAAGCAGTAATAAGCAGTAATAAACTGTAATAAGCTGTAATAAGCTGTAATAAGCAGTAATAAGCTGTAATAAGCAGTAATAAGCTGTAATAAGCAGTAATAAGCAGTAATAAGCAGTAATAAGCTGTAATAAGCTGTAATAAGCTGTAATAAGCTGTAATAACCGTAGAATAAGCAGGATAATGTATTGTCCACGCGTGACTATCAATACATTATCCCTTCCATATGATGGTGTGTTATTCCACATATATGCTGGTTTATGTACATGTATATAATGGATTAGTAAATATTCCACTAGAAAGAACCTGTAAAGTGAATGGATCATAATGTGCAGACAGTGTTTGGAAGTAGATCTGGTTAGATCTACTTCAGAGACAAATATTCCAAGACCAATATTGATAATATATTGAGCCCAATATTCCTTTGGACTAAAACCTATTCTCTTGTTTATTCCAAGAATGTCACATTTTGACCCCAGACTTATCTTGGAAACTTGAGCCGACCAGCATTTAAGACTTGACTTTTCTTTTATCAGTAACACATGTGGTAACATTCCATTAGTTTTATTCCAGAAGCATTTTGCTTGTAGACCAGTGTAATTGCTCATCATGTCATGTTCGTACAGTGGGTGCCACTCATGGAGACTAAATGATCCTTGTTTTCAGGCAAACTGTGTAAAAAAAAAAAACAGACTTTGGGGTCGTTGTCGTTCTGCTCATTATTCTACAGAAGCGATGAGTCACTGATGAGCACAAGCAGCGAAATCAGCCTCGGTTTGGAAAAGTGTCATTAAAGCGACGCATTCAGAGCTTTTTTCATCCTCCTGCTGTTCGCCTCATTCTGTCTAAAAAAAAACCTGTGTTCTGAAGCAAACTGTAAGGGTCATATGGTGGAAAAGAGACCCCCCCCCCCCCACCCCCACAGATCTGCTACTGCACAGGAGTTTAAGGACATAACAGCTGCATCTACGTCCACTTCTGTTTAGTCACTGTTTCCTTGTTGAGAGAGAAAAGGTGGAATCTGCAGTGTTTGTGTCATTTCATTTGGATGTTTGTGTTTGTTTGTTTTTCATCTGACAAATGACAAAGTGTCAAATAGTAAATAGGAAAAAAAAAACTGTAGGAACTGAAAACAGAAAAAAACAGGAAAGTAACTGAGTAGAAATACTTGAGTAGATTTCTAATAACCCAACATTTTACCATAAATATCAGTTTTTTTGGGCTTTAGTTTTGATGTATTTTTTACCATGAGGGACCTCCAAAGGTATTTCAATTCTGCATCTTGTGCGTACAGGTTTTGACCTATTGTTTGAAACCAAGAGGGTCACTGGAAAAATGAGTGGAGATATAAACTTACATACTGTTACTGACAGATAGGAAACCTGTTCAAAATGACACCATGACCTTTGACCTTGAAAATCAAAATCAAGGTCACGTGATTTTAAATAGTCCTAACTTTAAACAGAGTGGTGATAAGTACTGAGTTACTATTGTTGACAGATAATAAACTACATGTAGGTTCCAAAATGACATCATGACCTTAAAAGGTCAAACTTTCATTCCCACTTTTTGTCGCATCATAGAGCGCCTCCATTTTGGCGCTGCTAATGCTACCAGTATCATTAGTTTCCTCCAGAAACAGCAAGAAACCAACAATGCCTGAGGGTTGTTGTGCAGTGTGATGGAATCAAAAATGTGATCGTGCTAAGGGAATAGCCTTCTATCATATCCCAAAAAAAAAACCAACACAGAGAAACAAGTGTTTGTCTGTAATTAACAGACAAACTGCTGATGGCAGTGTTTGGCGTCCAACGCACCACATACAGTTTTACTTTCTTAATTTTGGATTAGGTAAATTACACTCTTCAAAGTCTCCGCAAATATAGAAAAGAAATCCAGCAGCTTTGTGTGCACTAGCTAACATTAGCATTAGCCTGATCCAGTCTAGTCAGTAGTGAAAGGAACCTGGATCTGCTGTGAAAACTGCAGCACCATGAATGGACAAACGACAACTGACAGGATTGTACCTAAAAAGTACTAAAATATATATTTTCAAAAGTATTTCATTGTTGAAATGGTAAACCTATTTAGCATAGATGTCTTTTAAAGTGTATTGCTGTGAAAATTGAGGCTAAACTAGGGATATATTTGTAAAAAAAAAAAAAAAAGAAAAGAAAAGAAAAGAAAGAAAAGAAAAAAGAATCAACAACAACAGACCAAACAAAACTAAAACTTAATTAAGATTTTATTAAACACAGTTACATCAGAACTGATCTAAGGATAATTTACAACTACATTAGGAATTTTTGCAGCTGACTATGTGCAGGGAGAGGGAGGGGGGGGGAATCAACTATAGTCTCTTGTTTGTTAGTTTCTCCTCCCCTCTCCTCTCCTCTCCTCTCCTCTCCTCTCCTCTCCTCTCCTCTCCTCTCCTCTCCTCTCCTCTCCTCTCCTCTCCTCTCCTCTCCTCTCCTCTCCTCTCCTCTCCTCTCCTCCCCTCCCCTCCCCTCTCCTCTCCTCCCCTCTCCTCTCCTCTCCTTCCCCTCCCTTCCTCTCTCCTCTTATCTTATCAACTCCCATGAGACAGCCTTGTTGTAATTTGTGACTCTACAAATAAAACTGAATTGGATTAAATTTAATTCTTTTCTTCTTGTCCTCTATATGTTCTGTGTTTTGTAGATCTTCAGCCTGGACAGACTTTTCTACATCAGTCTTTTCCTCCAGCACTTTGTATCTAATGTGATGTTTGTCTCACTGGTTGTTTGTCCAGGAAATCAGATGGAAATTAGCTTCTCTGATAAATCTGGTGCATGGATCTTGTTCTTTGTAACTAATGTCACGACACACTGTCCTGGAACTAACTAAATAAATAAATGATTTTGACATTTAATTTAATGTAATAAATGACTTTCTTTTTTAAAAGAAGAAAACACTCCGAGCGCCAACATAAAATGCTTAATGTACAAGCAGAAACAGGAGCAGCTCCAGGCTTCGTCCACTCAGCAGATAAAAGACGTCCATCCATTAAGTGACTGTCAGGGGACGTGGGGCTTAGATGTGGCAAGGGGGAGGGGCTTAAGAGGGTTGTATTGATTTGTGGGTCTCCTAAGACCTGGACCATAAAGAACAAATGTCTGAGTCTGAAGAAAAGCAACGACAGCAAACTCATAGAAGGTGAAAATCTAAGCAGGTTGAACTGTCACAATCGAAGACAGCGAAGAAAACACAAGTGACATCGAAAACAGTGGGCGGGGCTTCTGATGAGCTCATACTGATGTCACATAGTCAAACAGTAAACAGACTTCATCCCACCGCAAAAACCTAAATCTGACCAAGTGTATTTGTCTCATTTCTAGTCCAAATATCTCATCACACTTAAAATCAGACAGAATCACCCACAGAGGAACTTTTCAGTGACATATTAGAACTGATTTACAGACAATCGATCTGATTTAACAAATATGACCAAGATCATTTTCACTGGTTGCTTAATTCAGTATTTTTTTTCTTTGCTTAATTCAGGGGTGTCAAACTGCAGTCCTAAAGGGGTGGGGTCCTGCATGTTTTAGATACTTCCCTCTTCCATCACATCTGGAAGCTACCCTGAAGAGGTGAATTTAATTGGATTTTAATTGAACCTCAAAAAATAAAATTAAAAATTAAAATAAATTTTGCCCCCCCCCCACCACCACCACACACACGCACACACACATACACACCTGCAGCTCCAGTGCTGTCAGCTGCTTCCCTTTCTCTGCTGAGTTGCGTTTGTACTCCTCGATGGTCCAGGATGGGGGGGGGCCTCGTTTGGCGTCCACCAACCCGCTGAGCCTCAGGTGGCTGTACAGGGGACTGCCTTTGACATGGGTCTTCACCGATGGGGGGAAGGGGTGCGCAGAGAACACCTGCTCCACCAGGTATGCCTCCTTGGGTGGTGGCCGGTGGGCGTGGCTAAGCTCATACTGACGCTCCCGCTCCACCTGCAGAAGAAGGAACACTAGTGAGCACCCATACGGATGATTGGGATCGATAACAATTATTTTCCATCAGCCTTTGACCATGACTGATACAGGTGTTGATATTCTTAAACCCATGTTTGGACCTAACTGTGTTTTTTTTCCTCTGTCAAATGAAAACAAACATCAGAAAATGTTCTTTGATTAAAATTAGAAAATGTAAATAGTGACAGTTAAACTAATACATATTATGGCACCAAGAAATTTTTTTTTTTGTCAATTATGGACAGCAGTATTTCCAAAATCAAGGAGGTGATGCCTATCAGATGATTTTTTTTTAGCTTAATTCAAGAATATATGTATATTCCGAAGGTTTTTTTTTGCTTAATGTAAGATTATTAATATTTTTACTATTATTATTTTTTTTGCTTAGTTACTTAATTCCAGATTATTTATTTATGTATTTATTTTTTTCTTAATTCAAGTATTTATTTATTTACATTTTCAACACTGTGGGCAAAGAGAAGCTGCACAGACATCTTTGTATCAAACCAATGCTAAAAAAAAAAAAAAAAAAAAAAAAACATCCACAAGTCCCTCCATGAGCAGAGGAAAAGTCATCTAAAAATACTCCTCATTTGTACATTTGTGACCAAACTGTTCTGTCCTTGGATAGTTTCTACATTTGTTCAACACCCTGACACCAAATAAACCAAAATATGTTTGATGACGAAGATTTGAAGGATTTTTATGTAGAAAAATGTAGATTTTTTTTGTGGGTTGTGTCATGTCTGTAGCAAATAAAGAGAAAAATTTAATCCAGCAGCATCAGACACTGGTTTCTTAAGATGATGAGCCCTGGTACGTTCCAGAGCATGAGGTTTATTTTAAGGCTTTAATATCTTCAGGCTGCTGATGCAAATATCTGGGGACGTCGAACGGATCCATGAAACTAATGTAGAGAATCTGCTTCTAAAACCATCCTCTGATTCAGAACACACAGGAAGTAGGACCATCCTTTTCCATCTGGTGTCATTTATTCAGAGGTGGTAAAAGTACTGACATTCTGTACTTAAGTGGAAGTACAGCTACTGGTGTGAAAAAATACTCTGATAAAAGTAGAAGTACTGATTCAACCCCTTTACTTAAGTAAAAGTTAAAAAAAAAAAAAAAAAAGTACAACTTCTCAATTGTAATAAAGTACAAAACAAAAAAGTAAAACTGCATTTTTTTTTGTCATGGATGAAATAATACTGAAAGTATTCAGACTGACATTCTAAAAAATGTCAAAAGTATCCAAAAATAAAGGCTTTAAAAGTGAGCTACTGTGTAGACTGGGTTACAGTACTCAGTTTTGTTGGTACGGGCAGAGAATACAATACGGGAAATTGAAAAAACCCTCTAATATTGGTCTAAAGTAGACAGTGCACCCCAGTTATTTTTCACTTGAAGGGATCCAATGGTCGAGAAAAACATTGGGTTGGAGAATTATGGGAGGGGGGTAGGGGGGCAAAAACAACTCAACCTGTAAGAAATCAAATGGACATATGTAGTGATTCAGTAAATTTTTGACTTAAACCCACATTGAAATAGTTTTAACCATCGAACTCCAAAGAGCCCCATTCATTTTGCCCTCTGTCGATTTACCCCAGCGGAATTCTGGTGGAACTCCAGCCAAAGCTGCGACAATGGGACTGATTCGCCAGTGGCACGCTGTGACATTACTGGTTTTAATGTGTCATTTAACGCCCTATGTCATCACATAAACTAGCGGGTGGACGTGGGTCTGACGTTTCAGCACAGTGATCAGAGCTGAGTTAATTAAAGGTGATTTTAACCCGCGTTACTTGCCCAGTCATTTGATGCGGGTCGGTGTACCTTTCCCACTGCTACGAAAAGCCAATTGTTAGCAGTTTAAACAAGGTTTTTGTCAAGTAGAAAAGGGATATTTCAGTCCAAACTTACCAAATGCAGACAAATACACCCTGGTTTTGACCAAAAATTTGACCAAAATCTAAATGTATTAGTGTTTCTAAGTCTACAGCCTATTACCTGTTGAATAAACAGCAAAAAGTGAGTATTTTAGTCCAAACTAGAGGGTGTCACATTTACAAAGAGCCCATTCTTTTACCTGTACTCCAAATGGTTGAAGAACAGCTGGAGTTTCAATTTGGAGAGGGATTTTTTTTTTTGGCATTTTCAGTAAAATGGAATGGAAAAGGGGTAAAGTGACATTTATTTGACCAATGGGCAGTGTGCGTCTCCTCCTTCATAGTGTGATTGATAAAGGGTCAATGTGCAGTGCTGTCTAGTCATTCTCATTACGGGACACAAAACATTGATTTATGAAGGAGTTCGTCCAGTTTGTTACCATTTGGAGAAAATCAATAATAATGATTGTGTGATAAATGAACAGTGACGGTTTGCATAAGATTAAAAATGTCATTTATCCACATGATTTAATCTGAGGTTGTGTTCACATTGATTATTTTTCCTCCATCAAAGAATAAAACTCAACATGCAGAATAAGCCTGAGTATTGATCGTATTGGTCCCAGAGCTCTAACAAACTGTTACACTGCAAAAATATAAATCTAACCAAGTGTATTTTTCTCATTTCTAGTCCAAATATTTTATCTGTCTTCAAATCAGACAGAATCACCTAATGAGGAACTTTTCAGTGAGATATAAAAATGAATTTATAGACAATAGATCTGGAAAATCTGATTTAAGAAATCTGACCAAGATCAGTTTCACTGGTTCCATTAGCAAAATTGTATTTAGCTTGAGTTAAGCAAAAAACATTTTATTTAAAATCTTGAATTAGAAATAAATAAATAATCTTGAATTAAGGGAGGGAAAAAAATCTTGAATTAAACAAACAAACAAAAATCTTGAATTAAGTAAATAAAAAAAAAACTTTAAGAAAAAAACTACAGTGGCTCATTACATTCACGCGATAATAAAAATGTTACCAGGTTATCTCGTAACTGTTGAAATTTTTAACTCATTTTTGTGTGAATGCAATGAGCCACCGTATAAAAACAACTTATATTACACAAAAAACATTTCTTGAATAAAAAAAAAACTTAAATCAAGCAAAAATAAGTAATAATCTTGAATTAAGGGGAAAATATTTAATGATGTAAAAATAATATCTTGAATTAAGCAAAAAAATTATTGAATTGAGTTAAAAAAAACTTTAAGAAAAAAACTATGGTGGCTCATTACATTCACACAATAATAAAAAATGCACCAGGTTATCTCATAATTATCTCATAATTATCTCATAATTAACAGTTGAAATATTTATTATCGTGTGATTCCAATGAGCCACCTTAAAAAAAAAAACTTATATTACACACCAAAAAATTCTTGAATAAAAAAAAATCTTAAATCAAGCATAAATAAGTAATAATCTTGAATTAAGGGGAAAAGATTTAATGATGTAAAAATAATATCTTGAATTAAACAAAAAGAAAAAAAAATCTCACAATTGTCTATAAATCTATAAATCAGTTCTTATTTCTCACTGTAGGTGATTCTGTCTGATTTTCAGTGTGATTAGATATTTGGACTAGAAATGAGAAAAACACAATTGGTCAGATTTAGATTTTTGCAGTAAATGAAACTGCAAAAAAAACCAAAAAAAAACACCAGCAAAATAACATTTGTATTTAGTGAAAACAACACAGCTTCCATATCACAACTGCAGTGAAAAATGACAGGAACCCACTGAGTGTAAATAGAAATAAGTGTTTTCCTCAGTGTTGGATGTGTGTGGAAGAAAAGCCTTCATTAAATGCAGTGACTCGTCTGTTGTTCAACTATTATTAGAACGCTGTGTTCTCTATCAAACACTGTTGGGTTTTCCTGCCTCTTCACCAGTGGAATTACATCTTCAGGGTTTTACGTCATCATCCAAACACTCCTGGAACATTTTTTTTATTTTATTTTTTTAATCTCAGACACACTTCAACAGTTTCTACAAACTGGGCACAAATATTCACAAAAGGACAAATGGATGAGTTTAAAAGTCAGAGTCACTGAGGTTTTCTTTGCCAAATATGACAGAATTTCACACATTTGTGGATTTGAATAAAGTGTCCTTTGGTTGATGGCCGGATGGTGGTTGATGGCCGCCAAGATGGCCGCGTGCGCCGTTGCTAGTGAAGAGAGGCTGAAGTAACATTGCGAAAATTGGAGATCTAGCTCGTGCATGTCGAGATATAGGAAACGTACTCCTGTGTGAACGTTTAAGGCACGACGCTATTGAAAAAGAGAGCCGAAAAATGCCACCAAAAACGAAAAAACAAGGGGCACTGACTGACACCACGCCAACACAAACGAATGGAGACAGCACAGATGAGTGCGCTGGCAAGGAGGAAATGTCCTTAATCCTGAACGAACTCAAGCTGTTCCGATCTGAAACGGCTGAAAGCTTCGGAGCGCTCCAAAGGGAGGTGAGCGAAATAAAACAAAACTTTAATCAGTTACGAGGCCGGATCGAAGAAGCTGAGGAGAGGATTGCGCATGCAGAAGACCGCAATAGCGACTTGACAAAGGTGCTCTTCCATCTAATGTGCAAACAAAAACAGCTTGAAGACAGGTGTGAAGATATGGAGAGCCGTGGGAGGAGAAAAAACCTTAGGGTTTACTCTATTCCTGAGAAAACCGAAGGAAGCAACATGTCGGAGTTTATTAAAAAGTTTCTTAGTGAGAAACTTAACATCCGGGAGGAGATTTACATTGAAAGGGCGCATCGCACTGGTCCACCTTCAGAGCGCAGCGCCAGATCCATCATTGTTCGCTTCCGAACTTTTGAGGAGAAACAGAGAGTTTTACGGGCCGCCTGGTCCATCAAGGACATTCGGATTAACGAGCAAAGGGTTTATTTTGATGAAGACTACACGCCCGAGGTATTCAAAGAGCGCGCAATGTACAAGGATGTGAGGAAGCAACTCTTGGAGCGAAAAATCAAGTTTCGGATTCTCTTCCCTGCAAAGCTCAAGTTGTTTCTCCAGGACGGAAAGTCCAAGATCTTTGGCAACCCTCGTGAGGCCGCTGAGGGCCTTAGAGAGTTCGGCGTATCGATGCCAGTTTCGAAAAAGGAGCCGGACTGGGACTCAGCGCTGCGCGCAGCAGGCTGGCACTCTCCCCGGATCAAGAACAAACCTCCACCTTCAGGATCCATAACGGCCAGCGTGGAAACACTTCGCCTTTCCTTGGATACTTTTGGAAAAAAATTAACTGAATGATGATTGAGGTATGTGGCACCCGTGGAGCGACGCGGGCCGGAGGGCTTTGTTTGTTTGATTTATACCGTGCGTAATGTCGACAACAAGGAGAACACCGCTTATGCGCACAGACAACTCTGAATGCAAATTTTTTGACTATGAATATGATTTGAACTCTGAAACCAACTTTCATCAGCCTGCAAAAGACTCTTGCAAATACTTTACGGATGTGGATTTTAATCAAAACTTTAAAATAAAGGATGCATTTTCGTTAATTCATTTCAATTGTAGAAGCCTGTACTCAAATTTTGTTAAAATTTCTGAGAATTTAAAAAGAATTAAAGATCGATTTACAGTTGTAGCCCTATCTGAAACGTGGTTAACTGAGGAGAAGGGGGTAAACTTTCATCTAGAGGGCTATGAAATGTTTTATGTTAATAGAGTCAATAAGAAGGGAGGGGGCGTTGCCCTCTATGTATCTACTGATTTAAAATGCAAACTAATTAACAGCATGACAATGAACGTGGACAATTTAATGGAATGTCTGACTGTTGAAATAGAAATTGAAAAAGGGAAAAATATAATTGTGACCTGTATTTATAGAACACCTGGGTCCAATCTACAATCATTTATGGATGAGCTTGAAAATGTTTTTGTGAGAAAAAATGACAGAAAGCAACATATAATTTGTGGAGATTTTAACATAAACCTTCTCAATACACAGAGTCATACCGGTACATCACAGTTTGTTGATCTTATGACCAGTAAGGGCCTTGTTCCAGTCATCACCAAGCCCAGCAGAATCACTTCAAGCAGCTCTACGCTTATTGATAATATTTTTATCAATGTATTCGACCAAACCATTGAGAGTGGGCTCTTAATTAATGACACTACCGATCATTTGCCAGTGTTTCTCATAATGTACTGTAAAATAAAAAATAAACACGAGAAAAGTAAAAAGATGGTACGTTTGAGAACACTAGAGAAACTGAATATGTTCCGAGACGATCTCATTAAGGAAGACTGGGAGACCGTCTTCAATGAGAATGATGTAAATGTAACATATGATTATTTTTTAGAAAGGTATATACAATTATATAATAAAAATTGCCCCTTGAATTCAATAAAAAATATACTAAATCGTGGTGAAAAACCTTGGATAACAAGAGGCATATTAAAGTCCTGCATGAAGAAAAACAAACTTTATAAAGACTTTTTGAAATATCGAACTGTTAATGCAGAAGAACGGTATAAGGCCTATAAAAATAAGTTGACAAGTCTAAAAAGAATGGCAGAGAAACGGTATTATAATGAGATGCTGTTAAAAAACAAAAATGACATCAAAGGGATTTGGAAAGTCCTCCGTGATGTTATTGGAAATAAAGTCACAAATACTACTCCATCTTACCTAATTAATGAAAAGAATGAGGAAATTGAGGCATCTGAAACAGCAGAACAATTCAATTCTTTTTTTGTGAACATTGGCCCAAATCTTGAAAAAGCCATTCCTGCCGAAAGTGGGCAGGCCTTCTGGAAAGGTGAAAGCAAAGTGCTACAGTCACTTTATTTAGGCGAAGTTTCTGAGGCGGAGATTATTACCATAGCATCAAAATCAAAAAACAAGTATTCATGTGACAGTGATGGCTTGGATATGTTCATTGTTAAAAAGACCATTGATTGCATTTGCAAGCCTCTAAAACACATATTTAAATTGTCTTTTAACACTGGTGTCTTTCCAGCCAAAATGAAAATTGCTAAGGTTATTCCCCTTTTTAAAGCTGGTGATAGACACAGCCTCGCAAACTATCGGCCCATTTCTTTGCTTTCTCAATTCTCCAAGATTCTGGAAAAGCTTTTTGTTGAAAAGTTTAATAACTTTATTGAAACACATATGTTGTTGCATGACAGTCAGTTTGGGTTTAGAAGCCAACGTTCCACATCAATGGCACTAATGAAAATTACAGAAGTTATTACGACAGAATTGGAAAACAAAAATCATACTGTTGGTGTTTTTATAGATTTAAAAAAAGCTTTTGACACTCTGAATCACAATATATTATTAACCAAATTACAGGCTTATGGAATAAGGGGAGTAGTATTAAAGTGGGTAAAAAGTTATTTGGAAAAAAGGGAGCAGTATGTTGAATTTGATGGGCATGTATCTAGTCGCCAACAAATACAATGTGGAGTTCCACAAGGCTCGGTGTTAGGACCAAAACTTTTCATTTTATACATTAACGATCTTCACGAAGTGTCAAAAATATTAGAATTTGTTATTTTTGCTGATGACACCAATTTTTTTTGTTCTGGTAAGAATCTTCCCTTATTGTTAAAAACAGTTGCTCGAGAAATGGCTCAACTTCAGAAATGGTTTAGCGAAAATAAACTATCTTTAAATATTAATAAAACAAAATATATGTTGTTTACAAATCTAAAGGAAAACGAGTGTTCAGATTTAGTTTGGAATGGAATGAGTCTTGAAAGAGTTTCTGAATATAGATTTTTGGGTGTTATTATTGATGAGAAATTAAAGTGGAAGTCTCACGTGAATTACATTAAAACTAAATTGTGCAGGAACCTTGCTGTTTTGAGTCGAGCTAAAGACAAACTGAATTATGATGCAAGAAAAATTATTTATTGTTCCTTAATTTTGCCTTACTTTATGTATTGTGTAGAAATTTGGGGAAATTCTTATAAGTCAAATTTAATGTCTCTAACTTTGACTCAAAAGCGAGCAATACGTCTTCTACATGCAGCTGCACCACGAGATCACACAAACGAACTGTTTCTGAAGTCAAAACTTTTAAAGCTTACTGATATTATCTCTTCACAAACCTTGTTGATTATGTTTAAAGCAAATCGTCGATTGTTGCCGGGCGGACTCCAGAGTCTTTTCAATAGAAATTGTTCGACAAGCAGAAGAAAATATGATTTTGAACTCCCATTTGCAAGAACCACTTTGAAACAAATGTGTGTTTCTGTGGCTGGTGTAAAAAAGTGGAATGAGCTTGATTTGGAAATGAAACAATGGATTAATGTTCATCAATTTAAGTCTCAATATAATAAAAGAATCATGGCTTTGTATGAAAAAGTGTAAGACGGCAGAAAAGTTAAATAGCCATTTCTGTACCTATGATTTGAAGATAAGGTCATCTGTGGTTTCTTTTGTTTTATAATATTGTTTTTCAATATTATATCTATGTTCTGAGAATGGGGCAGGGGTTAAATAAGACTTTGTTCTTCAACCTGCTCCAGTTCTTCATACATGGGATGCATTACTTTGTGTGAAGTCTACTATTGTATATATGGATGGTGAAGTTTGATTTATGTATGCATTCCATGCAAAAAAAGAGCAAATAAAAAATGAATGAATGAATGAATGAATATATGAAATGCCACTGATGAGAACCACTGTAAGTCTGAATTAAATGTAAAAAAACAAACAAACAAAAAAACCTATTGTGTACATTGTGAGTCAGCATACAGTCAGTGAAGGGAACATGATTCATATGAGTCAAGAACTAATGAGTCATCAATCAAAATTAAAATCATTCATTAACCCTTAAAAATCCACCTTTAACCAAAACCATTGACAGGGTTCCTACAGCTCAGAACAAGTTAAGTTCAAGACTTTTTAAGACTTTTTTTTTTATTATTATTATTATTATTATTGCCGTTTGAAATTAAACCAAAAACCAAAATTGAAAAGAGAAAAAAAAAAAACACCACATGAATGACCTGGGGGAAGTTTTAACAACTGTTTTATTTTAAATAGAACATGATTTTTGGTCCAGTTGCTGCTACAGTCATGAACCACACACACACACACACACACACACACACACACACACACACACACACACACACCATATAAACACACACTTCCAAAAAAGTATAGTATAGTTAAATGAATACTACACCCACAGAATGATGTGCCCTCATTTTCTACTCACCCTAAATTATTTTTGTAATATAAACATCCTAAATGTTCCCAAATACTTTTTATTTCAAACATAAATGTTACTTATGTTCACATGTTTTAAGATCTTAAAATTCGATTTAAGACATTTTAATGCCAATTAAGGCCATATTTTTAGTACAATTAATTCAATGCCTTTTAAAGCTGTCATTCTATAGTTATTTCATTATTATTACTGTGTTCTTCATTGTTATTGAATACATTGTGTGTTGGTTCTATTTAAAACACGTTGGGATTGTTTTGTTTCCAGCTGTTTTTTCACGGTAGAAAAATAACTTGAGGTCAAAGAACAGAGTTTATCGTACTTCCTCATACATGTCCATGACGTGGTGACGAGGCGTCTCCGATTGGCTCAGAATGTGTGAAGGAACACTCCCTCCTCCCCTCTCATTGTGTAAGTGTTTACCTTTACCCAGTTGACATCCAGCTAAGTTTCGTGCCGTTGCTTGTTCTGAAAACATGCAGGAAAAAAATGAGGTTTTATTTCCACAGAGACACATGAACCAGTTTGATCCGCCATTGTTTCCAGTTTGTGCAGCAGCTACTGTGGCGCCGTCTTCTCTTGTAGATGCTAATGCTAATGCTACTTCAGATTCACTGCAATGGGGGACAGGTTTAACCCAACATGGGTGACGCTAAAGTCCATCCAATTGAACCACAATTGAACAAGAAGTGGAAGAAATGGACACTATTCAAGCAAAAGGAGACTTGATGTACAACCCATACATGCTGTGTTTTTTGTCTTATTTTGGTTTTTGACAATTATTATTTTGGTTGTGTGTGTGTGCTGTTTTGAAAAAGAAAAAACTAAATAAAATTATAAGTTGCAAAAAAACCCCAAAAAACAAAAAGTCCATCTGATGTCAGACGGACCGGCTTTTTGTGGGTCCCTGGTTCCTCTGGTTGTTTTCTGTGAATGCAGTATGCAGCCAGTGGAGGTGATGAACCACTGTCAAAGACAACATGTGTTGGTAAGTCGGGGTGACCCACCAGATTCCAAAAGGAGCGTGGAAAAGTGGTTTTCAGCGGAATGATACCTTTAAGACTTTAACAATGATTGAGTGATCTAAACTGGTTAATCCTGATTGATCCATTAATCCATGTCAGTAATTGATGTAGTTATTCATCTTTTCACAGTCATCAGATATGACAATGTGCAACTTATACTTATGTAAATTGAGGATCAATGGAAAAGCGACTGATAATTATAAAAGACAAAACGACACAAAAGATGCATTTTCTTCACAGTCAAAACAAATTTTATGGAATAAAGAACCGTCAACTGTTTAAGACAACAACAAAACAAAAAACCTATAGGCTGATTTATATTTATGACAAGTCAGACACAATAAGACCCGCCCCTCGTAAACCATTTAGCTCTTAATGAACATCTTCCTCGCAAAATGTGAGACTATAGGTTTGATCTTTTAAGGTCACTCAAGGTCAAAGGTCATGACATCATTTTGAAGCCTATGTCAGGTTTCCTGTCAATAAAAGTAACTAAGTCTCTATCTCATTATAGTTCATTTTAGTTTTTTAGGTATTGACCCAGTGACCTCTGACCTCTTGGGTCAACAATAGATCAAAATCTATACACACAAGATGCAGAACTGAAAGACCAGTATTTTGGTGCTCAGTAGAATTATGAGATGTATAATTCAAAAGTTCTATCTAAAATAAAAAAAATTTAAATCCTGATTTGCCGTATCACTGATCATTTTGAAAACCCATTTTTGGTGACCTTGACCTTTGACCTATATGAATGAATGAATGGGATCTATTCTGGACCACCTCCCAAAAACAAAACTACTATATATAACAGAATAAATCAAATAAAATTATAGACAGTGATGCTTTTATGGTTCTGGAAGTCAACATAAAACCTTCACTTTGTGGAGGAATAACACTGGCCTGGTTCACATAAAGGTAAAAAGGGGCTTTGGTTGGTTCCAGTCTGGTGGTGAATCAGATCCTGGATCAGCGGAGGCTCAGAATAGCAGCTTCAAGTCTCTGTTCCAGCTGGTGTTTGTTGATCACTGGCAGATGAACACAAAGAGGGAGACGAGTCCAAGCACCACCGCAGTGTCCGTTTGTTCAGTCGACGACGGGACTCTAACAGAACGAAGGAACCACGACGCCCAAAACCACACCCAGGTCATTACAGTCGCATAACAACGTTCCTAAATAATCAATTATTAATCCAGCTATGAGTTACAAATGGCTCGTCCATTTATCTACTTAATATGTCCTTAGTTAAAGCGTTCAAGTGAGTGTCTGGAGGTTTGACTGCAGCTAGAAGTAAAAAATTTACTAAATATCTGTAAATCCACTCAGATCCAGTTAAAAGTTCTGGTGAATCAGCACTTTTGCAACTACACTGTAAAAAAAATAATGTAGAATTAACAGGAAAAAAATAGTAAAATTGCAAAGTAAAAAATTGGAAGTTAAATTACATTGTAAAATTGTTTGAAAATATTTTTATTCTAACAAGTAAATTAAATAAACATACACTGCAAAAATCTAAACCTGGCTAAGTGTATTTTTTTTCTCATTTCTAGTCAAAATATCTCATCACACTTAAAATGAGACAGAATCACATACAGGGGAACTTTTCAGGTATGTCGTGGTTTGACAAAGACAACATGAAAGCCATGGATCGTCTCACAGAGGAAGAGTTTATTTACCGTATGTGATGAACAGGCACACGAGCAACGTCTGAATCACAAAATGTTTAATTCCAATGTTTGTTCCTATGGTTGTCCTCAAAATAGTTTAGAAAAGTACATTTAGGTGAGTATAAGGATATAAAAGAATAGAAAGACTGGTGCTTCAGTTCTGCACAGATGGAGTGGGATAAAGCTCTGGTGTTTTCTGTGACATTTTTGACTTGCTTTAAAATACTAAGACTATTAAAGAATATATTTAAAATTTAGGGCTGCTAAAATTAATGTATTAATGCAGATTAATTATAATTAACCTGATTATAAATGTGAATGTATTTAACTCATTATCTGCAGCATAATGACTCTGAACATCTGTAATTAATGTGATTAAACATGTCAACACATTTAATTCATTATGTACAGCAGAATGACTTATTTTATATATATATTAGGGTTGTCACGATACTAAAATTTCCAACTCGATACCGATACTAAGGATAATACTCGATACTCGATACTGGAGATATGAGGGATTCCTCTTAAAATTTCCTCCATGGACTGCTAAAAAAAAGGTAGTGAGTGCGGGTGCAGAATAAATGCATGTCTATCTCTTGCCAAGTTAAGGTAGGCCTATCTTTTTGCTCAAGCCCTTCTGCAGTGCTAACTGCAAGACTCTTTATGGTCGAGCGAGTATTGCATCATGTGACCACCGCGGACCCCTTGTGGGACTAGCAGCGCGCACATCAAAAATGATAGGCCGACATGCTCACGGTGGCCTCCGTAAGTGGTAACGTGATACAATGCGCTACCGCCTGGCTGCCGCCCGCACGCATAGACGTTCGACTATATCGAGGCCTTTAAAAGCAAAGTTACATCGGATGGTCGCAATCACAGACCTAAAGAAATAGTGTATAGGTCTGTGGTCGCACTGGCGTCATCCCGTGTGCTGTCAGAGGCAGCTGGAGAAAAAAAGAGACTTTAACTTACAAGCCGGCATTACGGCTGTGCCAGAGCTGACCGCGTTGATGCCTGTTTAGAATTCTTAACGTTACCCGCTACAAAAAAGCGGCGACGCACCATAAAAACAAAACTCAATTTTCCAGCAACTTAGTATCTAATTAGATATATATATATATATATATATATATATATATATATATATATATATATATATATATATATATATATATATATATATAAGGTCAAAGATTAGAACATTCTCAATAGTCCACTTCAGCGTCTGCAAACACACACATGCATGAGCTGCTCAAAATTAAAATAGCAACAAAATAAGATAAAAAAACTGATTTATAGACAATAGATCTGGAAAATCTGATTTAAAGGTGTCATTCTGCTGAAAACCACTTTTCCACGCTCCTTTTGGAATCCAATGGGTCACCCCGACTTACCAACACATGCTCCTTTGACAGTGGTTCATCACCTCCACTGGCTGCATACTGCATTCACAGAAAACAACAAGAGGAACCAGGGACCCAGAAAAAGCCGGTCCATCTGACGACACATGGACTTTAACGTCAACCACGGGGGGGTTAAACCTGTCCCCCATTGCAGCAAATCTGAAGTAGCATTAGCATTAGCATCTACAAGAGAAGACGGAACCACAGTAGCTGCTGCACAAACTGGGAAAAAATGCAGATCAAACTGGTTCATGTGGAAATAAAGCCTTGTTTTCAGAACAAGCAACAGCTCGAAACCTAGCTGCATGCTACTCTGGTAAAGATAAATATATATGGAGAGCCACAGGGGAGGGGGGAGTGTTCCTTCACACATTCTGAGCCAATCAGAGATGCCTTGTCACCGTGTCATGGACACGTATGAGGAAGTACCGCTAAACTCTGTTGTTTGACGTCAAGTCATTTTTCTACAGTGAAAAAACAGCTGGAAACAAAACAATCCCAACATGTTTTAAATAGAACCAACACACAATGTATTCAATAACAATGAAGAACACAGTAATAATAATGAAATAATGATGGAATGACAGCTTTAAGTTATCTGACCAAGATCATCTCCACTGCTTCCATTGGCATAGTTTTTTTTTTTGCTTAATTTAAGATTTTCTTCGCTGAATTCAAGCAAAAAAAAAAAAAAAGCCAAATGAACAAGTGAAAACGATTTAATCATATTTTCCAGATCTAGTTCTTATATCTCACTGAACAGTTCCTCTCTAATTTTAAGTGTGATCAAATGTTTGGACTCGAAATTACAGAAAAAAAAACACTGTAAGATTTCAATTTTTTTGATTTTTTTTTCCAGTGTGTTGAAATAAATCTGAGTATTAGTGTAGGATGAAGTATTTTCTGAAGGTGTCTCAGTGATAAACCCACTGAATGATCATAATCAGTATGACTGGAGGTGCTTTTATTCTACAGCTGTGACTGGAGGTTTAACTGAAAGACGTGCTTATAAAGGAAAAGGCAGCAGCAGTGATGATGATGATGATGATGATGATGATGGTGGTGGTGGTGTTGGCATCTCAGGGCCCATTTCAATGAGTGTCTGCTCCATCTGGCTTCAGTTTAAAGGTCAATGGGAAATGACCAGTGTGTTAAACACCTGCTGAGACACTCTGACATTTGACTGTGATGCTTTCATCCCGTCTCTATGGACCAGACGCATCAATGCATCCGTTCACTTCAGCCCCAGTTTAACAGTTGTTATGAATTAATGTATCATTGGTTCTTCTCATACTTGACTAAGAAGCAACAATTGGAAGATGAAAAAATTACTAATTTCATTATTTGTGTACAAATCAAACAGGTATTCATTCAATTGTTCACACTAAATAAAAATTTAAAATAATCAAATGGACCAAATGTGTGTTTTTTCTGTTTTAGTCCTTTTTAAAAAGTTTGTTTTGACAGTTTCCGTCCTTCTTTTTCGCCTACTTTGGTCATGTTTTAGTTAATTGTTTTTGGGGTTTTTTTTACCTTGTTTTAGTTCTTTTTGTGCTTGTTTTTGCCTGTTTTAGTCCTTTTTTTAAACCAGTTTGGCCCACTTTAGTTTTTTTTTTAGCATGTTCTGGTCTATTTTAGTTCTTTTATTAGCCTGATTTGGCCTGTTTTAGTTCATTTTTAAACCTGTTTTGGCATTTTTTAATTCTTTTTTTAACCCGTCTTGGTCTTTTTTAGTCTTTTTTTTAACCTGCCTTGGCCTTTTTTAGTCTTTTTTTAACCTGCCTTGGTCTTTTTTAGTTCTTTTTTAACCTGCCTTGGCCTTTTTTAGTCCTTTTTTAACCCGTCTTGGCCTTCTTCTACTTGTTTGTTTTCTGAGCGTATTGTGCTACAGGTTTTCAAAGGGACCATATGTGTGTTTTCGTGGCTTTATGTTTGTATGAAACTTGTTCTGAACCTAAAGTTCCTTTCCTTCTGCGTGTGTTGATCTGGACACTGGTGGGTTTGTTGATATTCTGCTTATTGCATTCTGGGTAATGGAGTTAATATTCAGAGGCAGCAAATGCTAAGTGACTGCGAAGGAGGATGACATGACAACTGAACAAAAAGGCCCAGATCTAACAAGTTCAGTTGTTTTGTCTAATCCAGTGTTTCCATGGTAACAAACAATCGAAGTAGAAGACACTTCAGGAATACACGCAGAAAGAAAGAAAGCAACTTAAAGCTCAGAATAAATCGCATAGAAAAATTAACGCTGCGAAGACAAGAGATGAAAAGAATGTAGAGATTAATTAATTTTTTATCTCTTATTAATTGATTGAATTCATCTCTTTTAATCTCAGCTAAAATGGTTTTTTAAAAAACTCCACAATTTCAGGTATTTTAATTTAAATTCATTATATCATTGTGGAAAATCCAAAGCTTGCACTACACGCACCATGTATGAAAAGTGCTACATGAATAAAGTTTGATTGATTGATTTGATTGAAAAATAAATAAAATAAAAGTGTTTTAATTTTTTTAAAATTTAAAAAATGTAAAAACTTAATTTAAAACATGAATAGAAAATAAATACATTAATTAATTATATAAGAAATAAAAAACACAATTAAAATTAGAAAATAAATAAAATAATTAATTACATTTAAAAATACAAAAATATATTTCAAAACTAAAACATTTTTTTAAATTACAAATAAAATATACATAAAAAAACGTAATAATATAAAAATCTCTCTCTTCCATCACACCTGGAAACTGTTACATCATTATCAGGCTTCTGAAGACCTGATCAATAACTGAACTAGTTGTGATAGAAGAGAGGAATAACTAAAACAACCTAACATGCTGCCAATGTTAAAAAAATGTTCCGTATCTGTACTGTACTTCTAATTTAAAACAATGGCAGTGCAGTTTTGGCTGTGGCCAGCAACAGTTTGGTAGGAATTATGTGAACAATATGTCATTTGATATGTTTTAGTGACATGCCACATGACAATAAAGCTGATTCTGATTCTTTTGTCAATCTACAAATAATTATAAAATAAAAATAAAACAAAACAAGTCCATATAAAGTACTGTAAGAATACTTTTCTAATCAACACAAGCATTGAACACTGAACTTGTTGCTTTTCCTGCTTCACATAATGTCATATAAATAAAACACACCTGTCAATCACAGTGCTTTAAGTTAAAAAAAAAAGGTAACTCGCAAACATATACAGTAAAGTTGGAGATTAAAAATTAGATTAATGCCATTAAATAACACTAAATATGACTGGAATTAATTCATCTTAATTAATGTGATCATTTGACACTCCCAACAAAAATATCCAACATAAAACCACACATTTGATTTATTCAAAAACTCGTCCCATAATCCACTCAGAAATCAAACAGTGTTAGAACCTGGTGTCTCCTCCATCTTTTGTTTTAATCCCTGGTCCATCCTGCAGGTTTTCCTCAGTTCTACATCAGTAACATCCTCCTCCTGCAGCTCAGCCTCATCTACATTTTATGATGCGTTTCATGTTTATGATGTAATCTAGTGGGTTTCTTCAACAGATTTCACAGTCTTATCAGTTTGTTGCAGCATCGGTGGTCGGACATGTGCAGAATGAAGAGAAAACCACTGAACCTCAAACACCTGCGCCTCACCTCGTCTACCTGTTACAAACCCAGTCACGACATTCATACACATTAATCGCTCGGGAACAGGTTTAAATCCTGGTTTTGGAGGGAAACGCACAAGTGATTCATCATTTGTTTTTCCAACTCATCAAACAAACTTGAGCTGATGGAAGAAATGTTGTTAAAATCCAACACGTCCTGCTGTTTGTTCCTCAGTGTGAATTGAAATTAATCATAATAATCTGATATTGTCTCATTGCAACTAATCTGATCTAATCCATTTTTATCTCAACTAATCTAATTTAATCCTGTCTAGTCTAATCTAATATCAACTAATCTAGTCTAATATCATTTCAACTAACTGAATGTAATCAAAACTAATTTAGTCTAATCTCATTTTAACTAATTGAATCTAATATAATTTAATTCATCTAATCTAATTTAATCTAGTTTTATCTAATCTGGTCTAATCTACCCTAATCTAGTAAATCGGTTTCATTTATTGAAATATAGAGGCTAGTTGTTTTCCTTATTTTATCTATTTTTTTTCTACCACTTTCATTTGCAGCAGTGACTCATCTTCAGACGTGGCCTGTGTCGCTCATGTCAGTCTGATTACAATTACACCCAAAGACGCTTCTCCTTCATTCACTACTAGTGAATGAAGCCTTGACCAGGAAGAGTTGATGTCATCAGGTGGTATCCAATGATCACTGGGTGTTTCGACCCAGAACCACAACACTCTCAACATTGATGGGTCGACAGTGTTGGCCAAATACCTGCCCATCAACCCCCCCTTGGCTTCCAGCTCAGTTCCTCTCTCCTGCTTCATAACCAGCAAGAGGCTCTTTTCTGATGCCCCTTCCATCCTGCCAACTGCCATCTTTCTCTCCCTCCCTGTCGCCTCAATTGCTGTGAGTATTCTCCACACTGGGCGGGGAATCCTCTACAGCTGACCTCGACTGGGAAAAGCCATGCCTACCATTTTTACTTCCGCCAAGGAGGTTATGTTTTTGCCAGTTTTTGTTTGTCTGTTTGACTATCTGTCTGTCTGTTAGTTAGCAAGATAACTCAAAACGTTATAGACGGATCTTGATTACATTTTCAGGGTAGGTTGGTAATGGGGAGATCTGGAAAATATTAGATTTTGGTGCCGATCTGGGGTGGGGGGTCAAGATAACTCCAAAATTTTTATTACATTTTCAGCATGTGTTGGGGGTGTCATAAGGACCAAATGACTACATTTTGGTGGTGATCTGGAAGAGATCCTGGATTCTGGATCACTTTGAAATTTTATATTGCAGTAAATGGAGAATACATTTCAAAGTGATCCACAATCGAGGATCTCTTCCAGATCGCCACCAAAATTTAATTATTTGTTCCTTCTGACACTCCCAACACATCCTGAAAATTTCATCAAAATCTGTGCATAAGTTTTTCGGTATCCTGATCCCCCACCTCCGATCACCACCAACATGGAATCATTTCCAGGTCTTCCCATTACCAACCTACCCTGAAAATCCGTCCATAACTTTTTGAGTTATCTTGAGGACTAACAGACAGACACACAGACAAACAAACTCTGGCAAAAACATAACCTCCTTGGTGGACCTCTCTTCATTTGAAGGGGGGAGGTCTAGCCCTGGTGGAGGTTTGTGCTCTTATAGTACTTTTCTAGTTTCCCTCTGAAGTCATGCAGGAGATTGGGCGTACAGGTATTTGCCACTCTTTCTTTCGAACGGTTCCTCACTAATATATAGAGGTATCTTACTAGAACACCTGAAGAGTCCAGGGATCTGTTCATGGTACTTTGACAAACTAGGCCCCCCACCTCTTCACACAGCATCTTACTAAGGGCCCCCACAAAGCTAGGAATGGCCCTGTTAAACCCAGCTACTGTTGATGCATCCACAGACTAATCAAAACCCACAGAAAAACCCTTAGACTGTTCAACATAAACATCTGCTTGGAAGTTTCTGTTCATAATACAGACTTGTCCTTGAAAATGCTTTCAAGCTGTTTGATCAATATTCAAATGAATTCATGGTGTTTCAACTCATACCGGCTCATTCATCAGAAACAGAACCCTGCGGTGATGTTCACATCCAGCTTTTACCCACAAATTCAACTGGTCACACATCCAGTCCACTCCAGTACAGACAGACGGTTATCCTCAAAACACAGCACCGCTTGTGTTTCTATTGTATCTCTCCTTCAACCCTGGGTTTTCCTCCTACAGAGGACCCTCTCACAAAGCTTCATCCAACACAGGAACTTACTTAAAGGTGTCATTCCGCTAAAACCACTTTTCCACACTCCTTTTGGAAGCTGATGGGTCACCCCGAGTTACCAACACATGCTCTTTTGACAGTGGTTCATCACCTCCACTGGCTGCATACACAGAAAACAACAAGAGGAACCAGGGACCCAGAAAAAGCTGGTCCATCTGACGTCAGATGGACTTTAGCGTCACCCACCTGGGGTTAAACCCGTCCCCCATACAGCAAAACCGAAGTAGCATTAGCATTAGCATCTACAAGAGAAGACGGTGCCACAGTAGCTGCTGCACAAACTGGAAACAATGGCGGATCAAACTGGTTCATGTGCTCTCTGTGGAAATAAAGCCTAGTTTTTTTCCTGCACATTTTCAGAACAAGCGACGGCACGGAACCTAGCTGGATGCTCCTCTGGCAAACACACATAGAGAGCGAGAGGGGAGGGGGGAAGTGTTCCTTCACACATTCTGAGCCAATCAGAGATGCCTCATCACCACGTCATGGACATGTATGAGAAAGTACCGGTAAACTCTGTTGTTCCACCTCAACTCATTTTTCTACCGTGTAAAAACAGCTGGAAAAAAAGCAATCCAGATGTTTTATTAAATAGAACCAACACACAATTAATTCAATAACAAGGGAGAATATAGCAATATTAATGAAGTAACCATGGAATGACAGCTTTAAAGATTTAATGGGGCCTAAGACAGTCCCCATTGTCACAACAAACCCTGCCCCTCTTACATATTGTAGTTTATTTTGGCTTCAATCGAGCTGATGTCATCATGTCTATGTTTGTGTTCATGTCACTACATCACCTGCCTTTATATACATGCCAAGTTTGAACCAAATTGATGTTTTTATAGACATTTGATATTTCACCCATTTTAAGCAAATTAGTTTAAAAATTCATAAATAAAGTGAACTTTGACCTACTTTTCCCAAAATATATCCACCTCTATTCTGGGTCACAAGCAAACTATACACCAAATATGATATACATTCAGCCAATAGTTTTGCTGCTAAAGTATTAACAATCAAAGAAAAAAATCCACCACACCAAAAACAATAGCGCTTACCTCCCCTTCGGGGGGGCGGGATCATAATAATTTTATGACTCTACTAATCCTATAATGAGCAGAGTATTAGTGCGGATGAAAACAGATACTATGGATGAATGAATAAATGAATGAATGAAAACAAGGCAGGCTCATTTATGCAGCACATTTCATGTACAAGACGATTCAAAGTACTTCACATAAAACATCAAAAGTGTTACAGCAGGGAACAATGAATGAATGAATGAATGAATGAACAAACTTGGTGTGCACTGTCAGAAACAATGGCTAGGGGTATATCCCCAAACACTTCCAATCCTTAATGATGCCATGACATGAGGCATCCCCAGATTATGATCTTTCATTTGCATTTGATTTTAAGTCAATCAGACAGTTTCAGAGATATGAACTTTTAAGTATCCCCTTTGTGGGTAATCTAGAAATGGAAAATCATCCAAAATCTAATCAGTTCTTCCTCTCCATGAGATTCATTTATGGAAAATATGAAATTTATAAACCCAATATTTTTCAAGTTATCACATTAACACGAAGGCTAATGTGGCAGCAGCAGTCAGACCAAAAGCACAATACCCCCAAATTTCAGGGGAATAATGAATGAATGTTTGAATGAATGAGTGTGTACCTCTTTGGCTTTGCGGTGTCGGTCCTTTGTGTCTCTGTCCTTGTCTTTGTTTTCATCTGCAGGATGGCAGGAGTATGACACCGTCCTCCAGTCTCGAGGGGAGTTGGTGATACTGGCGACCTTTGACTCGGTGGCGCTGTTCTCCTCATTGAGCGACCGTGATGACCTCCTGGTGAACATGCTCTTCTTCAGGGCCTTCACCCGGAGACTGTCACCGTTGCTGCCATCTGAACAGCACCAGTCCGCTGTCACCACAGCTGCTGCCACTGCACCACCACCATCTGACTTGCCATTGTGGCCGGTAGTGTGACACGGAAACACATGAGTGGAGACGGTGGCTTCTGGATGTGGACGAGGGGTGGACGGTTGCGGTTTGTCAGGGCTGGAGCCGGACATCGAGCCTGTCTCCCCATGTCGCCCGTTGACCTCTGGGTCCAGGATCTTCTCATCCAATTTATTGAGTTTAGACAGAACCTGGGAGATCTCGCTGCGAACGCCTGACAATGACTCCAGCTTCTTTTCAATCTCACCGATCCTCATCACCAGTTTGCAGACGCTGGATTTGAGCTCGTCGTCGGTGTTCTCCAGTGAGTGGAAGAGGCGGTCGAGTTTCGACTTTGCCAGTTTGACCGTGTTGCGTTCAGGTGAGCTGTCGCCTTCTGACTTTAATGTTCCAACCTGAGAGAGAGAACCGTTACTGTTGTAGCATGAAGACTGAACAATGCCGAGAGAGTCACAAACGCTCATGTCATCCAGAAAGCGAAAAATATCACTAATATCGTCACTGATGATCTCCTCATCCTCCTCTGAGTGTTTGAAGGGGTGTCTCTCACGGTCAGGATAGTTCACAGGATATTCCTTCCTCTTCTTCTGGTTAGCTTGTTCAGTTTGAGTTCCAACACTTGGGGAGACGTCACCGCCCTGGAATGATGGACTGTTCATGTTCTTAAACCTTTTGGCTGGCTCTCGTTTGTCCAGAACTGCAGTCCCACTCACCATCATCGCTGCATCCTTCGTTTTTATGCCGTTAGTTTTTTTTGCGAATCCAGATGGTGATGCTATGACCTTTTCCTTCAGAGTTTGAACATGCTGCTCGTTGTAAGGTTTGGTTTTCAGAAATGGTCTCTCAAAGTCTGGCGGTCCGTCATCTGTGTTCAAACTCAGGCTCTTCACCGGCCATGATGGCTGCTTCCCCGTTTTATTCCCAAGTTTTCGGCCGCTGACACACTCAGACACGGTGGTTGGGCCAAAGTATGTAGATGCTTGCAAGTCATCAAGGCTCTCGTGCTTCACGCGCTGTCGGTCCTGGAGAGGGGAGTTGAGGGCAGGTTCAAAATAGGGGTTGTTGTACGGAAGTTCAAAGCTGTGGTTGAAGAACATGGCAGGTTTGTGTAGCTCCCTCCGATGGTAGCCGTCAGTCGCCTTAAGGCCCGGTTTGTGCTCGGTGGTGATGACCTACAATGGTAAAAACTGATTCTTGAGCTGCATTTACAATAAACAACAACAGTTACATGAATGTCTTAGCTATTACTATATACAAACCCAGTAACTGTTAATCAGATGTGATGTATTCACAGGTGCTTCAGAAAACTGACAATTGGTAACCTCTGGTTTAGGTATTTCAGTTGATTATTAGATATTTTTCAAAGTTATTATTTATGTAGTGACTTACGAACATAAAACCAGGGTTTTTTTTATTATTACGAATTAAAGTTAATATTCCATACAATAAAATTACCTCTCATTTGTTAGTTAGTCTCATTAGTTGTTCTTTTGGTAAATGAATTTAAGACAACTTTTTGACAAAGTTAACAAGAGTTAAATATTTTCTCTTGTTGTAAGTCTCAATAAAGTGAATTGTCTTTAATCTAACTTTTCAGAGGATTTAAAGATGACTGACCTGTGGGTTAAAGGCAACAAAGTTATGAAAGTCCTCCTTAAAAACGTTTCTCTTCTGGATACAGGAGTGGACGGTGAATGGCTCATGGTGTCCAAGGTGCTGCAGGGAGTCCTGGTCAGTGGTCGATTCGCTGTCCATGTCCATAGGGAAGTAGGTCCTCTGCATCTCGCAGGGTGGGGAGGGAGGGCTTCCGCTTGAATACTGAGGAAGATGATGCAACTTATCGAGGGATGCTGCTCTACATTTGAGGTCTTTGCTGACACCAAGTAAGAAGTTTGGGTCAGTGGTAGAGATGAATGGCGGACGGTTGTTGCAGTCAGCTGCCTTGGGGCAGGGAGAGGAATTGGGGGCCGGATGCTGCGAGGTCCGGTGGTGGTGGTGGTGGTGGTGGTGGTGATGGTGTCCATCCATGTGGTCATATCCAACCTCCCGCTCACAGTCCTGAAACTTGTAGGCATCCTTGTCAGACCTGCACAGATCTAGTGACTGGTTCTTGTGGAATCGGGCTCGGTGTACTGCTGGCAGCTTGTCTTTGGCGATGCCGCCGTTCATCTGGATCAGGTTGAACATGGTAACGATGTCCGCTGCCACCATCAGCTTTTTGGACTGGGGGTCATCCGTGGAAGGGCGCAACTTGTCCTTGAAAAGAGTGGCAGGGAAGGCGGGGTCAAGGCAGGCCGTGTAGAACAGCAGACTGCGGAGTTTGGCGAGGTGGACCAGGTCGAAGCGAGCACACAGCGACTTACAGAGGTCCTGGTAAGACATAGTATTGTGCTTGGTGTCCAATTCATCCAGAATCCGACCCAGGAACATGGAGTACTCTGGGAGGGCATCCATGGTGATGGGTATTTTGGACCAGTCCATGGAGACGTCCAACCTCAGAAGAACTGTCAAACCTGGAGATGACATGCAAGAACGCTGATTAAATACAAACATGAAGAGCGGGTTCAAGATTAAAAACATTCATCTCTTCTCAACAGAACTTCTCTTTACTGCAGTAGAAGTACAAATACTGTTTTAAATACCAGCTGTGGGAAAAGTACAAGTACTGATACTTTACTGCTGTAAAACTGACACTGTCCACACTCTGAAATACCCTTAAGTATTGAAATCTAATGTCAGTTTTCAACATCAGTAACAGAACTGAACCATCATGACACCTCTTTGACATGGTCGTCATTTACTGGATCATCTTTTTACACTTTTACAACTTTCACACTTACAAGAGTAAATATTTAAAGGTATTTATTGGTGCAAAAGTCCATATTTTTGTCCTGAATTAATTCATCCACAGTGTGTTCAAATCCACCCAGGATACAAAACAAACTAGACTCTTCTATTTCAACTTCTGAAGAACAATGCCCACATTTGGTCATTCTTTCACTGACATCAACATAATTAACACCGTAAACATCACCACTTTAACTTGAAAACTGACAACCTTCATGCGTAAAAGAGAAGAAAGCGAAGTTGCTGGAAAACGAAACTACGAAATGTAGAAGGCTTGTGGTGTTGTTGTTTTTCTTTTTATTTTCTGATGTGACACATAGGATGTTACAGAATAACAAGTGAATAAAAACCGAGTTTCACAAAGATTTCGGTCACCATTAATTTTGACTATCCCAGACAGGCCAGTGTACAAGGGCTCTACCAGGACTTTCCTTGATCCCATCACATAGCCTAGACATATTGTAACCAACAAAAGTAGCCTATTAGCATTCATCTTCATCTTACTTTCTTCTTTCAAATTAAGGTTGAAGACAGTGGAGGCACAGAAGGCAGAGAAAGTCCAGGAAAATGCCAGCGAGGAATCACTGCCACAATAACTTCAAGACAGTTACAGCCAATGTTACTGTTGTTAATATACATTCAAACAGTTCTTAAATAAATACTAAAAAATATAGCATGTGTGGGTTTTTAATTATTTCAAAACCATATTGAAAAACGACCCCCCCCCCCCCTGGACGGTTGGTGGGCCTATTTGGGGGAAAAGGTCCAGGGCCGTTTTTTGGTCCCAGTCCGTCCCTGGTCACATCGGTTTAGTTTTAAAAAGTAACAAGCTTATTCTGAGAATGTTAGGAGTATAAAGTACAGATATTTAAGCAAAAAAAGTAGAGTAAAAGTAAAAAGTTGCCAGAAAAATGAATACTCAAGTAAAGTACAGGTACCTAAAAACGACTTAAGTATAGTAACCAAGTACTTCTACTTGGTTACTGTCTAAAGTTCTAAATAAACCCAACAATCACAGCAGAATGAGTCGTGCAGTCAAACAGCTGCAGTATTTTTTATTTTTCAGGTGAGTTCATTTAGGGTTTTCACATCAGCCTCTAGTGGTCATGGATGGAATTACACCTTCACACACTGTTTTGGACCTTTGGATGCCTCCACTCCCAGAACTCTATTCAAGTACTTGAATATTTAGTACACTTGTACCCTACTATCTCTGGGTAAATGTACTCAATCAATGCTTCTTATCTGATTGCGGTATTTCAAACCAGTGCGCAGCCGCAGTTTACATACCGTTACTCAGGGATCATCTGCTCAGCTGGCTCCACTCGGCTCGGCTCGGCTTGGCACGGGTCTAATGGGCTGAGACACGAGACAAGGCAACGCAAAGTCCGGCAGAAGGAACCCGGGACATCCGTACACGGACGCACGCACGCGCACACCCCTCCGGGTTATCCGTTAAAGCACACGAACACGGTCCGAACCGAACCAAGCAAAAGCAGCGCACACATCCTCACGTGGACGCGCACAGGTAAATGCGCATAAAGCCAAATCACTGCTGCCGCGTGCACGTCTGTTTCTGCGTGCACGTCTAGTTCCGGACGGAAAAGGCGGATCCGTTTCTCCAGCGGGTCCCGGGGGTCCGGATCGGCCCCATCGGTCCGGACTGTGGATGAGCAGTCCGGGATGGACACCTGCAACCGGAGCCCGAACCCCAGAGTCAAGAGCAACCGGGATGCACGAGCACATCCGGTCCGGACCTTCACAACAACACGTACGAACAAATGAGAAGAAATGAAATGAAATCCTGCAAAACAGAAACTGGATGAAGTAAAATAACAGAAAAATATTGGGTAAAAATGATGAACTAAATAAAATCCTCATGAAACACACGAATAACTAAACAAAGTCAGACTAATACAGTCACAAAGAACTGATTAAGGTCCATAACAAAACTGTGAGCAAATTATTATTTTTTGACACATTTTGACTCAATGGTTGTTGTAATAATAATAATAATAATAATAATAATAATAATAATAATAATAATAATAATAATAATAATAATAATAATAATCTGAAGATCTGAAAAAAGAAACTTAATAATGAACTGAAAAAAATGTGAAGGAAATTAAATAAATGGAGAAAAATAAACCATTTAATCACTAAATTACAAAAGTATCAAAAACAGGATCAACAAAATAACTTAAGATTATATTATATTACATGGTTATGTTTTCTGAATTTCTTACTTTGTTACTCAACATTAAACTAATGTGAAGTCAGTGTAGACCTAGTTTTCATTCAGCTTTTATTCATTCACCACATGTGGAATATAACGAGTCGTTTATATTTTGTGTAAGGTCAATTTTATAAACGTTTTCGAGTTTTTTTTTTTTTGTTCCAGTCCAGTTCTGTCAGCCTTGGTACTCTTATTTTGAAGGCTCGTCCTCTAACTTCCTGTCCCATCTGGTCTGACTGATCTGGTCGTTGCAGCTCTTTGTTTCTACTCCCAATGACGTCACTACACCTATGGACCATTACTGGTCACAGATTCAGATCCACATCACTTTATTTATCCCCAAGCAGTAGTTTAGTCTATAGACATGATCACAGAAAAGGATCAGATATTAAACACGAGACACATTCCACATACACACAGATTCATCAATGAACAGGACAGCTGAAGGGTCCAACCTCAGTGAGAGAGTGGAATATATAACGAATAACTCATTAAAAAAAAAAAAAAACTGATAATAATCTCAATAATGAAAAAGAAATAAAAGTAAATGTCACTAATCTAGTTCCCTTTTAACATGTAAATTAAATAAATAAGAAAATACCCTAAAAACACATGTGGTGGGAATTAAAACAGAAAATAATGACTAGATATTTCTGAACACCAGACATGGATTCTTAACATTCCAGTTCATGCTGGAGGAACAGTGGAGCCGTCATCCAGATATGTTGGCTTTGTCCTAAGCTAAATGTGGGTTTTTCTGGAGGGGGGGGGGGTTGTTTTCAATGCCCTGAAGGTGGTTTTTAAAATGAACATTACAAAAAAGTTCATGGTAGCAGTACTGGGAATAATGCCTGAAGGCCTGGATAGAAGGCAGATAAATACCTTTAAAATATATGATTCATCACTGCCTTAAAATCTATAACCATCAACCTCATATAATACATGGATTCAAAAAGTACAACAGGTCACATTCTTATTAAGGCTTCAGAAAAACTCCTTCACTAAGAGAGATGGGAACCTATTAGTGTCCTTTGTGTCCTCAATAATATTTAGTGATGATGCAAAATTCCATGTTTTTAATAAAGATGTTATCATCCTGTTTTGGACTAAGATTTATATCTATAGTCTTGTGTCTGGAAGTGCACATTATTTGTTATTTCTTCTTATTATTATATATATTTTAATATTATTTATGATTAATTTTGTAATTTTTTTTGGGGGGGGGTAACTTCTACAGAATGTTATATGTTTGTGGGAAAGCTCATATGACTGAAATAGGAAAATAAAGTAATTGAACTGTATGTAAATGTTTACATTATATTGTACTAAAGAAGGGAAGTTAAATAAAAACTAGAAATACCAGAAAATACCAGATTGCCCCCCCACCACCACCACACATACACACACACACACACACACACCACGAAATGACCTAAATGAGTGACAAGTTTCACTGTCACTTCTGCGAGCAGCGGTTTATGCTGACCAACCCAATGAAACACACACATGCCCCCCCCCCACACACACACACACACACACACCTCCATCGATCACCACCAAAATATAGTAATTTTTTCCTTGTTCCAGTATCAACATTTTCTTAAAATATACAACTTTTTGAACTAATTAAAAGTCAGACAAACAGATAAACACTGGCAAAAGTATTTTCCTTGTTGGAGTAAAAAACAAAAATAAAACAATTAAAAAACACATGATGGACAACACCATGTCTCTAATGTTTAAAAGCATTATGGCAGCAGGAATCAAAGAATTAGTTTTTTTCTGATAGTGCCTCCCACAGGGCATCAGCAAATCCTCTCTTTAAGGACATGGTTCAAGTATCTGATGATGAGGAGCACCTGTCTGAGAAAAAATTAAAATTTTATAAGATTAAAACTCTACCCTTCAAGGGTGGGGTAACAAAATGTTCCATGTTGTCTTTCTTGTAAATGACAACATTTTCCAACCCTGGTTTTGAATAATTTTAACTTTATTCTCATAATATTCTGACTTTATTCTGTTAGTGACAGGTGTTTTTATTTTCCTATAACACGCTGTCGTAGACATGAACCCCTCAGTCGAGGTAAAATGGTGGCTTTAAATGAAGAAGATGAAACAGATTTTTTTTCCTGAATCAGACGATGCTTGACCTCAATACTGAAGAAAAACTAAACCTTGTGCAGAACCTGTTCTACATCGGAAACATAATCCATCATCCACTTTTTCAGAAACACCAACAGTTTGTATCTGGAAACAAAAAGAATAAACTTTCATCAGAATGTGTTCATTTGGGGCTTATTTTGTTTATTTTGTTTTATAATGTGAAAAATCTGAAAACACTTAAATATACACTAGTGACTAAAAGCATCTACTGATCTAAAATGTTTAATCATTTTGGATCCATTAGTCTTATCGATACACGTCAATAATTGGTGTAAAATATGGCTCTTCATCATTTCATGGTCATCAGATATGACCCATTGGGCTGTTCAGAGGCTCCGTAGTTACCATGGAAACACAGTTATCTTCTACAATATTGATTCACCAGTGGAGTTGGATAAGTGACAGTGGATGGACACACTGGGTTTATGTTCAGTTCAGGACAGATTTGACTGAAATACTCAATTTTTCTTTTGTTTTCTTTGTTCTCGATAGAACAATATTTAATTTACACCTGAGCATTTATGAACATTGAGATGATCAGTGAATTAACTGTAGGAAAAGACCCGATTTTCACCAAACACCCCCAACGAAATATATATATATATATATATATGGATATTCAAAAAGTATATAGTATACAGTCAAATGAATTAAATATAAAATAAAATGAGCAAGAAAAGTATCAAAAACAGTCAAAATTATCAATAAAATTAACAAGAAAAAGTAACAAATTAATAAAATAAGTAACATGAACAAAATAAACTACAACCTGAGCAAAATTAAGGAAGAAAAATAAATAGGCAAAAAGAACAAGAACTAATAAGCATGTAAAATTAATACAAATTAAGAAAATAAGTGAAATTATACTCAGTTTTCTGTTTTTATAAAATCACCTTTGAATTTATTCTGAGCTTTAATGAACATCTACATGATCAGTGAATAAAATGGAAGAAAATACAGGATTTACACTGAAAAATTTAAACTGCATCGAATAATTGATAAAAAAAAAGATTAAATGAAGGGAATTTTCTGTAAAAACAGCTGTAGGTGGTTAAGGGTTAAGTTCCAGAAGGTCATGGTCAGATGTAAAGAATATGAGTTGGTTTTAATGAAATGTCAGATGGAGCTGACGCAGAAAAACCCACATTTTTAGATGTTTTAATAACCTTGAAGCTGCTGAAGTGAAAACAGGCTGAAGCTGCACGTGGCTTTTTCTGCAGATTCTGGTGAAACTCCAAACACCATGACGACGGGGGGTCCAGGGGTTCAGGGTTTGTCTTTATGATGCAGAAAATCACAGAAAACAAACAATAGTAAATAAATATCATGTAGATCCAATAATGTCAAATGATGGATGAGACTGGGATGTGGGCTTATTATGTATTCAATTTGTAGTTATGGTGTTTTTAATAAGTTTTTAATGTGAATTTAATCTGTTTTTAATGTGTATTTAATGTGTACTTCCTGTGTATGTACGGACTGTGAGTCCAGGACTAAAACTGACACAACAGAGTCGTTCTCAGACTAAAGTGTTGGTTGATGTTGGTCGAGTCTTGACTCAAGCGTCGGTTGATCCCAAACAGAATCATTGGTCGATTGTCTATATTCACTGTAATGATTAATAAAGTTTCTCATCTTATCTCATCTCATCCCAGACGGAAGCGTTGGTCGATCCCAGACCGAATGAATAATCAAAATTAATCCAAAACAACTCTGTGATTAATCTGATTAAATATTTTAATAATTTTACATCCATAGTTTTTAAATCTATCTAGTTCATTTTCTGTTTATTCTGCTCATTTTTCTTTGTGCTTTGTCTTTATTTTTATTCATTTCGTTGATTTGATAAACATCCTCTTCCTTCTTATTCCCTTTCATTTGTATCTGTATCAGTGGAAACACCATCCCTGTTCAGGACGATTAGTTTGAGACATTTTTATTCTAATGATTGTAATTAAATAATGACTGATGACAAATTTAGTGTGAAACATGTGACGCTCAGTGAATCCAGATGAAGATGAAGATGCTGAGGATGAGGATGTGTCAGTCCATCCGATGGCAGATGGCGCCTGCTGACTCATGATGCTAATGTTGAGTCACATCCTTCTGCTTCTCTGATGGATTTGCTTCCTTTGCAGCGTTCTTTAAGGTCTACGACAGGAGGATCGAAGTGCTTTACTTGAACGGACCAAGTCACATCATGGACCATGTACAGGGGCCCGGGACAATTCAGAATCTGGATCAAAAGGGGTCAGACTCATTTTCTCTAGATGTTTTAAAGCAGCTCTGCTTTCTGCTCCTCCTTCTGCAAAGTCATCCATTAACTCATCATGTCTCCTCGGCTTTCGGGTAGGACCGATGATGGTCACACACATGCACTAAATATTGGAGTATTTGGCTCCAAGACTGGAATATGCATTGATCTCAAGCAATGTTGACTCCCCCTCTGCGGGGTTAAAAAATTAGAACAAAATGCAAACAAATTAGAAAAAATAAATAAATAATAATAATAATTCTATTTGTTACCTACTTCGCTATCTACTCATTTGTTGTTGTTTTTTTTGTTCAGTTTTTTTTTTGTATATATGTATATGTTTAGTACTTCAATTATTTATTATTATTATTATTATTATTATTATTATTATTATTATTATTATTATTACTATTATTTATTATTATTATTATTATTATTATTATTATTATTATTATTATTATTATTATTATTATTATTATTATTATTATTATTATTATTATTATTATTATTATTATTATTATTTATTATTATTATTATTATTATTATTACCATTATTTATTATTATTATTATTATTATTATTATTATTATTATTATTATTATTATTATTATTATTATTATTATTATTATTATTATTATTATTATTATTATTATTATTATCATTTTTGTACTATGCACTCTATTGTTATAAGATTAATTCACGTTATTGGGGAAGTGAAGAAGGGGTAGGATTAAATAAGCTTATGCTTCATCCTACTCCTTTTCGGACATGTCGAAATAAAGCATTCAAATCAAATCAAATCAAATCAAATCAAAGTTGAGTCGAACAAACTCTGATTCTATTGTTAGAAGGGAAAGTGAATTCAAACATTTTCCTCCTGAGTTCATTTTTAATTCGAGCTAGTCTGGAGAATGACCGTTCCCCTTCATAGTTTGTTGTTAGCAGGTCAAACCCTCTGATTGCTGTATCCCATGCCCCCCCACCATCTATCATATCCTTCTCTCTCAGTTCTCTTCAGATATTCCCCATAACAGTGTGAGTAGCCATAAGGTCCTAGAGAATAGGGGCCCTCTGACATCGGCATCGCTTTGGCCCCTCCCCTCAGGCCCCTGGGTGCCGGCCCCACTGGCCCGATCTACTCAGTTCTACTGGAGTCGGCTCAGGGACCACGTACTAGTATTTCCATCACAGACACTATCGTACCTGGATGTCATCGCAAGGCACCGTCAAGTTCACATTGTTTTTGTTTTTTGTCATCTACCAAAGATGTTATTATTATTATTATTATTATTGTAAAATATTCCATTTAAATTCTCACCAGAAACATCTGTTGGTGTTTTAGTATCAACTCTGTGACTTTCACTGCTTCATGGTTTATCTCTGACCCAAAAACAATAAAAACATCAAAGCAGAGCTTCCATCGCCTTCCACTTTTCTGTCTGATTTTCTTTCAGGTACTTTTTTGACCAAACACAAAATGAAAACCTTCCTTTTCACAATATATTTCTTTTAATAACATTTCCTGACTTTATGTTGAAGCTACAGAAGCTGTTTTCGGTTCCTGGTGATGGTCACATTGGAGGCCGCTGTTTTTCCCAGTGCAATAACACAACACTTTATGACTTTGTCTTCACAGTAAAATGCTGACGAACTGGGATCCACTGGGAGAGGAGGCGATTGAACAGAAGAAGGATTCAGCTGATGAGGTGTTTTAAGTGGACCACCGCCACTCCTCCCTCAGGTACAATTAAGACCAGTAAACCTCCGTAAGCAAATACTTCATGGTTCCCAGGAGGCCCTAGTGTCGACAGGTTCTAAAGCCACATAAATACATGTTTGTACAATTAAAACTCATTTATCATCCCTAAAAACAAATCAAATGTCAGTCTGGAGGTTTGAGGAAGCTTGATTCAAGGCATATTTGATCAAATTCAAGACGTTACATTAATAGAAAAACAATACAAAAGACCTCCTAATAATTAGTCAATTCAAGTCATAAAAAGTGACACATAAACCCTGACACTGACTGGTCTGACAGTTATCTCTGTGACCTGCCCAGGGGTGTTCCTAGGAAAAGGCAGTCATCCGGGGGGGGGGGGGGGGGGGCGACGACGACAAGGGGGGGGGGGGGGGGGGGGGGGGTGTACAGGGAATTTCTCTACATTCCATTATGTTTGACTCTATGTGAATTCCCAAGATAATGTGGCCAATTGTTATTGGCCAAGGTGATTTCTTTGTGTATGTTAGTTGTTCCAACCACAGAGTGAAGTTCATTTGGCCTCCTGTGTGGAGTGATTGAATTGAATGGTGATCATGAATTTTTCATGGATCAAAGGTCAAAGTCATTAGCTGCCCAACTGTCAAAGAAGAGGAGGAGAAATGAAAAAAGGTCGGCTATATAATGCATTTATATTCTTTATGATTATTACAGTGTCTAGTGTTAAGGGTTAATTTGTGGTATCGTAGCTGACTATGATGTTTCCTAATCATAATGATTTACTCCACCCAGGGAGTAAATCACTGGTCAAAACACACATGTGGAAGTTGACAGTAAATATATCAGTACATTAAATCACATGATGACAGCCCATAATACTACACCATGGTTAGTAGAGGAAATTACGTTTTTGAAACGAGCATGTTTACCAATAATTACCTGAGCAGACGATATGGAAGTTAGATTAGATTTGATAGAACTTTATTGACACCCCCCTGTAAAGCCCTCACCACATCACTATGACGATCAGGTACTGTAAAGTCAGTACTATCCTGTAATGGAAACACTACCAAGTCCAGTCCAGTTTGAGTACAAGTGGAACTGCAGCACACACTGAAATACACAATAGTTACAATAAAATGCTTTTGTCATGTAAATGGATCCAGATCTCAGTGTAGTACTTATTTGTCACTGATTAAAGTCATATCTGGTCTGTGATTGGATGAGTTTGGTTCTCCTCCAGTGAAAGTCCTGCCCACTTCTATAGCTAGATTGATGTACAACCAGACTACAGGGCTGGAACATAGAACCAAACCTGACAGAACCTCACATATTCACACAGAGCAGATGCAGACGTACTAGATTTTCATTTCATTCTTTTACTCATTCTCTTCCAGAGGTCCTCATTTCCCTGACGTCCTCCTGGTGGCGCCGCAGCCTGCTGTGCTGACTCATGGCGTCCTGCTAGTTTAAAGGCGGAGTCGGTGTGAACAGGCCTCAGCACCATCTGAAGCTTTGACTGCCATTACAACCTTTCACAGACACACATGGAGGCGTGGCTGAACGCACACGCATCGCCATCTGGGGCTGAAATCCGCTGCCGATGCTGAATGACTCCTTCCTGCATCATTTGGACAGAATGATTAATTGCCTGCTCTGTCAAAACAGTTCTTTAAGAGAACATACCGAATGTTCCAGTGTTGAAGCTCAGGCCGCTTTCTCCCCTCCTGTTCTGCACATGCTCAGTTGGTCCTGGTGTTGAGACAGACCTGTTGTGTCGCCGTTGTACAATTATTATGACACAAGATTAAAGCAGTGATATTTTTGTTATTTAAATGGAAGTCTTCATATGCAAAGTGTTTTTTGTCACATTATCTCCATTAAGCAAATAACAACTACTATTAGAATATGTTAAATGTGAGAAAACATCACATTATCAACATTAAAAGTGTTTTTATTTCATAGTTTTCACACATATTTCATGACATTAGTTTTTTTTAAATACATATGTATTTGTTTCTCTTTATGGAGACCTCTACATGGTCTCCATAAAGACTGTTCTTGGCTCTGAATTAGTCATTCAGTTAACCATACAGGTCCATCTTCAACTCTATTTCTGAGGAATGACAGTAGAAAGGTGGTTTGGAGCACTGGCCCTTTAAATGCATTGGAAACACACACCCCACCCCCACCCCCCCAGGTTGTCAGCTGTGCTGCTCTGTCCTGTTCAACCAACAATTGAAAATTTCCAGTAATGGGCTCCAGGTTTGCCTCCAAGCCTGCACGAAGCCACCGCAAACACTGCCAAACAACCGGTGACAGTACTTTGCTAAGGCTGTTAGCAGAGACAACTCCATATTGAGAGAAAATAGCTCCAAGCAATTATAAGGTGTGAGTCTTTGTTCCATTTCAGCTGGTGGCTGAATGTCGGAGCAAAGGCTGGAAAGCACGGTGCGAACCAGTCGAGGTGGGGTGTCGGGGTTTTGCTGGCCAATCACTTCCCCGAACTCTTAAACTTCTTGGAGTAAAAGGGCAGCTGTGCCGAAGAGCCATTAAAAGCATGCTTGAGGCTGCGGAAAAAGCCTCAAGATAGCTATGGATCCAGAGGGGGGACCCATGGAGTAGTGGGCCACTTGGACACAAGTCGGGGGCTGATCACCCCTGGCTGGGTCGCCCGGGCGAGGGTGTTTGATGATCAAAGACCCTAAACACCCTATGACCCCAGGTTCATCACTGATGATGTGTCCAAGTAGCACCTGAAGGTGTATTAAAGAACTATTATGCAAATAAATCACTCATTCGAACACATACTGTTTTGAGAAGAAACACGTTGTATTTTGTTGACCCCAGGAAACCTGCCGGGACTACTTTCGCTTTGACCAAAACCAGACCAGAACTGGGCTCACAGGACACTGTCACTGTGGGTGCACCAGAGTAAAGACGGTGATGCCGTACAGACTCATGTGAAAAATACAGAACTATCCCTTTAATTCCACCTTACGTGGAAATTCAGGTTACGTCGCCAGCGTAGGGACACAAGTCATTCATAAGTCACAGTTGTGACAAAGTTGTAAACAAATGGTTTACAAAGGCAAATTATGACAAAGTGATAGGTTTTGTGCCCAGTGATTAGATCTATCTAATGAATCAATCAGCATTGAAATCTGTTGAGAATTGAGGGAGAAGTGATTTTAGTGAATTGTGGACGACGACGATGGATGGACGAAGCGTAATGACAATAGCTCATCGCGACTTTGTCCGGTTGAGCTAACAATAGCCATTGCCTCCCCTTCATGGGGGCAGGGAAAAAAACAAAAAACAACTTAAAGGTGTCATTTTGCTGAAAACCACTTTTCCATGCTCCAACATGTGCTGCCTGTGACAGTGGTTCGACACCTCCACTGGCTGCATACTGCATTCACACGAAATAACAACAGGAACGAGGTCCGCTTGGCATCAGATGGTCTTTAACGTCACCCACGTGGGGTTAAACCTGTCCCCCATTGCAGCAAATCTGAAGTAGCATTAGCATTAGCATCTACAAGAGAAGATGGCACCACAGTAGCTGCTGCACAAACTGGAAAAAATGGCGGATCAAACTGGTTCATGTGCTCTGTGGAAATAAAGCCTTGTTGTTTTCCCTGCACGTTTCCAGAATAAGCACGAAACTTAGCTGGATGCTACTCTGGTAAAAATACAGAGAGTCAGAGAGGAGGGGGGAATGTTCCTTCATGCATTCTGAGCCAATCAGAGATGCCTCATCACCGTCATGGACATGTATGAGGAAGTACCGGTAAACTCTGTTGTTCCACCTCAAGTCATTTTTCTACTGTGAAAAAACAGCTGGAAACAAAACAATCCAGACGTTTTTAAGATAGAACCAACACACAATGTATTCAATAACAATGGAGAACACAGAAATATTAGTGAAATAATGATGGAATGACACCTTTAAAGTCCACATTTAAATCCCATCTGCTCAGATCAGAGGACACGTCTCCACACTGGAAGTCTCCAAATGCTTCCACTGAGTTCGACATCAGAACTTCGGCACCAGTCACTTAAACCACATGTTTAAACAGCAGCAAATGCACAGTTTAAAACGGCAGCTCAACAGGTACAAACACTGAAAAACACGACCTGGTACCTGCACATACAACAAGCTCCAAACTAATACAAAACAGAAATGTCCACTTTATTTTTTTATCATGAAGATGTTTTGAAAGTGGATTATTAAAATTATTAAAGTCAAGGTCATCGGTGTTGAAAAAGTCAAACAAAACATCAGAAAACTCATCCATTTGTCTGTGTTCCTGTTTTTTCTCTGCAAAGCTTCTGGAAAATCAAAGAGTGTAGATGAGTGGTCGCATGATCAGACGTTTGGCTTCAGTACTTTCGGTAAAACTACTGTTTTTGTGTCTAATGATGTAAATAATGAGGACATGCATCTACAGGTGGTGATTGTCTGAGGCGACATTTGATGTTTGCATGGACATTAATGGACCTCTGTTACCATGACAATGATGAGTGACAGCATATTCTGGATTGGACAATGATCCAACATGATTCTGGCATTAGTAGGATTTTTATACACATTTACAGAACACCACATAACAGTTGTGCATTTCCTGTTTTTGGAGGAAACACACAGCAGGTCTTAATATTTTTTGTTGAAATCCAAATTATTTGTGTGTTTGTTCATATTACACATTAAATGCAACGTCTATCAGTCTTTGAGTGTGAACAGAATGTGACCCTGAACTGACCCACATGGACTAAAGAGGCTCCAACATAATTAGGAATAAGGAAATATTTGGAAGGCTTAGAAGCTATTGGTTGCTATGGGTAACGGCATAGTACAGACGTGCAGGTAAGAACAGAATAAACCAAGATTTAAGATTTTAAAAAATGGAAAAGGCGGCACTGAAAGCAAGAGGTTCCCATCAGGAGAGGCTCAGAGATATGAAGGATCCAGACCCGGAGGCTTCACTGGTACCGACTGGCCCCGCCCCCTGGACCTACATTCACTTAGTTCACTATCTGGTTTTGGGCATAAGTTCTTACACAGTGGAACAAGTTTTTTAACAGATATGAACTGTTTTATTGTGGCTGGTTCAAGGTTTGGAGATCTATAGCCTGATGACTGTGGGGTCAAAGGTCAGCATGTGGGGCAATAGGTCAGCCTGTGAATAGTGACATGTATGGGAATTGTAACTACACTAAACTACCTAAAATATACCTCTACATTTACTGTGTAATAACAGGAAAGGTTGGATAAATGTGATCTGACCGTTCAGACTGAATTCATATTGAAAAATGTCAGATACAGGACCACGTATGAAAGTGACCTGGGTCAGATTTGTGCTGCTCAGACTATTATTAACAGATCACATACAGGTCAAATACCAGAAAAAAGGGATGATTTGGGAATGTTTACCTTCAGTGGGAACTGAGCCCAAAGCTACGTTTACACTGAAGATAAATATCACATTTTCTGCCCAGATGTGAACTGTATCCAATCTATTAAAGACAGTCTAAACAGCCAGGTCACATTTATCCAAACTTTGCATCATTGAAATGTGACAAACGTTACAGGTCTACATCTGATGAAAAATATATTTACTATAAAATAATGTGTCTGTGTAAACTCATGCTCCATTAGGACCACTTTAGTCCATGTGGGTCACATTCAGTTCAGACTCAAAACTGACAGAAGTCACATTTAATGTGGAAAATGAACATGAATAAATTGGATTTTACCCAAAAATTTACATTTTGGGCGGAGCCTCAAAGATGATCTTCGAGGAAGAAACACACAGAGTCTGGACAAAACATAACTGTTCTACTCTCTAAAAACACTAGTGTACGAGTAAAAAAAACAAACAAACAAAAAAACCCAGTGCGACCAAGTGCGATACACTAATAAAAATAAATTCAGTCCAAATGCTGCTTGGATGTAAGACAATACGCTCACTTTACAGGCTCCAGTTACCAGAAAAATACTGGATATATGGACACAAACCAATATATGTGTCAAACAAATGGATAAAACAGTCGTTAAAATGGGCAAAAATGACAAAAACTAAAAGAGAAGGTGAAGACATAGGTGAATAAAATAATGTATAAAATGAGGAAGATAATCATCAAAATTTTAAAAAAGAAGAAAATTATTAAAATCCATGAAAAAGGTTAAAAAAAAATTAAGGAAGTGGAAAACATTTTTAAAAAAAATGTGGAACATAATCAACAAATAGTGCAAAAAACTATATATGTGTAATAATCCTTTTATCACATGCATTGAAACCATCAGATAACCAGTGTTTTTTGGTCATTTTACTTTACATCCATTTGACTAAAATGTAAGATTTAACACATTTAATCTGAGAAGCATCATTTATTTAAAAAAGTTGTGCATGGCTGACTTTTAAATGTTAAAATATTTTAATAGACTAATCAATAAACTAACCACAAAAAAAAATTAACAAAGTAATTAACAAAATAAAGACAATAACTAAGAAAATAAATGATTTAAGAAGGGGAATATGATCAAAATGATCCCAAATGAAGAAATTAAAAAGGAACTAAACTGAAGAAAATATTTTTAATGGAGAGAATAATGAAAGAAATTAATAAATAATTGAATATGTGTTTTTCCAGTGGAAGAATCTGAACTATTTGATTTCAATCCAGGAGATTATGTATTTGTTTTTTTTATCCAGACTGTGTTGCTACTGTTACAACACGATGACGGACAAAATGAGCAGGTTTTAAGAAATGAGTAAATATTGAAACGGTGACAGTATTTGATGCCGTGAAGGAGCTGTGGGTGGTGGAACATGTGTCACCAGTGGGAACCCAAGTGTGTGAGGCGTCATACAAACTACAATATTACTGGAATGTTCTTTTTCATCAACCACAGAAAAATTTTCGTTAAAATAATGTTGCCTTCATGTGCTGAGGGAATTATGGGAAATACCATATTTGAAGTAGAAAAAAAAATGCACCTGAACGCCACATCATGTATTTTCCACTAGAGAACTGGGAAACATGTTGATATAGAAAATGAAAGTAACCTCTGACCTGTTTAACATGGCAACAGACAGCAACAAGGGATTAATGAACGTTCTGCTGCTACTCTGATTTTTCATATTTAGAATATACAAAGTATGCAAAGCACAATATTTGAAAAAACAAAATAACCTAAAAAAACAGTGGTAGTTTGCATGTTCACCTGTGTGTGGTGCAGGTACAAACATATGCATTAATATGTTAATTAAAGCAGTTAAATGCCCCATATGTGATTAGGAGGAGGACTAGTTGTTTGTATAATATATATATATATATATGTATATATATATATATATGTATATATGTATATATATATATATATATATATATATATATATATATATATATATATATGTATATATATATATATATGTATATATGTATATATATATATATATATATATATATATATATATATATATATATATATATATATATGTGATTTCGAAGATGAATGAATTGTAAAAAATGCTGTAGAGGATGAATCAAAATGTGCCAAACTGTTACGTAGCAGGTCACAATAAGTTTTGTGTCAGCCATTTCTTCTTTCACTATGACAACAAAAGCACTTCAACACAAGGATAAGGTCAAGGATAATTTTCCCAACAGCACATGAAGGCAGCAAAAACCCTGGTGTTTCCTGTCGTATCCAATGAATATATTAAATATTCATCGAACTTAAGAGTTGAACTATTGTTTGTTGAATTAGAAAAGAACCCAACCCTCCAAACAGCCAGAGACACAGACAAACACTTTCTAGCGTCATTCTTTTGTATGTTTCAGAGCTTGGATGTTAGTACTTTAACTTCAGTAGAAATAAAAATAATAATGTTTGACTGATATATCAGCTGGCCGATATTTACATTTTTGTCTTGCATCCAGAATGTGTTTGTTGTGTCGGCCAATATGTGCTTTTTTCCCTGATTTACTGACAGGTGAAGTTTGCGTCGCCGCCATGTTCTTGCAGATATTACTGTTTTCTGGGTGTATTAATATTTATTGGTTTAACAGTCACAATTTGTCTTTTCTCATTAAAATGTAATTTGTATTTAAATTCAAATGAATAAAAAGGATTTTCTGAATTTATTTTTTGTTTGACAAGACAAAAAAAAATCATTATTGGCTCCAAATATCAGCTTAGAAATGTCAGTGGCTTGTATTGGTCACTGGCTAAGGCTGATGGGAAAAAAATATTAATAAAAAGAAAATCCGTATCAGCCCCCAAAAATATCCATATCAGTCAAACACTATAAATTAATACCTTAACTTTTGCGGGTAAATGATGTCTGTGTGTAAATAAACCTGCTTTGGTTTCAGTTCAGTGAATATTGAACTGAAACCACATCTGCACTTCATCACTTCTTCATTCCGCTTGTGATCACAAAGTTTTTATTGAAACTTTAAAGAGATTTCATTTTCAAATGTGACTCTACAGGACATTAACTCGCAACATCACTTCACTTATTGTAAATAAATTACATAAAAACAGTGACAAGGGTCTTGTTGTGTTTGACACGCCGCAGCTGTGCTGAACTGCACAATAAAACCTGCTCTCCTTTCTTCATTCGTCTGTTTTCATCAACACAGAATAATTTATTACTTCTAGAATTCTCAGATTATGAACTCAAAGAATTTTACATCTACATGAAACAGAAACGGATTCTTATAGACGCTGAAGTGGGTCAGTCCAGGCCTGTGGTCTGTGTCTGGTCTGTGTCTACGCTCAGCATCCACGGTTACCATGGAGACAATGAGGCTGACATCACTTACAACCAGAAGCGGAGGTGAGGCGTGTTGAGTGTTGGGGGTCAGTTTGACGGCGCGTGGTTTTAGCCGAGACAGGAAGTGGACCACTGGACCTTCGGGGACGTCTGTGTGGGCGGATGGTAGGCGGAGACACATGCCCCGCCCTTTGAGGGACGCAGAGGGAGGCCATTCTGTTAATAAAGACTGTTCGTAGTGAGATGTCTGCATGCATACAGTATGTGTATATGTGTGTGCGTGTTGGCATATGGGCGTTAACGGCTGCAGTTAAAGCTCCTCGGCCATCTGCAGCAGAGAGTTTATGGCAGCGTCCTTGTTTCCCTGCTGAGCGTCCAACACGGTGCGGACCACCTCCTTGTCCAGGTTGGGGAACATGTCTTGCAGGGCCCTCAGGTCCTCCTCGCTGCACACAGGGCCCGGGCCCCCGGTGGCAGGCATGGCCGTCGGCACCGCCATGGGCACCATGCCCTGGTTATAGACAGCAGGAACTCCTGGAACACAGAGGATGCCACTGAGCCACGGCATAAAAACCTCAAATTACATGAATAGAACTTTCACATAAAAATGTTTCCTTTTTTCTGCTTAGATACTGTTTGTATTATTGATACTTTCTTTTTCCATTTTTGTAAAGCACTGTCAATTACGCTGTGTATTAACTGTGCAATACAAAATAACCCTTGCTTTAACTTGTCTGTATTTCCATGCTGTGATATTCTGTATTATCTCTGATTCCAAACACACCATCTGTTTAGTGAATACATTGAAGAAGTTTAACTTCTCAGTCTTTTTTGTCATCAAGGGGGACAGTGGGTCCTGAAACCAGACCAGCTGAGACCCACTGCTACACATGTCACTGACCTGCAATGGGCACGTATCCAACACCCTGCTGATACACCGACGGCATCAGGACAACCGGCTGAGTCATCATCCCAGCTGGTAGAGACTGACAAAAAACAAAGAGACGGGTTTGAAATGTGCACGGCAGACGATAACGGCAGCAGCAGAAAGTGAAACAACAGCCGAGACTTGCATTAAAGTCAAGCTAGTGATGCCACAGAGGAGCAAAGTTCAACACAATCCCACATCCTGAAGCATCCAGAACACTGTGTTCAAGATTAAAAAACAAACACACACACACACACAGGCAGAGGGTGGGGTCGAGGACATGACCGCTGTCTGGCTCATGTTTCTATAACAACAATGAACAGTGTGAAACGACTAAAACGCTAAACACTCCCCCACTTGTGGAGTTCACAATTGTCAAGTGCTATTTATTTATTTATCTGCCAAAAGAATCCACTGTTGTTGTCATCGTGGCTCTGTTCCCACCCCTGAAGAACTCTGGGAAATTCAGTGAATGACAAACCGTTCACCCAGATACTGTTTTACTGACATGTACTAAAAAATTAACAATGAGAAAAGAAAATTAAACCTGACCTGATATCAAATGGACACTTCAGTTGACTAGTTTTAGTTCTTCCAATGATAGTTTTTTGCTTTAATTGTTTTATATGTGTGTATCCCTTTTTTATACCACCGCCAAGGAGGTTATATTTTTACCAGAGTTTGTTTGTCTGTCTGTCTGTCAGTTAGCAAGATAACTCACACCTTGGCAGAGGTCTGTGCTCTCAGAGTGCTTTTCTAGTTGTTGATGCTTTGTCTATTGTATGTTCTTTGTATTTATATTGGTAGCACCTGCAGGAGGGAGTGGGTGATAATGTCCTGTGTAATAAATGCAACTAAATTCGTTGTAAAATATACTCAGAAAATAGTAAAGTTGAAAAAAATATATAAAAAAAAAAATTAAATAAAAATAGCAGATTTTAAGACCTTTCCTTTCAACATAAATACATCCCAATGTAAAACAATAAGAGTAATGTTGTAAAAGTTAAGACTGACCCAAGTTCAAGAGTAATAACTTTTGGGATTTTCACAGAAGCAAAGGGCCGACAACATCCTTCAAAAAACTTTATCTCGTTTGCACTAATAATTGCAAAGAATATTATCCTGCAGCTTTGGAAGGGTAAAGACGTTCCTGTATTAAACACAGAGTTTACAAATACACTTCACCTTGAAAAAAATAAGATATGCCGTCACTGGCAACATGAATGACTCAACAAATCTGGCAGCCTTTGCTCTCTTATCTCTCTTATCTTAGCAGTCAGGGGTCGGGGTAGGGAGGTGTTGAGAGGGTTTGGGATCTTTGTGTTGGTATTTTAAGGCAGCAAGATCATTTTTAATAACAAATGAGTGACATTTGTTTTTTTTTTCCCCTCATTCATTTATCTTCTTGCTTTTAGTTACTTTTGTTAGCTCCTATGGGGAACTAACTGTAAAGCAAAAAATGAGGCACAAGTCTTGTCTAGTATGTTCACTTGTTTTGTTCTTTGCTTCTAACAAAAATATCTGAAATAAAAATGATGAGACAAAGGGCTTCCTGAAGTACAGTATGTGCAGAGGTGGTAAAAGTACTCACATTCTCTAGTTAAGTAGAAGTAGAAGTACAGCCACTTGTTTGTAAAAAGTACACTTGTGAAAGTAGAAGTACTGATTCAACTCCTTTACTTAAATAAACTTAAAAAAGTACAACTTCTCAATAAATATTTTCTTCTTTTTTGCCATGAATGAAACCATACATATTTAAGCAGGACATTCAAAAGAATCCAAAAATAAAGCTCTTAAAAAGGACTTACTGTGTAGACGATATGTTTGATTGGGTCATGGTACTTAGCTTTTTAGGTACAGGAGGAACATTTTTGGAAAAAGTGGACTTGTGCAGGACACTGGTATTGACCCTATGCTTCTTTTCTCATCCACTGACTTTTCCCCTGAAGGAACTTATTTTACATAAGATTACATTTGTTTACTGTGAAAAAGTAACAAGCTTATTGTGAGAATGTAACGAGTATATGAACGTAGGGAGTAAAAGTAAAAAGTTGGCAGATACTCAAGCAAAGTAAAGATACCTGAAAAATCTACTTAAGTACAACAAAAAAATACTTATACTTAGTTACTTTCCACCTCCGAGTATATGAGCTGTATTTTCATGATCAGAGGTTAAAGCACTGTTTACTGAGGTCAGAGGTCATGCACTCACAGCAAAGGACATCACTAGGTTAATCATGCCCTCTTTGTCGTCGCCTTGTCTTCCACTGAGGCTGAACCATTCATCCACCACGCTGCCCTCTCTGAGGCCTTCGGGGATGGTCACATGAGTCCACGCTATCCTGTCATCCATGGAAAAGGCCCTCTGGAAGTACATACATGTGCATTCATCAGACACAGAAAAGGAAATAAGAAAACCAACATTTGATGGAAGACGTTAAAGAAGCTTAGAATGAATAGAGTTACATCTTATTGCTTCCTTTATTATAGGGGTGTAAGAAAATATTGATTCTGCAATACATGATACTGTATTAGTATTAAAAAGTAATGTATTTTTATAGTTTTCACACAGGAATTTAGCTGTTTTACTTAAAAAAACAAACAAAAAAACAGTATTGAGTATTGTCATCTCTTCTCCTGTTCTTTCTGCCATTCTCCATTTTGCACTTCATGGGGAAACATCATGAGATTTCACAATGTCTCATTCTGCAGCAGCACTTCTAGGTTCCACACAGTATAAAACACAACACAGTCACACTCAGCTGTGTGTGGTGGCTGCTGGAACAGGAGCTGCTGCAGATGCTTGTACCACCACCGAAGCACTGCGCTAAACCTACAATATATGGTTGGAAGAGGGAAGTGCCCAGGTTTTATTTATTTATTAAATAAAACCAGGTTTCCTCTTTGATGGTCCTTTTGGAGGTCCCCATTTGAAGCCCCTTTAAAAGTACACATTTGGAAATCCTATTATCTCTGAGTTTATTTCCTATTGGGGAATCAAAACCTGCCTCCAACTATCTGAACTTCCGGTCCATCTGTAAGTAACTGGATGGTGAGCCTGCCAGCACCATTCCCTCAAACAGACTTCTGTGCAATAGGAGGTGCCATCACCTGTTTTTGCCTCCATATGAAGAGTTCATTTCCAAAAACATAACTCAATTTTTTTTTCTTTTTACAAAATGGCATTTTTTTTACTCTACGTTCCAGGTAATGCTCATTGATTTGATATATTATTTATTTCATTTTGTAAGATCCACTAAACTGAATAAAGAATATGTCAAATTAATGAGCATTACCTGGAATGTAGAGTAAAAAATGTCATTTTGTGAAAAAAATATATTTAAAAAATGGAGTAATCTGTTTTTGCAAATGAACTCTTCATATATTGTCAGTAACAGAACTGTAATTACTGCTCTCTTCAGTCTGGGAGGAAAAACATTTGGACACAAAATTTAACTTTCGTTTTTCTTTTTTTCCTGAAATGACTTTTGGATTTTTTTCTGTTAAACTGTGCACATTGTAAACACTGTATATCATTTATTTTCACTAAATACAAGTATAACTTGCATCATATTCCTGTGTGTGTGATTTTATCAATCCATTTTGGCTGTGGCTCAGTTGGTAGAGTGGGTCGGTTCACATCCTGGTTCTGGCTGTCCACACGTTGAAGTGTCCTTGGGGAAGACACTGAACCGTCTCCCAGTAGGACTGACAGAACCTTAGAAACTTACTGGTGTATGAGTGTGTGTGTGTGTGTGTATGAGTGTGTGCGTGTGTGAATGGGTGTGTGTGTGTGTGTGTGTGTGTGTGTATGAGTGTGTGTGTGTGTGTATGAGTGTGTGTGTGTGTGTATGAGTGTGTGTGTGTGTGTATGAGTGTGTATGAGTGTGTGTGTGTGTGTGTGTGTGTGTATGAGTGTGTGTGTGTGTGAATGGGTGAATGTGTGTCTAATGTAAAGCTTTTGAGTGCTATGTAAGTGCAGTCCATTTACCATTTCACTCCCTGACATGAACCTACAGATATTGATTAATTATTAATTAGTCTATTATTAATTAATCTATTATTAATTATCCTGCAGCGGTCACTGACAGCTAGTCACTGTGAAAATGTCAATTCGGGTGATATCTTACAACTGCCGTGGCCTAAGGCGAGGGAAGAGTGTTGGAGATAGAGCTCAGCGTGCTGTTGTGGATGCGGTCTGCTGGTAGAATGTGACATTTTATGTTTGCGAGAGACTTTTACTGCTAAGCAAGACTTGGATAAACTTAACACTATTGACCGAACTTTCTTGGAGTGGGAGAGTCAACAACTGATGTCAGCAAAGCTATTGTCAGAGGCAGAATCTCAGGTGGAGTGGCTGTTCTCTGGGACAAAAAGCTTGATGCTGTGATGAAGCCAATTAGGCGCGATGTTGACTGGTGTGTCGGTGTACAGTGTACTCACTAATTTAATAATTTTATTGTTTTAAATGTCTACACTCCATATGAGTACAGTGAAAATGAGGTTGAGTATCTCAATAGACTGGCTTTTATTCAAGACAATAGCAGCTGTTGTATATATGTTGTGGGGGATATGAACTCTGATATCACTGACAGCTATTCACCATTTGCTCAACATCTGACCTACTTCTGTGAGGAAAATAACCTCACTCTATCAAGTAAAGTATTGTTACCTTCAGACAGTTATACATATATAAGTGAAGTGTGACACACTATAATGTTTTTATCTGTTTTAATATGTTTTTATCAATCTGTTTTATGTAGATTTTGGACAAGTGTCTGGCAAATAAACTGAATGGAACTTAATATATCCTAATATCTAATAAGCATCAACATCATATATGCCAAATGTAGTTTTTTTTTTTTTAAACTGATGACACAGCTTTGTTCAAAATTGTCATTTCAAGCATAAAGAAACACAAGCTACTTCTTTTCACAACTATATGAACATTTGAGCAGGATCTTAAAACTATATTGTCTGTAAAACAAAATTGTATTTATTTATTTGTTTGTACTAGTAAAGCCATTTTTCTGATACTGCATTAGTTCCTGTACTGAATGATCCAATAAAAAATTATTTAGTATTTCTGGTATAATTAAATTTTTTTCAAGAAATAATCTTCTAAAAAATAAGATACAATATATTGATCCTATTGTTGTATTTTGTATTGTATCAACAGATTCTTGCCAATACATAGCCCTATTAACAGATGAATATGTTTAAATAATTGTGGAGTTTATGTCATCCTTTCTGTGTAATCATAAGAGCTTGACAAGCGAGAGCCTTTTCTTCACCTCATCGAAGATCTCCAGGTAGAAGGAGTCCACCCCAGGAGGGGCCGTGCACTGGATCACCTTATTCCAGCGTGGGTTCTTTGCTCCGTTGTGTGCGGTTGGCGTTTCGTAAACTGCGTACCCCAGTCGGATTCTGCAGTACGGATCCATCCGAGTCATGCCGTAGTTTTTCGCCAGTTTGGCCTTGAAACGAAACAATTAACCATGACTTCTCCAAGAACTGATCAATACAACAGGTTTGGCTGTCGATTTTTTGGCTAGGGTTAAGTAACAACAACCTACAACATGTAAACATATGGGTATCAGATACTCCCGTTATAAACCTATTTCCACGCATTTAAATTTTAATGTTAGTTATGCTTCCTCATTTGAATGAAAACCTACACGACTCCTTGCACATTACAGTTTATTGTTGCACCTTTACCTTGTCATATGTCTATTTTAAATTACAATAGTTGTCCATTTTACATTTTATTGTACACCATCTTATTTCATATTTTCCAATATATGTTTATATGCGACTGTGTTGTATTCCACACATACAGTCTGGTGTTTTTTCTTCTTGCCGACATTCATTACATTTTTATTAATTTTGTTAATGGAGTCAGTCAACAGGAAATAAAAGCTTAATTAAAAACAGATTACATAAATACTAAAAAACTAATGAAAAAAAGGTGTATCTTGTGACATAAAATACTATGAAAACTGCTTTTTTACTTTACTCACTGTAATGCTTATACTGTATTTGTCCATTTTACTTCTTATGTTCATTTTTATTTATTCATTTTGTTACTAATATTTGTAATTTGTATTCATTTTCTTGATTATCCATCTACTAATATTTTTTTTTTCATTATTTAGTCTATTTCTATTAATACCATTTGTTATTTCATTAATTTCACTGCATATTTATGTTCATTTTTGTTCACTTTCTTGCCTATTTTGTTACATTTTTACTTTACATTTCAACCAATCTATCTAGAAGTGTAAAGTTTTCCATAGGAGGCTGAGATGAACCTGTGCTTACCTGGACAACAGTGATGCTGAGTCGGCCCACAGTGCCAATAGAACCTCCGTACTGCAGCTGTCGTGCCGCTTGGGCGTCCATCTGGACCTGCTGCTGCTGCTGGGTTGGGGTAATCCGCAGGAAGTCCTGGGGAAGCTCCCCAATGTACACCTGAATCCACAAACACATACTGTTACAAATCACCTCATCCAGTCAAAAGGCGAACGGCAGCTCTTAAGGTGCATGTTTTCTTGCCTGTTGGTGTGTGAGACAACACTGAATGTCCACCTTAAATGCCTTTACAATAACTCTGATCATTACATTTGATGTATTGGTTCTATTGTGTGATACACATGCTTTAGAAATGACTGAAAATAAACTTTGTGTCTAAAGCCATGCTTTTATCTCATTTTCTTCAATTTCCTCATCTGATTTCTTCATCTTTCACTCCGGCCATAAAAAATATTAGAATCATTTAATGTAATAAAATATATTTTTGAATACATTATAATCTGTCTAAGGCTCATCTATAATGTTGGGTCCAAGTCTTCTTTTGTTATCTTTTATATTTGTTTATGTCTACAGTCATTAAATCCAACCCATTCATTTTCATTGCAACTTTCATCTACATACAAACATGTTAAAACACATGAAAAAGACCAAAATATATTCACCAAATGATGAAAAATACTCCAGCAATGTTTACTTTTTATAGGATTTTTCTTGGAAATATGCAAATTAAAATGTTTGGAGATATCAGTTTAAATCTGCATCTAATAACTTTTTAGAAGTGTCACTACAGTTTCATAAATGTGGCTGATAAATATATCTATTTTTCAGTGCATGAGAAACGGGAACTGCTAAAAGTCGATTAGTCACAGTCACTTTTAACATAATTTATGCAATAAAATTATTTTTTAAGACAGACTGAAAATCATTCCACATTGACTCTTATAAAACGATCACCAGATGATGCGACAGCCCTACCGTCTGTCATGAACGAAACATAGGCATATATTTTATGTATTTTTTTTATATTTCTTATCCAAACATGACACTAACATCCCCCACTGTTGATGAATCCACTCTGAACCACAGACAGAACGTCGTGAACATTAAGACGTTTAGCGACGTCAAGGAGCTGATATGATTGGCTCACTGTGACTCACGTGACCGAAGCTCAAACTAAGCTAGGTTAGCTGTGATGTTTGAATTAATTAAAATCTCCAGATTTCAGTAATTCTGCGTCAGTCTTAATCATTTAAACATGGTCGAATAGCCATTTCTAAACAACACATAGAGATAAAGTGTTTGCGAAATGTCACTAAATTTAAAACGGACTTTTCTTTAAACTGTGGTTTATTGACAAGACTTGTAGACACAGCTCTTTAACTAGATGTTAGCTAAATAAAGGGTCTTCTTACATCATCGTACTCAACTAATAACCGTCTATAACCAACTCACTTACAAACATCATATGATCTAGCTGCTGTATTAAACACGTTAGTTTGTGTAAATCATCCTCAAGATAGTGTCAGTTAGTTAAATCACACTGAACGGCAGGTTAGCTAACACGAGCACACCCCAATGAGGAAATAAACGCTGCTAGTAAACGTCTATTTATGTTGACAGACTAGTCGTGTTGATTAACTAGTCCCACTACTAGTACCGCGTAGCTGTCTGCTCTCTACGCCTACACCGGAGCCTGGACTCCGCAGCCGGGTGTACCTGTCCCCGCTGGGTGCTGATGGTGGTCGCCATGTTGTCTCCTCAGAACCGGGCCTGGAATTATCCGACGTTTGGTTCGAGAAACTTCAAATTAACCGAGATGAATTGTTCAATAGCTCTGCTTGATTCTGCACTGACCAGGAAGTGATTCCCTCTTAAGTTTTACTGCTGAGCCATGTTTGTCTGAGTGGAGGAAAGGAGAGAACAGCGACATCAAGTGATGACAGCAGAGAATAACAATAATATGGACAGGGTTTCTTCTTCTACGGTCTTTATTTGGCGGAACCAACCAACATTCAAAGGTTTTTACCGCCACTGGAGTGTGCACTTCAGGGTTTGTTATGTAAGTTTACAATTATTATTATTATTATTATTATTATTATTATTATTATTATTATTATTATTATTATTATTGGTGCTGTGGCCGTTATCTCTGTCACCGCCATCTTCAACATTGTTGTCAAATAATAATAATAATAATTATTATTATTGTTATTATTGTTGTTGTTAATAATAATAATAATCATCATCATCATCATCATCATAATAATCATAATAATTTAATGTACAAAATGCACATGACGTGCATTATTTTACATATCAGAAAAGGAAAGGGTATAAAGGGTATATAATAGATAAAAAAAAATAATGATATAAAGTTAAGCAGATGCGTTTGTAGGTTATATTTTTCGATCAGTAAGATGTTTGCAGGCATCTTTCTATTTTCAGTGATTCAGACCTTTTCCAAAATGAAGAAACTCAATGTGAAAAATATAAAATCTGGGTTTTGCCTTATATTTGTAGATATGAAGTTTGGCAAAAATTTAAATGTTATCAGAAAATCATTTTCATGATTGTCCAGGTTACAGTCTAGTTCATATACTATGTGTGTATGCATATATATATATATATATATATATATATATATGTATGTCTAGCCGGTGGGAGTCAGGTTGGGGGGGCTTCGGCCCGCCGGGGGAGAGGGTGGTTTGAGGGTCCACTAATTTCCACTTCATATTTCTTTTAAACTCAATCTCTGCAGTCATTTATTTACAGTATTCTATCACTTCTGGATTTTTTTGCAGACACAACTTTATTGAAATGAACAGGTGACAATTATTAATAAAATTTAATAAACACTTCAGTAACATCAACAATAAATAGAATTAAATTATATAAAATAAAGGAGGGAAAAGCACTTCAACATACTTAACAATAAAACAGAAATGGAAACATTATACAAAATAACTTCTTTATTCCAGATCTTACTGAATACCACTTAACTTTCCCCCATCCTTCATTCCTTCCATTTACAAACAGAAAATATGGGTTTTATTAATTTTTTTTTTTTCTCCATTTCACTGTTTGGATAAACATTTTGCCATGAACCTTCAGGTCTTCTTTGTTGCATCAGTTTTTTTCAACTTCATGTTTATTCGATCGTGTTGTGTCTTGTAGGATTTGATTAAGTTAGTTTGGTAGAAGAAAAGATGGTCAGTGTTTTGGTTCCTTCTAACACATGTTGTAGTTACTGTCACAGAGCATTGGCTAAGTTAATGTTATTTAATATTTAGGTTTTAAGGGCTGAGTTGTGTATTTAGTATTTTCTTCTTTCTTTGAATAATGTTTCATGTCACAGTCTTGGAACAGCTGGATTATATTTAATTCATTTTTATATGATACTGATCCAGTGTCTGAGTTCAGTCCAATGTTTTAGATAACGAGACACATGTGACCCATCATTATTTATGCAAAACCTCAGTAAATGACACATTTATTTCCACCCATAGTTTCATCGGTTTTTCAACATAACCTTCCAGTGATGATGTTAAGTCTCCAACACGTGATCCCAAAGCTCCACAGTGAAGTTCAGGACTGTCAATTAAGTCTAGGGTAATAAGTGCACATGTACAACTGTGTGTCTGCAAAAAGTATAACTTTGACTGAATGTATTTGTCTCATTTCTAGTCCAAATATCTAATCATATAGACAGGATAAGTCTGAATCACCTACAGAGGAACCTTTCAATATATCTGGAAAATATGATTTAAGAAATCTGACCAAGATCAGTTTCATTGGTTCCATTGGCACATTCTTTAGTAATTATTCTCTGTATAATTAATTGTTTATAGTTAGATTCTGTTTAGAATTATATTGTATAGTTGTATTCTGTTTATACATTTATTTCTATAGTTCTATGTTTATATTTGGGTCATTCCATATGAACTCAACAAACCTTAAAATACTTGAATCTCTCCCATTTTTCTAAATATTTAAATAATTATAGAACATTTAATGTGATTTGACATTTTTGGTTATTTTCAGGCTTCTATATATATATATATATATATATATATATATATATATATATATATATATATATATATATCTTTTCAGAATCATTTCAGAGGAATCAATAGTCCAAAGCAATTTGAAAATATTTGCTTAAAATATATAATTGCATGTTTCAGACAAATGACAAAATTATGTTACGTTATGTATTATATATGAACAGCTGAAAATCCAAAACATCTGTCTGACCTTTGGATTCACAGGTAATAACATATAATAAATAACATGTAACATGACATTTATAGAAGCAAGTTGTCCTTCGTGTCAAAACCCCAGTACTTCCACATGGTGTCTTTTATTTTGTGATACTACATGTCCCACATGTTGATATTAACCATATATAAAAAGATAACTAAACATAATCTTAAAATACCAGGATATCAAATAAAGTGTTTTACACGGATGTAAAGAATTTTGTTATTTTAGGTGTTTGTCCTGAACATGAGGTTTTACTTCAGTTTATTTTTGTCTTCATCCACAAAACTCTGAACAGAATGGAACATGAATGTTATCAAAGCAGAAACTGAAAAACAAACCATTCTGCCTGTTTTCAATTTGTTTTGTTTTATATTGTTCTGAGATTAGCAGCGATTAATAAAGATTGGTAACAAAGATGCAGAAGTTTAGGACCACTGGAAAAACATTAAAATGAAGGTTCAGTATATTTGTTTTATGATGATGATTTTCCTTTTTTTTGAAATTATCATTAATAATAATAATAATGATAATAATGATAATGATGATAATAATGATAATGATGATAATGATAATAATAATAATGATGATAATAATAATAATGATAATAATAATAAATAATAATAAATAATAATAATAATGATAATGATAATAATGATAATAAATAATAATAATAATAATGATAAATAATAATAATAATAATAATAATAATAATAATAATAATAATAATAATAATAATAATAATAATAATAATAATAATAATAATAATAATAATAATAATAATAATAATAATAATAATAAATAATCATAGAAATACTGGACCTTAATTTTCATGTTTTTGCCCCAGTGGCCTTAATCTTCTTCTGTGGTTTTGTTATCGACTAGTGTTCTGTAACAAATCATCAAGTTGTTTTTAGTTATCTTTAAACAAATGTATGTTCTTCAGATGCAGGTTTTTGTTTATTGGACTTTAAAGTTCACATCTATTTTTACTACATCTTTTGTTGATGTTCCCTAAAACTGAATAAGCTTGCCAGAGGTAATGACAGTAGCTAAAGGGGGTGGGGCTTAACGAAGGGTTGTTTCCCTTCGAGGACACAAGATGAGACGATTGGATAAAAGCATGTGTGATTGACAGCCCATGTCTGTACACTTTAATGAATAAAAGAGGTCGACTGCAGCCTCCCTGGAAGTGGGATTGTATTAACAAATACAAAATAACACAATGAAAACAGACACAAAACAACATCTGAGTCCATGATACTGGTGAGAGTCTTTTCATTAGATGGACGTGAAGCCAAACCACCAATGAGCAGGAAACATGGATCTGATGGGGGCGGGGTCAGAGTAGTGATTATGCAAAATATTTGGCACCATTTTATTCATCATTTTCAAGTGAACAAACTAAATTCACATTTTGCTAAATAATTCAGTGCATATTCAAATAAACATGCATATTATGGGTAATGTGACAAAACAAAGGCTGTGTGAATCCTGGAGTCTCCACTTTCAAAAGAACAAAAAAAAAAAAAAACCATCACGTGTTTGTTGTGTCTGAAAAGATAAAACTTGATGTAGAACAAATATTTGCTCTCATTGATGAATCGAACTTCCAACCATGAAGGATCAGTCCTCGGCTTCTGAGGCTTTTCTATTGGAAACATGCAGCAACACTTCAACACTATAGTCGCTTTTCCATTGGAATTATGCACAAAACTTTACTGATATTTATTGCGCAATGTTGTTTTTTGCATTAAATCACAAAAGTGATTATTTGTTTGTTTAGTGCGAGATGACATGAGAAGTCATTCCATAAACATGAAGGTAAATATCCTGTTGTTTTACAGATATATTCATTATTATTATGCTATAACCTTCCTCTGTCTCCTACTAAATAAAAAAATGATATGGTTTCCTGCTGTGTCCACACATACCACACAATGTTCATATTGTTAAAACTCTTCTTCTCTTGTTGTAACTTTTTTTTTAATCCACCTGACTAGTTGTGAAAAAAAATCTTTCCATTGCAGTTTTGCATACTATACCATTTGTATAAACTTTTTTCTAAAGACTTTTTTTTATTAAAAAACAAATCTTTTGTCAAAATTGTTTTTTCCATTCAAGTTCTATGTTCAAGTTATATTTATGTAATTTGAGGGTCAATGGAAAAGCGACTAGTAAATAACCTGAAAAAATATGCAAAAAAATTGACTAAAAATGAACAGAAACAGATAAATAAAATTAACATAAATGAATAACAAATTAATAAAATAACTGACAAGGATAAAATAAGCCACAAACTGGAAGAAAAAATAATTAGAAAAACAGCAGGTTAATAAGTAAAAAAAAAAAAAAAAAAAAAAAAAAATCTTTTTTTTTAATTATTTGTATATACTGCACTTTTTCTGTTTTCAAAATTTGGCTGCAACTTATTTAGTATGTTTCAATTCATTTCAATGGGAAAAACTGAATCATAAAATGAGTCAATTGCAAAACAAGCACAGTTGTGAAACAAATAAAAGTCGTTCAGCGAGGTTCTACTGTACTAGATTATTTCAACATGTCTGCACTCCACTGACGATAAAGTGAAAACCAGGTACATTTAAGTACATTTTGTTATATTTCTGCAATTTGAAGGTCAATGGAAAAGTGACTAATGTCATCACCTTCAGACTGAGTCGCTGCTTTTACACACCCACACACAAAAAAAAAAATCACAAAAAAACACAGAAGATGGAGGTACGGGAAAGACCACGCCCCAATACAAGAGATAAAACAAAGTTAAAGATCGGACTCGTGTCAAATTAATTCTGCAAAAATTTAGTGGTTATGTCGGTTACTTCTACAAAAATAGATTCTCTTTCTTGAACAGTACTAAAGAAATGTGGGCAGTGGTCTTTCCGATGCCCCGCCCGGCAGCACAGACAAGAAAAAAAAAAAAAATCCAAACAAACTCAAACCTCCTGATATTTGTAAAGAAACAGGAAAAAGTCATAAGTGAAATCAGAAGCATCAGAGAAGCGAAGACAAGGACTGGACGATGGACTGTGACGACACATCAACATGCTAGGGCAAACAGGAAGAAGAGATCTAGAAAAAACAAAAAGAAAAAACACAACAGGGAGACAAAACTGGGTTAAACAGCAACGGAACAAGACAGAAGAAAGAGAAAAGAAACAAGACAATGATCAGCTGGACAATGACTGACACACAGATACAGGAACCAGGTGGAAAATGACCACAACACAGACACACAACAACAACAACAACAACAACAACAACAACAACAACAACGACTGGAAGAACAATGTCCTCACACAGTCTGAGACCAACATGCAGCCAAACCAGACCAGGACCAACCTAAAGGTCTGGCTTTATCCGGAACATTCAGATGGAGCAAATCAACCAGTTCATGCTTGTTGTGCGTCAGTATAGTTTTTCTTTTACTCTATGTGTAGACTATGAATTTAGTTTAAATGTATTTGAGGACAATTTTCCAGTGTTTTCAAACATTAAGACTGAGTTAATCCGACACATGCAAGAAGATGATGCATAAAAAATTACATTGTGTATGGTGCTCCTCAAGGATTTATCCTGGGACCTATTTCCTTTTCATTACATCGGCCCCCTTATATATATATTATGTATGGCGTCCCTCAGAGGTGATTCCTGAGACCTCCTTTATTTCCATTATCTGCATCTCCTGTATGGATATACAACATATGGTATCCCCCAAGGATCAATCGTAGAGCCTATTTTGTTTTCTTTATGGATGCTCCCCTTAGAGTTATGTTAATAATGATGATCATATAGTCATGTTTTTATGTTACCAATATAAGCCAGAAACCATTTTAACTTTCAGAGATACAGAAATAAGCATGCATGCCTTCATTTTTGCAACAACCTTTTTATTTGTTGAAAAAAAAATCTTTAACACGTCTGTAAACATTTCAGCCTTTTAAACAGGATGACGAAATATGAACATATTACCCTTCCTTACACTGGGTCCTTACTTGTTTTAGGATTAATTTTGAGATTTAATTGATTACATTTAAAAATCTTTGTGGCCTACATCCAGATTATATTTCAAACCTGTAGAAATAAAGTAATTTGAGTCATTGTCTCCTTTTAAGTAAACTCTCTCAAACACTTTTACTTAAAAGACCTCAGTTCCACCATAATGCTCATGTACCTTATTTGTTTTACTATATTTTATTGTCATCCTTCATTGTTTTATTATTTTCCATTTCATTGATTTGTTTGATGTGTAGCAAAAGCAAAATATTACTTATAATAAGTTAAAATTGAATAAATAAATATGACAAAAACAATGGAAAACTTGTAACAATATAAAAATGAAAAGAAAAATTGCACATAACAATGAATGTTCATGCTTGTCTTAATTTGGTTTGCACAGAAAGTCACTTGAAATGTCCGACTTTGACATTTCCGAGCCTGTAGGTTTTCAGTTCAGCTGCAGAACAAATGTTGAATCAGTGTTTCTACCTAAACTTGTCTTTAACTTTGACTTGGGGAATGTGTGACACTGATACAGCTTTAGAAATGACCCGTGGACCAGTGTTTCTGTAAGGACATGTTCAGTTATATAATAATGACAATGGGGGTGGGATCCTGCTCCTTGAGTGTAATTTGTTTTTTTTAAATGTTTTATTAACATGCATGTTGTGAATGATTGAAATAAACAAATTAATTCAAATTAAATCTGGCTGAAACGCCCAGTATTGACGTTGGTAATGGAACAGTGTGCAGATTTAACAGTGGGGTGTCCAAAATGTTTTTCCACTCTTGTATAAATGTCCATAACAGTGTATATTAGATACCATGTGGTTGCACAAACCTACAGCCCATCTTAAAATTGAACAGAAAATGTTCACAAGTTTAACAGTAACACATTACAGAACGGACAGATTCTCTGTTGCATCGCTTTAATCTGACTTGTAACGTGTGTCGATAAAGTAAGCATGTAAACTGTATTATTCCATCAATCATTTCTGAAACAGGTACAGCAAAATTTGAATTTCACTGATGGTAAACAAGTTGCCAAGAAGAATATGAAGGATGAAAATAATATTGCTCAGTTGTCTAAAAATAATACAAAAAATTAACAGTTTCAAACACTCAATAATACTGATGTGTCAATGACTGCAAACATTACTCAGATTTAACAAGAATGAAAATTAAGGGTTATTTATCTCCTGTTTCCATGTAAACAGTTTCTTCCCCTGGTATGGTTTAACTGGACACTTAAAGGTTTCAGTTTGGATCATCATCATCATCATCATCATCATCAAGGCCATAAAACTGCATCAACAGCTATAATTTCAGAACGGACAAATCCACTTTGTGCTTTATTTCCACAGAGTTCATCAAATAAATCCTGAATTATGACTCAGCTGGATCCATTTCTCTAATCAACGACAGTTTCTGTGCAACAGCGAGGGTGCTTTTGTCTGTCATACACTAACACACGTCCAGCGTTACCATGGTTGACCACATTCGACTACTTTTACATGTTTCATCTGCTTTCGTGTCAAAAATAAACCTGAAGCTATGTGACTATATGCAGTACTTACAAACAACGTCACATTTCAGACTCCTTCATTTTGGACACAGACCTGAAATCACTTTAGAAACTAGTTTTAGAGTTGTTGTTGTTTTTTTTAAGTCCAGATAGTCACTTCTGTCATAGTAGGCACATGGGACAGATGATTCTTCAGTGAACTTTGCTCCCTGTGTCAGCTTTTATTCAAACCACATTACATATTCATAGTAAGGCATGTGAAAATGGACTCTGAATATCTGCCGAGAGTTGGATTTTATTTTTAGAGACGAAACAAAAATGAGTGGTTAATTGATTTTCATTTTAAAATACAATAATTAAAGTTGAATTTCAAGGCATTTTTCTGTTTCAGTGTCAACATTTGTTTTTTAACAAAATTTTAAAAATGTCTGGAATTTTCATTTCTTGACAGAAATGGAAAAATTGCAATTGCAGTTTTTTTTCATTTTCCGAGATTGGATGTTGCTATTTTTAAGGATGTGATTTTGTGGCTTAGACCTTAGCTTAAATCACAAAGAATCTTATGAATGATGGGTCTGTAAGAATTGTCCAATTCATACGAATTCTGCACATAATTTCCATTGACCCTTAAATTACATAAATATAATTGTTGCATAAAAATGTACCGAATGGAAAAAAAAACCCCACACAATTTACAACAAAACCTTTGTTTTTCAATTAACAGTTTTTGCGCTGGCAAGAAGTGTGTAGCACATATAGTATAACGTTTTTCACAACTACAGTCAGATGAATAAAAAAAAAAAATAGATGTTGACAGACGTTACAACAAGAGAATAAGAGTTTTACCACAATCATGATGTGGTATGTGTGGACACACCAGGAAATCACATCATGTTTAATTTAGTAGGAGATATAAGGGGAATATAAAATAATAATGAATATATCTGTAAAACAACAGGATATTTACGTTCGTCTCCATGTTCATGGAATGATCATCTCGTCATAATAAATAAACAAATCATCACAATTGTGATTTATTGCAAAAACTGACATAACGCATTAGTGTTTTTTCCCCCCACATTAAATAAATATAGGTAAAGTATATATCCAATGGAAAAGCGACTATGGACAAATGTCGATGAATTACCGATTATGTACGAACTGCAAGATTCATACAAAACCACTGTTCATAGGAATCTTTGTTGCCTTGGAATTAGCATCTTTTCCTTAAAAATGAAAACATCTGGCCTCACAAAGTGGGAAAAAGTTTTTCCATTTCTGTCAGGAAGTAACTTTCTTTGTTGGTATCGCAGAAAATAAAAATCCATCATTTGTTCAATTTGGTTTCTCTGTTTTGACACTGAAAAAGAAAAATGCACAGTAATTAAATTTAAATTCTTGTATTTTAAAATGAAAATCAATTAACCACTAGTTTTTCCTTTTGTTTCTAGAAAAGAAAATCCAAGTAGATTCCCTGCAGATACACGGACCAAACGGCAAAAGGATGCTGATTGAACTCGGCAGCACTGATGGAAACAAACACACAGTTCATGCTATTACTGATCGCACCCACACTACAACAAAACAACACTAAGTAGACGAGGAGAGAACACACACCAGGAGATCAAGAGGGGTCCTTGGACTTCACATTTGTCTCTCAAAACATTTTCAATTCAGATAAATAAGTTAGGCAATAAATAGTTCCCCAACACACAGGAGAAGTATAAAACCTATATAAAAATAGAAAAGGCAGAGTAGTTTTCAATACACATCTCCACAAATTTCACACTTCCTAGTTCTATTAAAAACACAATTTCCTGGAAGTCTAAGCAACTAACACGTTCTCTTAAGCATTTAGACATTTATAAGAATCCTTCAATTACTGAAGATATTCAATGGCAGACGTAGTGGTGTAGCCCTCTGTGGATCAGCTAGCAGCTAGCTGGCTGGACAGTTGCTGAGGGACATTGATGAATGTTTTAAAAAACACCTGGATTCAAAGTAGAAACAACTTCAATCACATTTATACAGAGAATTACACATTAGTACTATCTCAAAAACAATATGAGCAGCACAGGAGGAGAACCACCAAAACATGCACCAACGCCCGCACTTCCGTGTCATTACATTGCCATATTTGTGCAAAGACTACAAATGCAATATTTCCGTTGCTCAAAGTATAAAAATAAAACCTATTTAGTACAGATGTCAATTCCAGTCTGTGTGTGTGTTTGTATAAAACACAGTTTGCTCATGTGTTTGTAGCTTTCAAAGAGAGGCCACATGTAAAGTTCACGCAACAACAAGTCAGATGGAACCGAAACTCAGAGATAAAAGGGTTTTTGTTTTTTTTTTTGCACTGAAACGTTCAAACACTCATATTGAAATACAAAGCAGATAAATAAGCATGAAACCTGCCGAACACATACTACGCTTCATGTCGGGGCCTCTTGTCTACTTGTAAATGGCTGCAAATACTGACTGTATGTGTTAGTTGATGGAAAACATACAATGGATGTGGTCTGAGCCCGTTCTGTTCATGTGTTTTATGTGTTCGTGTGATCAAACTGCACCTGAAATGTCACATCCAGGTGCGGAAACGTGACCTGTTGTACACCGAGGTAAGCACCGGTACCTTTGGGACCAGACGGGAAAAATACACATCATGTAACGAGTCAAACTTCCACAACCAACGCCTGAACTTGTTGCTGCTTGACCTTGATGACAGATTAAAGCCTCTGCATCTGCTACGTCCACCATCGTCCACAGAGTCCACAGGTTGGAAGACAACAGCTGTGGACAGGACCAGATGTGGGACACGTTTGGAGTCAGTTCTGTGTTGACGTGTGGACAGAGATATTTAATAATAAATATAATAACAACAGACTCATTTTGTCTGGTCTATCCTGAATCTTTATGGTGGAGGTAGCGATATGACTTAAGAGGGAAAAACAGCAGATTCACAAAACCTTTAGTTTTCCTTCAAATGACTGTTAACTTTAGCTGGAGAACAGAATAGAACCACGACGTCCTGTCACGACTGTATGTGATACACAAACACACAAACACAGGATGAGACTTAATGCTACCTGCATGTTTTGGCAGAGATCCTCCTTAATGAGTAATCGAATACTGTATATTCAGTGATCAAATCTTAAGAGTTTTCATATTTTGCATTTGAAAAAAATGAAGAAAAAAAAATAACTTAATTGCATTTACATTCTAATTAAATCTAGCTCTATTCCAGCTGTAGCCTGCTTTAATGAGGGAGGGTGGAGGGGGAAATGAACAGGAAGTAAAAACAGATGGTCTTGGCACCGACTGTCCATGTGCAACACGTCCTAACATTTAACTCCTATGTGTATAGTCTACCACAGCAAACTGAAGAAGTGATTCCAACTTAAATGTTTTGGGGTTTGTTAGAAGGAAAACAGTGCATAAACCACAACAGAGCACAGTAAGAACCCAGTCTGTCTTGAAAACTCTTTTACGTAGCTTGGTGTGTCTTTTTTCCTGGATGACCAGGAGGTGGCGCAGCAGACCCTGTAATGCACAGACACGTTTCTGAGTGGACCAGTCTGTGTTATTGTGACTGCACTTACCATTAGACCACCCCTCCTAACTAAGTCTGCAGTGCCCCAGCACCTTCAGTAGGGCTTGCTGTCATTCTTTGAACGCTTCAGCTGCACCTTCAGCCTCTTCATGCCAATCTGGAAGCCGTTCATCGACTGGATGGCTGCCTGCGATGACACCGGGTTGTCGTAACTCACAAAGCCTGATGGGAAAAAAACGGACACTCAGAACATGAGCAGTAAAGTGAGCGCCGTGAAATACTATCCTGCACTCTAATGGAAGAGGTGGGTTATGACCCTGCCCTGAAAATGGACACGAGACGATTGTTCTTGGTTCCATTTTATTGTCTGTTTAAAAACTATTGGACCAATTTCCATGAACTTTTCAGCAGTGCAGAAAAGATCCCATTACATTTGGTGAACGTAGGTTAAAGGTCAGAAATGTCTTTTCACAATGATCACAGATAGAGGAAATCAGGAATTTCCTTTTCATTCCTGTATACTCAGTTTTTCATTTAGTTTCTTTTTGCTCTCACCGTTGATGTGCATTGACATCAGAACCTTGAACGACAAATTTGATGGCTTTAGGTCAAAGGTCAATATCACAATAAAGGTCTAAATTCAATTTTGAATATAACTTTTTAAATATTCATCTTACAGACTTCAAATGAGCACCCAAATGCTGGTCTTTCAGTCCTGCATCTTGCGTGTATAGATATTGACCTATTATTGACCCAAGAGGTCAAAGGTCACCGGGTCAATGCCTAATAAACTAAAATGGATTACAACAGATAAAACAAGTGGAGTGGACTTGTGGAGTGGAGTGGACTTATTTTCTATTACGGACAGACAGGAAACCTGGCATGGGCTTCAAAATTGAATCATGACCTTTGACCTTGAAAGGCCAAAATCAAGATTATATTAATTTAAATGGTCTTAACTCCAAAAGTGTAGTGATAAGTACTTAGTTACTATTGTTGACAGATAGAAAACTACATGTTGGGCTTTGACCTTGAAAAGTCAAGCCCATAGTCTCTGGTTTTAAGAAGAAGATGTCCATTAAAAACTACCTGTTCACCTGTATACTTAAAAAGTTAAAGAATATTAACATTTTGAACAAATTCAAGTAACTTTCAACAAATATTACATTTTCAGTATTTAAAATGTATTTCCTATCAATAATCTATTGCAGCTTGCTTAACTTTTACCATTGATAATAGGTCATAAAGATCTTTGATAGTGTTTTTAAGGAAGCATTTTAAATCACATCCAAAGTAACATCACAGAACAAGGATGGATACCCTGTTTAACTGCTTTTTTGTTTCTTTGACATTTTTAAGCACAAAAAAAAAAAAGTAACGCAAAAATACTTTTCCTGGTAACTAATTATTATTATTTTTTTTTTTTAACTTTTTTATTACTGTTCTACTGTACTAGTTTATTTCAAGATGTCTGCCCTCTGCTGGTGATAAAGTGAAAACCAGATCAAAACCATAAAGTTTTGTGATCCAAGCAAAAGCACAAATGAAATGAACCACAGTCATAGTATTGACTGTATTACTTGTAATGTAATCATGAAATTTCTATCATGTATGAACTCACCAAAACACTTGCTGAGGTTGGTTTGTTTGTCGATGAAGACCTTAGCTGAGATGACGTTTCCAAAGGGCATGAACATTTGGAGCAGATCCTGGTCTCCAAACTCCTGGGGCAGGTGGTAAATGAACAGGTTGGCACCTTCTGGACCTGCACAACACGAACCACAGTCACAAACATGTACTTCAAACCACTCCAGCTCAATAAAAGATTCAATACATGGTCATAGAGTGTGTATTTAACACATGTAACATACTGGGGGTGGGGGAGATATCTTAAATTTGTCCTCATTTCTCATCCAAATATCTCATCACACTTAAAGTAACACTTTCAGGGGCCACATTTGATATCTAGCGCGTCAGACTAGTAAAATAATAATAAAACAACCTATAACATCCACATTTTTGTCTTGTAGTGCAAAATAAGCCCCCCCAACACGTACCTTTATAAACTATCCAAACAAAAATGATGTGAATAACCTGAAAGAACTGAAAATTCTTCAGAAAAATAAATGCAATTTTACCAATATTCTGCTTGATCTTTACATTTATCCATGTGCATTATGGATCAAATCTACAAAGAAACTAAACACTTAATAACAGAAGCAGAAAATGGTTCAACGTGTGGTTAATTTTCTTTAGACATTTCAGGTTGTTCATATTTGTTCAAATTATTCCTGTTTTATTCTTACAGGATAGCTTGTGAATGTGTGCATTTTCATAATTTAATGTTATTTTTTACACTAAAACAAAGACAAATATTTGAAATTGATAATATTTATCGGCATAATTTTTTTTTGTCACATCAAAGTCATTATTTTTTATAGGTTATTACAATGGGAAAAATCTAAATATAAGCAAGTGTAGTTTTCTTCATTTCTAGTCCAGATATCTCATCACACTTAAAATAAAACAGAAGGAATTTTTCAGTTAGTTATAAAGAACTGATTTATAGAAAATAGATCTAGAAATTTTGATTTAAGAAATCTGACCATGAACATTTTCATTGTTTTTTTTTTTTGTTTAATTCAAGTAAAAAGATCTTGGATTATTATTTTTTTTAACTTGTTTTTAGGGGGTAATCTTTTCCAGTTGTATCATACAAAAATAGAAATGTGATGGCAGTGATGTCTTACCGGTGCTGCGACTTTCTCTGGCTGATGCAGCAAAGTTAAAACAAGACAGAATCCTTAGCAGGTGAGAACAACACAGTACATACAAGTCTAACAGAAAACACAACAGGACAGGGGTCCATTTCACAAAACAGGTTTAATGAAAACTCTGAACCCGTTAACCCTGAAATAAGGGGTTTTCAGGGGTTAACAGATCCACCTGCTTTGTGAAATGGACCCCAAGACATGGCAGGTATCACAACAATTACAATACATACAAGTTTAACAGAAAGCCCATCACAACAACACACTGTAAATGCAATTAACAGAAAACACAACAGGACAGACATCAGAGGCACACATGGACGGCTGTTACATCTATGAAACAAATGGTTAAGAAATGAAATATGTTTATTGTCTTTAAAAAGAGACAGAGGAAACTGTTTGTGTCTCTGTGTGTGAAAACTGCAACTGACACAGAAATCATTCCACGTCCTCCTTAGACTGAAACATGCATTTATGTTCAGATTTTTTTTTGGCCTTTATGTAGGACAAAAACCCAACCAAAAAACAGGTGGGTAAAGATTACTGACAGACTGATATATCAGCTAATTTTTTTTTTTTCTTGTAACAGTATGGGCCAATTTGTATTTTTTAATTTTAAGTATTAGTGAGAATTGTAATTATTCCAATCAAACTAAATCTATCATTGATGTAATGAATAAACTACAGTGGTATGAAAAAGTATCTGAACCTTTTGGAATTTCTCACATTTCTGCATAAAATCACCATCAAATGTGATCTGATCTTTGTCAAAATCACACAGATTAAAAAACAGTGTCTGCTTTAACTAAAACCACCCAAACATTTATAGGTTTTCATATTTTAATGAGGATAGCATGCAAACAATGACAGAAGGGGGAGGAATAAGTAACTGAACCCTCTGCCTACGGAGACTTAAAGAGCAATTTAAACCAATTTTTACCAAACAATTTAAGTCAGGTGTGTGCCCAATCACTGATGAGTGGCTTAAAGCTGCCCTGCCCACTATAAAACACACACCTGGTAAGAATTGTCTTGATGAGAAGCATTGTCTGATGTGCACCATGGCTCGCTCAAAAGAGCTGTCTGAAGACCTCCGATCAAGAATTGTTAATTTGTATAAAGCTGGGAAAGGATACAAAACCATCTCTAAAAGTCTGGATGTTCATCAATCGACAGTCATAGAAGTTGTCTACAAATGGAGAGAGTTTGGCACTGTTGCTTCTCTCCCAAGGAGTGGCCGTCCACCAAAGATGACACCAAGAGCTCAGCGCAGAATACTCAGAGAGGTAAAAAAGAACCCTAGAGTGTCTGCTAAAGACGTACAGAGATCACTGGCACAGTCCAATATCTCTGTGCACACATCAGCCATATGTAAAACAATGGCCAAGAATGGTGTTCATGGGAGGACTCCACGGAGGAAGCCACTGCTGTCTAAAAAAAACATTGTTGCTCGTTTAATGTTCGCAAAAAGGCACTTAGACACTCCACAGAAGTTTTGGCAAAATATTTTGTGGACTGATGAAACCAAAGTTGAATTGTTTGGGAGGAACACACAACGCCATGTGTGGAGGAAAAATGGAACAGCTCACCAACATCAACACCTCATCCCCACCGTGAAGCATGGTGGAGGGTGCATCATGGTTTGGGGCTGTTTTGCTGCCTCAGGGCCTAAACAACTTGCAATCATTAATGGAAAAATGAATTCAAAAGTTTATCAGGATGTTTTGCAGGAAAACCTGAGGCCGTCTGTCAGACAGTTGAAGCTAAAAAGACAAGATAATGATCCAAAACACAGAAGTAAATCAACTTCAGAATGGTTTCAGAAGAACAAAATACACATTCTGGAGTGGCCAAGTCAAAGTCCAGACTTGAACCCCATTGAGATGCTGTGGCATGACCTCAAGACGGCGATTCATGCCAGACATCCCAGGAATCTGACTGAACTACAGCAGTTTTGTAAAGAAGAATGGGCCAAGATTAGTCCTGATCGATGTGCCAGACTGATCTGCAGCTACAGGAAGCGTCTGGTTGAAGTTATTGCTGCCAAAGGGGGGGCCACAAAATATTAACTGTGATGGTTCATTTACTTATTCCTCCCCCTTCTGTCATTGTTTGCATGCTATCCTCATTAAAATATGAAAACCTATAAATGTTTGGGGGGGTTTAGTTAAAGCAGACACTGTTTTTCCATCTGTGTGATTTTGACAAAGATCAGATCACATTTGATGGTGATTTTATGCAGAAATGTGAGAAATTCCAAAAGGTTCAGATACTTTTTCATACCACTGTATGTGTGAAGAGTCAGTTGTATTCTGTATTTTCACATAATACTCAAAGGTTGCTGCACCTAGAAATACAGAGGAAGTTTGAATAGTGTTGTTTTTATCCACCCATATGTGTTTTGACTCCACACATGCGCCTTGTACAAATAAATGTTTGCTTTAAAAAAAAGACTGTTTTCTGATATTTGTTTTTATTTGACAGTGAAAAAAATCTGGATCAGCTTACAAATATTGGTGGCCTGTATCAGTATCAGCGCCCAAGAAATCCCTATTGATTGATCACAAGTGAAAATCTGGAACCTTTTAGTTTTCTCCATCAGGTAATTAGTGAAGTGGTTCAGTACCTGGATGTCATTCAATGTCATATGATTTGTATTATTCATCTACCACTGGTCTGATTTTATTTCAACGATCATTTCTATTAGGGGTGTGCCAAAAAATATATTCATATAAAAATGATGATTATCATTAACTATGATTCAGAGTTGATATAAAATGTCCCAAAATACATTTTAACACAGAAAAAAAAACAAATCTTATGTAGTCTTATCAAGTCCAAATATCTCATCACACTTATAATAACAGAGAATCACCTATAAAGGAACTTTTCAGACCTGATTTACAGACAATAGTTTTGGAAAATCTCATTAAAGAAATCCGAACATGATGATTTTCAGTTGTTCCATTGGCAATTTTTTTTAATTTTTTTGCTTAAGTCGATATTTTTTTGCTTAATTCAAGCAAAAAACAAATCTGCGATAAGATATTTGGACTAAAAATGATAAAAACACACTTAGTAAGATTCTGATTATTGTAGTGTAAAAGTTTGTTTTCATTTGACAGAGAAAAAAACCCTGTATCAAGCACCTCTGAGCCTCTGTGGACACCAGAGGGTTCAACCTGTTCAGATTTTACATATTTTAACCCACACAATCATGGTCTATCATGGTCTGGCTCCTGGACTTCGTCTCCGCTTCATGGCCAAAGATTAGTCTGTTCCCAAAAAATAGTGTTTTCTGGTAATAGTTATTGTCCTTGTTTTCCCTCACGGCCATAGCCTGGTTCCTTGCTCGGGTGGACTGACCAGTTGATATGTTGTACAATTACTACAATACTCAAAGAGTGTTGATCTGAACTGAACGGATTGTGTAAATCAGATTGTGTGAGGGGAGAATGTGTTGATAAATGACTATGGATGTTTGTGTTGATGGTGGTGGATGTGAGGTCTGTTGAGGCAAACAGTAGGAAGCAGATACTAATGGAGTATTGGTTTGTAAAAGAGTGGTGGGCGTTTATAAGTTTTACTTCTTCCCACTCCTTTTCGAGTACAAACTTTTTTTTGTTGACCATGTTGATTGATATTTTAATGATTCTGTGTGCTCGAAATAAATTGAACTGAACTGAAACACCTGATCACCTGGTTCTGACCCACCTTCCTTCTGGCTGCCGGCAGCAGAGATGCTCTGCTGGGACAACAGGCTCTGGTTGTAGAGGCTGGGCAGTGCGGCGGCGGCGTACTGCTGGATGCCCGAGTAAGCCTGGCTCAGAGCCTCCATGGTGCTGCCCGAGCCGTTGGACAAACCGCCGGAGCTCAGGTTTCCATTTAGAGCAGCCATTCCTGCAGCGACGGGATACAGAGACACACCACACTAGTGATTTTTCAAAATAAAAGCCTTAAATGTGGTAAATAATGAGTTTTATGATCAACTGTCACTCAAACAATTTCTGTGTCTCACACACACACACACGCATACACTTTGGTGTTCATTTATTTATACTTTTTCTTCTTTGTTGCTTTTTTACTTTCATTCAATTAGTTTTAAAATAATAATCATAATCATCATTATTATTATTATCCGTCCTAGTATTAATATTATCACATATTTTTTCTTTCCTACCTTTTCCTTGCCCTTTTTAGTTTTTTATTTTGCTGTTAAATGTAACACTTGGCCACTTAGGATCAATAAAGACTTATCACATTATTATAATTACAATTATTTGTTATGTTAAACTGTACACTAAGTAAGGAAAAATGTAAAGGCAAAAAAGGTGAAGTGAGTATTCTGTACAAAAGGTAACTGTACCAATGTGCAAAAAAAAATTATTCTTGATCGATTGGGTAAGATAAAAAAAAAATATATCAGAGTGTTTAGAATAAAGAGTGGCAAAGTTCTGGCAAATGTAATGTATTTTAACATGTGTTTAGTTCATTGATATTTTCGGGAAAATGCTGCATTTAACACGACACAGATCCTAATTTCCTGGGTCAGTACCTGCCAGGGACCCCATATTAAGGCCGGCTCCGGCACCAGCAGCCAAAGACTGCAACGCTCCAAGGGATGTCATGGGGTTGACGGAAGAAGTGTTGCTGGATGTGGGGGAGGAGCCTGCTGGGGGAGCATTAACTGTTCATATTATAAAACAATGACAACAGACGATAAGACTTACATTTCACACCTGCCTCTAGAATAAAAATGACTGAAAATCTGTAATCTAATCTATTTTTGGAAAGGAAAAAAAAACATATGTAATATTACAACAGAATAAATATAAAGAATATAAACGGAACAAGTATAAAGAACAATATTAATACATAAATCAATAGTAATAAGAAAAATGAATGAATACAAATGAAGAGTGGTCCTAGGACCATGTTTGGTCTCTTATCTAATCATCGAACCCCTTCTGGAATACAGTGTTGTAGTATTTCATACCTGAGCTTGTTAGTGCACTTAATGGGCTGCTTGAAGTCGTCATGGCGCTGGAGCCTGTGGGCGTGGCCTGTGTGGCAGTTGCTGCTGCTGCTAAAGCAGCCAAATTCTGCATGGCATTAAGACCTGAAGCAAATAGGCAATTAACTTTCTGATATCTGGGTGAGCACATTATGCACACTTTGAACTTCAAGCAAGAAAATAACACCTGTTATAAAATGTTATTTATTTATTTTTTTTAATTTTAGGTCACAATTCAAAAGTTGCTGTTAATCACTAACATATGGTCGACAATATTAATTAAATTTTTATGTAGTATATCAAGGGGGGAAAAAATTCACCAAAAAATATTGTTTCCATTGCAAACACCACATTTAAAGAGCAGAAAATCCAACAACTGTTGAATGTGTTGACAAAATATCACTTGTGCATCAACAGATTGTGTACTTGTTGTGTACCTGATATGGGGTGCAGGTTGTTGAGTGCATTTCCTGTGGAGGCTGACTGCTGCAGCAACTGTAAATAAAGCTGAATATAGAAAGGAAACATTAACCTAAGATCAGACAAACAACAAACTGATGCACAACTAATGACCAGGATGACGGAGGTAAGACCATCACATGTCAATAATTATAATACTGTTAAATGTATTAACTTTTTTATTACAAATAAATTCAAACAGTGAGCCTTTCATACATTTTCATTTCATTACAATGATAGCTGATGAAAATATGAAGATATTGGAATATTTCATGAAGTCAATTAAAAAAAAAGATTCCTGATTCGGGTGAGGTGGTGGTTTGACAGTGGCCTTCCCGTTTCACACATATTTTTCTTAACATTTCAGATTGTACATGGTTTTCACAAAAGGACAGTTTGTAAACAGTTCTTCTATGAAACTGGGTATATTTTAGTCACTTTTCCATCTTTGTAAACTCAATAATAAAAAATAAATGTCGACATACGGTATTTCCCCCCAGGATGGACATATTAATAACCTCAGTTAAATGCACTAAAATGGTTTTTATAACCAAGTCAATATAATAAAGGCTTTTTCAATTTTCACATATAAAAGAGTGCCTTGGAATTTTCTCTTTTTTGTCTTACTCTTAGTTTTCCCATCCAAAGAGCACCTCTAATTATTACTTATCGTGAGTCCAGGTAGCACTCCTGAAGCAAACTTTTTTGGGTAATGTAAAAATGTGTTTGATCTGAAAAATAGCTTGTCTTTTTATCTCAGTATTTATTTCTGAAATAAACCTAAAGTGGTTCCAAACCTTCAGAACATCCATCTACATTGACGTTGAATTTTTAGCACCATGTCCTGTTTTTAGCATCAGTTTCACAAAAAACTACAAACACATGCAGACATGGACATATATAATACACACACACACACACAGAGGTGTTGTAATCACATACTCACTGCTAAATATTGTGGCCCCAGACTGTTGAACCCCGTCAGGTTTCCCCACATGGACGCCGCGCTGAGCTGCTGCATCTGCTGTTGTAACTGTTGAGCCATGCGCTTCTGCTCCTTGTCCTTCTGCGTGTCTGCGAATTTCACCACAATGGGTGAAGAACAGCCCTGAAACAATACACAAAACATTCAAACTTTTAGACCACCTCTTATTAACCAAGCCCACATCACACTGTAGAGACCACAAAATATACAAAGCATGCTGTGAAATTGGGGGGCGGGGGGGTTAAAACTAAATTTAATTCCAATGATTAGAAGTGTGCATTCAACACAAAAGCTTTTGGAACATTGTTAGGGGAGTTAAACTGTATAATACAATACAGAACTACATTTCCAGTCTATATTTAAAATATGTATATTAAAAACTAAACTCCATAAAGTGTTTGTTATTTGAAGATTAACACGACAATGTGTTGGCGAATGTGTTGTGATATGGGTTACTAACTAAATGTACATGTTTGAAAAATGCTTATAAATTGGGACAGTGGCTGTGTGAAAAGGTTTGAAGGGGTAACATTAGATCAGTTTATATTTGTTCATATTCCTTTTTGGTCATGGACATTTTGAGGCATTGCAGTTTTATGTTACCATTTTATTTTATTTTCATTCTTTTTATTATCATTGACTTGCATTTGTGTTTGTCATTTGCATGATCCAAATAAATAAAAAAAAAGCAAAGTTGTAGAAAAGAAAAGAAAAGAAAAGAAAAGAAAAGAAAAGAAAAGAAAAGAAAAGAAAAGAAAAGAAAAGAAAAGACTTCTCTCTCTCTCTGCACTTTCTTGTTGTTGTATTATGGTCTTATTAATACTAAATAATTATACTTTACTGTATTTACCTGGTTTAGATTCATGCACACCAGTAGATTCCAGTAGATTCTTCATTTATACCCTAAACAAAACATGTTCTGGGTGCATTATCTAGATACAGCTAAAAAAAACTATTTTAGTCAAAGACATGATGATTTTTTTTTTCAAATATATTTTAAGAGCAGAGAAGTATTTAAATATTTGTTTTATTTGTGATGGCCTCACTTTTGTATTTGTTCCTGTTCCTTATGGTAACAGTAATAAAGTCTTATTTTATGACATTCTACCCAGATTAAACCCTAATAAAATCATCTTTAACAACAGTGAAACAGCACAAAAAAAACACAGATTTACCCATTATTTAAAATATTAAAGTACAACAACAAATTAAACTTAAATCATGTTCATTTGATGAATCTACAGCTACATAAAGCATTATTTTATTATTTATTCATTTATTTCCATTTTAGAGTTGACTTTTTGCATTTCACACCCAGTTGGGATCCATAAAGTAACAGTAAGAATACGACTCATCTAATTCCTCATTCCATCTCACAGTTTTATGATGTGGTGATATCATAAATCATCTGTAAAAATGTCCAGTTCACCTCCATGGTTTGGGATTGGTGCATAGACTTGATCGCTGACTGGGCCATCTGTCGAGCTGTGAACGTTACAAATGCACATCCTGGAAATAAAAAAAAAACAAAACAACACATGAGCAGTAGCAGAGGATGTTCATTAGTTTGGCCAAAATAAAAGAACCACCTTTGAATTTACTTGAAGATTAAACGAAAATCTACATGATCAGTGAATTAAATAGTAGAACCACTGAAAAATACATATATTTAGAACAATCAGGCGTCACAGGATGACACATCTGATTGGTTAATGTAGGTTTTTTTGTTTGTTTTTTTTAAATCACACAGATTTCTTTTTGATTTTTTTTGTTTTAATAGTCACATGCCTTATTTTATTTTATTTTTTTTTAGTCACATGCCTTAGAAGTCAGGTTTTTACCAAGTTCTGCACCAAACATGAAAAAAAAAACATTCAGTTTTTATTGCGCATCATGAGTGTGGTTTTCCTTTAGCATCTGCACTTTCACATAAGTGTAAATGAAAACTCAACAAGGCTCCATCTGTTCTCAGCCTTACGTCCTGGTCTTGACTCATAGATTACATTATTTTAATAAAGCCTATACATACAGGTCCCAAATTAATACACCTCCACTTGTTGCACCTGAAATGAAATCTAACAAATTCAGCTTCATCAATATATACACCATTCTGAAGTGCAACAGCAACACCACATAAAAGGGTGTTTTACATAAAAGACAAATAGGGGGAATTTAGGGTATTTTAATTTCGATGTCACCTGATCAATCATTAATGGATCTGGACAAATCTGGTCTGGTTTTCCTGGTAACACTCCAGTGAAGATAATCCAGTAAAGTATTTAGGTCCAAAACACACATCAGAACCACAAAGGCACAGAAACTGCAGGAAAATTTGTCCAAACTCATATCTGTGTTGAGGATATTTCACATTTTCCAACAAATATTTATTTTCATTTTTTTAATAAAATATATGCATTTAAAGATTTGAACACTTATACATTTTTTCCCCAAAAAAATCCAAATGTAGCCACTTTGTAAACATGGATAATTTCACAAATTTCATCTGTCTCACATATAGATGTTTTTTTTTTTAACAAATGAAGTTCTCAAGTTTGAACTGCAAACTGCACCATTTACTGTTGGTGTTTCAATCTATACCGACCAAATGCAGACAAATACGCCCTAGTTTTCACACAAAAATTAAGGCAAGAGGGGAAAAAAAATGTATGTATTAGTGTTTCTAAGTCAACAGTGTTTTTACCTGCTAAATAAACAGTAAAAGTGAGTGTTTTAGTCCAAACTACAGGGGGTTAACCTTTACAAAGAACCCTTCTTTTATTTTTACTCCAAACAGTTGAAGAACAGCTAGAGTTTTAATTTGGAATTGTTGTATTGTTGTTTATTTAGCCCGGAATAGAAAGGGGTTAAACTTATTTGTGATTTGGATGCCATGATGCGTTCGAGGACTCTGGAGAATTGACAAACATAAAACCAAATCGAGTGTGTGATCAGAAACAGAAAGCAGAGAAGGTCTCACCACGGCTGAGTCCGTCAGGGCCTCTGAGTATCCGACACTCCTCTATTTGTCCGTATGGTGAAAACATGAGGCGGATGTCGTTCTCATTACACTTCTTGGAGATCATTCCAATAAACAGCTTTCTGTCTTCGACTGCTGTATTTAGAAGAACACAACATCAAACACACCTGCTCTGTGTTAAACTTCATTCAGCTTCAAACGTCAGGTTATATTTTATACCAGGTCTGTGGTTTAACAAAGACCAGGACCCCTGCTCTAGAAGTTCTCTTACCTCACATCAGCTTTGTGTTTTGTTTACGTTTTGAGCAAAAAGTTCTAAGCTGGTGTGAAATGGTCGTACCACGTAGACTAATTAAGCTCTGCGTTTGCTACGAATAAATTCCATCTTGTATCACTAATGCTAAAATTAATAACTTTTAATGGTATGCTATGGAGAGATCACAAAGCTTCCTCTTTATAACCTACACTACAATGAAAAAAGAGTTTGTGCAGTGGAATGACAGATCCAGAATGGGTTTTTTTTATTTATTTATTTATTTTTTAATTGATGACAGAAAATTATGACCGGACAATGTTGATGCGGTCAACCATCGGTCAAACGGTCATCAGTTAACATCCCTAATACACACACACACACTCAAATTTTGTGTTTTTTTTTAATCCAATGAAACACCTGCAACTATTTAGTTCCAGAATTTTTTAAATTGGATTCACAAATTTTAATATAATTCTAAAACATAAATGTCAAGTGTGAACAGCTGCTGACTCTATTAAGTCCAAGTGAATTTCCCAAAACTATCTCAACAGTTATATTTATGGACTTCGGTAGTTTCTACAGTATAGTCTAATGCTATCAACGAAGAGGTGAGAAAAAGAAATAAAGAACACTATAAAAAGTCCTTACCATTGTTTTTTTCACTGTCAGCAGGTTTCATCTGAATCGGATGGTGCATCTGAAAAAGACAAAAAGTCAAGGGTCATGAAACACCTGCATGTCTGCAGAGTGTCAAGCATTTCAATAGATGACCAGACTCACACAGACTTCAGATGGCATTCAATTATAATAATAGCTAGAAAATCACTCTGAGAGCGCAAACCTCCGCCAAGGCAGACCCCCCCCTGAATGAAGATTCAGGGGGTCAGGAGGTCCGCTAAGGAGGTTACGTTTGTCTGTCTGTTCGTTAGCAAGATAACTCGAAAAGTTATGGACAGATTTTGATGACATTTTCAGGATATGTTGGGGGTGTCACTAGGAACAAATAATAATATTTTGGTGGTGATCCAGAAGAGATTCTGGATTCTGGATCACTTGACATTTATTCTCCATTTACCGCAATGTAAAATTTCAAAGTGATCCAGAATCCGGGATCTCTTCCAGATCATCAACACGTCATGACATTTTCATCAAGATACGTCCATAACTTTTTGAGTTATCTTGTTAACTAACAGACAGACAAACTCTGGCAAAAAATAACCTCCTTGGCAGAGGTAATAATAATAAATGTTATTTATGGGTGCCTTTCTTGGCACTAAAGGACATGTACAGTGAACAGAGAGTATAAAATAAGCAATGAAAGTAAAAAAAAAAACAAGGTAGGTTAAAAATGCAATTTTTAAACTATATGTAAAAACCTTGCATATTATATTAGAACATTAATTACTTTTTCACTCTTATTATTATGTCATTTATTTTTACTTGTACATTCTAATGCACAATTGCCCAATTTGTATTATTATTCTTAAAGATGCTGTTATTTTACTTTATATCCTTTAGTCTTGTAATAATGCTTATATGTTTACAGTCAGTGTTGCGCTGCTACTGGAGCCTTAATTTCCTGAGGGATCAATAAAGATTTATCTAATTTAAAACAACAGAGACCAGATAGTGGATGACTTCAATTCCACATTCAAACTGTCTATTATTAACTGCCCTCATTGTTCCAGAAAAGATGCTGCATTCACCGGTCTGTACATGGAAACACTGGTTTCATCCTGAATACACTTACTTTTATGCTAATTTGACATACATCATATGGTTGGGACCCCTCTGGTATCAGACCTATAGAGTTCCTTTAACCAGTGGAGGAGCAACATTCGCTCAGAGCCGAAGAAATGTCAACAGTTTTTTCAGACAGTTGGTTTTACATTTTTCTTTTAAATTTTTTGGGTATTTCATCAATTCAGCCATGAAGAAAAATCTCAAAAACTGAAGAACTGCCATATTTTTTAACTCTTTAAAAGCTGTGTTTGTAACATGGCCAAAGCAGACTTACTGATGCAAAAACACAAAACATTTTTTTCATTATACCACAAAAAAATAGGATTACTTTGTTTTTGATATTTTTGTTCTGGAATATGTCAGTAGTCGATTTTCCTTTAGATAGATGCGTGACATTTTACTGATATTTATTAAATGGTGAAAACACAGAAGTGTCACTTTTTCCATTAAAGCATAAAGGTAATGATTTGTTTATTATCACGAGAAGTCATTCCATGAACGTGGCAAGGAACATATCCTGTGTTTTACAGATTTTTTAAAACAGATATAGATATTATTATTCTATATTTCCCCTCTATCTCCTATTAAAATAAAAATGATGTGGTTTCCTGGTGTGTGTTCACACATATTGGATCATGTTTCTTTTAAAACTCTTCGTCTGTTAACATCTTCTTTTTTTTTTTATTCACCTGACTGTAGATGTGAAAAAAAAGTCTTTCCACTGCAGTTTTGTGTCATATACCATTTGTGCTATAACTGAAAAACCACCTCTTACCAGCGAAAAATGCTTCAATGAAAAATGAGGGATTTGTCAAAATAGTTTTTTCGCCATTAGGCAATTTTTTTTATCGGCAAGGTCCATTTGCACAATTTGAGGGTCAATGGTAAAGCAAATACTTTCACTTCACCCAATTACCCCCCACGCCCACCCACCACCACCACCACACACACACTGTTTTGCAGAACGTGTATGAAGCCCTTTAAAAACAAACATGAGCTGTTCTGAATTGCAGTGTCCTAGTAAGCATGTAGAGTTTTACAGTATTTTGTGTTTAAAAGAAGAAAAAAAGGCAAAAAAACAAAGATTATCACTGTCTTTTTTTGCCCACATGGCCCACCCCTAGGTCGAGCTGTAGCTCCCACATGAACCACAGATAAATAAGTGTGTCACCTACCCCTGGCAGAATCTTCATGTTGTGCAGAGCGTTCTGTGCCTCCAACGCTGATTTACGAGTGTAATAAGTTATAAAACAACAGCCTGAGGAGAAAAGTGACAATGGCATCACAAACCTACAGTCATTTTAATCATTTCATGCCTCAGTTTATTGTTTACAAATGTCAAGAGATTTAAAAAAAAAAAAAAAAAAAAGAGATTAATTACTTATCATTGGTAATTAATTGATCTAATTAATCTCTTTTTTAATGTCACCTGAGAAAAGTACACAACTCGAGGTATTTTCATTTCAATTTGTCACATTATTGTGGCAAATCTAAACATTGATATAAAAGGAAAAAATGTCTTTATAAAGTCGTTCATTGTTTTTAACAGAAATGAACAGATGCAATCCTATCCACTGTAGACTAGCCCCAAGTGCTGCCTGTAACCTTTACTTTCCACCAACATAGGAAATATTGACTTGATTTTTTTTGGGTCAATTTACAAATACTGTAATTACAAAAATAAAAATTAAATAAAATATCAGTTCCTGTAAGTGCTGTAAAAAAAAGGTACGAAGACTCTTCTGATCAATGTAAGAATTAAACACTGAAGTTGTTGCTTTTCCTGCATTTCAGATAACGTCAAACAAATAAAACACACCCATCAAAAATACAGAAACAGTCAAGTTAGAGATTAAAAATTAGATTTAACGCAATTTACAAAATAACACACCAAACATGATTGCAATTAATTCATCTTAATCTGTTAATTTGATAGCCGTAATTATATCTACACCTTTTTTTTTGTTGTTGTTGTTGCTTGAATTAAGTGGAAAACATATCTTGAATTAAGGAAAAAAAAGATCTGCCAATGGAACAAGTGAAAATTATCTTGCTCAGATTTCTTAAATGACATTTTCCAGATCTATTGTCTATAAATCAATTGTTATATCTCACTGAAAAGTTACATTTTAGGTGATTCTATCTGATTATAAATGTAATTAGATATTTGGACAAGAAATAAGACAAATACACTTGGTCAGATTTACATTTCTGCAGTGTGGACGACTGGGTTTGGTCCATGGACTGTATGTTTGACCAAACCGATCAGTCATTTCTCTATACAGTTAAATAAAGGTTGCAGTAAAAATAAAAGAAAAAACATGTGATAAAAGTGAATATCTGTAATACTACCGTTGTATTAACCTTCAATAATCTGTGCATTCTACAGTGTGTTGATCATATGTCTGTGTATGTTTTGTTTTCAGAGGGTAAACCTTTGCTCTGTGGTGGATTCTGACTTCGATCTCGGAGAACATTAATCTCGTAGACGGCTCCAAAAGGTTCAAACAGCTCCCGCAGCTGATCCTCAGACCAGGACCGTGGGATCTGGCCCACAAACATCTTGATGGCATCCACATCTGGTTGGTCCGGGTGATCCAGAGACCCGTTCATCTTTTTCCCACTGCAGAAGAAAAGACCACTGCATTACATTCTTTATTCTAGACTTGTTCTTATCTGTTGTAAAAATAATAATAATGGAGGAAAAAAAAAAAATAATAATAAAAAAATATATATACATATATAATTATTATTAATTATTATTATTATAAATTAGATTTCTATAGTACTTTTCAAGGCACCCAAAACACTTGACCTTATTACTCCTGTGGTAACCTGTTCTTTTTTTATTTGTTTCATTGTCATTAACTTTATGCAAAAACTACTGGACCAACTTTGCTGAAATTCAAAGTGCAAGGTGGTTCAGAATAGCTCTCATTAAATTTTGGCAAATGTAGGTCAAAAGTCAAGGTCAAAGTCACCAAAAATGTACAGTGGCCCCTCACTCTAAAGCAGTTCACCTTTTGCTGCCTTTGTGTTTTGCCATTTTTTTAAGTGCAATTCTACATGTTTGTTTTTTTCCCCTGGCTTACGAACGCTCACTGTGTTCTGCGTCCTGATTGGTTCTGATGGAGCGACGCCCAGCGATACTAAAAGGTGGCATATAAATGACTGGTGAGACATTTGTCTCTGTGACTCCGCCCATTTACAAAATATAGATGTCACATGATGGCAGCCCAGAATACTGCACCATGTTCGGTCCAGAAGATTCAGTCTTTGGTGGTTGATGTAAAAATTCAGACGAGATGACATGTAAAAGGCGTGTTTATCAACAATTCCATGAGCAGATGACACAGAAGTAACACACCACATTGCTATGACAACCGGGTAGTTTAAAGTCAGTACTATCCTGGAATAGAAACTTAAAAAATTCACCCCAGGAAAGAGTGGGATTTGAACTGCCAACCCTTGGGTTACATACTGAGCTATGGCTACTTATACTGTGTTTTTGTCGTGCTGGGTTATTTCTAATGTCTGGGGATGTTGTTTTACACTTCATCAAAAAGCTATGACAAAAATAAAATTTATATTTTTAATTGAAACAGAGAAAGTTAAAAGTATCTACTTTATCTGACTATTTAATGTCATTAATCAATTTCAAATAAATAAAATATCTTTAAATCAGCTGATAATTTCCACAGAAGTTCAAATGCAATACATGTTACTGATGTCAGAATAGTTTCATTAACCACAGAACAGTCAAGTCATATAAGAATATACTTTATAAAGCAGAAACAACAGACAAAAACCAAGCACTTACACTCATAATGGATGAATTCTAGTTTATATCATGTATAATTTGCATATACTTTAACAGCCACATTAAATCAGTAACATCAACAGCCTTTTACCATCTCAAAAACATTGCCAGACTCAAAGGTTTACTGTCTAAACCAGACTTGGAGAGGCTTATCCATGCATTTATCTCTAGCAGGGTGGACTTTAAACCAGCTGTTAGACATCTGCACTTCATCCAGATTGTGGCTGTTCAGTACCATCATATTAGTGCTGTGCTCAGTACAGCTGGAAATATTCGACTGAACCCAACAAGACCCAGCGGGTTCGGGCATAATTTTTAGAATTTGAATCGGGTCCAGGCCGGTTCAGATCTGACTTTTAAGGCACATTTCATCCTCTGGTGCTCAGGTCTGTGCACTGGCTTCCTGTCACTCAGGACAAAGACTTTAAATTAAATCTGTCCATAGTTTAGCATCAAAGTCCATCTGTACATGTTAGTCCCATATGAACCACCTCGGACCTACACATGATGAAGCTGGGTTTCAGTTCCATGCAGGTAAACTGTGGAACAGTCTTCCTGATGACATCAGACAGGCCTCTACAATGTTTAAATCGAGGTTCTGTTCAACCATGCATAGAACTGAAAGGGTTATATCTGCACTCTTCTCTTTTACTTTATTTTAGTTGATTAATAATTATGTTTTATTGATTGTGTTTTAACTGTAGTTGTGTGATTTTAACTGGTCTCTTTTTCTATTTTTGTAAAGCACTGAATTACCCAATGGTGTAAACAAATAAACCTTGCTTCAATCAATCAATCAATCAATCAATCAAACTTCACTTATATAGCACTTTTCATACATGGTGCATGTAGCACAAAGTGCTTTACATCAGACCCCCCATTATCCCATAATTGTAGGAACAAGTTAAAAGATTTACAGAGTTAAAAAGAATAGAATAAATACATAAATAAATAATAGTAATAAAATAAAAGTAAATACTTAACATAGCAGAATGAAATAATGGTAACGTTGCTTGCTAGCTTTTTTCTAATTCATCCACATACACAGAAGAAATTTGAATTATCGAGTGAGGTACGTTGTACCCCCAGCCACTAGGGTAGTGCTACACACACTTCCATATTGGCATTCTTCTGGTTGGTGCCAAAGAAGAACAATAAACAAAAGTGCCAAACTTGAAGCAGACATAGTGGGAGAACAACACCGAGTAAATATGGATGACAACGATGTAGAAGCTCAGAACATTTCATACGTAATGATTTATTACACATAACATGTATGATGTCATGCTGTGTCTCTGGTTACTTATGAAAGGGGGCATGTCCGAGCCAATCTTAATTGAGCGAAGGTTGGGTGGCATTTCCATTCACAGAGAAATCTGATTACAATGACATTATCTGACTTGGTTACTCCAATTTCTCAAACTCCAATTTCATTTGATTATATAAATACTTCGATTTGCCACATGTATCCAGTTACAAGTCAGATATCTTCCCACTCAGGATAAACCTGGGAATCCTCCCATTCAGATCCAGACACAGAATGTTGACCCGGATATCTGGGTGCAGTTCCTCCTCAGTATTCCAGTCCTCAATGAAACAGAAATATCCTTCCAAACAGAGTATGGAAAGTATGCTCTGGATCCCAACCAAGGATGATGGAGTTTAAGTTGTGGAGGTAAAAAAAGTGTTTTCTATGGTCAGGAGTGTCACAGCTCTAGAGCAGCATATCCAGGTGGATCAAGGCATGTACACACATGTACAGGCCCATCACAGTATATCCAAGTGTGTCCAGGAGTATATGGGAACACCCAGGTGTGTTCAGCAGTATCTGGGCATATCCAGGTGTGTCCATGAGTATCCAATTGCGTCAAGGCATATCTAGGTAAATCCAGGCTTGTATAGGTCATACCCAGGCATGCTTGGGCATATCAAGGCAAATGTGAGTGTATCTGGGCATGTCTAGGTATATCTAGGCATATTGAGGTATGCGCCGGTATATTTCAGTGTATCCTTGCATGTCCGGGTGTATTTGGGTAAATAAGGACAAATCCAGGCATATTAGGGTGTGTCCAGGCATATCCAGGTGCATCCAGGAATGCCTAGGGATATCACAACATGGTCTGGCTTATCCAGGTGCATCCAATGTGTTTACAGGCATATCCGGGTGTATTCAGGCATGTCCAGGTCCATCTACACATGTCCAGGTATGTGTGGTCGCATCCAGGCATATCTAAGTGTATCTACATGCATCTGGGTGTATTTAGGTGATTCAGGCTAAACAGATATAATATCACATCATGGTGCTTAATCCTAATTGAAAACCTATTTAGTGTGTGAATGCTGCTGTCATTAGGATAAACCTGTTTTAATGACAAAGACCACTTTTGTTTCCACCCTGGAGTCGACTGACCAAACTGGAACTGCTTCTAACGTTACCTCAGACCACACCGAGGACACGAAGGGAAGGTCTTACTTTAAAATTATTATATTCTCTCATTGAACTGGGCATATAGACTAGGAATGAGAATCTGTGTGGTTTCACATGTGGATTTTAGTTCCCAGCAGCTTCTAGACAGATGCCATAAACACGAATACTTCAGAATCAGAAAGACTTCTAGTTGATGACAAGATAAAAGTTAGACTCCAGGATGAGCCCAGTCGATGACAACAAAACTATAATAATTTGATTGATTTTCTCATAAATATTATTTTATTAAATACACAGCCAAGATAAAAAAAACTACAAATTCAATAAAAAAATACAACAAAGTTAGGGTTTTAAATTACAAGATCCCACTTTGTGATGATTGTTACGAGATCTTCCTGATGATTTGTGATAAATAAGATAAATATCTTCTAAAATATTTGGTGCTGTAGCAATAAAATACAATCATTCATAAATGCATTAAACTTGATCTACTGATGCCGGCGGACTAGTCAAACATTGTTGATGAAATTCATAAAATACTGAGATTAACATTTATGGTGAGGCTGCAAACTGAACTTTACATAATAAGAGCAAAGGGATTAGTTTCATTAAATCCCATTAATGCTGTTAAACACTATTGAAAATATATCATGAGGTCTTCTTTTAAAATTATGTAAATGGTAAATGGACTGCACTTATATAGCACTTTTCACCTTCATGGTGCACAAAGCACTTTACATTAGCCTCACATTCACCCATTCACACACACACTTGGAAACCTACTGGTGTATGTCAGTCCTACTGGGAGCATAAGTCGGGGTTCAGTGTCTTGCTCAAGGACACTTTGACATGTGGACAGCCAGAGCCAGGACGCAAACTGCCAACCCTTCAGTCACTGGACGACCCGTTCTACCAACTGAGCAACAGCAGCCCTCTATATGTGAATCCAGATACTTCTGACAAAAAGGCAGAAGACACTGGATTTAAACTGTGGATTAACCAGATCACACAGTGACTCATGAAACTAAACCAGGTAAACAGAAAAAGAATTAATATCTATGACAGATACAACTGTAATTACATAACTTTAGGGTCAGTTGGTAATACATGTGGAAAATAATCTTACAGATAATGAATGGATGAACTTCTGTACACAGAAGTGATGGTTTTAATTTGTGACCGGCCAAACTACCCAGCTATTTTTTTTCTATTCACACATTTTCCATTTATTTTCTTGCGCAAGAGAACATGTACAGTAAAATCAGTGCTCAGTTACAATCACCAGAAAGAATAACAGTTGCATTTTATAAGTGCAACAATAACAACAACAAATTAGCAAAATGACTGTATAGTAAGGGTGTAACGGTGCATTAGTGTGTACCAAACCATTTGGATTCAGGGCCTTCAATACAATACGGAGGTGTATAAATGAATATATGAAGCTGATGTGAAGTAAAAAACAGTGGACACCAGCAGAACCATGTGCAGAGTTTTGTTCTATATTCATTCAGCAGTGGGGAATTCTCAGTACACATGGAAAAAAACAAACAAAATACAACCCAGGAGAAAAGAAGCACAAAAACCAGTCAGACAAATTAGTTGCATTTCCATTGACCCTCAAATTGTGCAAATGCAACTTGGACATGAACATTTTCCTGAATGGACACATGACAATTTGTTCTATTGTGGGACTGCAAATGGTATATTTAACAAAACTGTAATGGACAGACCTTTTTCCACAACTACATTCAGATGAATTAAAATAATGGGTCTTGACATACGTTACAACAAAACAAGAAGAAGAATTTTAACATAAGTTGGTGTGGTATGTGTGGACAGTGGACACCCCAGTAAACCACATCATTTTAAATTCATTACAATGAAAATATCTGTAAAACAACAGGACGTTTATGTTCGTCTCTACGTTTATGGAATGACTTCACGTGTCATCTTGCAAAACTAAATAAACAAATCAATGCATTTCACATTATCTTAAACTAGATGTGTCCCAATCTGATATTAACATTGGACATCAGTCTGATAAAAAAAACAGGAATAGATTTTATCGGACAGCATCTAAGCACACTGATAAGCAACCCATGTTCTGCTCCTGCACCAGTACTACTACAGGTGAACTAACATGTGACAGAAATACTGCTGTTACTCCACTTTACAAACCCGTTAGTAGCCACGTACACTAAACCCACAACCAGACCCCTGACTGGACTCATTGTCTACTTACCAAATCACATTTAAGGCATTCATTTTTGGCTCAAACACACACCACAAATGCTGCCCAATGACATCTATAAACTTCACCAGTTCAGTAAAATGTCTGAGGTCTGTCATTCAGAAAACGATATTAAACCCTAAATATGATGAGTTACTAATACAACTTATTTCATTATCAATATTTATTTATTTAGAGTGTTCTGCACAGGACAGGAGCAGCAGGAGAAGTTATTAAGAATATAGATTTAATTCATATATTCAGAATAAAAACATACATAAAATACACAAACACTAATCTAAAAACATACATATAAAACACAACTGGTTAAGTACAAGGTGCTAAAAGTACAACAATGTTACTTAAAACATCTTTAAAGCAGAATCCAATTCAATCAGTTTGTTAAACATCTACATCCGCATTGATCCTTTTCCCATTTAAATGTATTTAAATAGAGTCTTTCCTTCAGTTTTATCTCCTTCTGTAGGTTCTATTTCACTCAGTCGAAGCAGACATCACAGATCCTGGGACTGGAGACTAATTAATATCATTCCAACAGATGTAGAGTTTAAATATAGTTAACTAAATCCCTCTACCCCTTGTTTAGTTGAGTTTGTTGTTAATTTTAAAGTCTGGTCTAAATAAATGTAATTTGTTTGGACAAATATAATGATGCCAACAAAAATAGCTCATAGTAGTTTAATTTCAGAGCTGATATCTATCCATTTAACATGTTTTTTGGATATTAACTCAAAACACTTCAGTTCCATCAATATCTATGTCATTGTACCGACAAAAACAGTGTTTTTATTAATTTCATGTTTTGTCTGTTTTAGTCACATGATGGATACAGGAGTTAGAACTGGATTAAAAAGCCAGTGTTTTAGAAGAATTTGGATGGAATAATCATTTTTTTTCCCCACAACTGAATGTTAATTCACTGTGGGTTTTCATTAAAGAACAGAAGAACCAGCAGTGAGTACAGCATTCTGAAGGACCCAGCTCACACCTGCTATGGCGTCATCACCATCATGCATACAGGAAAGACACAGGGATATCAGAACTAGGACTAGAACCAGGACCAGGATTAAGACAAGAACCACAACTAGGACAAGAACCAGGACTAGGACTGAAATAAAGCACTTAACGGTGTCTTAAATAACAGTGACTTCCTGTGTAGACCGTGTGTTTAATCACAGGTCAGTTGGATTGTGGGTCTAATATATGGGGGTCCATGCGGGTGGAGGTTTATAAAAACGAACCCATATCGTACTCTGCTCAGGAGTTTCCCCACACATAAAGATTTTTTGTGGTTAATATTGAACAGGTTTCATATTTACAATTGTTGGCCCTTTTACCAGGACAAATTGAATCTTAACACACGTCAGACACAGAATCATTTGACAAAACAGAAAATAATCTGGTGTTTTCCGTCCTTGGTCAGGAAAGGAATAAATTTGGACAAAAACAGCCAGTGAACCCTGCCTTACAGACAAGATAGAGTCAGTCTGACAGTGTCTGTGTTTTACTGTGTCCTCAACTAAATTTGCACTGTAAAAAATGTAAAAGCCACTTTAAAAGCAGTCAAACTTCAAAACTGAAAATCTTTTGGCAGTCTCTGAAGTTGAACCTGAGGCAGCAATTACAATATTTGGGCATTACGTCATCTTCTTTTCATCTCATCTCGCCTCATCATCTGAACCCACTTTATCCTCACTAGGATCGCGGGGGTCTGGGGGGGCCTAATCCAGCTACAATAGGCGAAGGCGGGGTACACCCTGTATGAGTCTCCAGTTCATCTCAGGGCTGAACATATATAGACAAACAATCACTCACACATTCACACCTATGAACAATTTAGATTAACCAATTAACCTATCAGTGCATATGTTTGGATGGTGGGAGGAGCCAGAGTACCTGGAGAAAACCCACGCGGACACGAGGAGAACATGTAAACTCCACACAGAAAGGTCTGGTGCTGGATACGAACCACGGTCCTTCTTGCTGTGAGGCACGAGTGCTAACTACTGCCCCACCTTCTTTTCATTTGAATCAAAAATAGAAAAATCTGATTGCAGGATGAACATAACAACAGGCTTTTACAAAATGGAGAAAATAACTGCACTGGTTCATCATAGACTAAAAGATTTTGCTTCATATTTTAAAACATTGGTTGAATTTATGATCATCTAGAGGCCTGATTTTATTTATGCAAATGAACATTCATCACTACACGGTCACTTGCAAAGGTTCATTGTTCCAGATGTGTTTTATTTTGGTATTACTAAATTGTCATTTGTTTTGATTTATGGTGTGTGCTGCTCTCCTATGGGCCAGGTAGTCATTTTAAAAGATCTGAATGTCAATGGAACTCTATACAAGTTCAACAAAATAAAATAACAATTAAAAAATCATATAGATTTTGCCACAACAAGAGATAGAGATGAATATACTGTAAATCTAGTGTTTATACTGTTGATCCATTATGCGGCTCATAATTGTGACTGATTGTATTCCTGGTGGTATTGTAGACAAATTTATATATACACTTTATAATCTATTATAGTTTAGTCTACATACCACATATTTATTCTTATTCTATTTTCACCTCTATTTTAAAAAGAACTGCATGGCTTTTTAATAACAAACAGAGAAATTGCATTTGAATCCTTAGCACGTCCTGTGCATCTTTCAATAAAAATCTGTTTTTATTACTGAATCATAGTTTTTATTACTTGATACATACTTTTTTTATATGTACAATTGTTTTATTTTGTATAGTGTCTCTTTCTGCTTTCCGTAGCTGACAGGATGAGAAGAACCAGAGATGGATTCAACCAAACTGCGGCAAAAGTACCCTGAGTGGCGACAACAAAACCACCTGTGCACAGTGACAGTTAGTACCAACAGGACTTAAAATGAAGACCTTAAGGCCAGAAACTCCAGGTGAATAGTGCCAAATATTATTAAAATAATAAATATCACCATGAAACTACCTCAGCTGATTATTTACATACATATAAAAAAAATGTATCACAAGATTTTGAGATTTGTATGTTTATTTATTGAAATTAGGCACCATCGGAATAAATATGTGCAATTTGGTGTACAATTTTAGTAGCTAGATCAGAAGATATGATCAAATCAGGTGCAGGATTCTTTTTTTCATTTTGTTCACACACAAGACGAAAATAAAATTACAGAGGGATTTCAGGATATCTGCTTTCATGACCTAGGAAATCTAAATATACTGCCTATAGCCTAAAAAATAACCTTTTTTTTTTTTTTTATTAAAATGTCACATAAATAAGAGCAGGAATGATTTATTACCAAATCCCTCTGTAAATATCTTCAGAACACTGCTAAATGTTGACTTGAACAGTTTGTTGTACATAGCTGCTCCATAGGCTCAGATGTCGCAAAAAAGCCATTTGGAGAAAATAGCATTTACAGATTTAACAAATGACAATTGAGTGTATTTATATAGGGAGCAATTGCTTAACATCAGAATAAATGCTTGGATCCTTAGTAATAATACAGAATATTTCAAGTTCATTAAAATTTATTATTTAATAACCTGGCAGGCACCAAAACCTCAAAATTGACCACTGCAAAAAAAACCAACCTTTTGTATCTCACCTTAAACTAACCCATACTTTGGACAACCTCTATAAATGCAAGATGGATGATATGAACTCCAACAGAGAGAAGAACTTACACAGGACTGGAGTTCAGAGAGCAGTGGTCCACCATCATCTCTGGCAGAAAATCCAACTTAAAAGAAGACATGACGGCAAAAACGGGCTTCTTTCGGTTTCTTCTTCAAGACGGGGAAACTAAATGAACACGACAACGCCCGACCAGTGGTAAACTCCAGACCAGACAAGTGGGTAGTAAGTCCCTGGCGACCGGAATCAAACGGCAGTTGACGGAGAACGGAAGACGAGAGGAAAACAGCGCACCGGGATGAATCAATCCACATGGAGAACCTGTTGGCCGGGACAAATAAAAAAAATACAACAAAACCCGACCGACCAACTGAGGAGACACCTATGAAATGGAGGACACGAGTGACGCACACAAAGTGACAGGCCTTCAGGTTGGCGTTTCAGGTTCTGGGACTGGCAAAGAAAAACACGGCAGGAAGATCATGAAGACAGAGGACGAACCAGATTAGCGGGCACAGGGGTAGTGATGGCCATTTGAGGTCACACAATCAAAGTGCTGATGATCCAGTGCCTTTGTGAACGTTTCTCCTAGGCCAGCAGATCTGGCTGCAGCGTCAGATAAACAAAGTGTCAGATTGATGGTGATAAGGCCGAGTGGGCAGCGGGTATGAAAGAGGGAGTGAATAGCACGACCCGGCCAGCAGCTAATCCCTGGACTAGCCACAACAGGAGCTAACAATTAGGTTCCGGCCCGAGGGGGGTGTGTGCCCAGTGGTCCCACCGCTGCTGCTGGTTTGTGTGAGTAAAAACTTTTAAGTAACCAATGACATGCAACAGTGCATACAACTACACAAACAGGCACTCACCTACAAAGGGAGATGCATTGTGACAACTTCAGGAAGCTTTCGGTCACACAGGTATGAATTTATACTAGGGCTGTCAAACGATTTAAAACTTTAATCAGATAAATGGAAGCGTCGCTGTGGATTCATTTCAATTAATCATGATTAATGATCGACCGATATATCAGACTGACGTTTAGGTTCTTTCCTGTATGGATATGGGACTGTTGCATAGGCCCATAACACCCCCCCCCCTATTTATTAAGTTAACTGTCACAATTTGTGTTTTCTAATTATAAGTGAAGAAGGTTTTTCTTAGATTTGTTTTCATTTCACAGAGGGACAAAAAAATATATATCAGCTCCAAATATGGGTTTATAAATATGGCATGGATTATTTGATCAGTAATCTCAATTAAAATATCATTCATGTTTAATGTACATTAAAGGTGGGCTACAAGATCTTAGAAAAACAGTTCCAATTGCTAGATTTTGAAAATACACAATTCAAAAATCCAAGCTCCTTTTTTCAGACACACCCTCAAAGCCACGCCTTCAGAGTACTGCCACACAAACTGTTCCCGAAGATTGACATACACATTAATAACATGTAAACTGACATTCAACCAGTAGCAGTACTGTACTTCAGTTTTTTTGGACAGAAAAACTTGTATGTTAAGAGGTGGTAGTGAAAACCACTCTGGTAGCCCATGGTGTAGAAAACAAAAAATTAATTATTGCACATCTCTGTGGTATGAATATTGCACACAGTGTATATTGTGCAGCCCTACAGGGTACTGACCTCATTTGTAACACTTTTAAGAAGTACTTGTGCAATACATTTTTTTTTTTTTAAAAGATGGGAAAGATGGATCGGGTATATCACACCAGTTCTAACTCAGGAAGAAAAATCTACCAGTAAACTTTAAGGAAATACTGATGTTTATAAACTAACTGCACACACATATTGGGACACATCATGTCTGCAGGCGGAAAATGAAAAATTAATTTCTAATATTTTCCAAAGAGTGTGATTTCACTACAAACAGTGGCAGTTCAATGATATGCATCTCAACACTGTTTCTGAAACACAATCCGCCCACAGCAAAGTGTCACTGTAAACTCTTTTTCCCACATTATCGATCCACAGAGCAGGGACAGCTTCATTGTAGCTGCCACTGGTGGGTCAAAATTAAACATATTCATTTACAATTTTTTATTTTATTTCTACAAGTTTTATTTGTTTCATTGCATGGTCAAAATAATGTCAGAAATAAATATAAACAATTGAATTACATCTGAACCTTTGATTCATTCTACAACGAATCCAAATGACTCACTCATTAAACGGATGTTGATATAGTTCTATTTCTGTTTATAATATATACTAAATCAGCCCCAAATGTGAACATTTTTAACATTTAACATTTCCTTTTTTCATGTGCTTATGAGTACATTCTTTTCAAATGTGTCCTTTAAATGTTTTTTTTTCTTCTTTGTGTCTATTTTAATTTTAACGTATGGTTTTAATGTAAGTGATTATCTCACTCTTGGAATGCATTTTAAAACCACATTTTTATCTCAGATTAGTTTAATATCTTTTACTCTTTTGTGATTTTTTTTCTGTCTTTGTAAAGAACTTGAGTTACCTTGCCTTATTATAAATAATTTATTTCAAATTTGCAAAGAAGAAGAAAATGAAAGACGAAAATGTAATATAAATAATTATGATAAACAGGAAAAAACAATGAAAGTGTCATAAAAACCTACATAAAAACTAAATTAGAATAGGTAAGGATAGGTAATTTTTTTACTCATCCACAGGAGAGTGTAGTGTCCAGACATCAATGTACCTAAGGGCCCAAATGGTAATTTCAATGTAATAATGTTCAGAAGACATAGCAAAAGAACATGTCAGAGTGAAAAAAAATCTGTCAGTCATGTTCACTTCTCATATTGAAATGAATGGGACATAACCTGCTACGAGACCCCCTAAGGGGCAGGGCTTGGAGAAACCCCCGAAGCAGGAAATGACCGGTTTACATGTCGCCCACGTCTGCAGTCTTTCAGGTTGATTTCAGGTCATGTGACTGACTGGATCACTTTTCCAAAGCTGTCACTCAACATTTATTATTTACACAGCATCTGAGCCTAAATCCTACTGCTAACAGTACCTTGCCCCCTCAAAGCAGAGGCAAAGGGTAATGTTTTTTTGTTTGTTTTTTTACCCCGTGCCCCAAAGGTGAGAGGGGTATTGTTTTTGATTCAGTTTTTTTGGTTTGTCTGATTGTCCGTGCATCTGTCTGTTAGTAACGTTACACTAGAACTACTGCACCAATTTCCATTTTCAAGAAAGGTGCAAGGTGGTCCAGAATAGAGGTCAAAGGTCAAGGTCACCAAAAAATATGTTTTCACAATCATCAGAAATATGGCAAATCAGGAATTTACTTTTTATTCTTGAATACTCAAGTTTTGCATATAGTTTATTTTTGCTCTCACTGTTGATGTGCATTGACATCAGAACCTTAAAGGAAAAGACTCTAGGTAAAAGGTCAAGATCACAGTAAAGGTCAAAATTAAAGTTCAGCTATAACTTTTGAACTACCCAAACTTTCAATTCTGCATCGCGTGTGTATACTTTTTGACCTGTTGTTGACCCAAGAGGTCAGGGGTCACTTCATCACTACCTAAAAAACTAACATGGACGATAACAGAAGAACAAGTAGAGATAGAGACTTAGTTAATATTATTGACAGCTAAGAAATGTAGCATAGACTTCAAAACGGTATCATGACCTTTGACCTTGAGTGATCTTAAAAGGTCAAAATCAAGGTTCCATGATTTTAAATGGCCATGATTCCAAAAAGAGTGGTGATGAGTACCAAGTTACTATTGTTGACAGCTAAACTATATGTAGGTTCAAAAATAGCATCATGACCTTTGACCTTGAAAGTCAAACTCATAGTCTCACATTTTGAGCGGGAGATGTCTATTAAGAGCTAAAACATTTATGAGGGGCGGGGTTTGTTGTGCCTGGCACCACTTGTTGAACAGAGTAAAACTGACGGCTCCTTACCCCCCCAGGGCCAAGCTGGGGACATCCACAGGAGGAAGGGGGTCGGGGGTTTGTCCAGTCTGATCTGGAGACACATATACTGTTTCAGGATCCAGACTATCCATCCAGAGCCTTGCACTTCAACTCTAAAACACAGAAACAGAGATGACAAAAGCATTAAAAAAGATCAAATCTGCACGTTTCACAATGAAGAAATACTACTACATTAGTGTGTGTTCTAGTGGTTTCAAGAGTGATTTTAATTAATGATAGAACCAACATGAATTTTTTGGGGGATGATACAGACTTGAGGGTAAAAAACATGATCAGGACATCCCTAGTTGCAATATGTTTTTTTTATTTTACCAGAATTCCAAAATTCTCCACAGTGAAGTTCCTCTGACATTTTCATCCATAATTGGTTTGAAGATGTAATTATAAGGTCAGACCTAAATAGCAAGAGTTTGTAAAAATGTCAGCATCACAGACGAACAGCAACAGTAAATATCAAATTTAACATGTTTTATTTCAATTCTCATTATCCTATACTTTTTTCTTTTTCATGGTAATTTAAAAAGTAAAAATAATATTAGCATTGTATTCAAATGCATTTGACAAAGATATAAGCATTTATTATTTTAAACACTTGTGTTTAGAATATGACAAATAATATAATAGTCATATATCGATGTATTTGAATACATTTAATTCATGTATAGAGTTTATAAAATGAATCCAGGATGACAGCAGAAAACTTTGTCACTTTCCAAACATTTGCGCTCAAAAAACCCTAAAAATTTTTTTATTTCATAATGCATTTTCCTGAAAATATAAGCAATTACCTATCCACAAATATAAGTTTGGTGTAGTTTATGGAATTTAAATTTTCTTGCCCAGATGTGAACCTTTGCTTGACCATATTCTGATGGCTCCAAATAATCTATTACACCACAATTCAACATGCACAAGTTTGCAAATATTTTGTCACATTCGTCATCTGCATCCAAATCATCTAAACAGTCAAATACACATTTAACTGGTGAATTTTGCACTAATTAGTTCAATCTTCCACAGTAGAACTCTTCATCTTGTCTCATCGATAACACTATTCAATTATTTAACTGTTTAACTTGTATGTAACAGGTTAATTTGCACAGATAATTTTTGCACTGGTTAATTTTGCACTGATACGCTATTACTGATTATTGTACGGTTCCATATTACTATTATTCACATTTTATATTGTATATAGCCAAATACCTCTCCATGTAATTATTGTAGACATATATATATATTACTTTTTATACTGTTCTTTGTTCTGTTACTGTACAAGGACAACTGTTGCCTGTACTACTGCAACACCTACATTTCCCAGCTTGGTATGAATAAAGCACATCTATTATTGAGTGAAGGGAGATTTAACATGCAATCATGGTGCATGTTGCATGCATTTATTTGATCATTCTTACTTATTTATCCATTTTGCGCTTCAGTGTGACATGACATTTATTTTTTTTACAAATACACTTAAACGACTATTAATGTCATATATTTTGACATTTGTACAGTAAGGCCTGGTATTGTCACTGGCCAGAGGGGCCTCAAAATGATATTAAAACACAAATTCTGTGAGGACATGTCAGCTACATTTAACCACCACAAACGCACCATCAGACTGTCAAACCGTGCCCAGATATGTGTGTTTTTTTCCAGGCTATAGAGGTGGTTAAAGCCCCCCAGTCCGGACCTGCAGCATCATGGCTCTGTTATGCTAACATTAGCATTAGCTGATATGAGAGCCTGTGCTAACTTAAGGAACAACTTACCCGGGTTTTTGCGCCACAATTAACTTGACGTGTGCTTAAAAACAAAATGCCGACTTGGACGTCTGCTTACAGTATGAAATATACTGTACTTGAAGATAATAAGTTTCAACTACAGGTGTAAATAACTAACGGTGTAAGACTTTAAAAATTTTAGCAAGCTGTCACTGTGCAAAATGGCAGCGTCTCCTGTCAGACGAAACCATCGGACGCAAACACAGGGGTGACATAGTTAAAAACAGTACAAATTATCTATCATATTACACACTTGACTGTCTTACATGAGATGTCTTTATGATATTTAAAATGTTGTCATATATAATTACACCTTTTTATGAGTTATGATTACTATATTGTTTGTCGTTAGATATTTGCGAAAGTCAACCTCACAGTGACCCCACTTTAAATAAGAACATGGTACAGCCCATAAGTTCGTCACTGAAACATTTCATGTTGTGAATTAATACATAAACAACAAATATTATGAAGTTATTATTATTTGGTAAATTTCACATTCATAAATGTAGAATATCAAGACATCACCCAGTTCACATAAATTCCTGGCTGAAATTGAAAAAAAAAAAAATATTTTTTTGTATTAAGCTTACTCCCCCAAATCTGATAAAACAGTCAAATTGTATGAAACTTTTTTTTTTTTTACAGTAAACTAGTAAATATTAATCCCTTTGTATGTAAATTTTCCCATTTGTGTTATATGTTGAAATTGTTGTTGGTCTGCTGTAACCTTGTGAATTATATATTTGATATGTGTTACATATAATCCTTGAATAAAGCTTTAATAGTAAAATGAACAAAGATGCATAGAGTAATGCTTTTTTTTTTATTCAAGAAACAACAGATGGAATGGAACAAATGAAAATGATCTTCGTAAGATTGCTTAAAATCAGATTTTCCAGGTCAGTTTTTATATCTCACAGGATATTCCCTCTTTAGATGATTATGTCTTGTTTTAAGTGTAGTAATGTTTATTAGGTTAACTGTCAGAATGTGTATTTTCCAATTGTAAATATCAGTCAGGACTGGAATTTTCCCAGTTAAAATAATCTATCATTGGTGTTATGAATAAACTGTGTGGGAAGTCAGTTATATTCTATATGTTCACTGAATATTAAAAAGTTTCTTTGCACATGGACCTAGAAATGCCAAGGAAGTTTGAATAGTGTTGAAGCATGTTTTGACTCTGCCCATGCATCTTGTGATGCGGTGACAGTTTGTGCCAAATCATGTGACAGTGCGCCACCTTGCAAATTGTAAATATTTGTTAAAAGCAAGTTTAGTTTTTAAAGATCAGTATTTAACCCAAAGCAATATTGGCTGCAGACAAGTAAAAAGGTAAATAAAAGTTTCCTTTAAAAAAAGAAATCAGTATCAACTTAGAAATATCAGTGGCCTGTATCGGTTATCGGCCCCAAAAATCCATACTGGTTGATCACTAGACATAAAGTGTTTCTAGATCTTGATAGAAATGTTCATTTTTCAGTCTCATAAATGGTATAGTAGGTGAGGAACTGCATTTTGTGCCTGAGGTTTCAGTGTTTTTACACCAAAGCTTTACATTTTTACTCCAATATCAGATTAAAAATAAAACTGCACTTGAATTAATCCTTTAATAAATATGACTTTCTTCAGTTTTCCCATGTTTTTTAATAGCAAAAAATAGGATTTTAGTCCATAGAATAATAACATGTTGTTAAATCCTGGAACTCCCTCTGTTCCTCCCTGGGTCTGGTTTCCTACTGACAAATAAACATCCATCTGTGTCGTTGGGCGTTTCCTTCTGCAGTATCTGGTGAAGATAACCATTGTAAAAATCTGCTGCTGTCATGCGTCTCTTCAGAAGCACACCTCTGAATCCCACCCAGCCATTCTGCAAAAAGAAGACAACACAAATATTTAAGTAGCAACATATCTGCTTGATTTAAAGAAAAAAAAATCCCCTCCTGAACAATTTAAGTGTCAAGGAGAGTTTTACGATTCAGCAACATTACATGTCCAACAAAACCTATTACTTATAGTATTTCCTATACATACAAGTATTTCATGTACATACCAGGAGGGCTTAACTTGCATAGTGGGAGATCCCATTACGCAGATCCATAATGTGGATGTAGCAATTAAAAAAAAAAAAAAAAAGGAGGGGTGGTTGCCGTGTGCACACACCAAAATTAGACTATAGGCACATAGGAACTATAGGGAATGAAGCGTCTCCCCTTATTAAAAGTCTTTCACAGATTGAAAATAAAAACAGCAGATTTTTTTTGTTTTTTGTGCTGAAAAGGTGACAGTGTGAGTGGTCCAGTCTATGGTGCTGAAAAGACTTTTCATAAATAACATTTTGTGCCACATCTACTACTACTACTAGTTTACTTGTTGCACTAATTTGTGTGCACAATCTAAGATTTTGCATGTGGCATTTGTACTACTACTTGTGCAGCTGTGTCCACCACCGGCCCCACACTGTTGATCTGCTGAGGCCATTTTAGCTCATTGAGTATCTGACTGTCCAGGGAATTTAAAACACTGAGGTAAATTTATTTTTGTCATTCTTCCTAATGCAATGTCAAATTTAACTACAATGTCAAACCCAGTGTTTTTGTGAATAGACGTGTGTGCCCCCTTCCTCTTTCCCTTAAAACTATTCCCTGTACGGACAAGTATTTCCTATACATATAAGTGTTCCCTGTACATAGGAGAATTTCCTGTACATACAAGTATTTCCTCTTTATACAGTGGAGTTGAACAGATTCAAACACACCTTACAACAGACGGCCAGTATGTTAGAGTCCTTCTGAAATCTCACTGCTCCAGGACGTGGTTTGCTCCACAGATCTGTGAGTAAAATGTGGCAGTCACACTCAGGTTGAACATGAGAGTCAAATAGGGACAACAAACGCATTCTAACCTGTTACAAAACTGGACATAAAGTCACTCATTCAGAAAAGAATCCAGTTCAATGGGATCTGAAGTGTTTCACATCAGGTAGAAATGTCCAATTATTATTTTAGGTTGAAAACTTCAGTCCAGTCCAGTCCAGTATATAAAATGGCACTGTCCTCAATACTGTAGTTATCTTTTTTGTTCTTTGGTGATTGTATTTAATAGACATAAACTGGTGTTATTTATGCACCAGCATCCCACTGAAAAATCCAATTTACTTTGTGACTTAGTTTACTGTTGCACTTCATTGTTTGCATTTTCATTCCACTACTTGTTTATATTTGTCTTCATTTTCCTGATCATTTTTGTGTTAAATTTTTTGTTGTTTATCCATTTTGTTCCTGATTTTCTTTATTTTTTTTTTAAATTTACCTTTTTCCACATTTTTTTAGTATCTGTCTATCCATCCGTGTGTGTGTGTGTGTGTGTGTGTGTGTGTGTGTGTGTGTATGTATGTATGTATGTTCAGGTTCCACATTCAGCCTAATTGTGATCTACAGTGAAAATAATAATTAAATAACCTATAAATAATGAGTCCAAATTTAAATCTAAATTTCTGTATAAAAAGTCGGTATCAACAAAACTAATCCTAAAAAAATTGGATCAGTACTTCAGAAGCAAAAAAAATCAAGATGAGGACATCACTACAGTGTGTGTGATGTAAGTAAAGGCATCACACACCCCAGTGGTTGCGACCCCTGGTCCCAAAGGACCCCTGGTCCTCCAGGTTTTAGTTGGTTCCTCTTTCCACACACCTGCCAGTCCTTATCGTTCATCAACTGAGCTGATGATCAGCTGATCATTTGAATCAGGTTTGTCGATAGAGCGAAACATCTGAGCTGAATTTTTAAGCTGTAGTTTAAACCATACAGGCTCCTCCAGGATCAGGGTTGGGAACCACAGACTTACCTGACAAGGAAATGTTACATCTTCCTACACATTCTAGCAGTTTGATGGTCGTCCCCTTCCACAGGGTTTTTAAAGGGACCTGAGGAGACAGAGAAAGATGTGAAATAGACACAGGTACTGGACAGCCTGGACCACATAGACCAGACCACAAGAACTAGACCCTGGTCCAGATCAGCTTATGGTCTGGATTAGACATCAGTCCAGGTCAGTCCCCTGTTACCCTGGCTCCGATGGCTCGGTGCAGGCGGTGGATCTGCTCACAGCTCTGCTCCTCCCACATTACCCAGCTCATCCCAGGAGTGACTTTGGGAGCTGCTGGACAAAAGCATCAGTTAGACCCGGGTCTGTCACTCCATCTGAGCATGCTCAGTAGTTCAGCTCTACATACCAAATGTTGCTCCAGTCTGACTCTGGTCTCTTTTATTCGTCAGTTTGTCATCCAGCGTCCTCAGTGTGTCCAGCAGCTGAAGATCAGGAACAAAAATTAGAACCTGCAGCTCCACCTATTAACCCTTTACCTTCCACTTCCTCCCACTACTTCTTAAATATGCAAATAAAGTCAGATTTTGTTTTCATATTTTTTTTTTCTTGATTGTTTTCTTATCTGCTTCATTTGCAAAGACTTAGTAGGATTATTGTGTTTTGTTGCATATTATATATATATATATATATATATATATATATATATATATATATATTATAGCATATTATAAACTCATAAAGATCCAGAGCTAGTTTCAGAGCAGTTTCCTTTATTTTTAACCTTTAAGTTATCCATCCCCATTGATTATATCTTTATCCTCTGTATTTTACTTTTCTAGTAAAAACAAACTACTTACCTATATATAATTCTAATATATAATTGACTGATCATGTAAATGTTCATTAAAGCTCAGAGTAAAGTTGACGGTTATTATATCAAAAACAGAGTAAACTAACAAATAAGTGGATTTTTCGGTAAAATACACAATATCATTAACGGAACATAAAAACATGGGTTTACAACCTGGATTTTTTTCATTTTGTGGTTCATTATATGCCCAAAATTCTGTTTTTGGGGATACAATGTTATTGGTCTGCCCACTGCTGGCAGATATTCTTCGTGTTAGTGTGATAACTTGAAAAATATTGGGTGTGCAATTTCCTTATTTTCCATATTAATGAATATAATGGAGAGGAACAACTGATTGGGTTTTGGATGATGATGCTCAAAAGTTTAAAATCACTAAACACTATTGTTCATTATCTGGAACTATTTGTCTGATTGACTTCAAATCAACTGCAAATTAAAGATTATGACCTGGGGATGCCTCTCGTCATGATATCATTATGGGATATACTCCTAGCTGTCACTTCAAATGGTATAAGCCTCTTTATTTATGGGATTGACAGGATTAGTGGACCAACAATTATTTAACAGTTCAGATCAATAGTTGGTGTTGTTGGCTGTTCGGGTCTTTATGGAATAAGTGTCTTGGTGCATTCAGTAACTCACTAAATGTGCTCCCTTTACAGCTAAATCAGCTCCAAGTTCCTCAGCAGTGCAGTTTTCAGGGACTGGATGCAGCTCCTGGTTCAGAATAGGACCCACGTCAAACCTGCAAAATCACAGTTTGAACCTGTGTTTCTATTTGTGTGGATGATCCAAATAAGGTTTCTGTCGCTGCATTCACCTGTGAGGATGGATCTGCATGATGGTGACGCCGCTGACTTTGTCCCCGTGCATGACGGTATGGAAGATGGGCGCTGGGCCTCGCCATCTGGGCAGGAGGCTGGGGTGAACGTTCAAAATCCCACTGTGAGGAAAGACACAATGGTTCACACAAAGATATGGTTAGACGGTGTAACCAGGACATGTTCGTTTAACCAGGTATGTGCTCACTGGAGGAGCCTTGGTATAAACATTTATCAGAGAAGATGATAAAGCCTTAGTTTGACTTTAACTCATGAAGACCTAAACATCCATTGGCAACATAAAGTATTTACTGATATGGAAAGTGAAATACATGTTAATCCATTAATCCTGTCAATCCAGTTGATGTACAGGTAGATGGTGTTTCCTGCTGCCTGTCGCACCCCCGCTGGTGCCCACGAGTCAGATGTAATTAATAAAAAATAAATAAGTAAATAACTGTAAAAAATACACTAAAAGTGTAAGATGTCATAAAATGCAGGAAACATTCACTAGAATGTACTAAAAATGGAGTGAAATGTAGTAAAATGCGGTAAAAAAAATTCACTAAGATGCACTAAAAATAGAGTAAAATGTGACATGCATGGGTCAGCTGTAGGGTCAACAGCCAGGAACCACCATTCATTAACGTTTCACTCCTTTAATCCTGGAACGTCTCCTGGTGGTGGAGCAGTGACAGGGACGTCTCCCTGTCACCCTCTGCAGCTGACAGATGTTACTCCCTGCAGCCGTCATTGGGGTTATTTATTATTTCCCCAGTTCATGTCCTTCCTCCTCAGCCAGAGTCAAAAGCTGCCTTTCTCGACCTCCTCTGTCAGATCTTTTTTTTTTTTAATCAATAATTGGTATAAAATACAGTTCGTTGTCATTTCATGGTCATCAGATATGAGCATATTTCTTCATAGTTTCCGTAGTTACCATGGAAATACAATAATCTTCTACAACACTGAATCATTAATAAAGCCCTTGGAGTTGGATCAGTGACAGTGGATGGGCACACTGAGTTTATGATTAGGTCATGAGAGCTTTTACTAAAAATTTCACTTTTTTGATAGAACAACCCTGAACTTTAGTTTGAAATTTTATGGATATCAATCATGATCAGTGAATTAAATGCAGGAAAATACTTGATTTTCAAATAAGAATGCAAAATACTGAGCATAATATCAGAATAAATGGTAATGAATCACTTCTTAAACAAATTAAAAACAGAAAAATCATTTGGGCACTGCCACAAAAGTAGCACTGGATCTTCATGTGTGAATATTTGAAAACATAGACATTAGAACAAATATACACTGGTCACCTACAACATTCTGAACACTGACAATAGGTACATTTGTGTTGTAATAGTCAGTAATAATGCTAATGTAATAATAATCATATCTCCTTTGTTAACAGGCACTTCAGTGTGATAATTGATAAACGTTGGTTTAGACATTTCAGTCGTTGATTGTATTTATTTCTGACTATCTACATACACTGACACACACATTCAAACTTCCTGTGACTGTCTTCAACATTGCTTCCATTTTCTATGACTTCATAGTTTTCCACATGTGCAGAAAGAACTAAATAAACCACATTAATATGTATACAAACATGAAGACATCAGATAATTAGGGACAAACCCAGGTCTATTAATATGATTTCTCATGTTTTTTTGATGCAAAAAAAACACTTAATAAATACCACATAAAAGTTGGATTAGTTATTCTTTTTTTTATTATTAGTTAATAAGCATTATTCTTTTTTGTACTAAGTTAAATGCCAAAATGCATCAATTTGCAATTTTTACTTACTTGGTAAAAGGATGATCATGTAGGAATTTAATATTGTTTACGAGTCAGTCAGAATTTAAAAAATTATGCAAAAATTAAAACCTTTTGCATTCTGACCAAATCCAATGTGTGGAAAAATTATCCAAAAAAAGAATTCCTTTACAATATGAAGTGCAAAGTGTTCATAACATGCTACAGCTATACAGTTGAAAGGTTCAAATAAATATGGATCAATTCAGGCAGAGTTAAATTAATATTTATGTAAATGTGTGTCTGGTTATGAATCCTGTGGTGAATGTCAACATTCCACATCTGAGAATAAAAATACTCACTATGGAAATTTGTTGATTATTCGCTCCTTGAGTAAGAACCCAAAGGACACCACAACCCCAATGTCAAACTGTCCATCCAAATTGTCCAGTGGCCAACTGTGGACTCGAAGTTGGTTCTGTTCAGCGAAGCGTCTCACTGGGACATTACCTGAAACTGCAACCACCTCCAGGGAATCCACTATGCCATCATTAGAGGTCCTGAAACAAAATGGAGTTCTATTAGTTTTGAATTAGTTTTTTTTATTGGGCAGCTTCAGTAGCACACAGTAATGGGATGTCAAAAATGGTAAATGGCGTTATACTAACAGTAAGAGTAATTAGATTACTCGCTACTGAAAAAAGTAACAGTGTTATTTTAAATGCCGTTACTCCCATCACTGGTCATAACACTGCTTTAACATGTCTTATCTCTCCTCCATTGTTATTGGGTGATTTTATGCAGCTCCTGGCAGAGAAATTCTAAATGCTCAGTAATGTTGGATGGTTTGTGACCATCCATTTTCCTCCAGATGTTTTCACAGTGGGTTCAGGTCTGCAGATTGGACTGGTCATGACAGGCATCTGGTGGTCTGTTATCCACCTTTATTGATCTAGGTGTGGCCAAGAGTATTGTCCTGATAGAAAAAACAATCCTCAGAGTTTGGGAACATTGTCAAAGCAGAAGGCCAGTAGTTTTCAATTGGTTTTTTTATTTATTATTATTCCCATTACTTGTGTCATAGTATTTGAACAGTTTTTGCCACCCAGCTGGTCCTATTGCAAGAAGATAGTGATGGCCACAGTAGTGATGTTTATACTTTTCCTTCTTAAATAAGGTAAAGGTAAAGTACTTTGTCATTATACAACTGTACATATAGGTAGGTATTTCTGATTCACATTACTTTTACAGTACTAATAGACCTGTTTTGCCAATTGTAAGAAGCTAGTGATGGTCACAGTAGTGTCATTTTTACTTCTCCTTCTTAAATAAAAGGTGGAACACATGTTTATTTAGTAGAATAAGGTATGCTTCTGCTTGTGTTGGAATTTAACAGAAACTGGAATGGAATGGCTGTCATACATGCAGACATGCTGAATTTAGAGAAAATTACAGTGGTCTCTTAATTTCTTCCGGAGCGGTATATGCTGCACATTTGGTTTGGGGCTGCAATTACTAAATTCCCTGACTTGACAGACAAAATTATGAAATCCCCCGACTTTCCCTGACTGGAACAGCCTTTCTTCAAATTCATTCATATTCCAGAAATTCCCTGACCCATGATAGTGGGTCACAGTGACGGCCACAGTAGTGGTGTATATACTTCTTCTTAAATATGGTAAAGGTAAAGTACTTTGTTCTTTACAACTACAACTGTACTTTATAACTGTACAACAAAATGTGTCCTTTGCATTTAAGTCTAGTCAAACCAAGTGTAATTATATAGCATGTTTCAGCAGCAAGGCAGTTCAAGGTGTTTCACGAAGGACCTTTAACCCATCCTTTCTTTGATGCTGTTGGGGCAACTGGTAAGGAACAGTGGTGGGCACCCATGGGCGGTGTCCACCTCCTGCTCTAGAGCCAGGATAATGTAAGTGTAAAATGTAAAATAAATAGATAATAGATCAGGGGTTTATTAAGTAGACTAAGGTGCTTGTGTTGGAATTCAACAGACTGAATAATTTGTTGGCAGACAAACTGACTTCAGAGGAAATTACAGTGATCTCTTAATTTTTCCAGAGCTCCATATGTTTATTTTTTTAGTATCAGTAATGTTACGGTCTTTAATAAATCAAAGCTAAAGTCAGAATTCCTCCATAATAATTATATATTTCACATTGAAATAAAACTAGCTCAAGAATGCTTTTGAAACTCCTCAGATGTGTTTAATCCTATAAAGTAAATAACGTGATTTTTTTAGAGTCAATGGGAGATGTGAGTCACACCTGCTGGATGTGAGCAGTTTGAGAGATTCCAAGGCGAAGTGGTCCGATCCAAAGAAGAGCAGCTTCCACGGAGGTCCACATGTAGACAGATGTTTCCACAGTGTCTGGGTACAACACGGAGGAAGGTGAGAGGACATGCGGAGTGTGGTCCTACTGATTGTATACATGCTCACAGAGTCTGCAACTCCAGATGAATACTATGTCCACAACGTGTGAGTCCTTACAACGCAACGGTTTGTCTTCTGTCCACATATCCAATATAGAGATGTAAAAAGACAGAAAAGCCAATAAACCACATGACAGCAGCTTCTTAGTTTAGTAACACTGTCAGGGGCGCCGCCATTGCACTTCCGGTTTGCTCTTCCTCTTCTCTAATTCCAGTGGACACAAGCTATGAAGCCCATTAGTGCCACCCTCTGGTTTGGATGTCAACAACAACAACAATACTACTAATACTAATACTAATACTAATACTAATACTAATACTAATACTAATACTAATACTAATACTAATACTAATACTAATACTAATACTAATACTAATACTAATACTAATACTAAAGTTGAAACAAAAGTACTGTGGTGCACACCAAAAAGATATAATTTCACAAGAAACTGGTCATCAGTTTTACTGAGTAAACTCAAAATATTCAATTAATGAAAAATGTAGAATTAATTTAATAATTATTTAAACTTTTTTGTATTTTCAATTCAAGCCAATTTAATAAAATTCTTTATTTACATCAGACACAAATATATGATCCATATCCATATCCATATCCATACCATATATATATATATATATATATATATATATATATATATATATATATATATATATATATATATATATATATATATATATATATATATATATATATATGAAAACATTTTGTTTTGCCTCTCTTTTTATTAAAGTTCTTATCTAGACATGTGTCAGTTCATTGTATATGTGTTTGAGAATTGTTAATCAAACTTTGTAGGAATAAATAAATAAATAAATAAATAAATAAATAAATAAATAAATAAATAAATAAATAAATAAATAAATAAATAAATAAATAAATAAATAAATAAATAAATAAATAAATCTGTTATCAGTACCGCCCCTTTGTGGTTGTGTAAGGAACGGCAGTTTGCGACACTTCCGGGTTAGTTTCAGTCCGGTCCTGGTCTTGAATCACATGACAGCCGAGTCTGCCCCGCTCACCTGATTCACGTCTAAAACATGGTGAGTTTTAGTCTAAACTGAGTATTAAGCGGTGCATTTGGAGGTAGTTGTGTGGTTAAATGTGTTCAAGTGCCGCCGGAACAGCGGGTGTGCATGTGAATGCGGAATCCGCCTGTTTGTCGGAGGCTCTGGCCTACATTAACGCTTCCGTTGGACGTCAGTTAGCCGACGTGCTAAAGCTAACCCTTTTAACCAATATGTGCCAAATCTGTGAGAAATTCAGGCCTTTCTAAGCCCCGATGTAAAGTTAAAGGCTCTGGGAACTCGGAAAGTGATATTCAGTGGTTTCTAGGACAAAGCACGATGTGACAGCTGTTGGCATCTTCATACGGTGAATTATTGTGATTTTAAAGACAGTTGTGAAAGTGGAGGCAGTGAAAATGGTGTTGATGACCAGGTTCTGCATCTGGAGAACGAACAGACCAGGTCATGCTGGATACGGAACGGGGTTGATCTTTACGTGATGTTCCACCATGTTGTGGTTTAATGGAAGCTGGAACGGGGTCACAAGGTCCTTTTAGCCAGAATATGGGGAAATATTCTAGTCCTTTACTGTTGTAAATACAAAATGTTTCCCAGTAACTGATGCTGTCTCCCCTGTCTCTTCTGTTTTGCTTTGTTTGAGTTATTCTTTTCTGTATTTGCTCCATGTAAACAGACACATTAATGCTATGTATAAAATACAGAATATCTTATATTATCCTTTGCTCATAATATACGAACTGGATATTGGTACGGCAGCCGTACGCTAGATGTCGTTCGCTGTAGGTACGTCGGTTAGGACAGGAAGGCTTATGTTCGTAGCGCATGCGCAGTTCACTGCCGTACCTGTATCGCCCAGTTTTGGAGTACGGCTACCGTATCAATACTCTGCACCTTATAATAATGGATGAATCAATTTTAACATAACAGCAGCTTCTTTTGGTAAAAATCGATATTATTGGTGGTTTCTGTAAATATTGTTTGTAGGCGGGTCTTAATGCTAATTAGAACTCTTTAAAATGCACCCTTTTTTCAAACATTTACCCCTTCAAGACCCAGCGCAACTTTTATTTCAGTTCCCTGAATTAATTTTTCTCTGACGAACTTTTCTTAAGTAATTTATTGCCATTTATCATAATGTTATCCTCTGTACTTTCCATTTTATCAGCATAAGTCAGGTATGTTCTTGTATTCTTGTGACTTATCATATAGATATTCATAAAAGCTCATATTAAAGTTAAGGATATTTAAAATCTGGAGAAAACTGAAGAAAAAGTGCCTTTTTTTGTCAAATGTATTATTAACTGAACACAAATCAAGCATTTCCATCTACTGTCATTAATATAACTATGTGTTTTACTGGTGAATTGACGTTGTAGAAGATGATGGTGTTTCCACAGTAACTACAGAGCCCTCCAGTTGGGTCATACATGGTGACCATGAAAATATGAAGAACTGGATTTTAAACCAAATATTAACATATGTTGATGGGATTAGTGAATCAACAGGCATTAAACATCTTACATGAGTGGATGGTTTAGGTGGTGGATATATGGGTCTTAATGGATAAATTGTATCAGTCAGGCTTTTCAACGCATTGTGAATAATACAAGAATGTCCTGTTGACACTGTTTTCAGAAAATGTAGTTGTATCTGTATTTTGTTTTGCATGACAGAAGTTTTGTTCCTCTCTTTTTTTTTTTGCTATAGTGAAATACTGCAAAGTCTTTCCCCATGTTTGTGTGCGCTATAGGGCTCTGTAAGATTCCAATATATGGCTTTGCATCAATGGTACTTACTGGTCTGGTATAAGACTAGACAATATTGTCAAAACTTGCAATATGGGTGTGCAACATTGTGATAATGATGATAGTATATCTGTCGTTCGTGTAACGAAATGCCAAATTCATTTACTAACAAAAATTTTAATTAACAATGGTAAAATAAACCAAATGTTTGTATGTGGACTAAATTATTTATAATTTCAGATCAAATACTGTACTATTACAATAACTGACAGTTCTGTCCAAGAACCCGGTGATGCTGGACACAAACACAGTCACATATTTAGTCAGTTTTTTCACATAAATCAATATGTAAATGACCTGGATATATTTCATAATGCTAATGGTATGAGCTTTAACAAAACACTAATCCGTTGTTTGCCTGGTTTGGTAAATACTACATATACAAATAAAAGACTTTAAATGTAAGTTCTCAGACTTTGCCAAAAGATGTGCTATAAAAATATTCACATCTTTTCAACGTTAATAATTAGGGCTGTCAAAGCTAACACATCTGTCGTTCTGATTAATCTGAAATTTAAACCAGCAGTAGTGGCAGTACTTCAAATTTTTTGGACAGAAAAATGTGTATGTTAGAGTGGTAGAGACAACCACTCTGTTTACCTCATGCTGATACGTGGAATTTCCTGAGTACAGGATGTGACTGACATGAACTCATTTATCATACAGGACATAGTATTTAAGGACAGAATTTCTAGAATACTTCCTCCTCTCATATTATATTTCTGGATAACGCAAAAAATTCTGAGAAGTAACCCCATTTTACCAAACTCATCCTGAGCTCATGAGTCTGTTTTCATAGCAGTTTCTCATTCAGGGTCACTTAAAGGTCAAAGGCCACACACATTCAGGAGTTCACGTAACCTTGCATATTCATGAACTCCTTGAATAAATGCAGAGATGCGTATTTAATATCCAGGAATAAATTAATCAGAACAAGAAGAGAGAAGGCAGTAAAAAAAAGGGTAAATATTCCACACATCCTCATCGCTTTAGTGTCCACATTACTCAGGATGTTTACACACGCTTAGAGAAATTTAAATTATTGGTTCAGTTTGGCTAAAGTTTTAAATGCCATGTATACATCTTAATTGGACTATAATCAAATCGAACTGGAGTTTTAGAAGCCAGACTAACAAAGTCAAATAATGCGATTGTAATCAAATTTCTTCATGCATGTAAACACCACCCAACCTTATCTCGACGACTGACTGACCTGGACACGCCCCCTACCAGAAGTGACCAGAGACACGGCATGACAACATGTATGTTACAGTAATAAAACAGAGTGAACGGTTTATACAAAATATACTGAGCTTCTGCATCATTGTCATCCACATCGTCGCTCGATGTTCTCCTACCTTTGTTTACTAATTGTTCTTATTATGTGGTGCCAACCAGAAGAATGTCAATGCAAAATGGTGTGGCGCATCAACAACACAAAATTTTCCAACTGTAAGTTAAAACAAACTGTAAACATTTTGGCACTCGTCTTCTATGGTCAGGGTGTTTACATTATTTGTTGTAATTATTTTTTAGTCATAGCTTTCCAAACAACTGGAACAAACATTTAGTGTCTGAATTTCTGGTCAATGAGTAAATATATCCAAAAAGAAACTCATCCCAGCCGAAAACTTTTGGCTTATGTTGTTTTTTTTACTGATCGATTTTGTCTTAACGTGGTAGTGAGTCCTGAACCAAACTGAAGCTGTTTTCACACCTTAAAATCCAAACCAGCGTTCATGTTTTCATTGGTTTTTGTGTCTGAATTTTTCAGCCGACCACTCAACAGTCTCCCCAGGATGAACAGGAGAAGCTTCTGGATGAAGCTGTTCAGGCTGTGAAAGTCCAGTCATTCCAGATGAAGCGATGCCTGGTAAAACAAACAAACAAAAAAAACCTTTAATTTACTCACACTAAATGCTTATTTGAGGTCAGTAAATATTCCAACTGTGTATTTCTTTTTATCCAGTGGATATGTTATTTCTTCTACGACTTTGATTAATGCCATTGATGTGGTCCTTTTGCTCCTAAAGCCATACTGAGTTTGATTTATTATGGGTTTTTTTTTTTAGAATTGTATCCAAGTGAGAATTGAAGAGCTTTTCAAGAATGTTTGAAAACTATAGCAACAAGGAACTTGGCCTATAGTTTATAAAATTGTGCTTATTTTTATATTTGTATTGTTATATTCATTTACTTTTTACATTTATGTACAATATCCATTAACTCTTGCTCAAGAGTTGCTGTTAAAAACATAGTGGACATTTGTGTGTACAGCATCACAACATCAGATAATGAGCAGCCAAAAATGTCTTATTTATTCTAACATATTATAATGACATTTATATTTATATATTATCAGCCAGCTATCAGGCTGATATTTCCTTCTTTTTTTTCTTTTCTTATATCCATATTAGCTTGTTGAATTGGCTGATGATTTACTGACAGGTGACAGAAAAAGATGTGTGGAAAAAAGGGGGAGGGCAGAAGACGTATTATAATTTATTATAATTATAATTAAAGAACATTTTCTGCCATTGTTTTCATTTGACAGAAAAACAAATATCGACAGCCTGTATCAGTCATTGGTTAAAAAAAAATCTGTATTGTGTCGGCCCCAAAAAATCATACTACACTACCACTACATTATATTGTATGGTGGTGTTTTTTTGTTTGTTTGTTTTGAAGGTCTAAACATTTCCATTCATTTTTGATATTGTTTGCAGGACAAGAACAAGCTGATGGATGCCCTGAAACACGCCTCCAACATGCTGGGGGAGCTGAGAACCTCCATGCTGTCCCCAAAGAGCTACTACGAACTCTGTATCCTTTACCCTGTAAACACGAGTCTGGGACGGTTCCACTCTGGGTTCAGTTTGATTCCAACAGGGTTCTCATGGGTCAGGGAATTTATGGAATATGAATAAATTTGAAGAAAGGCTGTTCCAGTCAGGGAAGGTCGGGGGATTTCATCATTTTGTCTGTCAAGTCAGGGAATTTAGTAATTGCAACCCCAAACCAAATGTGCAGCATATACTGCTCTGGAAAAAATTAAGAGACCACTGTAATTTTCTCTGAATTCTGCATGTATGACAGACATTCCATTCCAGTTTCTGTTGAATTCCAACACAAGCAGAAGCATACCTTATTCTACTAAATAAACATGTGTTCCACCTTTTATTTAAGAAGAAGTATAAATAACACTACAGTGACCATCACTAGCTTCTTACAATCAACAAAAATAGTTCTATTAGTACTGTAAAAGTAATGTGAATCAGAAATACCTACCTATATGTACAGTTGTATAATGACAAAGTAACTTACCTTTACCTTATTTAAGAAGGAAAAGTATAAACACCACTACTGTGGCCATCACTATCTTCTTGCAATAGGACCCCCTGGGTGGCAAAAACAGTTAAATTAGTGTGACACAAGTAACACAACAATTGAAATCTACTGAACTTCTGCTTTAACAAGGTCCCCAAACTCTGAGGATTGTTTTTTCTACGAGGTCAATACTCTTGGCCTCAGCTAGATTAATAAAAGTGTGGATGACAGACCACCAATGCAGACCCTGTCATGGCCAGTCCAGACCTGAATCCACTTTGAGAACTTCTGCAGGAAGATAGATGGTCACAAACTTAAACATTACAGAGCTTTTTGAATTTCTCTGCCAGGAGCTGCATAAAGTCATCAAACAGCAATGGACAGACAAAATATGTTAAAGCTGTCACTGAAAATCAGGATTATTCCACCAAATGTGGATTTCTGAACTTTTCCCAAGTTACAACATAAGTATTGTGTTGTTTAGAAATGAATATGAACTGGTTTTCATTGCATTATTTGAATCTGAAAACACCTGTGTCTTTTTTGTTACTCTGACCATGTATCATGTTTTGAAAATACATGCTCTAAATAATAAGATTGTTATTTGAAATTTAGGAGAAATGTTGTTGGTACTTTAGAGAATGAAATAAAAATGTTTCTTTTACGCCAACACATACATATAAGTGGTAAAATTAGACAAGACAATTTTGCGGTGGTGGCTTACTTTTTATTCCAGAGCTGTATCTGTATGTGTTGTTTCTGTGTTTGTATCTAGAAAAACTCCCACTCTAAATATCCACAACATTCTAGAACACAACCTATGTCTTACAGTTTATGTAGTTGGACATGCAATAGTGTATTAATTCAAATTAATGTACCTGTTATTAAGACAACTCTTAGTGCAGAGAAACTTTGTGCGTTTGTTATGTATAACCTAAAACCATGTCCTAAAAGAATGAACTGTGATGAATTTATGCTACAATTGGTCCATTTGTGAATGTTAGGAGGTAGACTCAAGGGGAGGACACTGGGATTTGCTTAAAATGTCCTATTCTGCTCTTTGACCAGTTGTTAAATTGGACATTTGTTTCTATGAAATGTTATGGAATTTGTACTTGTTGGTTAGGGAAAAGTCTGGGAATTTTAAATCTGACCTGGAATGGAACCTTTTGTAATGACATGTTGTGTTGAGCAGCATTGAAGGCGGTGGTCTTTAACACGGTCTCTCCAGACATGGCGATCTCAGATGAACTTCATTACTTAGAAGTTTATTTGACTGATGAGTTTGCAAAGGGACGGAAGGTGGCAGATCTGTACGAACTGGTCCAGTATGCAGGAAATATCATCCCCAGGCTGTGAGTAGCACATCAGTGAGGCTGTTTTATGGGGTGAAATTACTGCCAAATCCTTGTTTTATTCACAGCCAATGATTCACAAACAAGTTAATTGCATTTTGCCAAAACAACTAATACACTTAAGTTTGTGATTTTTTATATATATATATATATATATATGTGTGTGTGTGTGTGTGTGTGTGTACACAATATCAGGGTTTTTTTTTTCTACTGCCGGTGTAAGCCTGTTGCATTGGCCAATATGCTCTTTTTTTTTTCCCCCTGATGCAATGATTTACTGACAAGTGAAGTTCACGGCACTGCCCTGTTCTTGCAGATACTACTGTCCACACTGAGGAAAAAAAAAATTGCGTGTAATCATATTTATGAGTTTAATGTTTATTTTCTAATTGTAAGTAAAGAAGATTGTCTGACATGTATTTTCATTTGACAGAGGGAAAAAAAACAAGGCATGGGCTCCAAATATTGGCTTACAAATATTTGTGGCCTGTATCTGTCATCGGCTAAGGCTGGTGGAAGGAAAAAATCGATATTGGCCCCAAAAAAATCCATATCGGTCTATGATGAATATGTACTAAACAGATATTACCAATATAAGTGAAAGAATTACACAGATTTTAAGGTGTAAAGACATTGCTGTGTGTAATTATTAGAATTATGCGTTTATGAGGTGGAGTTGAAGTATAAATGTAGTTTTGTGCCGACTGATATAACATGTATTTGTCGTTGTTACTTTTATTTATTTTACTACTTTATAATTTATTTCTCTGAATACTTTCTAATGTACAGTTGCTTGTTTTAACAGTGGATCTGTTGTGTAATATTTAAAGTAACAATAAAGAATCTGAATGTTTTAGGGATGAATCCATGTGTATTAACCTGATTTATTTCTGGTTATTAGATTACTCCTGTGACCTGATTAAACAGATCAGATTCTGCTGTTTACATGATCACCAATAACGTACTAATGTTAGTGAGTGTTGACGTGTGTATAAACAGGTTGAGTGTTGTTTAACAGCAGATATCTCTGATAGTATCTGAAAGTACTGTGTAAATACAATATTCAATCCGGAATTGGAACAGTTGGAGTTTAACTTCCTCTCTTTTTCTCATTGTGTCTCCACCTCTCCCAGTTACCTCCTCATCACCGTGGGCGTAGTCTATGTGCGCTCCTTCCCTCAGTCTCGTAAGGACATCTTAAAGGACCTGGTTGAAATGTGTCGTGGTGTCCAACATCCGCTCAGAGGCCTGTTCCTCAGAAACTACCTTCTGCAGTGCACACGCAACATTCTGCCCGATGATGGTGAACAGTCAGAGTAAGAATGGCCTCTACCTTTTCTGTTATTCTTGCCTGGATCTGAATATTCTACAACAGCGTTCTGTTTGAGCTCAATAAAACACATTTATATTCCCAGAATTAACTTTCCCTTCCCTGAGCTACTTTTCTCATTGGCTTATTAAAGATAAAATCATGCATCTGTTCTTCTTCTGTTCTTCTGAGCATGCACCAGTAGAGTGGTAGCATGTGCAAGTGGCTCCCTGTTTGTTTGGTTTTTGTTTGGCAGTATGTCAACTAGCATGGGTGTGATGATGGTTATGTTTTTATGTGTTTTTGTGTCAGCTGCTGGATACTTCTACTAACAATAATTTCCCTATGACGATGAATAAACTATCTTCTGTTCTATTCTGATTCGTGTTGTTTCCAAACCATCTTCGTTTCTTTTTCCAGAGGAACAGAGGAGATGACTGGTGACATTGCAGACTCCGTCGACTTCGTCCTCCTGAACTTTGCAGAAATGAACAAACTGTGGGTTAGAATGCAGCATCAGGGTCACAGCCGTGACCGAGAGAAGAGAGAAAAGGAACGACAGGAGCTGAGGATTCTGGTCGGTACCAACCTGGTCCGTCTGAGTCAGCTGGAGGGTGTCAACGTGGACAAGTACAAACAGGTCAGCCTTTGTCTCATACATTAGAATAGACTTTGTCATAGGGCTGGACAGAGTTTTGGACAGAGTTATGTCATTGATTGCACTAGCGCAGTATTTGGAAAATACTACTACTACTAAATTTGTGTTAGTAGATGAAATTGACATTTCTTTTCACAAATGACAAATATCTCAGTATTGTTATCACAGTTTTTTACACCTATATTGCAAGTTTTGTCGATGTGTCGCATCCCAAGTTTGTCATTGTGTGTTCAGTGCTATTCTATTCAGTGCAAACGTCCTTCCAGTATTTTTCCTTCATGTTGGTGTCATTTACCTGTAAATCTGCTGATTAATGAAGTCCTGACCCATAATGCAACGCTGTGTTTGTGTTGACAGATTGTTCTCTCTGGAGTGTTGGAGCAGGTCGTGAACTGCAGAGACTCATTGGCTCAGGAGTATCTAATGGAATGCATCATTCAGGTAAATACTAGGAACACAAACAAACAAACACCGTGTGATCAGACCAGACCCTCTTAAAGGTTTCTGTTGTTGATCCAATGGAGGCAGATTCAGCATCCAATTTAGGACTAAACCCCAAACAGGCATAAGACATGATAAAAGATCTATGTGTGAGAATAATAAGGTGCTGAGTTGAACAGATAATAGACAGAAATTTATTAATCCCGCAATTTGAGCCTCATTCATGTTATTTGTGTGGGAATGAGGGTCATAACATCTAATGACCAATCACACCCTATATGTGTGTGTGTGTGTGTGTGTGCATATATATATATATATATATATATATATATATATATATATATATATATATATATATATATATATATATATATATATATATATACACAGAATATGCTTCATAATAAATATATAATTAGAATAAAATGATAATAGCAGTTGTGTATGTGATGACACATTTAGACTAGAATGGATAAAAATAAAATTTCGAAGTTGGCTTACTTTTCTGGTCAGCAGGCTTTGTGTACACCTTGCTCTTGGTAATTTTTGCATCAATTGGAGTTCTTTGTGGAAATGTTTGTGTGGAATGTGGCCTTTCAAATTCTGGCATAATGTCACTATTTCAATAGTGACTCTACTTCATTTTAACTGATGGCACTCACAAGAGTTTGCTAGCATGATGCCAGAGGGTTGAAAAATTGCAAGGAGGCACTCCCAATTGTGACAGGGAGGCGCTGCGCCCTTATGCGATCATCTGTGGAGAGCCCAGTGCATCACCAATGTTAATATCAAATATATTCTCCTCCTTTAGCTCAGGTCATCAGTCCGGGACTCACCTGGACCTGTTCTCCTCCTTTCAGGTTTTCCCAGATGAGTTCCACCTTCAGACACTTAACCCTTTCCTACGTTCCTGTGCTGAGCTCCATCAACACGTCAACGTCAAGAACATCATCATCGCCCTGATTGACAGGTACAGTTTGATACTTAATTCCATTACTGTGTCTGGTTTTGTCTGGTACATGAGCTCTGGTTTTTGTTTTTCAGACTGGCCCTGTTCGCTCATCGAGAAGATGGACCTGGAATTCCCGCCGAGATCAAACTGTTCGACATCTTCTCTCAGCAAGTGGCGACCGTCATCCAGGTGTGTGTGCTCCCAGCCAACACTCAGCCCCTTTAACCAGAATAGGTCGACCTTTAGAGGTGATTTCCAGTCAGGGTGAGCTGACAATAAACTTGTAATAAAGAAATAGTAGTTGGAACAGTCTGGAAAATGAGAAGAATCTCATGACATTATGAAGTTTTTGATGGAGCTTTTGTGCCAATCCATAGCTTTTCACTTCACCAGGATCAATGAAATTCTAATTATTATAGAGTTAATTTATTATTTTAACTCGTTATGTTTCCTATATTGCCGCCATTCCATCTTACATCCCAGGATTGGAACATAAGGCTGGAAAGGGATTAAAACAATTCCGAATGCTTCCATAGCTCTTGTTATATTGGAATGTAATGGTGTATAAATAGTCGTGATCAAATGTGCCTTTAACTGTGGACAGAAGGCATGTGTTTCCTCAGGTTGTGTTGACTTTCATGTTCATCACGTGTGTTTCTTTGTGTCCAGTCTCGTCAGGACATGCCGTCAGAGGACGTGGTCTCTCTCCAGGTCTCTCTCATCAATCTGGCCATGAAGTGTTACCCAGATCGGGTTGACTATGTAGATAAGGTTTTAGAGAGCACCGTGGAAATATTCAACAAACTCAACCTCGAACAGTAAGTCCACTCCTATCCAACACACACTATTATAGACCACAAGCCCTGACCTCGACTTATTTAGTCTTACTAACTCCTCCCCGGGAGCAAAGACAAGGGGTATTGTTTTTACTTCTTTTTTTGTTTGTTTGTCTGTCAGCAACTTTATGTGACCAATTTCCATGACATTTTTAAGAAGGTGCGAGGTGGTCCAGAATAGATCCTATTAAATCTTTATCAATGTGTTTTCACAATGATCAGAGAGGAATTTCTTTTCATTCCTGTATACTCGGTTTTGTACGTAGCTTCTTTTTGCTCTCACTGTTGATGTGCATTGAGATGAGAACCTTGAAGGACAAATTTGGAAACTACAGGTCAAAGGTCAAGGTTATAGTAAAGGTCAAAAGTGAATTTTGAAAATAACTTTTGAATTCTTCATCTTACTGACCTCCAACGAGCACCAAAATGCTGGTCTTTCAATTCTACATCTTGCGTGTATATACTTTGACCTATTGTTGATCCAAGAAGTCGAGGATCACTGGATCAATACTTGAGAAACTATAATGGAGAAACAGAAAAACAGTGGAGATAGAGACTTAGTTACTATTATTGACAAATAGGAACATGGTATGTGTCATGACCTGTGATTAATATCAAGGTAATATGTGTTTAAATGGCGGTAGCTCCAAATAAAGTGATAAGTACTATTACTATTTTTGACAGATAGGAAACTATGGGTTAGATCTAGAATGACATCATAACCTTTGACCTTGAGTAACCTTGAAAGGTCAAACCCATACTCTTGACATTTTGAGGGGGAGATGTCCATTAAAAGCTGAAACATTTACAAGGGATGGGATTCGTTGTGCCTGGTGCCACTTATTGACATGTATACGGTCTGTTCATGGCAGTGGGTCAAACTGTGCTGGATCATATACATCAGAGGTGGGTCATCCTGGTCCTCGAGGGCTGAGATCCTGCACTTTTTTGTTATTTCCTTCTTCCATCACTTCTGATTCAATTAATGATCAGCTCATCACCAGGCTCTGATGAAGCCTGATAATGTTGTAATGGCTTCCAGGTGTGATTAAAGAGGGAAATAAATAAATTAAAATTTAAAAAAAAAGTGCAGGATCTGGGCCCTCGAGGACCAGGGTCGCCCACCCCTGATACACATGTTCTGTTCAGTGATACAAACTGCAGTTATGAAATTAAAGAAAACAAAAAAAACCCAAAACAAAACAGGAGACGGTGGACGTGGTTTCATGTGTAGCTCTTCTTCAGTCCTTGGTGTGGTTTCCATGGTTACAGCATAGCGACTAGCAGCGCGGTGTCGAAGGAACTCACCCGCCTGTTGAAGATCCCGGTGGACACCTACAACAACATCCTGACCGTGCAGCAGCTCAAGCACTTCCCTCCCCTCTTCGAATACTTCGACTACGAGTCACGCAAGAGCATGAGCTGCTACGTGTTGAGCAACACCCTGGACTATAACACCACCATCGTGTCCCAGGAACAGGTTGGACCCTAATCTGGACCTTTACCATGTTTCTAATTCATTCGTTAATTTTATTCACATATATTGTTAAAAAGATCCAAGTAAGAACATTACATTTTGCATTTATATTTTGTGAAATGGGACACCCTGGTAAGGTGACGAGCTTTTGAGAGGGGTCCAGACTCCCAAAAACTAACAACACATGAAACCCAACACCAAAAACACCCCCCTTTTTCCAAACACCCACAGTCTCTCACAAATACAGGCTTACATGATGAACACGTTGATCCACAGTCACAGAAACTCGTGCACAAAATTAAATATTAAAACTACAAATAATCTGAATTTCTCTAACCTAAAACTAATCTAAGCCTTATTTTTAACAGTGGTCAAGTCAAAGTTAAATAAGAAGGAACACGATTACAGCATTAGTTCATATTTGAGCGTACTCCAGTAGCTGATGCCTCTTAAATCTCTTTTTAAAAACTTGTAAATTTAAGACATTTGTAAGTCTTTAGCAACATCGTTCAATACCTGTGGACCTTCACAAACTATACTGACACTAGTTCATTAGACTTACCCTGTTTTTCCCTTTATATGATACTTTTCCTGGTCTGATATTACACAGAATATCTCATGAGTTAATATTAGGAGTCCAAACACTCCCAACACAAACTGAAGGCTCTTCTTTCAACCGTGTGTCCGTGTTCGTAGGTGGACGCCATCTTGAACCTGGTATCCACACTGATCCAGGACCAGCCAGACCAACCGTCAGATGATCCAGACCCGGAGGACTTTGCTGAAGAGCAGAGCCTCGTAGGACGATTCATCCACCTGCTGCACTCTGAAGACCCCGACCAACAGTACCTGGTGTGTGTTTATCTGTGTTCATTCTGAAGACCCCGTCCAGCTGTAGCACGTGTGTGTCTGTGTCTGTGCTGACTGCTGCTGTTTGTCATTTTTTAATATTTTTGATCACTGAACAAATGAGTGAAAATTGCAAATTGATAGGACCAATATTTGGGGAGGTATTAGTGATTATAGAATTCAATAGCTTTACAATGATGTTGTTATGGCCACAGTCCTTTGGTGATAACCTCCAGACAAATAGGATACAACATGCACAAATACACCGCAACATAAAAGCTACAACCTGAGGAACACTACTGCAGTAGATGAGGGGGAGAGGTGGAAGTGGCCAGAGCAGCAGAGGACAGTTGGTGAGAGGGAGATGGAAGATTTGTATTACTTTTAAAAGTGTTTTAGCGATGAATTCTTGTAACAAGTATTCAGAGAATGCCTAATTTCGCCCCTACTTTGTGCCGATCTCAACTTTGTATGACAACCCCTTCTTGACATGGAGCCAATAATGTGATTTTGACCTATCTGCTAAATTGACCTTTGACCTTTATTCAAGTGGATCATTACATCTGATGCGCATTAGTTATATGTATATGCCCATGTAATTTCTCTGCGGACACACACACTGATTACAATAATCTCTCCCAACCGTTGTTGGGTGAGATTAATTAATTGTATATGATAGTTATGGTGTTTTGGAGTGTTCTACTACTGCCATGGTTTTGTCCAGTTATCCGTTTTCCTCACTGTTTTTATCTGTACTTTTTGCAGTTTTTATTCATTGATAGTTATATTTTTTCTGTAAATGTAAAACTGCATATTTATTTCTATGCAGATCTTTTCAGGACAGGATGTTTTTGTCGTTGAAATGCGGGGCTCTGTCTACAACTAGATAGAAAGTGAACACAGACTATCGTAGGATAAAAATGAATAGAAAAAATTAAATATAAGAACATGGTCACAGAATGATCCTCACAAACTCAAAAGTTTTAGGGCATGGAAAAAAGTTGAGTTTATTTCTGTAATCTCAGAAAATGTCTTTACGCAGATTTAGTTATTTTTTTTTATAATAATTATGACACAAAACACCTGTAACACCCTGGTATGAACATTTATTAAATATAATAATGATAATTAATGGCCTGCCATTGAATGTTAAGATCTTCTTGAAAAATGGTACAAAAGAATTGACAAAAAAAACCACTTTGTGACACTTTTATTGCACAAATATCTATGCAGCCTTTTACAGTGGTATTTGTTATAGGGTTAAATTCTACAATATTTTAACATTTTACACTTTATCATTTATTAGCGTTGGTTACAACTACTCATACAAACATATTGTACCTGTAGCTTTCCCTCTTAAACCATAAGGTATTTCAGGCCTTTGCTGTTTTTCTTGTTCATTTACATGTTGCCATTTTTCTGTCAGATTCTGAATACGGCCCGAAAACACTTTGGCGCAGGTGGAAACCAACGGATCCGATACACACTCCCTCCTCTGGTCTTCGCCGCCTACCAGCTCGCCTTTAGATACAAGGAGAACTCCTCAACGGTTTGGTGCCATGTTTTATTTCTGAATGTTTTTGCACCGTGTTCATGTCATTTGTCTGGTTATAAAATGCATCACTGATCAGAGTTGTTTCCCATCAGGACGACAAGTGGGAGAAGAAATGTCAGAAGATCTTCTCTTTCGCGCACCAGACCATCAGCGCTCTGATCAAGGCCGAACTGGCAGAGCTGCCTCTTCGACTCTTTCTGCAGGGGGCGCTGGCTGCCGGGGAGATTGGCTTTGAGAACCATGAGACAGTAGCATATGAGTTCATGTCACAGGTAAAAGGTTTAATTACACCATCAGCTCAGTGGAGAATCATTAACCAGATTCAACAGAATAGAATAGAAGAGACTTAATTGATTCAATAACAGAGAAATTCACTGGTCAAAAAAGCAACAGAACATGCATGTATAAAGGTTATGGGGAAAAAAATAGTAATCAGAATACTTTATTAATGCCAGGGGAGACTGTTGTGAGTTAAAGTTACTAAAAGTATAATAAAGTAGTAGGAAAGAAAGTATTAATACACAAACAAAAAGTGCTTTTATTACTTTTGTTACTTGTTTCTACTGTTACTTGCCAAAGTCCAAGACGCAATTTTTCCCTCCTGTTTTTTACATATATGTATATATATAATTATTGTTTTTCTGTTTTCTTTTGTGTATATATGATGTCGTGCTGTTATTGGAACCTCCATTTCCTGAAGGTTCTGCCCAAAGCACCAATGAAGTTCTTTTTAATGTAATTTAATATAGTAAATATGTCTTCGTTGACATGTTGTAGCAGAACAAACGTTCAGTGTCACAGCAAATGAAAGTACGTTGCACAGTTCCTCCAAAAACTAGTGCCAGGTACTGGGAGGCACCGCGACTGCATATATATACACGTTTTATGACTAACTATATTTAAAATATCTGTGATGATCTGTTAAAAAAAAAAAAAAAATCAAAATCTTACAAGAAAAATGTATTTGCCAATCAACAAATTAATTGAACACTTGCCGTTCTGTGACTGTGAAGAGGCACCGTGACTGTTTTCTTGCAAGTGAACAACGAAAAGGAAAGAAATGAATAAAATGTGTTGACGTTTTATTGTGGATGTTTATGAGTCCTTCTGTTGGCTTCCCTTTCCCTCACCACCAGGCCTTCTCTCTGTACGAGGATGAGATCAGCGACTCTAAAGCTCAGCTGGCAGCCATCACGCTCATCATCGGTACCTTTGAGCGAATGCGATGTTTCAGCGAGGAAAACCACGAACCTCTGAGGACCCAGTGCGCCCTGGCCGCCTCCAAACTGCTGAAGAAACCCGACCAGTGCCGGGCCGTCAGCATCTGTGCACATCTGTTCTGGTCTGGACGCAGCACCGACAAAAATGGGGAAGAGGTGAGTGTGAGCCGGCTGTGTCTGTAGGGATTAAAGCACTGCAACAGGGAAATAAGTGACAACATTAAAGTAACAATAATATTTGATATTTCTCGTTCACGTATAGAAATGCTAATTCCATCTACTAAGAAAAATGTTCAACAATGTTAAAAGGATCCAATTGTTTGTATGAGTAAATAATTTATAATTTCAGACCAAACACTGCACTAGTACAAATCAAAGACAGTTCTATCCAAGAAGCTGCTGACGCTGTAACTGTAGACCTTCAGACACACAGTCATTTTATTAACAAACGATAATTAAGAACAATTTGACCTTAGTTTGGTTTGATTTCCTTCCTTTTTTCATTATTTTGCTAAATTATTTGCTTGATTTTGTCCCATTATTCATTGTTTTACTGAATTGTTTTGTTTACCTTCCCTTTTTTCCCATTATTTTACTACATTTTTGTTTGATATTGTTTTACGTTTGTCTTTCGGGGGGGTGCTGATCTGCCATGGCGGAGTCTGCACCCTCACAGAGATTTTCTAGTTTCATTATTGACTACATTTTTTGTTAGATTTTTTTTCCTACTTTCATTATTTTATTCTTTTTTTTTTGTTTGTATATGTCACTTTCCTTTATTTTTCATTAATTGTCCATTAAAGGATGAATCGGTTTGCGAAAGAATTGTCACACGTCACATTTAGCAAATAAAAAAGGATAAAAACCGTATGAGCAGCAAAAACTGCACTGAAACACAGGCATGAGAACCAAATTACACATTAATTATTACAATAAACTATTAGCACTAACAGTGGTAGCAGTCGTATTGTTTGTTCTATAATTTCTTTCACGTTAATTGTTATTCGACTTAAATAGAGCAGCTATAATCCACAATTATTTCACCTGGGATTAATCAAGTATTCTAATTTTAGATTTTACTCATTTGTGCTCAGGTACATTCACTAATATTTCCACATCCAATTCATGAATGTTGTGTTTTTAGATCCGTGACGGTAAGAGGGTGATGGAGTGTTTGAAGAAGGCGTTGAAGATCGCCAACCAGTGCATGGACCCGTCACTGCAAGTCCAGCTGTTCATTGAAATCCTTAACAGATACGTTTGCTTCTATGAGCGAGAAAACGATGCGGTAGGAGAAAATAAAACTATTCCTCTTTTTGCTTTAAACTACCGTTAAAACCTATTTCTATAATCAATGTTGGCAGTAACAGTAGTAGTGTGTGTGAATGGGTTTCTGTGAAGCGCTTTGTGACCCATGTCTGTGAAAAGCGCTATACAAATAAAGATTACTTACTTACTTACTAATCTCAGGCCTTGTTAAACCCATGAAAAAGAGGCAATTAGGTTCTTTCACTCTGAAACAGAGGAGTTTATCTTAATGTTTTCATGTCAGTTACTCAACATTATAAATCAGGAGTTTAGTTAGCATTAAAAAGGTGGTTTTGTAGCAGAATTATCTAAAGGACTAATTAAATGTACTTATTTATTGTTGTATTTCTGTGTATATTTTTGATGTATGTCTTATTTGTATATACTCATAGTACAGTCATTTGATTTTAGTCTTTCATAAACTTTTATAGAATGTTTTTCCTGTAATTCAAGGACCACAGCGGAAATAAGCTCATTTGAGCTTTTTGTGTTATCTTTTTGATATGTGTACAAGGTCCATAAGCACCATTTTATTTTATTTCCTAATGAACCTTGTGCTGTGTCGATAAACGATAAATCAAATCAAATATCACCAAGCAAAAATATTTTTGGCCACAAGGCAGGTTTGTCTAGTTTAGTAGGCGAGTGATTCTGTCTTATCTTAAGTGTGATGAGATATTTGGACTGGAAACGAGACAAATACACTTGGTCAGAATTAGTTTTTTTATAGGGTAATAATCTCTAATAAAAATACATGTGTGTGTATATATATATATATATATATATATAACAAACAAACAAATTGTCTGAGTGAAAAAACAACATTAAATGATGAAAATATGTGCATTTATAAACTATCTAAAAATAAAATGTGAATAATTTGAACGAATATGAACAACCTGAAACGTCTAAAGAAAATGAAGCACAAATATGAAAATGTTCTGCTTCTCTAACTACGTGTTTAATGCCTTTATAGATCTGATCCATAATGCCACATGTATGAATGAGAAGTTCAAGCAGAATATTATTAAAGTTGCACAGATTTTTCATCACAAATGTTCAGTTTTCCAGGTTATTCACCTCTTGTTTTGTTTGGATAGTATTTTCAGAATATAATGAGGGTTTTTTTGGACATGCACTTTGTAAGATTTAGACTTTTTTATTTTATTTTTTTTCCAGTGAAGAGACCAAATCGAACCTTGTCTTTGTTTGTTCAGGTGACCGTCCAGGTGTTAAACCAACTCATTCAAAAGATCAGGGAGGATCTTCCCGGTCTGGAGGCCAGTGAAGAAACGGAGCAAATCAACAAACATTTCCACAACACCCTGGAGCATCTCCGCCTGCAGAGAGAATCCCCCGAGTCCGAAGGCCCAGCGTACGAGGGCCTTGTCCTTTAAGAAGGAAACGGGTTCCAGTTGGATATGATCTGCATACGTAAATGTGTCACGAGTTTATGAAAATATAACCACAAACACACGACATCCGCTAGGTCAGGAATGCAAATATGTGTTAATGATTATTTTGTCAAGAGCTAAAAGAACTCAATTTTTTTTATTATTATTATTATTTTATTTTTTTTTAATCATTTTCTGCATAAATCTCCTCCTAAGCACCCTTCACTGGCATTGTCAGAAGCAGCTGTAGAACTGCACTTCTGTAACTGGCACTTGTGACACCATTCCTTTATGAAAATGTACTTGACTCATTTGTCTTTAACCAACATGTATTGGTTTTTTTCTTTGGTAGGTGTATGCGCCTAATCCCACCCGTTACATGTACACATTCTTCAAGTTACTGTATTCGCTCAGTGTTGCAAAGGTTGGGGAATCTATGTCAAGCGGGTTAAACATGTGGCTTGTGGGCTAAAAGCGGCCGCCAAAAGGGTCTAATCCGACCCAGGAAACAGAAAATTTACACTGAAGGTATTAACTGTCAAGGATGTGTGTTAATAAATGTGATAATAACCAAGAAATTGTGAAAACTTAAACATTTTCTCCTTTTTCTGTTTTAGTTTGAAAAAACTTATGAAAATAATTAGATGTACGAACTGTCTTATTTATTTCAGAAATAATTTTTAAAAATGTAATCAACTAATCATTATTAGTTGATTAAAAATTTAACTAATCAACCTGAAAATTTTTTAAGAAAAATAAATGGAATTTTAACGATATTCTGCCCGTTATTAAATGTGTGTATTCGGAGATCAACTGTGGTCTGATGGCTATCATGCACATGTATAAAGGATAAACTGAGGCATAATATTGTTGAAATTGTACTTATTTTTCTTAAGAAATTGCTGGTTATTCATTTGGGGTTTTTTTCTTCTTTTTTTTTTAAAGATAGTATGTACATGTAAACATTTTCATCATGTATTTGTACTTTTTTCATGCTAAAACATAGAGAAATGTTTGAAGTTCTTCTTCTTTATAGGTAAATTGTGTTATTTTACATATTTGATATCATATTGGGTTGAATGTGGAACCTGAACTAAAATGAGTTTGATATAAATGCTAGATTCCATCCTTGAACAGTCGATAAATGTGACTGATGCTTTTTCTACGTATGCTTCAATAAGAACATACACGACAATGACTCAAACCACACTGTTAGCATTTATTTAAGTTATATATATTTTATGTCACTATTTTGGCCATTTTTTTTTCTGTAACAGAGGGGTATGTAGGAGGATCTCTATATCCTAAGAAAGATTCTGAGAAGTGTTTCTTCTAACATCATGTTTGTCTTTCGGTTGCTCTGATTCTGTTTACTTTTTGCCTTTTCCCCTCAATAATTGACACATACAGAATCCCTGCACCATGTGTTTGTACGCTTTATGCTTCAGTGTGCCTGTATTTCAGATATCTAATGTAAATGGATCCCACCAACTGCGACGTCAGGCTTGTATTGTTTAATGTAATTTACTATGCGGTATGTGTGTCTTTTCGGGGAGGGTAGGGGGCGCTCGTTTATTTAGGACTAGTTATTCATTTCTTTGTGGCAGTATTTGCATTAATGCTCCCTTTATGAATCTGTGTGTAAACGGGCTTGTAAATCAGATTTAAAAGAAATACTAAATAGCAATTATCAATGTCATTTACTGAAATAAAATTGAAATTATTAACAAATGATCCTGGTATTTTCATATGAGAATGAATATCTGAAATGTCTGTCGAATTCATTTTGGATTTGCACATACTGAAAACTTTAAATAAATGTATACAACAGGCAACCCAAAGATTAAGGTAATCAATAAAAAGAGAATTGAAAATTACATTATAAAGCATACATTTTCTGAATTAAAATGTACAGACAAAAATTAATCAACCTCATCTTTATCTTATGCATTATTTCATTTTTATTGATGTATTAATGGAATAAAGCTTTAAATAATAGTATTCATGCAGTTTATACATGCTTTGAATTTAACAAATTAATTTGAATTTATACATATATGCTTCCTTTTATAACTTTAACCAATTTTTCGATTCTCTGTCATATCAACAGGGACATAAATCCCCGTTGTCTGTTTGCGTTTTTCCTTGTAATTCTACACCGAATCTTATAAAAGAAAAAAGAGAGGAAAAAAAGCTATTTTAGTATTCGTCGTTTAACAACAGACCTTGAACGCGTCACCACAGCTATTCCATTTGCGCATGCGTGCAACATAGCATTAATAGGTGAAGAAGTAGCGTGGAAATTTCTCATAAAGTCTGTGATTTTTTATTCATTTTATCCTCTAATATCACGTTTATCTGTGCATGTTTCATCTACGAGTTGCCGTATGTCGGAGTAAATCACCCGACGAACCGCCCATGTATTTTGGTGACGACTATTAGCTTTGGACCTGTCGTTTGGAAGAAAGAGATTAACGTTATGTCGGCAAATAAAACAAAGAAAGTCAAAATGGCCACGAAATCGTGTCCCGAATGCGACCAACAGGTGAGTTTTTCTATCCAGCTGTTTTTACTGCTTTATTTCTGATTATTTACCCTGTTGTCTGTGATATTAACACGCACAGAGAAGTTGTCAGACCTTGAAATGGGAATGGAGATCAGGGGCAGAAGTTAGCTAGCTAATGTTGGTACTGATCTATTATTATTATTAATACAATAAACTCTGACATATTCATTCACATTTACTCTTTATATGTCCGTATTGCACCATTAAACATGCTCCTAAATCCTATTACGTAGATTCATAGTTTTAACAGATGGTGTCATTTGAAAGTCAGTTCTGAATTTCAACTATTTGAGCTACAAAAGTAGGCAGAATTTAATATAAATGCCATTAAAGTACTGTTTTATTGGTTATTGCCTCTAATTTAGACATAAAAACTAGGAATAAGAAGGATAAAATAAACCATTGTTTATATTTGGGCTTGGATTGCATAACCCCCCCCCCCCCCCAGATTTTCTCAAAGTGTATATATATATATATATATATATATATATATATATATATTCACACATATGCATGTGTCACTGTATTTAGATTAGATTGGATTTTGATATTTTGAAGTATGAACAACATGGAAAAACACAAGTTAAATAGAAAAACAGCTATAAACCATAGTGGCTGTTTGTTGTGTCTTTGTACATAACATGTCTTTAACCCTTTCGTTCAGACAAGATGAGATTAATAGAATTCATATATAGAATATAGAATTCTGATGTTTTATCCCAGGAACAAATGGACTGAAATAATCAACATGAAACAAAATAACAATGACAAGAACCAACAAATCAAACAAAAAATCAACAAATTGAAAAAAAGACCAAAATAATCAACAAATCAAAAAAAGAAATCCATAGAGATAAGAGACAGAAGTTAGCTAGCTAATGTTAGCACTGATCTATTACTAATGACAGTTAAAAAAAAAAAAAAAAAATATATATATATATATATATATATATATATATATATAGTTCTAATATTGACACATGCATTTGTCTCAGTATTTAGATTTAATTTTAATAATGGATTAGATTTCTATAGCGCTTTTCAAGGCACCCAAAGTGCTTTACAATATTGAGCCATTATTCATTCACTGTAACATGCTCCCTCTGGTGGTGGTAAACTACATATGTAGCCACAGTTGCCCTGCGGCAGACTGACAGAAGCGTGGCTGCCATTTCACACCTACGGACCCTCTGACCACCACCAAACATTCATACGCATTCATACACCAGTGTGTGTGACACTGGAGGCAAGGAGGGTAAAGTGTCTTGCCCAAGGACACAATGGACTGACTCGGACAGAGCAGGAATCGAACCGCCAACCCTTCGGTCAATGGACAACTCGCTCTCCCAACTGAGCCATGGGCGTCCAGTTTTGATATATGTCACATATGAACAGCGGGAAAAACAAGTTAAATGGAAAAGCACCTTCTATAAACCAAAGTGGTTGTTTTTAGTGTCTTTGTATTTAACATGTCTTTAACCCTTATGTTCAAAGAAGATGAGATTTACAGAATTACTTTTCTGTTTTATCCCAGTAACAAATGGACTGAAATAATCAACTTGAAACAAAGATTAACACAATAACAACCCAAATAATCCAAATAAAATAAAAAAAAATCAAGAAATTGAACAAAATAGTCAATGAAAAAATGAAAAATCAACAAATGGAGATGAGGAGCAAAAATTAGCTCGCTAATGTTGGCACTGACCTATTATTATTATTATTATTAATTCAATAAACTCTGACATATTCATTCACATTTACTCTTTATATGTCATAGTTTAACCATGGTGTCAAATAAAAGTCTCCACTGAATTTTAACTATTTAAGCTAGAAGAGGAAGCAGGATTTAATGTAAATACCATTAAAGTACCTGTTTTATGTGGTATCGCTAGGGTTGTCAAATGATTAACATTTTAATCAGATTAATCACAGGGTTGCTTTGAATTAATTTAGATTAATAAGACTTTGTGTCAGTCAATTGTTCTTTCTCAGGGTACATTTTGTACTCAAATTTCCCATAAATACACAAAGAAAAACAAAAAATGTGGAGAAAAAAATGCAAAACATGCTAAAATCCACTAAAATTCCCTCCACAAAACAAAACAAAACTCTATTTAACTCTATTGAAATACAGAAAAAATTAACCAATGTGATAAAATCTTCAAAACGTATGTAAGCATATGAATATATGCTTACATACATATATATAGGCAATTAACATATTGATTCAACACCTTGAACAGTTTTAACTAAACTGGAAACATTTGCTCCATTTAATTGCGTTACAATTTTTAACCAGATTAATCACAATGATGGATTAATCCACAGTAATGCATTAATTTTGACAGCCCTCTAATTTAGACAACCAAAGTCAGAATAAGAAGGATAAAATAAGCAGTTTGTTCATATTTGGGCTTGGATTGTGTCATATTTTTTCCAGATTTTTCAACAGCAGAATAAGACTGACTTTACTTGGAAAACATCCCATATGAGTCAGAGTTTTAAAATTTGAAGTATTCACATATGGTAGATTCACAGAACTGACAACAAGTTATGATCCTCCTCTGCATAGGAAAAGTAATAAATAATTCTCAGTAATTTCCACTTTTGTAATCCTCAAACTCTGTTCCAATCTGTATTCACCCCTAATGTTAGTGTTTTTATGTAAAGGTTGAAATGTCTGTGTTATAATGTACAGTTCTGTGGACACAAAATCAGCTTTAGTTATAATACATTTGACTTATGAAGAACTTTATATTTAGAAAATGTCAAAGTGCAAAATAAAATGAAAATGGGGAAACTATAAGAATTAAACAATGGTATTAAATATTCAGTATTTCAGTAGTACCAGTTCACACTAACAGTCATTTTCCCCATGGAATTGGCTGTAACCTGCCCAGCAGACTAGGGTCTTTAGTTCAGAAAAGAGGCAGTGAAAAAAAAGCTTGATATATGGATAATGGAAAATATGTAGGAATAAAGGTCATGAGTAAATCTGTTAGAGTTTATGTTTATATGCTACCAGTATGGCTACCATTCTGAGTTTTGCAGCCGTCTGATCCCAGTCAGTTTATCTGTTCCTCCTCCACTTCAACACTCTGCTCGTCTGTCTCATATGGATCAAATTGATATAGATAAAGAATATGTTCCTCTTCAACTGAATCACCTGTTGCTTCTTCTATTTCTGTTGAAAAATCGCTTAAATCCTCGTTGGAATCGCTGCTGTTGTTTTGCATTTTTATTTTCCTCAGCCTTTGGAGGGAGATAAAGACCCCGTTCTTTACCTTCTTTTTACTCTTTATATTCCTTATAATTTGTGCGGAATCAACTCTTAATGTCTTAAAATTGTAAAGCACTTTGGGATCATTTTGTGCAATCAAATTTTAATATATGTGTGTAGTATGTAGTACTTGTGTAGTTTTTTTATTGAAATTCTAGAATGTATTTATAATCAGTTTATCTGCACTCTTGTAATTTTATTTATTGAAATTTTATAATCTTGTACTTTTGTAATTTTATAATTTTTGCGCAATCGAATTTTAATGTATTCTTTGTATTTCACCCTGTCTTAAAATTGTATTTTACTTTTTAATCAATGTGAAGCACTTTGGGCTACAGTTTTGTATGAAAGGTGCTATACAAATAAAGATGATTATTATTTTTATTTTTATTATTATTATTACCAATGAGGTTGTGTTTTTGCCAGTGTTCATTCATGGGTTTGTTTGATTGTGTACAAGATAACTCCAAAACCTTTCAGGGTAGGTTGGTAATGTGGAGATCTAGAAATGATTAGGTTTCGGTGGTGATGGAGGGGGTGTCTATCTTGGTGGAGGTCTGCTCTCTGGGTGCTTTTCTAGTGTTGTCCATGTTTCTACACGAGCAAAGTGGACCAAACTTCCTCTGCTGATGTCATGGGTCAAAGTTCCGTAGGTGAAATTTGTAAGCAGCCAATTTGAGGGTTGCTTTGTGGATTAAATTTCATTAAGTTTGCGGTGTTGTCGTTAGTGGTGTATGTGTGAATTGACTTTAGACATGACGGACTTTCAAATTATGTATAGTTGTAAAATCATGTCAGTGACACTTTAAGGCTGAGCAGATACTTCCTGTGTGAAGAAAAGAGAATGTAAATAAATGTGTATGTTAATTTCATCTGTGAAAACCAACACGTGTTTGTGTTTCAGATGTAACGCACAGATGATGAACAGGAAGTGATGACAAGTCCAAGGGGTGTTTTGTGCATTTGGGAGCCAGTGTAAATCATGTTAGGACTTGTCATATTCAGTAAATCTGTTGAATGTTTCTCACTCAGGAAGCTGCTTGTCTCTCACTTCTGAAACATTTTATTTTCCAGTGTCATTGTTCAGAATTTGTTGATTTAATTCCACACAGAAGATTCTCTTATTTCTCGCATTTTAAAATGACAGATAGCTGTTTTCTTTATTCCTTAATTGTTAAATAGCAATTAGTTTTCAGTGTCTTACTCTATCTTTTATGGCAGTATTTGGAATACAATGCATGTACAGTTAGCATACCCCCCCCCCACCCCCCCATTGATTTGTTGATTTGCCTGGCACCACTTGTTTTTAGTCGTTGTTCCAGATGTTTGTATTTCATAGAAACCTCGTAAATAACTGAAATCACTTGTTTCGTTTTTTTCTTTTCCAGATTCCTGTTGCGTGTAAGTCCTGTCCATGTGGTTTTGTGTTTATAAGCAGAAAACTCCTCAATGCCAAGTTAAATGAGCGCTCCCCCACGTCGGCCATAGCAGGTAAAGCTCCGCCCACGCCGGACTCATGTCTTCAACTGTGATTGGAGCTGGTGTTGAATGTAGGGCTGAACAGTCCATCAGTATCGGCTCCAAACTTTGTTTTGTAAAGTATTTTACTAGCGATCAACTGAAAGGGATTTTTTTTTGGTCTGGGGCTGATTTTTAATTAAGAGACAAAAAAACATCCGCCATAGCCGATGACCAATACAGGCCACTGATATTTCTATGTCTATATTTGGAAAGGATGCAGACTTTTCTTCTTTTTTTTTCTATGTCAAATGAAAACAAACATCACAAAATCTTCTTTAATTAAAATTAGGGAAAAATAGTGACAGTTAAAGTAACAAAAATGACCAAACGTACATCTTCTGTTTGCTTTTCAATAGGGAGGCATTCGATAGATGATAAAATCTGAATTGAAATCCGATGAGAACTAAGAGAGGAGAAGTGGTTTTAGTGCCAGACTGGAAAAATATAGTTGTAAACAAATTGTTTACAATTTTAAATTTCGACAAATTGATAAGTTTTGTGCCTAATGCTTAGGCACAAAACTAATCTAATCAATCAATCAGAAAATTGAGGGAGGAGAATTGTGGGCGACGGATGCTGACGACGGATGAAGCACGATGGCAAAATTACGACTTTGTCAGGATGAGCTAAAAATGTATTTCTGCAATGATAAGAGATAGTAACGTGGCTGTTGGCAACTGGGATCACAATACCATCTGGGAATCTTCCACAACCAGTTATTTTTCAAAGGAGGCGCCGTATCTAAAATCATTGCATGTGATTCGATTAAATAATCTGTCTGTCATCATGACTGACCAATATGTCAGTCGCTCGATCATTAACTGAAACTTGATTTGAAGAAAATGGTGAATGAAATTAAAATCGCAATATCTGCCAGAAAATGTTAAATAACATTTTTTCTTAAAATGTTTTATCCCTCATTGATCGTGTGGTCAGCAGAGGCAGTTTTTATTATTGGACCAACACTGGCCACATGTTTGATATGTTGCAGAATCCTGTAATTTCTGCGTTTTTCTGCCTATATTTGCACTGAATGACTGAGGTTTGTACTGAACGTACCAAGAAGCACTGACAGTGGTTTAGGAAATGCATTTTTAAGTCATGAAACCACAAAGATGGAAAGAATTCAGCCTGAAGGTTATGATGAGATTCTTTAGGACTTCCTCTGTCCCATTTAGCTGTGGAAGAATCTATCCAAATCTGTGTTGGAGAAACGGTCAACATATTAAAGATTATACACAGATCCTGTCCTGATACCATCCAAACTATGCTAAAATGGAAGTTGTTATTAGAGTTTGTTAATTGTATAATCAGTGAAGGTTTATGTAAAAATGATGTTGAGTTGATTCTAATTCTTGTATTAATTGTAGGAAAAATAAGTCATGGCTCAAAGTCCAACCCCTATACCTGAGTAATGACAGGAGGGTTGTAAAAATATGTAGGCTACCTAATAGAGAAAACTACAGGCCAACATCATTAAAATTTGATCAGTTCAGCGATATTCAGGCCTTGATAATCAATTATTTTAATTGGACAAAATATTTAATGTCAGTCTAAAACTTTTTATGCTCTATTTAAGAGTAATTTTCACTAGTTCTTTTCCATTGGACATCTGCATAAAACTTTACCAATATTTACTAAATGTGTGTGTGTGTGTGTGTGTGTGTATATATATATATATATATATATATATATATATATATATAAAGTGCATGTCGTTTTTTCCATGAAATTACAAATGGGATAATTGAGATGAGTGAAGTCCTTCCATAAACAATGAGGCGAAGATAAATATCCTGTTGTTTTACAGATATGTCCATCATTATTCTATATTCCCCCTCTATCTCCTACTAAACTAAGAACAATGTGGCTTCCTGGTGTGTCCACACATTAACATTTATGTTAAAATACTTTTTCTGTTTTTGTAACATCCGTCAACATCTGTTTTTTTTTTTATTATTATTCATGTGACTCCAAGTTGTGCAAAAGGTCTCTATGTCGCAATTTTTCGTAATATACCATTTGTGCTGTGCTTGAAAAATCCCCTCTTGTCTTTTGTGTCATTTTTCCATGACGTAAATTTTTATGCACAAGTTATATTCATATATAAGTCACTTTTTCTTCAGTTTTCTCAGTTGTAATAAAATAAACTTTGAATTTACTCTGAACTTTAAGGAACATCTACATGATCAGTGAATAACAGGAAAATACATAATTTAGACTGAAAAATGCTAAATGCAGTGGATAATATAATAATAATAAAATGTGAGAAACCACTTGGGAAAGAAAAAATAATTTAAAAGTTGTGTCAAAAATAACTTGTGTGTTTAAGGATTATTGCTTCTATTAATTCTGCTGTGTCGGTCTTAAAGTCTTGTATCTATAAAAACAGTGACTATGAATCACTTCAACACCTCTAACTGATAAAACTGGTCTGAGATGTTTGTAAAAGCTTTTAACATGAGTTCCTATGTATTTGACGTCTTCTGACCCAGAAAAGCTGGAGTCAAAGCGAAGGAGGACGGAGCGGATCCGCAGAGACCGGATCGACTCGCCTTTACCCAATGACATGGAGAACAGGAGGCGGTCCCGGGCCAACAGCCAATCAGATCCCACCCGACGAGGACGAGGACGGCCCAAGACAGTGGGGATGAAGAAACAGGAGGATGACAAAGGTACAGCAGGCTCCATTTGGTTCATGTGGAAGAAAGAAGGTGTTTTCCATCAGACTGAAGAGTAGAACCCTCATTTAATGCTGCCTTCAGGTGCAGTTTGGAAATTGGGTTTATTACCTCTGCCAAGGAGGTTATGTTTTTGCCTTAGTTTGTCTGTCTGTTAGTTAGCAACATTACTCAAAAAGTTATGGACGGATTTTGATGAAAATTTCATGACCTGTTGGAGGTGTCACAAGGAACAAGTGATTAGATTTTGGTGATGATTCTGGGTCACTTTGATATTTATTCTCCATTTACCGCAATGTAAAATTTCAAAAGTGACCCAGAATCCAGGATCTCTTTCGGATCATCATCATAATATATGAAATTATCAATATTGCAAAAGGTCAAAGGTCAAGGTCGCATTTAGTAGAAATGTCAAAATCACATTATTGGCACTAATTCAAGAACAGGTTGTCAAAAAAAAACTTGAGATTGGCACAAAATAGGGCGAGATTAGGCATTCTCTGAATACGTTACTTCTTATGTTTTAAGTGTGATGAGATATTTGGACTAGAAATGAGACAATGCACTTGTTCAGATTTCGATTGTTGCAGCGTATTGTATGGAAGGCCCTGAACCCAAACAGTTCAGTCCAAATGAATGTGCTGTTCCATCCCTACTGTATAATAAATCTGTCTAATAAAGTTCTACTTTGAGTGGAATGAATGTATAAGGAGGTGACGGTATTTTTTTGTTTTGTGTTGACAGACAAACAGGAGAAGGAGGTGGACGTCTACGCCACGCTGTCTGATGAAAAGGCCTTCGTCTTCTCTGTGGCTTTAGCAGAAATTAACCGAAAGATCCTGGGTCAAAGACTCATTTTATAGAGAAAAAACAAAAAACACATGCCTGAATGAGCCCAGAACACATGAACTATAGAAGGAGACGGACGGGACGGAGCGAGAACCACCAAAGACGCACAACTGGAGTTTCCACCAGAGCCACCAGCGCTGTTTCCACATTAGTAAAAGACTAAAGGCATCAGCGCCGGGTCACGTGAGTCCATTTAAACTGAGGTACACGGAACCTTCTGGACTGAGCACCTTCAGCTCCACAGCAGGAGTTCCAACACACTCTGGACACGCTGATGTGTTACTCACACTGGAAACAAATCTAAATCTGACCAAGTGTATTCGTCTCATTTCTAGCAACAACAAACCCCGCCCCCTTTGCTCTTAATGGACAGCTCATTATCAAAACCCTGAGACGATGAGTTTAAAAAGAAGCTATGTGCCAAACTGAGTATACAGGAAGGAAGAGGAAATTCCGGATTGTCCCCATGTCTGGTCATTTTGAACACACATTTTCGGTGACCTTGACCTCTATACTTGACCTACTTTCACCATAGTTCAATGGGATCTATTCTGGACCACCTCACACCGTTCCTGATAATTTAATGGAATTTATTCCAGTGTTTTTTTTTTGTAAAGCTGCTGACAAACAAACAGACATATGGACAAAAAAAGACCAAAAGAATACTCCTGTCCCCTTCATGTCTCATTTCTCGTCCAAATATCTCATCACACTTAAAATAAGACAGAATCACGTACAGAGGAAATGTTCAATGACAAATAACAACTGATATGGGACATTTTTATTAAAAAATCTGACCAACATCAGTCTCATTTGTTTCATTGGCAGATTTTTTTGTGTGAAAAAAAAATGCCAATGTAACAAAATGATCTTGGTCAGATTTCTTTAATGACATTTTCCAGATCTATTGTCCATGAATCAGTTAAGTCTCATTGAAAACTTCCCTCTGTTGGTGACTGTGTCTTATTTTCAGTGTGATGAGATATTTGGAGTAGAAATGACACAAATACACTTGGTCATTTTTTGCAGTGCATTCTAAAGAAACCCAATGGTCTGTGAACGCATCGTCTCCATCAGAGAATGTACACGACGCCTCAGAACATCGACACCGCAGTGGATTCCACTACTTAAACTGTTGGAAGAGTCCAAAACTGTTGACATCGTGTCCAAATCCACGATAATAGTCATGTTTGTTTCAACAGGTTTTTATGTCTTTTACCAGATATCTATGAACTAGAGCTGTACGGTGTTTAATTTGTGTCAATAAGTTCAAAGAAGATTTGTAATTGTGCAAGCAAAAAAATATCAATTCAAAATACTAAATACAAAAAAAAAAAATCGAATAAATATCGGACTGTAATGAAAAAATTTTAAATATTTGCCTTGGCATCTTTCTCAGTTTTGGTGGTTATTGTTTTCCTTCATTACGACTTCAGCCATTTCGTTTGCGATGTCTGAGTTTTCAATTGTGGTTTTGACACAAATGTAACTGGTGGGGGCGGGACTTCCTTTGGTGGATTACTAGTGGTTTATGTATGTTTGACGGACAGCTAAGCAGGCGTAGCCAATCAGAAGCAGAGTAGCTGCTGTGGTCAGAGCCGCTTCATACGCTGACTTAGCTGTCTGTCAAATCTAAATAAACCAATAGTAATCCACCAAAGGAAGCCCCGCCCCCACCAGCCACGTTTGTGTCAAAACCACAATTAAAAAGTCAGGGAGCACTAACGAAAAGGCTGAAGATGTAATAAACGAAAAAGACAACAACCATCACTGAGAAAGATGCAAAGGCAAATATTTTACACAATCTGCACATTTTTTCCATTGCAGTCTGATATTTTTCATTTGAATTATTATTTTTCTCTACATTTTTTTTTTTTTTTGGGTATTTTGAATTGGCATTTTTTTGCTTGCACTTTTAAAACGTATTGACACAAATGAAACACCATAGGGCTGCACAATATGGGCAGACTTTGCAACATGGGTTTAAAGCATTGTTGTTGTCATGTTATTATATTTGACATTTACTTGAAGAAATAGCAATTTGGACCATTTCTAAACCATGTCTTGGCAGCACAGAAACTTTTAATCAAAAAAACGAGGGTTTTGTTGAAATTGTTGCTTTTTGCCTTAGGTATATTTTATATGAAAGTTATATTTGTGTAATTTAAGGGTCAAAAGCAAAGTGACTAAGGTTAGAGAAAACTACTCTGGTACCCCATGGTGTTTAAAACAGAAGTTAATGAAAAAAAATTAGATGTCTTTGTAACATGAATATCGTACACTCTGATTGCGATATTTTTTCCACACATTGTGCAGCCCTATTACAAACAGAAAATACACCAAATCTGACTGAAGCGTTGGTTTGTCTGATGGCGCGGACCTTCAGATGACGTTAAAACACCAGCACATGGAGACATTTGAACGTGTCAGAAGCACCGATGTCTCCTTTTCTGAACGGAACTGAAAGTGTTTGGGGTTTTTTTGGGTTTTTTTTCTCCACCAGCACTGTTCAAGTGGGTTTAGTTCAGGTTCCACATACAGACCAGTATGATCTGAACTGGGCCAGACCAGTCCAATAATAACACGGTAACCTGTAGATAATGAAAACTCCAAACATTTCTATGTTTTAATGTGAAAAAAGTCAAATGACATGATGAAAGTGTTTAAATCTACTGATTATCCTTTTAAAAATGTGAATTAAGTAAACAACATGAAATATTTTAAGGAAAATCAGTGCAATTTTACCAATATAATGGGAGAGCTTTTTATTTCAACATGTTCAACATTTAACCCTTTCATGCATGAATTAGGAGAAACTTCATCAAGTGTTTTTATTCCTCTTTAAGCATGAAAATAACCCAATGGGATTGATTTTTATTATTATTATTATTATTATTAATAACCTATTTTTTATGCAGTTACAAAAATGTCCACTCAGCTGGACACCATGGGTTTAATTTTAGAAGCAAAAAAAAAAAACATGTATTTAAAACACAATAAAGTGACAACACTAAGAAATTTTAATCTAGTTACTCAGATGCTTCCTCACATTTTATTATTCTGTAATAACAATTATTTCTCACTTCAAGGAGATAATGTGCAAAAGCAAAAACCTATTTACAGTCCATTAACAATTGGTAAAGTGTCAGTGCAAATAATGTTTATGTAGTTACAGTAATGAGATGATAATAAGTGTCACTGTCAGCTGACATTCTGGTTTATTCTTTATTGAGGATCACATCACAGTTTCAGCCTTTTTGTCCAATTTGAACCCTTTAATTTTTTTGGGAGGTTAAAAAAATAATAATTCTGCCTACCAGAAACTGGGCCTGTGTTCAATCATGTATGAAATGATGTAATAAATGTAGTTTTGGATCAAAGCAGGATCTACAGACCAACAAACACAGACAGTTCACACAATAGTTTAATTCTAACTTTGGTGGATAGTTGTTTTTAAATGCTCTGTACAGCTGTAGAACATATGAACATGGTGCATGAAAGGGTTAATAACCAGCAGGATATTAGTACAATTAGACTTATTTTTATTAGAAGTTTCAGCTTCATATTTGTTTAGGATATTCATGTTTTTTAAAGGATAGTTTGTAAATATAATTATTTTCAGCATTATTTTTTTTCAGAATAAACAAAAGAAAAAGAACATGTTGGAAATTGTCATCATTTCTGTTGTGTGTGTGTGTTTTTTTAAATCACATGGGTCTGTTTGAATTTAAATGAGTTTGATTCTTGTGTTTATGTTTCATGGAGCAGATTGGGTCCACTGTGACTGCCTGTTTTTGGTCCATCTGTGTGTTTCCTGATGATGGATGGATGGCTTTATTGCCATTATACACAATGTACAATGAGATTAAAGCATCTCCAATAGTGCACACAGATAAAAACAATAAGTCCTATAATAAATGCCACTGAAACAACCACTTCATTAGGGCTGTTTACACTGCTCTATTTTTATTTTTTATTTTTTAGAAAGTATGTTCTTAAGACATTAAATGTGCTAAATCTTACATACTTTAATAAGATTAATCAGAAATGTATATATATTCCACATATATGCTGCTTTATGTACATGTATACAATGGATTAGTAAATATTCCACTAGAAATAACCTGTAAAGTGAATGGATCATAATGTGCAGACAGTGTTTGAAGTAGATCTGACACCAAAATTTCTTTGGACTAAAACCTATTCTCTTGTTCATTCTAAAAATTTCACATTTTGACCCCAGACTTATCTTGGAAACTTGAGCCAACCAGAATCAGTGAGACACATGTAACATTTTATTAGTTTTATTCCAGAAGCATTTTACTTGTAGACCAGTGTTATCGTTATACCACACAAATTACAATACTAGGATCACCATATCATATTTATCATGATACTGTTAAAAAGTTTTTTTTTAATCTTTATTGTTTTTTCTTATTAATTTGTGGAAAAATTAAATTACACCAGAAATACAGTTGAGGAAAAACGTTTTTGGATGCCCCATGCATTTGTACTGTATTCCATTAAGAATCCTTCAGTTTCTTCCATTCTCCAAACGCACATGCTCAATTCTGTCCAGGTCCCAACTAGAAGCTTCAGTAGAAAATTAAACACACCCAGGACTTGTTGAAAGTGTCAAGAATTTAATTTATTTATATATAAAAAAAAAAATTAACCCAAAAAAGCTTGGTTTGATTCTGTCTGATGCAGCTGCACCTTCTAAAACACACAAAATATTCAAATATTTCATGATAATGTTTCAGATTATGTACAATTTTAAGGGTGTTCAAAAACTTTTTCCACTACAAAAAAGTTGGAAAAGATTGAAATAAACATTTCTTGTCAATTGTTTTTTTAGAAGTAAAAGCACATGAGACACAACCGGAATGGGCGGGGCTTCGTCTCTATAAAATTATCAGTACAGTATTGACTAAATAAATCGGGTCTGCTTGTAAATTCTTCATCAGTATGAGGTGAAACAAATTAATTGTGTAATGGACTTAACACATATTTATTTTATTTTTTCTGAATCACGCACGGTTCTATATTTCTTCCTCGGCTTTAAATAAATGATCATATTTGTGTATTTATAGTCAGGTATGATATTAATTTATGGCTCAGGTTTCCTGGAGGGCGGGGCTGTGAGGGCTGAGGTTTAACCCCCCAGGGACTGGATTATCTCCCTCCTCTGGTTGTGATCCGGCTCCGGTTCCCTCCTCATAATCGTCGCGCCTTTGGTGATGGCTCAGCGGCGTTCGGCGCGCGCACGGACCGCATAGCACCGCCTCCAAAAAAGAACAGGAACTACAGACAACAGTCCCGGATCCCTGTCCGACCGAGCCGCCGGAGCCATGAGTCTGTCCCGGAGATCTGCGCTGGTCCTGCGCCGGAGCCGGTGCTTTTATCCGCGGCTATGGGAGCAAGGCCGCGGCGGCGCGCACGGGCCTAGCCGCCTGGAGGACGCGCCTAGGCGGTTCAGCACGGCCGAGGTGTCCGAGGTGGAGCCCGGAGACCCCGGAAGGATGCGGGAGAGGACCCTGACCATGGCCACGCTCAACCCGCAGGTGAAGGCTGTGGAGTACGCGGTGCGTGGACCCATAGTCCTGAAGGCGGCGAATATAGAGAGGATGATGAAGCAGGTGAGACACACACACACACACACACACACACACACCTGCTGGAGCATCTATAGTTTGTGCTGATGCTGTTTCTGTGGCTCAGATGCGACTGTTTATTAGCATTATCATAATTATTATTCCGGGTTTTTTTTACCTTAAACTCTGCTCACGTGTGTAATTCAACCCCAGCCAGGTTCTATATAACCGACCCTGAATCAGCAGAAGGTTTTGAAATGATCACGAGGACACATTCAGACCCAGTTGCATCATCCTGTTCAGGATCAAAGTGAAGCTAAAGGCATCAGCTTCACTTTAAAAACATCCTGGGTTTGATGCACAAGTGTCCTCTGTGTGTCTGGAGCAGCTCACACAGCTTTTAGATTTTTATTAACTGTATTATTTTTATTAACTGCATGTTCCAACGCAACTGTGGTTTAGTGTGTGTGTGTGTGTGCGCGCGCGCGCGCGCGCGTGCGGAAATCAAACGGAAGTACTAAAGGAAGTGAAAAGCTGCTTTAGTGACATTTCTAAAGCTGTTTCAGTTAATAAAAATGTAGATGATTGGATAAAATGTATATTTTAGAAATCCAGAACGGTAATGTCAGTGTTTAAAGAAATAAATAAAGCTGGTTTACTTGTTTAGTTATTTAATTAAACCCTTTAATTTGAATTGTTTATAGTGAGAACATTTATGTTTCTACTTTTACTGCTTTATAAAAATTGCGCTCCTTTTTTCTTGCCTATATTTGTTGGTTGCGACTGATTTTTGTTAAATCTTTCATAGATGTTGCATTTTTCTATACATTTTTAATTAGAATTTTGATACTTATGTTTGTCCATTTTGTTCTTTATTCTGTCTGTGTTTCAAAACACGTGTGCCAACCTCCCCCCCATCATCCACCTTTTCAATGTTGGGGTTACTGGCTTGGTTTAGATCACAAAAAATAAAATTGCAAATATTTAAAACCTTCAACTAGTTTGGCTAATGCCATTGAACTAACCCACAGGAAGTGGAGGTCGGTACATTTTATTTAGAAAGTTTCCTTTCTTTAAGTCAGGATGAATAGTGTGGTTTTGTGTTCATTTAGGGAGTGAAACAGCCATTCTCTGAGGTCATTAAAGCCAACATTGGTGATGCTCATGCCATGGGTCAGCAGCCAATCACCTTCCTCCGTCAGGTGAGTCATGTGACCTGCTGTCAACATGAGCAGGTTTGTTTTCCACAGATGAGTGATGAGCCAACAGTCTAGAGGTTTTACATAGAGGAGTGAAAATGAAATTTCAGTTTTAGAGAGAATTCAATTAATTGTCTTTCAATTTAAAAACAGCAAAGTGCTTTTTAGAATTTAAAAAAAAAGTTACAAATTAAATTAAATTTAAAAAAAGGCAACCCCAGTTCCAGTTAAGTTGGAATGTTGTGTTTAAGAGGTTTCATAAGAAGAGAATAGAGAAGCTTTTTTTTTAAAAAAAAAAAAAAAACATACAATGAAATAAATTCACAGATGTATCTTGTCATTTGTTTTATTTTCATAAACTGTTTATTGTAAAAACTAACAATAAGTCATCTGATGAAAACAGATATTTGAAGAAAGGAGCAGGTTAATAAGGTTTTCTTCATCCTGCTCTTTCACAATCAATAAAAGAAATGTAATGGGAAAAAAGACTGGTTCTGATTCTGGCTGTGGTTCTGCTCCTTTCCCCAGGTGGTGGCTCTGTGCTGTTTCCCAGAACTCTTAGATAGTCCTGTTTTCCCAGACGATGCTAAACAGCGGGCTCAGCGGATCCTCCAGGACTGTGGAGGCCAGAGTCTGGGTGGGTTCTGTTCATTTACCTCCTAGAACCTGAAGCTAATACCAGACTCAATCATTCAGTGGGTTTAATGTGATGTACTCCACTCTTATTTTTATTAGGTACATGTAACTTTATATTTAAATATTTATGTATTGTTTAAAATCTCATGTATGGAGTTAAAAGTTTGTTACCATCATTGAGCAAAAATTCCTAAATTGTTGTTTCATCCCAGTGACCTGAGAGGAGTCTTTGTATGTTTTCCCTGATTTTCTTCAATCACAGGTACTTTTTTATTGTAGTATATAACAAAATCTATATATGTTCAGTTACTATACATGTACACTGTAGATTTTGCAGTGTTAATTTGGAGACAATGGGACCAAATACACTCTAGAAGAAGTTAAATAAACTCTCTAAGTGTTGATTTAACACTGCAAAATTTACTGTGTAGGAAGTTTAGATACATGATTGACACCAGTGAGAACCAATCAGTGATTCTGTCTGCTGTGACACTCACTGAAAAAAATCTGAATCTGACAAAGTGTTTTTGTCTCATTTCTGCTCCAAATACCTCATAATATTTTAATAACTACATTTTTCAATGAGATATAAGAACTAATTTATAGTCAATAAATCTGGAAAATCTATTTTAAGAAATCTGACCAAGATATTTTTACTTGTTATATTGGCAAAAATGTTTGGTGCTTGAATTGATAAAAAAAAAAAAAAAAAGAATCATGAATTAAGACAAAATATCTACCAATGCAATGAGTGAAAATGATCTTGGTCAGATTTCGTTGTGATTTCTGATCTTTCTGTCTTCATCCTCGAGTCTGCTTGCTTATGTAAAATGAAATTCCATTAATATAGACTAAAAAAATCTATTTGATTATGATTAATCAAACTTAATCCAAAGTAATCATGTGATTAATCTGATTCAAACTTTTAATCACTTTTGACAGCTCTACTTGGTAGTTAAAATTCTTTGGGTTCAGGTATAGTCGAATCAGTTCGGTGATAAAACAGCCTTAGTGCTGATGAATAAAGGGTTTGTCTTGTGTGTTTGTTGTGGTGCAGGTTCGTATAGTGCCAGTCAGGGCGTGCAGTGCATTCGACAGGATATCGCTGAGCACATTTGCCGCAGAGACCAGGGTGTTCCTTCAGACTGGAATAACATCTACCTGACCACCGGGGCCAGTGACGGCATCATGGTAAGAAGCGAGGATGTCCCGATACAACTGTTTCACTTCTGATATGATACCGATATTGCAACCAGATACTGATATAAAACAATATTTACACAAACCATTCATACTTTTATGACTTATTTTATAGTGTGTGTAATGTTAGAAAAGAATTCCTCATATGATGTTAGTCATACAGAGAACAATAGTCGGCAACAGTAGTGATACGTTGTTCACATGTATCAGATTCAGTTCATGGTCTAGTCTAGGGGTGCTCAATCATTTCATTTATTTCTTAATTCGAACAAGTACAACAAAATAAGTCAAACATACAAAGAATTTAAGCAGAAATTAAAATGACGCCTCTTTAGCATCCTCGATAATTATACCTTGTTCAAAAGGGTGTTGGATGAAGTTAACAAAACTTATCTAGTCCTACCCCCTCAGTCAGAGCATGTACGTATATATATATATATATATATATATATATATATATATATATATATACAACCAAAAAGAAAAAGTGCATCAGAGAAGGGAAACCTGTTCCTTGCTATAAATTCATATTTCCATTTGTTTCCTGTATCCACTTAGAATATGGTTTATAAAAACCTGTTTCAACTTTTGCACTGATTCACAGATGTCCAGTTCTTCCCTGAATGACTGAAGCACAATGCATTTTTAAATTAGTACGTACAGGTGGTTTTTTTAAACATATAAATTCCCCTCAGATTGTGTTTATTTTTTCTCACTTAAAACAACCACTCGACACTTTGTGGTAACTGCTTTTGATTTGTTTTGTGCATTATTTGAATTGTTTTCAGGTTGACCAAATCCTTAAATTTGAATGCCTTTAATTTGATCCTGATCCTCAAGAGCTATTATGCTGCATGTTTTAGATGTATCCCTCTTCCAACACACTTGATTCAAATGCTAAACCTCTCATCAAGCTCTGCAGAAGCCTGATAATGACTGTCAGGTGTGTTGGAAGGGGCATACATCTAAAATATGCAGGACAGTAGCTCTCCAGGACCAGGATTGAGCACCCCTGGTCTAGTCTAATTAGTGCGACGACAATATGACGGCCCTGTGCATTCCATAAACCTGAAACTATTTGTGCGTGTGTGGTGGGTCTGCAGAGCATCCTCAAACTGCTGGTGTCGGGTCAGGGCAGCTCCAGGACGGGTGTGATGATCCCCATCCCTCAGTACCCGCTCTACTCTGCTGCCATCTCTGAGCTAGAGGCGGTGCAGGTCAACTACTACCTGGATGAGGCGAACTGCTGGGCGTTGGATGTGGAGGAACTGCAGAGGGCTTATATGGAAGCCAAACAGCACTGCCAACCCAGAGTCCTGTGCATCATCAACCCTGGAAACCCCACCGGTAGGATGAATTAATTTACAAGAAGAGTCAACAGCGTCTGTACTGTCTTAGAAAGTTAGCTACATTTCAAGTGGACCCTGAACTGATGAGCATGTTTTATCGTTCTTTTGTTGAGTCTGTGATCACATTTCCTCTTATTTGCTGGTTTCAATCTTTGAGGGTGAAAGAGAGAAGCCTATTAAATAGGGTTGTCAGCATCAGCAGTAAAGTGATAGGGTCTGCACATGAAACTTTTACAAGATCTTTACAACAAGCAGCTTCTTAAGAAAGCAAATGCTATCCTGTCTAACTACTCTCACCCTCTACATGACCAGTTTCAATTTCTTCCATCTGGCACACTGCTCAGATTTCCTTTGGTCAAAACAAACAAATTCAAACACTCATTTGTTCCTTCTACTATCTCACTCCTTAATTCTAAGAGGAACAGGTAGCTCCCCTCCCTCATTACTCTGCCCATGGCCTATTTTACTTCTTTGTTATGTATATGTGTTTTTATAGTATGTTGTTGCTCCCTACTGTTTGCGAAACAAATTGCCCCACCGGGGGACAAACAAATAAAGGTTGTTGAGTTAACTGGTTTAAGCAGTTTAACTAGTTGAGATAATGAACCACTGGGTCAGGGGATCTGAGTGGGTGGGTGCAGAGAGGAAGGCAATATTTGATTTATACATTAGATTAGTTTAGATATAACTTTATTAATCCTATTGAGAAAGGTAATAATTATCAACTATAGTGAAACATTTACTAAAACTATAGGACACATTTAAAGTACTCATAGAAATAAATAATAAAGTAGTAATAAAAGTGTTAAATAACTAATTACGTTGGCCCATGGGTTCTAAAGTCTACTCTTATTTTCATTCTTTTAATGGTTGGTTCTGTGTCTGGTTCAGGTCAGGTGCAGAGCAGGAAGTGCATTGAGGAGGTTCTACACTTCGCTTATGAGGAAAACCTGTTTGTCATGGCTGATGAGGTAACTACCAGTAATACTAACACTACTCAGTATAGTCTTTTAGTCATTAGTCCTCATAAAACAGGTTTTTAAACTGTTGTTTTTGAAAATGCAATTTTGTGTAGTTCTTTTTACACAACATATGGATTTTAGTGGATTTGTACAAAATCTTTTGTATATTTTAGTTTACTTTTGTGTAGTTTTATTATATTTTAGTCTACTTTTGCCTAATTTTGTATATTTTAGTGCATTTTAACTTTTTATATTTGACTGTATTTGTTTGTCTTTTTTTCTGTATTTTGTGTGTGTATGTAGTATTTTATTTTTTCATAGCTTTTGTATATTTAGGTACATTTCAGTGTAATTAGTATGAATTTTACTATGTTTTGGTGTCTAATAACTGTGGGATCTGTTGATGTGAAAGGGTTTGAATTTTTCTTCAACAGACGTTTTAAAATGTCCCAGTTTTGGTTTCATCAGTCATCTGCTCCAGTTTCTATCTTAGACTTTATTGTTGTCATTGTGCAAAAAGCAAACAGCGAAACTGGATTGGCACTTCCCATCCACAGTGCAAAAGAACAAAAAACCAAAAACAAACACAACCACACAAGAGCTCAGGTCAATAAATACGTTTTGAGTAGGACTGCTTTACTATTGCACATGCCCGGAGTAGGGGAGGTCATGCGTTTAGGAGCCGGACAGCCCATGGATAAAAGGTGTTCTTTAGTCTGTTTGTCCGGCTCCGTAGGGATCTGTATCTATGTATTCCAGAGGGAAGGAGATTGAAATGTCTGTTTCCCGGATGTGACAGATCCTCCTTTCCCTGTTTAGCCCTCTAATTCTATCTATCCTTCAGACATGATGGTTTTCCAGCTTTTGTTTCACAGCAGCACGTGTTGCACCACAGACGCTCTACGGAACTGAACCACTGTGTTTTTGAACAGTTTCATGTTAACCTGTGTACTGTTTTTCAGGTCTACCAGGACAACGTGTACTCGTCCGACTGTGAGTTTCACTCCTTTAAGAAGATCCTGTATGAAATGGGTCCAGAGTATTTTAACACCGTGGAACTGGCCTCCTTCCACTCCACCTCCAAAGGCTACACTGGAGAGTGAGTGTCCACCAGTGGTCTAGCAGTACCGCCAGGGTCTGGTTCTTCAGGCGGCTGTAGCTCAGTTGGTAGAGCAGGTCGTCCACATGTCCAAGTGTCTTTGGGGAAGACACTGAATCCTAAATTGCTCCCAGTAGGGACAGACACGGCCTGTTTATTGGCAGCAGCCGTCTACTGGTGTGTGTGAATGTGAGGAACTGTAAAGTGCTTTGGGACTCAGTGGTGTATAAAATATGCTATATAAGTACAGTCCATTTACCATTCAGCCCTGTCCTTTAACCTCTTCCCAGTGTAGTCCTGGGATGTAAATGATATTATTTTAATAACACCTACATTTACATTCACCTCCACTTGTCACACATCAAATAAAAGCAAAAAAACCCTCATATTTATGAATATATAAAACATTCTGAAGTGCAACAACAACACCAACCTTTTACACAAAAGACAAACACTTATTTTATTATGAAGGCTGTCTTCTCATCAATCATCTATGGATCTGGACAAATGTGGTGTGGTTTCCATAGTAACAATCCAGTGAACATAATCCAGTCAGTTAGATCAACAAAAGCACAGAAACTGGAGGAAGATTTGTCCAAACTCACATCTATATTGAGAATTTTTTTTTTTAAATTTTTCCAATAAATATTTATTTCATAAATCTATGCTAAAATATGTGTCTTTGAAGCATGCAACATTTATAATTTTTTTCAAAAATGTCCAAATTTAACCACTGTAGAAAAATTGACAATGCTCCAAATTTCCCCTCTGTAAAATTCATAAACACAACTATAGAAAAAATGCTCTGAAACTGACAATTTTTACAAATAAAGTTCTCAACTTTGAACTGCAAAGTGCACAGACATTGGTCTGTTGGTAAATGGTGTGTTTCAGTTCATATCTACCAAATGCAGACAAACACACCCTGGTTTAAGCACAAAAAAGAAGACGGGGGGAGGGGGGGGTTCAAATGTTTTGGTGTTTCTAAGTCTACAGCTTTTTACCTTTTAAATAAACAGTAAAAGTGAGTGTTTTAGTCCAAACCACATGGTGTTATTTTTATAAAGAGTTCATTCTTTTATCTGTACTCCAAACAGTTGAACAGCTCGAGTTTGAACTTGAATGGGAAGGGGTTAAAAGGGCAGATGCTGTATTTTCATTGGTTAAAAGCTGTGTGTGGGCGGAACATTGAAGGGTTAATGTTGTACGACTGACTGGATCCTGTTGGTTCGTCAGGTGTGGGTTCCGTGGAGGCTACATGGAGGTTTTGAACATGGACTCGCAGGTGAAGAACCAGCTGGTCAAACTATTGTCGGTTCGTCTCTGCCCCCCCGTGTCTGGACAGGCCGCCATGGACGTGATCGTCAACCCCCCCAAGGAGCACGAGCCATCTTACAGCCAGTTCACCAAGGTCAGTCTGACCTAGTCTGAGCTGGTCCGAACCAGTCTGGGCCAGTCTTGCCTTTTAATGTTTAACAGGATTTTAAGGCTTTTTTAGTGTTTGTTGTATACTTTAACATAATTTTTGTGGGTTTTTTAAAATGTATTTGTGTTCTTTTACATAGTTTTTGTGCATTTTACTTTTGTTTGGTATATTTTAGTATGTTGTTTATATGGCGTTATGTTTTTATTTTTTTTATATACTTAAAGGTAGAGTAGGAGATCTTGGAAAATGGTTCCTGCAACCTATAGTTTGAAAGTATACACACCCACCCCTCTTCATCATCCCACCCCTCGAAGCCACACCTTCAAAAATACATGAACGCACATGCTGTCTGGAGCGATCACAGAGATTCATGAGAAGTTAACGTCAATTAACACCCTAAATAACAAAACAATAAGCAACATTTATCAGTTTGTATCACATGAAGCTTCGTTAACAAAAGGTTTAGAAGCATGAAATAAACATCATGGGAAAACTAGTGTTACAGCAGCAGTTTACACACACTGTTGGTAACTTAGCAAAACCTGCAGGAACATTATGTTTGGTCGATATCTGTAGTTTTCTCACTGACAGGGTGAATATGATACCCATAACTGATTAGTATGTCGAAATATTGTATAATCATAATGGTATCATCTTACCTATCGAGTAGAAACATGACCACCTTAGCATCTGTTTCCTTTTTCAGTTGTAATTGTCCAGTTCCGTTCTTTGGTCAGTGTCCTCATGACCGTAGCTTTTCCAAACGTAGTTTTTGCTGCCGGTTGTCGTCTTTTCCGCCATAGCTGTTTACGTGAACAAGCAGAAGAGAGAGGGGGGGGGGGGGGGGGCGGGGTGGACTGGACTGATATTTGATGGACGTATCAGCAGTCAATCAGTGTAAAGATGATCAGTACAATGATTGGCCGGAGTTTTCCTCTGGTTCCACCCTCTAGAGTGGACTAAAACATTTCAGGTTTTTTTGCAAACATTCTATTTCAGTGCATGATATGGGATCGTGAAGAGGTTTTTAAGTAATATGATAAAAATGTTCTAAAAAAAGATCTCCCACCACACTTTTATGTGCATTTATTTTTATGTATTCTAGTATATTTGCATTTTTCTGTTTTTTTTTGTGTGTATTTTAGTGCATTGTAGGGTATTTTTTTTTGTCTTTTAGGATATTTCTTGCATATTTTTAGTGCATTTTGCACTATTCTTTGTGTATCTTAAATAATTTTTGGTTCATTTAAGTGTGTATGTTGATGCATAATACCTGAGGCTGCTTTTTTTATATGAATATAAGGTCTTATATTTGACCAGAGATGAGATGATAAATAGCTTAAAAAGTCCAAAATTCTGCTTTATCGGACCTTTAGACCTGTGTATTTGGTCAGAGATGGTGATGATGTTACATCTTTATTTTCCATTTTTGAATCTTTCTTTGGCGCTGACCAGGAGAAGAGTTCGGTCCTGGAGTCGCTGGCTCATAAGGCCAGATTGACGGAGCAGATCCTCAACTCGGTGCCTGGAATGAAGTGTAACCCAGTCCAAGGAGCCATGTACGCCTTTCCTCAGATCTTCATCCCACCACGAGCCATTCAGGAAGCCCAGGTCTGGAGCTGCACACATGTTCATGTGAATTCAGTGTTGTAGAAGTTCTACAAACGTCTATGTAATAGATGTCATCTAACTGTATATATTCAAATTTACCATCTTAATAATTTACCTTCATCTTTGCCCATAAGTAACTGCGATAGGCTCCGCCCCCTGTGAGTCTAGTGAGGATAAAATGGATTCAGAGAATGAATGAATAAATCATTTCTATTTCAACCCATGTATGATCAGCATAAATGAACAGAAAGTGTTAAATTTGTGCTGTTTTTTTCTCCAGGCTCTTTCTGTGGCTCCTGACATGTTGTATTGTCTGAAACTCTTGGAGGAAACCGGTATCTGTGTCGTTCCAGGAAGTGGATTTGGGCAGAAGGAGGGAACGTATCACTTCAGGTTCAAACGACTCACAAACCCACTGCAGATGTCACATTCAGGTCCAGATGTAAACTGTGGACACGTTTGTTTAGATTTAATTCAATAGAACATTATTGATCCCTCAGGAAATCCAAGTTGCAGTAGAACAGTGAATATACATGTACCTATAACAAGTATTCTACGGCAAGGAAAGAAAATAGTAATAACAATAACTATAAAAGCAGCCGTGGCAAACAGAAATAAATAATAAAGTAATGTAGGTGCAGTTTGTTAAAAAAAAAAATCTGTTTTGTTTCGAGCTCTTGACTTAATATCATTGATGTAATACTTCTGTGAAAGTTTGAACTATTTACAAAAGAAAAAAATTCACATTACAAAAATGTTACAGAAAACAACTGGTGCTTGGCACAACGAACCCCACCCCTCACAAACATTTTAGTTTTTAAACCTTTAACTCCTGAGACTCTAGCAGTTCCACAGTAAAAAAAAAAAAAAAAAAGCAACAAAAATGGCCAGTGTTCAATAAAAATAAAAATGAATTATAAACCAACAATAAAAAGTAACATGAACAAAGTAAGACACAAAAGGAACAGAAATGAAAAAAGTAGAAAAATAAGCAACGAAAATTAACAAAGACTCATAAATATTTACAAATAGTAAAAAAACTTCAAAAATTTGCAAATAAAATTCACTAAAATGAAATTCAAAAAAGAAAAAGAAATACTAGTATTGTAATTTGGTTCCAGTAGTTTTAGTTTTAGCCTTTTTATTTTTCTAAATCATCATATTTCAGTTCCATGAAGAAAACACAGCAGACCATTTTTTTGTTTGTTTTTCTCATTATTTAGACCAGGGGTGTCAAACATAAGGCCCGAGGGCCAAATCTGGCCTTCCATAGGGTCCAGTCTGGCCCCTGGGATGAATTTGTCAAATGCAAAAATGACACTGAAAATATAAATAATTTTAGTTCAGGTTCCACATTCAGACCAATTTAATCTCAAGTGGGTCACATCAGTAAAATGCTCTCATAATTACATAAAAAAAAATACTCACAATTCCAAATGTTTCTCTTCGTGAATGTGAAAAATCTTCATGTTATTTCATTGTATTTACACAAAATGATCATTTCACAAAAATATAAGTAACCTGAACAAACATTTTGAAATGTCTGAAGGACAAGTTTACCAATATTCTGCCTGTTATTAAATGGTTTATGTATGTTTTGTTGATCTACTGTGAACTATAAGTTGTAATTTACATTTGTAAAGGATACATTGAGACATAATATTGTTAAAACTGCACATAGTTTTCTGAAGAAATTTCAGTTTGTTCATGTTATTCACATTGTTTTAAAAGGATGGAAACATTTTCATCACATTTGTAGATCAAAGTTGGCTTAATGCGGCCCCTCAAATGAGATGAGTTTGACACCCCTGGTTTAGACGAATCCATCCATTCAGAATGTGGGTTAATAGACATCTACCTTTCTCTGTGTGTTCTCAGAATGACCATCCTCCCAGATCCACAGAAGTTGTCGGTTCTCCTGCAGAAGCTCAGGACATTCCACCTGCGTTTCCTGGAGGAATATTCACAGTCGGAGCCTCAACTCGACATTTGTACTGAAACCCAACACAGACAAACGTCCAAACAGCCTCAGTGACGTCCAGCAGGGGGCGCCATCTGCAGACCAGTGCAAGGAGATTACAATGTGTGTGTTAACATTAACCCTTTGTGCTCGTTAAGGTTATCTTAACCCTGTGTGTGTGTGTGTGTGTGTTAACCCACACTTTTTGTGCTGGTTGGTCTGTAGCTGCTGCTCCAGGACGCTTCTCTTTACAGGAAACATCCTTCTCCGCCGCAGACTTCCACACCGTCAAACTACACACACAACACAATCAAACTAGATTTTTCCACAAACGTCTTCATCAGATCCACATTTGAAAGCAGATGGTGCATCTGTATCCATATCTAATTGTCCTTTAGAACAGGTGAATGGGTAGATAGATGATGTTTAGTTTTTAACCCATAAAGACCCAGTGCTACTCATTTAAGGTAGCTCACATATTTAAATATGTAAACCATTCATGACTAACACTATCCTCTCTGCTTTTTAATTTTTCAGAGAAACTCTGGTATTTTCTTAGATTTAATTCACTCATGATGGAACTGCATTAAAGTTCTGAGTGATTTCAATTTTATTATATATTAAAAAAAAACTGAAGGAAGTGACATTTTTCATCAAATCTATCATTACCTGAACATAAGTGTCTCCAACCACAGATATTAAGAGTTCACAGTAAAAAAAAAATTATCATGTTGCATAGAAACTGCACTAAAATTGCACTATCTTAGACAGAAATGGTAAAAAGTGGACTTTAACCCTGAAAAATCTTGAAGTCTTTATTACAGCAGCTGTTAAATGTTCCTAATTTAGTATTTCCTATGTTATTTAACATAACTGATTACAACATCCTTTTATATTTGCAATTTTCTCTGAAAGTCTGGTATTTTATATTTAATTGTATATTTAAAAAACTGTTCATTAAAACTGAGTAAATGTAATTTTACTATATAAACAACAGAAAACTGTAGAAAAAGCTACATTTACAGCATATCATTGACTGAACATAAGTGGGTTTGGGTCTTTATGGATTAAACTCGGTATATGTTCATTTCCTTCAGAACAGATCAGGCGTTTTCCGTTTTTTGACTTTTGTGACGGTGCTACCATCAGATCACTATTTGTCACTGCTCTACTTCAGTAACTACTGACCCAGATGTGTTAGCATGTTGCTATGCTAACCTGAGATGGTGAATTGTCTGCTTAGCATTAGCATGCTAGCATAATAACTTTCGAGACAGAGGCATTGAGCTCAAAGGATCCTCTAAATATCCCATAATGTCACTGACATGCTCTGACTCTGGTTTTGTTCCAGTTCTGTTAGAGTCCAACAGAGTCCAGTCTGTACATGTGAAAGATCGTACACATTCATAAGGGAAATTAACAACAATGATTTGAGTTTTTAATATGTTGTCATCTGCCTGTAAATAAAATAATATGGATTGAACTACGGAGCAGTTTGTTTCATTCTACATATTTATTTAGTACCATCCACATGAACACTACAAGAAAAAATGTTACATAGGCCTCAGATTCTAACAGGGTTTAGAAACATATAGTTAATGTGTTTAATTTCACATCCCCCCAAAATGTACTTTCTGTCTAGACCAGAGGTGTCAAACTGGTTTTAGTTCAGGGGCCACATTCAGCACCATATAATCTCAAATGGGCCAGATTAGTCAAATAATAACAGTGGGGGGAAAAGTACAGTACAATCTGAATAACAAAAAAAACTTGAAATGTCGAGTGCAATTTTAACAATATTTTGCCTCTATTGCAACTAACATTACAATTATAAACGCATAACACATTTAGTAGCAGACAGAATATTGGTAAAATTACACTTATGTCTCCTAAGATATTTCAGGTTGTTCACTTTTTGGTAAAAACGTAGTTTGTCAATATAAAGATTTTCATGTAATTTTCCCCTTTTACACTAAAACAAAGATAAAATCTACAGTTTTCATTATTTCTAGGTTATTATCATCAGATTTTACTGGTCTGATCCATTTGAGATGGAACCTGAATTAAAATGATTTTTGTTTGTTAATATATTTCGTGTAATTTATCTCATGGGCCAGATTGGACCCTTTAGTTTTGATCGCCCATTCATTCCAATTTATTTAGATTGCACACCGACATAAAATTGAAATAAAATATTTTCCCATACCAAAATATCTGGCTATAGTTGTACAAATCAATATTCTACTGGCAGATGAAAGTTTTATCAGATTCCAAGAGGATCATGACCATTTCAGGGCAATGTATTGACTGGACTGATGCTGTCATCTGCAGTGTTCACTCTATATTAGGTAAAATGATCTATTCACTGTGATTTCCTTTAATACGTTACTGTCTGAACCATGTACAATAGTAATGAAATGTAGCTTATGTTTGATGAAGTTATTGTTCTTAGGCTTGGTTAGCAATAGCAGCTAGCAGGCTATGGTAGGAAACAGAACAAGGAAGAGTCGCACACAAGAGTTAAATAATACTGGTGTATTGATAAATTACACCAAACATTACAGGGGTTTTTGTGCCTGGCACCACATTTTTTTTTTTTTTTTAAGGAAATAGAAGAGGATATAGAATAACGATGACTATATCTGTAAAACAACAGGAGATTTAACTTAATGTTTATGAAATGACTTCTTGTGTCATCTAACAATAATAAATAAACAAATCATGCATTTGTGATAAATTGACATTATACACTTGTTTTTTTTCCTCGATATTTAGTAAATATGGGTAAAGTTTTGTGCATATAGCTATCCAATGGAAAATAAACTATTATCTCCATATTGATATATTTTTAAAAAGGGGGGGGGGGGGGTTTATTATTATTTGTTAACACTTTAGCAGCAAAACTATTGGGTGAATTCATACCAAATTGGGTTTATACTTTGCCAGTGACCCAAAATAGATGTCATTAAATTTGAGGAAAAGTAGGTAAAAGTCCAATTAAAAAACAACACTACTTTACTTGAAAATAGCAACATTTCCAATCTATAAAATGGATTTTTTATTTCAATTTACTTCAAACTTGGCACACATACACACAGACATGATGCCATCAGCTGATTCATGATAAAATAACATACAGTGTGAGGGGTGGGGCTTGTTATACCTGGAACCACCTGTTATGTTAGTATTGTGTTGGTCTCACTAGGGTCAAACTGGTCTGCATGCAGAACCCGACCCCTCTGGGGACCCCCCCCCCCCCCCCCTGCAGTAACTGTGTGGGATGCTAGACCTGAGTGGATGGGCCCTCTGTGATCCGCCCCATCAGCCCTGTCCCTGTGTACCCCCCACCCCCACCCCCACCTCACCCCTCTCTATTTTGGTGCTTCCTGGCGCTGCCAAGCCCCTGACGTAATGGTCCTCTGTTAATGATTAGCATGTGGAGAGGAGCCTCAGTGTGGAGGCAAGTCCCCCACAATATCACCGGAAATATAGACCACAAACCTTCAAAATAAAACACCTGCAGTCCGACTGGGGTTATATGAGGTTGCACAGAGGACAGAACCTCAAAAAATAACAGCTGGTCCTATTTATAGGGGGGGAAAACACCTAAATACACTAATGGAGCCTTAGACAGCTTTAAACATTACACTAGTGGATTATTGGTGTAACATTTACCCAGGTTTTCATGTCAATAAATCTGAAAATAATTTTAATAAATCAATAACTGACCGTATGACAGTTAGGACTTGAGTTTTTTCTCATTTATGAAGTTTTATGTTTGTAATCATTACATCTAAAGAATAATAAATATTCTATATTTCACAGTTCCTGGTTAAACAAGAAATAAACACATGAAATGTGCATGTAAACAAGTTAAACATATAATGTGCTTGTTTGTTATGATGCTGTATAAACATTGACTACACTATATACAACACAATTATTAATAAACTTAAAATTGGTAACACTAGTGTTACACTACATGTGTTATTTAGTGAGTAAAAACACAGCAATTGGCTTCTAATAATGTGATACCCCAAATAGCAAACAGAATACTTCCAGTCATATTTATATGATATTTTTTATTATAATAGTAATTGACCAAATTTGGTTTTACTTCACCTTCATTTTAAATATGGTAATTTTTCTAATTGCAATTCACTGTATTTGTATTTATTTAATTCCTAACCTAACACTTTATTTTAATTTCTTCTTCTTCTTTTTATTATAAACATCAACAACAACAACTACCACCACCACTACTACTACTACTACTACTACTACTACTACTACAACTACTAAAAAATAATGCATACATGTTTTTGTTTTACACCTACTTACTTTTTTATATAAAATATTTGCATTCGCATTAGATATACCATAGTAAATATATATTTTGCATTCAGTTAAAAATGTGGTTTTATTATTATCGTTGTGTTTTTGTAGAGTAGATTTTTTTCTCTCTAAAACTACAGAGTAAGTCGGAGCTATTATTTTGAAATACCTAACCGGATGTCTCTTGTGCCACTGCGGTGACTGATAGGTGAGTTTTAGACCCGAGCAGGCCGAGTCAGTCCGAGAGATACCGAGGGAAAGTTAGTCCAAGCCCGGCGGCCCGGAGTGAAGGGGCACCGCTCCCCGAACAGCCCAGCACCATGCGAACCGCGGCCGGAGGTAAGCCCTGGAACTCGACCTGGCCCTAAACGGGGTCTCCACAGAGTTCTGCTAACACTCTGCGGGTGTGTTCGGACTTTGTTTGGGCGGTAAAACATTACCGTTCACCCGGAGAAGAACCGTAGTGTGCGCGCGGACTGATCCGAGATCCGTGGTGCGTTTGGGGCCAGTGTCGGAGTAAGTTTTTTCAAAGTCTGCGGTCGGTCCGAGGACGGTTCGGGGAAAGTTTAGCCCCTGTTCTTTTTCTGGCTATTAGTTCTCTGTGTATTTTTTCGGCGAATTGAAGCCGGTGACAGACCCCGACATCGGAGCTCCGAGGCGGCTCCAGCCCGCTCCGTCCCCGGCGTCCCTCCGAGCCCCTGGCCGGTGTCAGAACCAGCTTTAACCCGTTGATCTGTGACTAAACACCAGTCCGGAGCCTCTAACGTGTCCCCTGACATCGGTAACCCTTCCTGCGTCCTTTCCTTTTGGAAAATTCCGGGATACAGCGCCACTGGCTCAGACAGCTGTATTTTTAGGAATGGGTGGATACCAAAAATTATTTATTTTTGTCTCGGTGGTGAATGCCACAAGCCTGTGCGCGTAGGGAACGGCGCTGAGGCCACCTATAAATGTGTGTTTTATTTTTCAGAGCTGCTTTTTCTTCAGCGAGTCTCTGCAGAGCTGAAGCAACAGGAACACTGCTGTTTCTGCATTCAACTGAAAAAGTGTCCGTGAACGCACCAGCAGCAGCTCAGGGACAGGTTGAAGGTGTGTTTCCTCCTGTGAACATGTCTAACATATGTGTCCATGTGTCTGCAGGTCTGAGAGGGATTCCCTGAGGAGATCCGAGTTAATGTGACACAGTGTCTGCTGGGAGAAGAACGCTGACTCATCAAACCCCAAACCCTCTGGAGCCACTCAACATTTTCCAGACAGAAGAGGACGCTGTGACAGAAGTATCTCCCAGAAAGCCATTCTCCTGCTGCTCCAGCTGATGCCAGAGCTCAGAATGGCACCTCAGAGCTTCAGTTGAGCCCTGTCCTCTCGGTCACCCCCCAAGTCTCCCACATTCAGGCGCTTTAACACTCCCTCCACCTTCCATCGCTTACACAAAGTTTGGGGGAGTCTCACCTTTGGCCTTGCCCTCAGTACCCCCACCCCCCTCCTCCAGCCCCTCCCCTCCCCACAGACCATGATGTTTCGTGATCAGGTGGGCGTGTTAGCCAGCTGGTTCAAGGGCTGGAATGAGTGCGAGCAGACGGTTGCTCTGCTATCGCTGCTGAAGAGGGTGAGCCGGACCCAGGCCCGGTTCCTGCAGCTCTGTCTGGAACACTCCCTGTCAGACTGCACCGAGCTGCATGTTCTGGAAGGAGAGGCCAACAACCCAGGTAGGATGCCACAACACTCGCCAATGCGTGGATTTATAGTGGTGGCAAGATATGAGGTGTAATAACAAGCAAGTGGAGTGAAATGCTCAGATGTTTGTCCAAATCCTCAGTCTGTGAACTGATGGTGAAGTCAGTGTCTTTGATTTTGTTGAAAACAACTGCTTGACGCTGGGTGATGGTTAGGTTTGGTGTGAAAGTTAATTCACTTATTATTTCTGTCATTGTCCTGTGTCAAAGTGGAAATGTTGACTTTCATTTTGCTGTAGTTCGCATTCTTGATGTAGATATCAGAAGCATGTGTGGTCTTAGGACAGTCCCCTGAGGAACGCCAGTGTTTACAGCTCGTGAACCAAAAATGAAGTTCAGTTCTACTTGATCGGCAATTATCAGGCATCATATGGATAGATTCATAGGGATTGGAAGAACACTGAAACCTGGTTTTTCAGAGATGTAGATAGGTGTTACCATGGTTTCAAAGTGATGCCAAATCCTAAGTTTGGGCAATCAAATAGACAACACTTCTATAGCCTGATGTTGTTGCCTGTTAGAGTCGATTGTCTTTGGTGTGGAGGTTGACTATTAGTGTCACTAGTTGCTTTTCCATTGGAAATGTGAGAAAACTACCAATATTTATTAAATGTCAAAAACCCAGAAATGCATAATGTCAGCTTTTTCCATTCAATCACAAATGACAAAACTTCATCCCATACTACATAAAACAAATTATTGGTTTCCTGGTGTGGCCACACTTATCACAAGAGCTTTGGGAAAATTGTTGTTTTCCCATTAGGCAAATTTTTATGTGCAAGTTATATTCGCACAATTTGAGAGTCAATGGTAAATCGACTAGTGTCATAAAAATGGAAATGTGTGTTGGAATCATATCGTGAACATTTGTGATGGAGTATCGGAGTAGGACTGGTCTTAGGTCTGACCCCTGAGGAACGCCTCTGTTTCTAGTGAATTAACCAACGATAATGGTAGTTATCAAATCTGCTGATGGGGTTTTCTGATTTTTTTTTGTACATATCTGATTCATGGTTTCGGATACAGCCAAATTGATTAAAGTGAATGGTTTGGCAGTCTTTGTTGATGGTGTTACAGTGCTAAGCTAATTTGTTTGATAACTTGATGAACATATTGTAATTTTTGTTGATTTGTATTATTGTATTATTATTATATTGCAGTGTTTCCGCTACATTCATTTAGTAGCAGCGTCCCGCCGCTACTGATTCCCCCTCACTGCTTCTTCAAATTTTCATAAATTTTATGTACAAATACACCACCCCGTCGAGTATGTGAGAACTAAAGTAGCATTAACTACAGATAAGTATCTTGAGTCATATACTCTTTAGGGGGCAGGGGAGGTGAATTAGCGAGAGCGCATCAGATAAGATGATCACACAGTTGGAGTAGGAGTGTATTTTTGTGATTATGGCAACGTTGGAGAAAAGGTAGACATTACGGTAGTTTGAGATAACCCCATGTTTGACACTCCTGCTCTAAAGTGACAACTGAGCTAATAATTGCTAATGCTAATTGTTTTACTGCTCTCCTGCTTCTTAACCCTTGTGCGGTCCTTCGGGTCAAAGAGACCCGGTGGTTCACAAATGTACCTTTTTATACGTACTGTAGGATGCCATTGCTTACTACTGAAAACAGTAATATATCCTTGGGGGGTGGGGTGATGAGTCTATGTAACTGAACTTTGGAATCTGGGTTTTTAAGACCCGATTGTAGGACACAGCCAGTGTGCCTTTTACGAAGGACCGCACAAGGGTTAAAGTTGTTGTGAATTTTGAAGCGGCGCTGTTGTGGTCCAGGTGAATCGTACTGCAGCAGTTCTTGTCATGTTTTGTGTTTCCAGTGCATCTGTTGTCATTTCAAGCTCACAGTAACCCTCCTATACATACCTGGATTTCCTGTACATCCATTCGTTGGCCTGGTGTCTGAAACTTTTTGGTACTTTTTGCTGTTCATTAGCAAAAATTTTGAACAGTAAAATTGAAAAACTAAATGAATAAATAAATAAAAACAAAAAAATGTAAACTCAAATAAATAAAAACTTGAACTAAAATAAAACATTTGAAACTAAAACTGTATTATTTACAAAACAAACTAAAATGTCTAAAAATTCTACATAAAGTTTCCTTTGTTTTTGTCTTCATCCATGTAACTAAAGTTGGGAGAGAGCAACAGAAAAAGTCCTGTATGGGTTCTAGTTGAACATGATGGTGAGGAATATGTATGGAAAAAAAGTTCAATTTAAACTTACATAAAACTAAAACTAAGGATTAGAACAAATAAAAAAACTAGCAAAACTGCTCTAAAAACTAATGAAAACTAACTGAATTAGAGAAAATAAAGTCAAAACTAAATAAAACTGAACCATACCAAGTCTAAACCTGTTCTAACCTTGGTCTGTACCTGTAGTTCCCGTACATCTGTTGGTTGGCCCAGGGTCTGGAACTTATTGGTACTTTTTTCTTTTTTAGTGTCAGTCTGTAGAGTAGTGGCTCAGCTGTTTCGTCAGTGCCCGTCCATAGCATCGTAGTGCTACCGTAGGTTGGTATTGTGCCAAGGCACCCAAAGGGGGTGGGGTATGGGGTAGGGTGGGGGGGGTTAGGTCTGGCTGGCTTCTATTGCATCAGACTGCAGCGTGTCCATGGAAACAAAAACCCTGGCAACCGAGCGGGCTCATGAAAAATAGAATGAAGTGGTGCTGGGATGGAGAGCAGGCGTCTCTGTGTAACTATGGCAACATCTGCATGCAGTAACACATATACAGGGTTAGTGTGGACGCCTCGGGGCTGACATAAGGCCCCGCCCTCATTACAGAGAGTTTCCATCAGGGTTTACAGTGGGCCTGGGGTCTGTTAAGGGTTAAAGTTATTAATGAGGGGCGGCGTCATATACACACACACACACACACACACACACAACTACAGCCCCATGTTTTTCATCTTTTCTCTCCATTTTATTCATTTCATCTTAAAACTGTTTAAAACACCATATGTCATGTGATCATAATGTTCAGACTCAAACTGGCTGAAACTTTTAACCCTTCCTTCCTGGGGTGATTTTGCTTAAAACGCCCGAAAAAAAATCCTCTCTAAATTAAAACTCCAGCTGTTCTTCAACTGTTTGAAGTGCAGATAAAACAATGGGCTCTTTGTAAAGGTAACACCCTGTAGTTTGGACTAAAACACTCACTTTTACTGTTTATTCAACAGGCATGAAGCTGTCGACTTACAAACACTAATACATTTAGATATTTTCTGCCCAATTTTTTTTGTTGTGACAACCATGGTGTATGCATCTGCATTTGGTAGGTATAGACTGAAACAAACTATTTACCAACAGACTGATGACTTGGCATTTTGCAGTTCAAAGTTGAGAACTTTATTTGTAAAAATGACAATTTTAGAGTATTTTTATGGTATGGTTTATGGTGTTTTACACAGGGGACATTTTGGGGAATTATCAATTTTTCCAAAGTGGCTACATTTGGAAATTTTGGGGAAAAAACGAATAGCTATTGAATGCGTTAAATACACATATTTTAGCAAAAATTTGCTTGCTGCACCCTCTCCCCCCACTCCCTGGTAGACCTGCCGTAGGGGCCCGTCCCTCTGCTCCCGGCGCAACTGCCAACCAGGGTGGACTGGCCTCACTGCGTTGTGTCCAGGTCAGGGACCGGCCCAAAGTACAAAAGATGCTAAGGGTGATACTTTTCTCTTTTTTCTTTTCTTTTCTTTTCTTTTCTTTTCTTTTCTTTTCTTTTCTTTTCTTTTCTGTCCTGTCTGTGTATTTTATTTCTTTATTAATCCCATAAATACAGTCAGATAATTTACTTGCGTATCTTAGTGTTCATTTCTTTTTCTTAGTAAATATTTTTATTAGGAAAATGAGGCACATCAAATGCAAAGAATCAATGTTTCAACATTTGTATATCACTTTATTTATTTTTTTTAACCCAAACATACAAATGGACAACATAATAAAAAAGCTACCCAAAACATAAAAGACAAACAGCAAATAAATAAGTAAAATTTTCTATATCTATATAAATAAAACTAAATATAATATGTCATATTTCTGTGTTAATCCCATAAATGGTCAGATTATTCACTTGTCTGTTTTATTTATTTCTGTATTAATCCTATGAATAGTCATATAATTCATAGTATTTCTTTTTTGTAAATATTTTTATCTGGAAAATAAGGCGAATCAAAAACAAAGGATCCATGTTTAAAGTAACAGAAAAATTATCGACAGATTAATGTCAAAATATACAAAATATACAAAATGTCATAATAAAAAAACATAAGTCAAACGGCAAATAAATCAAAATGTAAATATCTATATAATTGAAATATATAAAATATTTCCGTTACTCTCATAAATACAGTCAGATAATTCACTAATGTCTTAGTATTTCTAATCCTTTCTCGCTGAAGTCGTCTTCCAGCTCTGCCTTCAAGCCACGCCCTCCCCCTCCTCCATGCCACGCCCACTGCTCGTATCCCACCTGCGTGTGCTCGTCCTTCTGCTGATTCAGCGCAGTGCGATGGAGGCAGCGGCCTGTCGAAGCTGCAGACTGAACGTCAGGACACACACTGAAAGGGTTCGGGGGGTTACGAGCCGGTCTGGTTACGTGATCCCTCTGGTATGTTGTGGCAGCATGTTTGACTGCTTATGTGCAAGGGTAAGGGGAAGATCGCTTTACGGAGTCACCGGGACAGTATTATCATGTACTGACTGATGGCTGAATATCCTCCATTTACAGACTGATCCGTAAAAGCTGTAGTTGTTTAGTAGTTTTGGATGAAGCGGGTGGTAGGTGTAAGTGAGGGGAAAACAAAAGCACTTCTGCAACTACTTTATTATAGATGGATTAAAATTAGGGCTGTCAAAGTTAATGCATTGATGCAGATTAATCTGATTAAAAAAAAATTGTAACACAATTAAGTGGAACAGTTGTTAACAATTGTTTTTTTGAAACTATCAAATGTGTTGAATGAACACGATAATTGCATATACATTCATATTTTTATATACGTTTTGGATATTTGATCATTTTTTTCTGTATTTTACAAGAGTTCTTAAATATCCAGCGTTTTTTTGTGAATTTTAGTGGATTTCAGCATATTTTGTATTTTTTTTGGAGGGGGGTTGTGTTTGTGTTTTTTGTGTGACATTTGAGTACAGAAAAAAAAACAAATTATTCACATTTTATTGTTACAGAATAGTTTGTAATTGTACATATTCTCAAACATTCATGAATGTATAGACAAAAAAGACACACAAAAATCCCAAATTGAACCCTCATCTTGTCTGCATTTCAATAAATACCTAAAAACATATCGACACATTACTTTTTAATATCAGTACAGTAATGTGAAATAAAATATTGCGATATATTGCAGAACCAATATTTTCTTACTCGCCTTAGTCCCAATGATTACTTTGAAATGATCAAAGTAACAGATAATCACCTCAAATGAACCAAAACTACAGAGTATGGAGACACAAAATCTGTCAAAAATGTCTAATTGTCAGGAAAATAAACAGTCACCGTCCAGGATCCCAGTGTTTTGTGTTAAAAATAGATTTATTTCCTGTTCTTTTCTATGGGAATGAAAGGCTTAAAGTCTGTTTTTAGAAGAAAATGAAGTGGAAACCTGCTCCCTTACCATTCCAATGCCTGAAAAATTCCTTTCTGAATTAAAACTCCAGCTGTTCTTCAACAGTTTGGAGCATGGATAAAAGAATGGGCTCTTTCTAAAGGTAACCCCCTGTAATTTGGACTAAATGCTCACTTTTACTGTTTATTTAACAGGTAAAAAGCTGTAGACTAATAACCCCACCCCCTCACCCCCAACACTCTATTTTTTTGTGTGAAAACCAGGGTGTGTGCAGCTGCATTTGGTAAATATGGACTGGAACACACCATTTACCAACAGACCATTTTCTGTACACTTGGATGTTCAAAATTGAGAATTACATGTATGAAAATGTAATTTTTCTGTGATTATGTTTATGCATTTTACAGAGGGGAACCTGCAGCTGGATGTCTGGGGGGGGCATTAAAGGGTTAACCTGCAGCTGGACGTCTGGGGCTGAGTGGAAAAGCGCAACTATTTGGAAAGCAGCGTACAAATGAATGGAATCCTCAGTGACCTAGTTCTGCTCGCGCTCAGAGGACTCCTTGTTTTCAGACCTAGCCTGTGATCAAGCCTTTATCGGAGACTTGGGAGGTGAACGTATCAAAGCGTCCACGACCCATCCCGTCTGGTTATTATTTACATGATTATGTGTTACTTTAAACCGGTACTTGAACATATTCTGCATCAGACTGAGAATGACTACAACCTGGACGGAAAAAAAATCTATATCTGACCAAGTGTATTTTTCTTTTTTCTTGTTCAAATATCTCATCACACTTAAATTATGACTTTCAGGGGCCACATTTGATCTGCAGTGAGTCAGACCAGTAAAAAAAAACCTATAAATAATGACAACTACAAAATACTTTGTTATAGTGGAAAAAAATAACCTCCATTAAATAATGAAAATGCTTACTTTTATAAACTATCCAAACAAAAAAGTTTGGAATAACCTGAAAAAACTGAAATTTGTTGAGAAAATTAAGTGTAATTTAAAAAATATTCTACCTGAACTCGTATCATGGTTCAGGTCTACAAAGACACTAAACACTTAGTAACAGAAGAAGAAAATGGTTCAAATTGATCCTAATTTTCTTTAGATATTTCATGTTGTTGATATTTGTTCAAATTATTCATATTTTATTATTACAGTATCATTTGTAAATGTACATATTTTAATCCATTAATGTTATTTTTTGCACAAAACCAAAGACAAATATTTGAAGTTATCATTATTTATTTACAGGTATATTACAATATTTTTTTCCCCACATAAAACCGAGAAGAAACTATGGAGTCATTATACTTTATAGGTTAATACACTAGAAAAAAATCTAAATCTTACATGTGTATTGTCATTTCTACTCCAAATATCTCATGACACTTAAAATAAGACTTTCACTGGCCTCATTTGATCTCCAGTAAAATAACACGATAACTGACAAAAATAATGACAACTCCACATTTTTGTCTTTGTTTTGGCTCAGAAAAAAACTTTTATAAACTATCCAAACAAAAAGACAGAAATAAACTGATTAATCACAATTATATTTGATCCGATATGGATTCGATTGAGTATTAATTGATTGATTCAGATTAATTTAGTGAAGTACAGTTTTATGTTGTCACCTGGTTGTTTGGCAGCATGTCAGCACTGGGATCAATATTGGTATTGGAAAGAGAATAAACCTGACATTTGAGCAGTCAATAGATGAACTTGTTCTGAAATCATCAACGGGACAGAGTGGCTCAGACACGACATGGCAGATGGCTTCTAGGGTTCAGGTGCATTACTATCAATCTGAAAAACTCAGGAAAATCCATTTCATCCATTGTTAACCAATTACTCAAAATTAAAATGATCAGATCTATTTTTCTTTTACCCAGTTCTCTTGATGTAGAGGTGGTTTTAGTTCTGATTTGGTCAATAATAGTGATTGACCAATATGGATTTTTTGGGGGGGGGCCAATACTAATTTGCTTTGATATTTCTAAGCCGATATTTGCAGTTGATACTGATTTTCTTTCTCTGTGAAATGAAAACAAATGTCAGAAAATAATTTTTTTGAAGGAAACATTTATTTAACTAAAAATAATCTGAAACTACTGGTTAAAAAGGATAAAGGTAAAGTAGAACAGTGAATTTTTCACACCATAAACCTTATATTCACATCAAAAATATTCAGTCACTTAATTTTTCAGGCAATTCTTTGTAAAGTAAACATCCAGGTGAGATAGAACAGGTAACAGTATCTGTAACAACATGCAAGAGCTGTGAACTTCATCTGTCCCTAAGTCATGGAATAAGAAAAAAAGAACATATCGGCCAACGAAACAAGCCCATACTGACACTAGGAAAAACACAGCAAATATCGGCCCCATATATCAGCCAGTTGATATATCAGTCTATCATTAGTCCATGAGCAGCGTCCAGGAAAGGTGTAATTTTGTTAGGAGCAAACATGGGCTGAGAACCACCAGGTGTTGTAATTAAATAATATTTTCTGACTTTTTTTTCCATTTAACAGAAAAAAAAAATCAGTATCTGCTCCAAATATCAGCTTAGAAATATAGGCGGTAATACAGACCATCAGCTAAGGCTGATGGGGGGGGGGTCGCTATCCGTATCAGCCCCTAAAAGTCCATATGGGTGGATCACTGGTGTTGTGTAATAGTCTGTGTAACTCAGTGTGTGTTGTTTCTCAGCCTAAACCGGGTCTGATGAAAACCTGGGCTGAAAATCCACATTCCAGGTCCAGGCGGTAAGCGGTTCCGGCGCTGGGGATACTGTCTAGGAATGCAGGGGGGAGGGGGGGCTTTTCCAGCGTGGGGGGAAAAAGACACAGTGGAAAAGGAAAACTGATTCCACCTTCAGTGGGTCTCCTGAGTCCACTGCGGTATGGTGTGTGTGTGTGTGTGTGTGTTTGTTTGGGGGGGCTGGAACAGCTGAAACCCACCCAGTCCTGGGGGGTGTATCGGAGTCCAATAGTCCTGGACCAGTATTCAACAGGTCTATAATTAAGGTCAAGAGCTGAACTATAAAATAATCGTTGATGTTATTCCGTCCATTTGTCAGTTTTCTGCAGACTTGTGTATTTGTGTATATTGCAAATTCACAGCTGTGTTAACTGTACAGGGTAGTATGAGCTGTGCCCATTCACTGGGCATATGCTCCGCCCATTTATTGTGGCCAGACTGCTGCGGATGAAAACTGTAAATTCTGAATCTGACACAGAAGGAGAATGCATGTGGTTTCTGAACATGTAGTTTTACTAGATGAGCTGTACTGAATACTGCCAAACATACACAGACACTTCCTTAAACAGTCACATACATATCTAACTGCACATCCCAGAATACCTTGTGCAGGTGTCTTTTAAAGTAACAGAACCTTTTTCAGTTTGACTTACATTACAAACACTCTATGTTACAAAGTGAGTGAAGAAGCAAGAGGTTGAGTGTTATAAATATGTAGAAAAATGACTTTGGAAACACACTCCTAACTTTTTCCACTGACTGTATGACAGACACATGTTATGAACCTTAACTAAAGACAATTTCTTGGAATTATTTGATAATCAGTTCGTTGAATTGCACTGCATATGTTTGAATAGAATAAATGTGTTGAATCAGAATGGGTTTAATTTGTCCGTATTGTGATTTTTTTAGTGGAAGTCACGTCACATTATGAGATACCGCACACGTATCTTTAATATATGGGATCGTAGATGTAATATCCAAATGTCTATTGTATTGGTCTGAACACAAAGATTCCCCAGTCAAGTGGAAACGATGAGCTGTGACTGATTCAGTGACTGATTCCGTCTGTGGGTTCATAGGGTGGATTGGTTAGTGGTTTTTGTCACATGGTCCAGACGGTTCTTTGGACTCATCTCGAGTCTTTTCTTGTCGTATTCCTCTCATCCCTCTGTCCTGGTCTACATTTACATACTGGTCCATATCCAGCAGTGACACACGTCCTGTTCAATAGTCTGTGTTTAAACCACGGCTGTCAAACTCATGTCAGTTAACTTCCACATTCAGCCAAATTTGATCTGCAGGTAAATAACATAATAATATAGAAATAATGTCAATTTATCCAAACTTTCCTGTTTTAGAGCAAAAAAAAAAAAAAAATTACATGATGATGTTTTCATCTACTATCTTTTAAAACAATTTTAATAACATGAACGTAAAAGTAAGTACAATATTAACAATATTCTGTTTTTCATTTACATGTACATTATAACTTACAGATGCAATGGATCTAGAAATACTGTAAATGTTGTACTGATGAGTTTGGATAAACACAAATGAGTTGTGATACGAGGACAGCAGTTTTGACCTTTGTTTAGTATTGTAATAAAAGACAGACTGGACCTAAAACACCACAAATATGATCAGAAACTTTAATTTAATAACATATTCCACCTGCAGTGCTATATACAGATAATAGCAGAACATCTTAGACTAATAACTGGATTGAACAAAACATTTATGTATTCAGTTAATATTGATGAATAATGAGTTCAACAGATTCAGACTGAAAATATCTCTGATAGAAGAACAAATATGATTAATGTTAATAGAAAATTTACTTATGAGTCTGAATAAATATAATTGTTAAAATTAATAGAACATTTATATATGGGTCTGAACAAATATTAAAAATGTATAAAACATTTACATATGAGTCTGAATAATATTATTAAAGTTAATAATACATTTACATATGAGTCTGAATAATATTATTAAAGTTAATAATACATTTACATATGAGTCTGAATAATATTATTAAAGTTAATCGTACAGTTACATATGAGTCTGAATAATATTATTAAAGTTAATAATACATTTACATATGAGTCTGAATAATGTTATTAAAGTTAATCGAACATTTACATGAGTCTGAACAAATATTATTATTAAAGATAATGGTATATTTACTTATGAGTGAACAAATATCATTAAAGTTAATAGTGTATTTACATATACAAGTCTGAACAAATATTAAAGATAATAGTGCATTTACACAAGTACTTTTGAGGTTTACTTTTATATTAGCTAGAATTTTCTGTTTTTTTTTTTCTAGAAGTGATACCGATATTTTCCAAACATTTCCATAAAATAGAATTCTTCAGGTGAAAAAATGAACCTAATTGAGAACTGATTGGTGGAACTTTAATTTTTGACACTGATTTTCACTTTGGCTGGATCTGGCCTGTCTGGAACACTGCAGTAAGGTTCTGTTACCATGGTAACGGCAGTGGTGGCGTTCTGTATCTGAACTTCCAGACGTCGGCGTGCTCGGCTCCGTGTCTTTCTCCAGCTCTCATTGACTGTTCTATCAGTGACTGAAAAGTCTTGCCTCTGGTTTGGGCGCCAAACTATTTCATGTCGCCCACGCATGAGCAAACAGTTTATTTGTGGAAGTTGACGGCGTGTTCTGTGAACTGGTCCTGAACCTCAGGAATGGGGACAGACAGCCTGCCAAGAGCAGCAGAGAAAGACTGAAAAGGCCCCGCCTCTTCCTCTGGGTCTTCACAGTAAAAGCCCTGGTCTTTCCTCTTCTGCCCCCACTGCCAGTCGGGGCTTTGGGCTTTTGTTTTGTGCACGAATCGACCAACATAGATTTTTTTTTGGGATCAATACTGATTCTTTTTACACCAGCTTTAGCCCATGATTGTAGACTGCAATATATTCTTAAGCCAATATTTGGAGCCGATACTGATTTTTTTGTTTTATTTTTTTTCTCTGTCAAATGAAAACCAATGTGAGAACATAATTGGAATTAGAAATTAAAATGACTGTTAAACATGACCAAACATACACCTTCTGTTTCATCCTTTTTTCTTCTCTTCGTTCTTTTTTCCCATTTTTCTTTTCCAGTTTTTATTACTCTGTTCTGTTCTGTTCTTTGTTTCCTTTTGTCCTTTTTCTCTCCTTTTTTGTCTCTCCTTACTTTTTCCTCTTCTTTTTTCTTTTATTCTTTCCTTCTTTTTCTTTTTTCTTTTCTGTATTCCTTCGTTTTTCCCTTTTGCTCTTTTTTCCCCCTTTTTCTTTGTTTTTTATTTTTTCCTTCACTTTTTTCTCCTTTTTTGTTTTCTCTTCTTCTTTTCCTCTTTTTCTTTCACCTCTCAGTAAATCATGGCAGGGGACAAAAGAGCTGATTGACCAAAGCAACAGGACGATACCAATACAAGAAAAAAAACAACCTAAATATCGGACCATTAGTTTTATGTGTTTAGTTGGCATCTTGAACTGCTGGAAGGAGCTGCTTGAGTCTCTGAGCGGCAGATGAGGTGTCACTGATTGTAGGGATTAGACAATCAAATGCTGTATAAATCCCTGAGATTTAGTTTCTTGGTTTCTTTTGAACTCTGATCCCAGATCTGCTTTCTCCACCTGGCTGGATTACAGCACCATGAGCTGCATCTGTACTGGCTTTTCCATCAGATATATGTGCAAAACTTTACCCATATTTTTATCTCTCTCTCTCCCCTCCCTCTCTCTCTGTGATACTTTTGTGTCAGTTCCCAAGTGACGTTTACTGTATCGTATCTAACGTTTAAGTGATTTGTCACCATTTTTATATATTATTGTCAGTACTGTTTTTTGCTTTCTGTGAGAATCATATATTTTCCTGTATTTATTTCTCATATCACGTATTAAAAACGTGTCTTTTTCAGTCCAATCTGTCATTAACTGAACATAAACACAGTATGTTCATCCACTGTCACTGATCTAACTCTATTGCTTTTACTTGTGAATTAATGTTAGAGATGATGGTGTTTCCATAGTAACTGTGACGCCTCTGAATGTCCATATATGGTCATATTTGATGACCATAAATTGATGACATACTTGATTTTACACAAATTATTTTCATACATTAGTAGGATTAGTGGAAAATTTGCTTTGGGATCACAGGTATGTTGAACAGGTTGAATAGATTTTATGCCAGTTTGTCTCAAACTGAGAGTTGAAATCTAATGAAAATAAACAGAAGTGTGCGTGTGAGAGTGGGCTGTAACTAACCTGTTCAGATTAGGGTTTTTGTTAAGGAAATCATGAAAACTAGAATTAAACATTTTCATTAACTGCAATGAACAAAAACTAGAATTAAAAAACAAACAAAAACCCCAATAACTAACTGAAACTGTATTGTGTGCTTATAAAACTAAGTAAAATCTAGCAAAATTATGTGTATGTGTGACAGTGTAACTAAAGTTGGGAGGAGGCAGTAGAAAAAGTCCTGTATGATGACATGGAAGATAAAGCAGAAGATAAAAGTTATGGGGGGAAAATTAAAACAAATAATTAACATTTAAAAACAGATATAAAAAAACCCATAAACAAATACAAAACTAAACTAAAATTTAACATTTAGAAAAATAAAACAAATAAAAACAAGTAAATCTGCTCTAAAAAAAACTAATTAAAACTAACAAAATTAGAGAAAAAAAATAACATCCAAACTAAATAAATTTAAACTATAATGAAAAATCCAAAACTATTCTAACCTTATTACAGATTCAGATGTGACTCGTTCTGCTTGATGTCTTCACATAAAGTTTGGAAAAGTAGTTTGACTTTTGCACAGTGTCAGGTTCATCTGGGTTTATATTTAGTCTTGATTTGGACATCAAATGTGCATATGTGCTTGTGAAGTTGACGTTCTCTCCTTAGATCTTTATCTAACATTTTGAAAACATTATAAAATAGTTCTATCAGTACAAATATTCTAATGAACAGGACCACCTCCTGTGTGGATGTGGAGCAGCTGCAGATATAGACACATAATAACCTGAGCTTCAACAGAGAGCAGTGTAGCTGACATTGGCACAGATGAGGAACTTGATAATAAATTAAATAATTAAATGAATCAATTGTTGGAGCAAGTTTAAGGCAGCTGAAAAAGTTCCGCTCCTGCTTCGCAGGACAGTGACTGTTCAGCTTCGAGCATACGAGGCACATGCACAAATGTCAGTACTGGCAAACACTGTGCCGTGAGTGAGGCTTCACAGGTGAATAAGCTTCGCACACGCACTGTGATCACATTGGTCAGCTGTGTATGCATGTAGGGAACAGATGGAACAAACTTTTAGGAAGACGCACTTCACACTTTTGCATGTGCACACAGACATTATGGAACAGCTGGACGTACAGAACAGGAGAAGGTGAAAAGTTTCATCTGTGTTACCTCAGATCTAAAAACACATTTGGAACATCACCCCCCCTCTCTCTCTCCTTTTTTTTTTTTTTCTTTTTTCTCTTCTTATTTTTCTCTGTTTCTCTTCACCTGTCAGTAAATCATGGAACCAGAGAAAAAAGACCTTATCTGCCAATGCAACAGGACCATAGTGATACCAGAAACAGACAGAAATATCGGTCTATCATTAGTCTTTGTGCATATATCTGTACATGTTTGTACATGTCTGTATGTGTTTATGCATATATGTATATTTCTGCATGCAGACTGGGGTGGGGGGTATGAACAGGTGAAGGATACCAGTGTGTTTGTTTGATACCAGTCGGCATCGTCTCAACCAGATCAGACATACACACGTATAATGTTTCCTCATACTGTATTGCACACACACACACACATACATGCATATTACCCCCCACCCCCAGCAGCTGGCAAAGCTGGGGGGAGGGGGCATTGGACAGTGAAGTACAGTAGAGTTGGAGCAGTTTTTGGAAAGCAGTGATATTAAAGTGGCTGCATGTTTATGAAGGTCAGCTTCATCTGTAAACCCTCATATATATATATATATATATATATATATATATATATATATATATATATATATATATATATATATATATTTATATCCCACCCAGTCACAGTTCATTCATTACCTTTTTTTCTTATAGACTATTGAAGGATTAGGAAAATCACAGCTTATCAAATAATTGTTAATCAATAAGGTCAACCAACTAATGGATAACTTGCATCCCTAATTTGCACTGATAGCAGTGTTGGATATTTGCTGTTCATTCAGAATGTGATTGAAAGCCTATTTTTCTATGTATAATATAATAAGCCTATTTCTCTCTGTCTCTCTCTCTGTCTCTCTCTCTGTGTCTCTGTCTCTCTCTCTCTGTCTCTCTTTCTATCTCTCTTTGTGTTTCCACAGAAAAGAAAACACTGGGAGTCAAAAATACTTTTTGACATATAGAATAAAAAAAAACAATAACCTGCATTTATAAAAAAAGGGGAAAATGAACAACTTCCCTGTCATGCTTGGGGGTTCACCTCAGTCATACACGTATTAGTGCTTTGATGACCCTTTTGAAAATAGGCTATCTTATCTAAAATGAAGTAATCACCGGTTAACCTTTGACCCTGTGGGACTATGTCATATAAATTTTTAAAAATTTGTATTTCTTTTTGCACAATCTGAGCCTGTGCGTTTGGGTTCAGGTCCATCACCGGGTCTTCAGATATTTTTCTTTTCTTACATTTCTCCATACTTGGCATTCCTGGGGTTCAAAGTTGCGACAAACAGGGTTTTAGGGGGAGGATACAGTTTATCAGCTTCCACAAGTATGACATATATTTTAAGTGACAAAAAACTAGATATATTTATTTTATTAATATTTCAAGATCACAATAATCTTCCAATTTACAACTAAAATAATAAAAAAAAAACTAACACATGAAATATACTTCAATGAAATACTTAATTTCATTTTATTTTATTTTTTTATTTTTTTTTATTTTCGCCAAGCCCTTTGGAGCTGCAGCATAAAGATGAAAGAGCCACGTGTGTGTGTGTGTGTGTGTGTGTGTGTGTGTTTGTTTTCAAAGTGCAAATGAAAGTTCATGACTTGGAGGTGATAGGTCATGACCTGAGGAGGCCTCACCTCATCACATTAGGGATGTTGGGGATATACCCCTAACTGTTACTTCCAACAGTGTAAGCCTGGGTTTCAACATCTTCTTGGGGGAGGGCCCACTAGACCTTATTGCTCAAGGGCCTTTGGTTTGTGAATGTGCTCATATGCAAACCTGTGACCTGCTGCATGTGTGTCCATTAACCACCCACTCCTCATGACCCCACCTGAAGGCTGGAGATTTAGTTTTTTTGCAAGGAATGTCAAATTATCTCATTAAGATGAATTAGTTTGTCATATTTAGTGCTTTATTTTTAATCACATTAATTTAATTTTTAATCTCTAACTTTTACTGTTTCCTTTTTGATGTGCTAGCTTAAAACAGTGTGATTGATGGGTCTGATATTTGACATTATCTGAAACAAGAAAAGCAACAAGTTCACAACATACAGGAACATGTTCTACAGGTGTGAAGCTTCCTGAACAATGATGTATATGTTAATGGAAGGAACAAATGTACTAAGGCTAAGTCTTAATGGTGTATAGAAATAGAATATTTGAAGAAAATATGAAATGAAAAAAAGATGTAACAAGATTAGAAGTAATCATGATATGGAGAAGTGTGTGGATAAATCCAGATGTTTCAAAACATCAGGGTAATATTTTTTGTCATATTATTATAAAGTGGTACCTCTACTTACGAAATGAATTTGTTCCAAAAGTGTTTTTGTACCGTGAATTTTTTCGGAAATAGTCGCATTTTACATGTAAAAGGCCTGATTTGTTCCAAGGCCCCCAATACTATTCCCTAAACCGTTTAAAATTATAATTTTTTTAAATACCAATTTTGTATGAAATATGTGTTAAAAGTAAATTTAGATTTTAGATTTAATTTATTGGTCTCAGTGGGGAAATGTCTTCACTGGCTGAACATTAAACATTAAACCATTAAAATGAACCAGACATGCGGGTCATTTTCATACCATTGTGGTTGTTTTGTCACTTTCGCCTTCAGTGGTGTTTGTTGACAGATCTTTGGTGGGGTGTAGATCCAGGGACGATTGCCTTTGATGACTTTTCATGATCTTCCTGACAGTGTGCAGGGCATGTATGTCGTTGGGGTGAGCAATTGGCATGGCTCATTGACATTTTTTGGGGTGTTTTTTTTTTTTTGGTGGGGTTTTACCGGCATGTCTTTTGTTCGTGCTGGTGGAGTAATGGCTGACTCTTTTTTTTTTTTTTTTTTTTTTTTTAATCATCTCCTGTTTCACTTCTGTTGGTTGCACAGCTCCCTTCTTCTTTTCATTCATACCAGGAATCATTTTCTTTGGGCTCGTGATGGATAACAAATACGTACTGTGGTGGGGTTTTGGTGGACGCACTCAGAGGGACTCCCAAGGCAGCCGTATGCAAAGTAATAAGGGAAAAAAGTTTGACACTCACCATTGTCTGTATGGTCGGTACTCCTTTTGCTGTAGCCCACCATCATGTCCTTTTAAGTAGACCTGTTAGATGGATAACACAATTCATCCACTGCGCTGACACGTTGTCATGGTGACAACTTGTTGTCACAGTCTCTAGCTGCTAGCTATAAAAGTTCTATTACCTCACGGCAGCTTTGCGTTTTATGTTTTGAGTAATCGTTCTAAACTGACGCGAAATCGTCAATTAATTGAGCTCTGCACAAGCTCTATGTTTGCTGTTAATAAATTTTGTCTTGTATAGCTAATGTTCAAATTCATAATTTTTAAAGAAAGGGTATGGAGAGACCACAAAGCTGCCTCTTTATAACCTAGACTACAATGCAGAAGAGTTACTGCAGTGGAATGACTGATGCAGGATGGCTTTTTTTAACATTTTTTTTTACCAAATTCAGAAAATTATGACCGGACATCATTGATGCGGTCAACCATTGGTCAAACGGTCATCGGTTAACATCCCTAGTTTGGAGTCAGTTTTACATCGGCATCAGGCTGTTATTCATACTATTACAGAAATATTAGTGTTGAATTTGCTGCACCAGCATCTGCCCTGCACAGTGATGAAGTTGTTTGTTTGTTGTCATCAGACCACAGTGATAAGTTGGGGCGTCCCGATCTGATATTGATATTGGAAATCAGTCCAATATCAACCAAAAACCACTATCAGATTTTAGGAAACAGTGTCTAAAATCTCCATCTTCCAGTCCTGCACCAGTGCACTACAGGTGAACTAATGGAGTCATGTGACAGAAATACTGATGTTACAGTCTTGCACACTCCACTTTACAAACCCACTGGTACCCATGTACATTACACCCATGACCAGACCCTTGATTAAACCCATTGTCAACTTTGTAAATCACTTTGAAGGACTTTTTTTTGTGGCTAAAACACATGCCATAAATGCAGCCTTTTTACACATGTGGCCAGATGTAAATAACTGAATTGTTTGCACTTTAAATGTGTAATCAGGGTCTTCTAATTTACTTTTCATTGTTTTTATTCAGTTGTAGAATACTGTAGATATTATGTTGAAGGTTAAAATTTATGTAACCAGTTGCTGAGTTATAAATGGGTCCGTTCTTCTCAGACCTACTGTTACTGACTGTTGATCTCTGTTTCACTAACATCATTTGATCAAACCATTTCTAACATTCCACACTACAAAATAAGTCATAAAAGTTTGTATAATTCATGCCATTATCATATCTGATTGATATTGGTATCTGCCAGTTTTCGAGGCGGCAATATCAGTATCATATTGGAAGTGAAAATCTTGTATCGGGACATCCCTAACAAAGACACATCTCAAATGTACCGGAAACTGTGAACTAACCTCACAATACTCCGTGGAGTATCCTGCTTCCTCCCAGCAGGTACAGAAATAAACCTTTCTTCCAGAAAGGAAAATAATAGTCATTCTTGTAAAAGGAAGGAAAGGTGGGGGTTGGAGGCTTAGAAATGTACAGGCCTCGAACTGCCATTTCCTTAAATAGAGTTGTGGGCTTCTCCGTCCAGCGCTGGCAGAGTGAAGGCTCACATTCCCAGCATAGCTGCCACTGCCACATTCAGACCCCCACCCCCCCACTCTGCTCCACACTGGAGCTCTGTGTGCACTTCCACAGGTCCTCCTTTAACCCACCAGGGGAGTGGTGGTGGTGGGGTGGGTGGGAGTAACGATGGCAAAGAAACACCAACGTAACAGGGTTTTACACCAGGTGCCTTTAGAAAACAAATGTGATGCATCAATATTCACTGAAATGCTCATGAAGGAGGCAAAATGCATTATGGGGAATGTATTCTGACCACAGAAACATACTTTTTTGGATACTCGACGAGGAGAGACCACTGATGTGGAGTTGCAATATCTGTGTTTTTTAATGTTCAATGAATATTGTGGATACATGTACCACTGTTATTGTGGATACATGTACCACTGTTATTGTGGATACATGTACCACTGTTATTGTGGATACATGTACCGCTGTTATTGTGGATACATGTACCGCTGTTATTGTGGATACATGTACTGCTGTTATTGTGGATACATGTACTGCTGTTCACCTTGGTGTTCAATCTGAAATGCAAATTCGTTTTAAAAAAAATCTTTTTTGTGTTTTCTTTCTTTTTTACTCATGTCTTCCATCCTCCTGCTGCTTTGACCGAAGAGTTCCTTGTCCTCCATCATCTTCCTTTGTGTTAGTGACGTAAACATCTTCTGCCACATTCAGTAGTCTGTGCAAAATGCTGCGCGTTGAGCTTTAAAACTAAATAAGTGGTTCCTGAAGGGAATCCATTTCTGGATCCTTTTTTGTAATAGAGGTACTGGAATAACTGTAGGAATGTTTTCAGCCTTTCACTTGCCATGGATTATATTCAGACTACTATGATGATGATGCTGAAACAGTAGATAATTGCTGCATTATTTGAATATTTAGTGGTGTGAGTGAACAGTTTTCTGCATTTGTCAGTGGGGCAACTTCAGTGACCTGTGATGGACTCCTTCTTTTTGGGTTACTTACACAGTAGATGTAAAACAGGACGCCATCACGTACAGTAGTTGTGATGATGCATTTCCTTTTCCTGCCCTGGTGGTGGACAGGTGTTTCCCTGGTAACGGTCTGATGGTCTGCTGTTGAAGACATCATGGAGTATAAATAAATAATCCAGCGTTGGCAGGTGTCTGTGCTGCAATAATCAAACAGCTTCCTCTTCCTGCTTCATTGAGTCTCACAGGTCTCGCTCTGTCTGTTGGTGATGATGTCATCTCTTTTGGCGATGATGTCATCTCCTCACCTCCATCAGCTTTGAATTCATCAGAAACGGTTAGGTCCTGGAACTGGATTGAACACGAGGCGCTGAAGTCCAGCATAGACGTCTCTCCACTGTTCTGATGTGTTTCATTGTTCACATGTGAAGGCAGTACTGTTTGGCTCTGAGACAGAGTTGTTTTTTTAATGAAAGCTTTCCTTGTTTTGCTCCCATTCAACAATAAATACAGAACAGTTTGTTGTGTCATGGTAGTAACTCACACCAGAAACACACATAAGCCAATCCCACTGTGATCCTGGTGGCTCCTATGGAGCTGGATAAGTCTGTGGTTCAGTTTTATGCAGATGTGTGAAACATTTATCATTGGATTAGAGTGAATTATACAGTATTAGATTGGATCATATTCGATTGAATACATTTAGATTAGGTTAGATTAGACTAGACTGGGTTATATTATATCCGATTTGACTGCATTAGACTGGATTACATTGGGTTACAATGGATTATTATAGATTACGTTATATTAATAATGATAATAATCTAATAGATTATCTTCGATTCAATCGAATTACACAGATTCAATTCTATTAAAGTTCATTGAGCACACAGCAAGGAAATTCACTGGTCAAGGCAGCAACAGAATTAAATTCAACAGGTTTTGTCTAAAAAGTGAGGGTCACAGGAAGCTTTTCAGAGTCATATGATGCTAAATCCAACTAATATCCAGGAACAAGTAAAAAACTGTTAGTGGTTCGTGTAAATGGAACCACTAACCTGTGGCTAATTAGCTTTCATCATGTTTCACTGTCGTACACTTTGACCAAAGCGTCAGAAAGTTTAAAATGTTAATTCCTCTGGACTTGGCTGTAAAGGAACAGAATGGAGTTTGATGCTGAAATATCAGCGTTTCTTCTACACAGGTGAGTTTGATTCTGAGGCTTTTGAAGGTATGGCGTTATTATGTGAGGTGGTTCTCATCTTTGATAAGTTGCCATATGTTGAACCACATTTCAGAATAAGCTGTAACAGTTCTGACCTTGTTTGTTGGATTCAAACAGATCTGTTGTTTAGTTATTGACGGTGAATACAGAATAGGAAAATGGACAGCCATTAGTTATTTTACTGTAGCTGTTTTCAGTCTAAAAACAGAGCTAAACTAATAGGGCTAAGCTAACAGAGCTATCATGTAAACTATCAGCTGACACAGTATTATTTTTTACTTTCTTACAATAAACACCTGAGTTTTTAGACAGTAGTAAAAAACAAACAAACTATATGACACCATAATACAGATGTGTGTCAGCAATGAGCTTCATATTGGATTCATTCTCTGATCCAGTCTGTGGAAACGTGGTTCAGAAACCACACTGACCCCTGCTGGTTACAGTTTGGCATATCGGCGTTACATAGAAACACTTGAATGCAACAGGTGTCATTCATTGCTGTCTGAATGTAGAGGTGACTATTGGGGTTAAAGGTCAAGCTTTGTTTATCTGGCGGATTTGCTCAAATCTGGTAGCGTGTTGCTATTAGCTCTGTGGATGATAAGGAATGAGAAAGGGCCACGTATTGTGACCAAGAGGAGATTGTTTTGGATGAAAACATTAAAATCATTATAGGTTCACAACACTGTATTTGAAATTTCTCTTGGCGGGACATTTTAGAGGTATTTTGACAGATTTGTGTTACTAAATGACCCACAGTTTTACTTTGAAATTAATTTTGCTTTAGTTGGACCATAAGGCATTATCCAAAACAAGGAGCTACTTTGTATTGAAATAAATGTTGGAATGGCAATCAATTAAAGTTGGTTCTCTGATGGGGCATTACTGTGTTTTGACCCTACAGTAGCTTTCCAGAAAAAAAAACAGTTTTAGTTTAGTTCAGCTTTCAGATCGGTAACTTAGCATGTTACATTAAAGTATTCGATGAAAATCTGTCAAATCTACTCAAAGCTACATGTGCCTCTGTGTAGTGCTTTTCTTGCATTATAATAGTTTGTTTCCAGAAAAGGTTCATTTATGTTTATCTCTGTTCACAGGGTCAGGAGACTAAACTGTGTCACTAAAAAGTCAGAAGTCACAAATACAATTTACCAAAATAAAAGCTACTCAAAATAACTGCAGAAAGAAGTATCACTGTGTCAAAGAACAGTAACAAAGGACAGGGATGTTCTGATACAACTTTTTTATTTCCAGTAATATACCAATATTGCAGCCTTCAGTATTGGCCAAAACCCATATTAATCTGATACGATATCAGCATGAATCATACCGTATATACTTTTATGATGTATTTTGTAGTGTGGAATGTTAGGAAAGGTTTAATCTAGTGATGTTACTCAAACATAGAACAACAGTAGGTCTGAGAAAAACTGACCCAATTATTATTAACCAACTGGTTCCGTACATTTTAACCTTCATATATATATATATAAAAATATAAACAATTGAATAAAGAAATGGTACATAAATTAGAAGACTCTGAAAAATAACCTAAATACATCCAATATAATCAAACTATACTTTTTTAAGTATAAGCAATTCCAAGTTAATTGCAGTTATTTTTTACTGTCAGTATATAACTGAGGGGTTTTGGCCAAAAACACCAACACAATATTGTCAACTGCCCATAAAAACATGCAGGTACAAGTTTTTAAGAATGGGGGTATGGGCTCAGGCGAAGTTGAACAAAGTTTGGGAGGGTAGCTGGACAGGAAGTGATAAAATAAAAGTAGATTCATGAATATAACCGTGGTTGACCCACAGTTAGTTTTATTTGGAAGTGAACTTTACATCTGGCCACAGATGTCATTGGGCATCATTTGTGGCCTGTGTCTGAGCCAAAAATAAAGCCCCTACGTGATTTTATGTAGACAATGTGTTTAATCAGGGGTCTGGTTGTGGGTCTAATGTACATGGTACCAGTGTGTTTGTAAAGTGGAGTGGGTGGGACTCTAACACTGGTACTTCTGTCACATGTTTCTGTTAGTTCACCTGCTGATCAGTACACTTGGATCACAGATTTCAAGTGCAGTTCAATAAAATCTGATAGGTCGACTCATTTTTTGGGTGATATTGGACCGATTTCTGTTACCAATATTGGAAGGGGACACCCCGTTAAAAGATAGTTGGTGAATTTAAAGCAGTTGTGAATGGATCATATGAGCAGTGGGTCTGTGTTTGTCCCGCCTATATGTTGATGGACAGAATTTGACTGGTGTCCACTTCCTGTGGTGGTTGAATTGTTGAAACATTACACTGGGCTTTTCTTTTTTCTTTGGGACCAGATGTGGATGAACACGTCTTCGTCTTCCTCCCCCTTGGTGCGTCAGTGTCAGTAGGTCACACGTCTTCATTCTTGTCGTCTGTTGTCTGTCCTGTGTTGAACGCATTGTATCTTCATCATGAACCAACCCGTAAGCCCCCCCACCCCCACCCCCCATTCCCTTTTTCCTACCTTGCTTTACTCCTTCCTTCCTACTTTGTACCCCCCATTCCCTTTTCATTCCTGAGTTGTTCTCTCCCTCCTTCCTTCCCTACCGTCTTTCCTTCCTTGCTTCCTTTCTTCCTCTCTTCTTTGTTCCCTTCCTCCCTCCCTCCTTCCTTCCCTCTTTACTTCCTTGCTTCTTTGTTCTCTCTCTCTTTCTCTCTCTCTCTCTCTCTCCCTCTTTGCTTCCTTCCTTCCTCCTCTCTCCCTCTATTCCTTCCTTCTTTCTTCCCTGTCTCTTTCCTTCCTCCTCCCTCCCTTCCTTCTCTCCTCCTCCCTCTTCCCTCCCTCCCTCCTTCCTTCTTCCCATGCTCTCTACGTTTGTGTCCAGGCTGCAGAATCCCACCCAGCCCTCATGTTGGGACATGCTGTGTGTTTGTGGTGGTGTGTGTGTGTGTGTGTGTGTGTGTGTGTGTGTGTGTGTGTGTGTGTGTGTGTGTGTGTGTGTGTGTGTGTGGAGGGGGGGGGTGATGTAGTGCAGAGCAGAGTAGAGCATTAGATCACTTCCATCACATATTTGTGGGACCACACCTCTCATACACTGACTGAATGAACAATTGCACCACCTCTTACCTCACTTTCACTCTGGTCTTCTCTGTTCTGCTTTTCTTTTCACTCTCGGCTCTTCCACACTCATGTGGACTCCAGACTCTTTTATGCAGCACTTCTGTTACAGTGATACTTGGCCTTTATTCTGGAGCGACATGTGTGCAAATAAAATGGTGGATCATTTGGTCTCACCTCTAGTTTCTTTTCCATTGATCCTCAAATGACATGATGATAACTTGCACAAATGGTATATGACCCAAAATGGCAATGGAAAGACCCTTTTTCACAACTACATTCAGCTGAATTAAAAAAAAGTGGATGTCAATGGACGTTACTACATGAGAAGAAGAATTTGAACAGAAACATGGTGGGCTATGTGTGGACACACCAGGAAAACACATAATTTTTGATTTAGTAGAAGATAGAGGGAGGATAATGATAAATGTATCTGTAAAACAACATATTTACATTCATCTTTATGCTTGTGAAATTACTGCTTGTGTCATCTCATGACATTTGTGCTTTAATGGAAAAAGTGATACTATGTACTACTGTTTTGTTTTTTTGTTGTTGTTTTTTTTTTTTTTAAATTTTTTAAATATCAGTAAAGTTTTGCACGATGGAAAAGCAAGTACAGTTCCATTCAGATATAGTAAAAAGTAGCACAAAATAATACAAACAACAATATAGATATACATATATAAAGCTCTAAATGCGCGCACACACATAGCTCTAAATAAAACCACAATTTGAATATTAACAAAATTATCATTTAAAAAGGGCTTATTTAAACATAGTATAACAAAATAAAAAGTACAATATAATAAATATTATTATACAATATAATACATCTATATTACCCTAACCCTAACAATATACTGGTGTGTAAAGCATTTTTGTCATTAAAATAATATGACAGTAAAAGTTTTTTATTTCTTATGTGTTTTCCGAGCTGTGTCGATGGTGAAACCTGGTGTGATCTGGGTTCATGTGACGCCCGACTTGATCAGGGCACTGTTTGTGTTCAGTGTAAATGTCCAGAGGCAGCGATGGTGGCAGGGGTGTGTCCCGTTCTGTTGGGATGAACTCCAGTGTGTGGACTGAGCATTTATAATCAACCCACATGAATCTTTTGGGCCGATAGCAATTTTCTTTTCCTTCAGCCTTAAACAACGTGGTACAGGCCGATATTTGAACCCGGTACTGACTTTTTTTTTCTGTTTCAAATGGAAACAAATGCCAGAGAATCTTCTTTAATTACAATTAACAAATATGGTGTCAGTTAAACTAATATATATGAGCAAATGTGCACCTTCTCTCTTTTTGTTTTTTTTTTTACTCTCCTTTTTTTAGCTTCATCCGGATGAGCTCCAGATAGAGATACATTTACTTTTTTTTGTTTTTTACATTGTATTTATGTATTTTAAAATGTTTTTATGTATTATTTAAAAAATATTTATTTTATGTGTTTAATATTTTGCAATTATTAATTTTTATTTATTAATTTTTAAACGTAATTTAGTTCTATAATTTAGAATTTATTATTTATTCATTATTATTACAAACTTGGTCCTCATGAAACATGTAAACAAGTTTGTGTGTGTGTGTGTGTGTGTGTGTGTGTGTGTGTGTGTCTTATCTGTTGTGTTGGCTGCCTTGGCTTTAAGCGCTGTCACTTCGTCTATATTTAGCAGCAGAGGAATCGTGTGTCCAAACCATCTCCACCAGTTTGTGTGTTTGTTTGTGTGTCCATGCTCATAACTGCTGTGTAACCAATGAACTAAAACCATCCCATTGTTTCCACTATTGTCACTATTGTCATGTGATCAGGGTCAGATGTGGAGGACAGTTCAGGGTAACCGTTAAACCCAGGTGATGTATGCAGAATCCTTCTGCCTGTTGTGTCTTCCTCTAACTTCTTCTCCTCTTCTTCCTCTTCCTGTTCTTTTTCCTCCTCCTCTGCATACATAAACCTGACATTTCCTCCTTCTTCTCCTTCTCCTCTCCCTCCTTCTGCATACATAAATCTGACATTTCTACCTCCTCTTCCTTCTTCTCTTACAGTCTGTAGTTTCCTCTTCCTTGTTCTCCTCCTCCTGAATATATAAATCTGTAATTTCCTCCTCTTCCTGTTCTTCCTCCTTCTCCTCTCCCTCCTTCTGCATACATAAATCTGTCGTTTCACCTAATGTGTACCGATTGTCTGCCTTGTGTTTGTGTTGTTCTGTCTGTAAGGTGAGAAGGTTGACTGTGTGTGTGAATTCTCTTCTGTTTGTCCCTGGGTGCCAGGACTGGATGGCACTGGAAGTTGACAGCAGAGAAATGCTGCGTCAGCCTCCGACACATGCCTTTGTGTGTCTTGGGTTTCACAGTTTGGGTCTGACTTTCCTTTTCAGTGTTCAGCTGTGATTCATGACTTCCCAGAATGCCCCTGTGTCTCCGTCTGGCACAGTAAGAACTCTGTACCTCTGAGCGGGCTGCTTCGTCTGTGTTTTCACTGTTCCTGAGTGGAAACCTTTACAGATTCAGATGCATTATTGTCTGGTCAGTAGGGTCAATCCTCTGAGCTGAAAACCCAACAGAAACCAGTGGAAGGTTCCACCAGTCTGTAGTATAGTGTTATTTTTTCTGATACGGTCCTCTGAATTCTACAGTGGGCTTGTTTACATGATAATCTTTATTCCTGTTTAATTCAGAATACAGGTTTATTCTGCTTTAACATGACAATGTAATCACCCAATTCCAGTTGAAAATAACTATTCTGAATTAAACTGTGCTGGTGTTTGGTCCCAGTAGATCCTGTGGGCCTCCTCCTGTCGACCTGGGCCCCCTGGCATCATACTCTAAGCCCATAGCTAGAAATTTGGGTTTTAGGATGGGCAGTTATTTTAAATTGCACAGTCAAATTGGTGCAGTAGTGAAGTCCAGTTTTTTCACCTCAGGCAGTTGGCAAAGGTGAAACCCTTCCAGTTTAGGCAGGACTTTGAAAGAATAATCCATGCCTTTATTACACCTCGGCTGCATTACTGTAACGCATTGTACATTGGAGTCAGTCAGTCATTGCTGTCACGCCTCCAGCTAGTTCAGAACGCTGCTGCACATCTTTTAACTGGAGCACAGGAACAAGAGCATTTAACTCCCATTCTGGCCTCACTCCACTGGCTACCCGTGTATTCTAGAGTTCATTTTAAAAAAATCATATATTTGTTTTTAAATCCTTGAATGGTCTCGCCCCGCCTTACCTCTCTGAGCTGCTCCACCAGTACACTCCCACCCAGACTCTGAGGTCATGTGACCAGTTACTGTTGGACACAAAAACATCAAACCAAAAGCTCAGAGGGGAAAGAGCCTTTTCTGTTGCTGCTTGTGGAATAAACTGCCTTTGCATGTCAGACAGGCATCTACACTATCTAATTTTAAAACTTGTCTTAAAACACATTTTTACTCCCTGGCCTTTGACCCAGTGAGTCATTGATTTTAGTTCTTTTATTGTATGATATTTTATGTGTGTAATTGTAGTACTTTTTATTGTATTTTTAGATTTTTTTTGCCTTGTTCTCCTTTCTCTGTTTTGTGTTTTCTGCCTTTCTGTTGTCTTGTCGTGTGCAGCGCTTTGTGTCAACTGTGTCTGTTTTAAAGCACTTTTATAAATAAAGATGATGTGGTATGGTAACTGAATTCATAATAAATTCACTCTTATTTCACTTTTATTTCAGAATTAAATGGTTCCTCTGACATGAGAACAGTTTATTCCTCTTTAATTGCGTGCCCATCATTCTGCACATGCTCCTTGTCTTGTCCTGTGGCCATGTTCTGTGCTGCCCGGGATTATTGTGGGAATATATTCCTAGATGGCTGCCCAGAACATCTTTGGTTCTCTAATATTCTTCTCTTCTTCAGATTTTCAAAAAGAATTAGTATGTTGATTTGTTTGAACTGCTGCTTGATAATTAAAAAATAAATAAATGCAAAACTCACACTTAGTATCTGTTGCTAATTGAAACAAAAAGAAACAGGAAGCAGGCGCAATTGTATCAGCAATCTGTGCATTCAGAACCCTCTCTACCCCCAGCTCTGAAATCAGAATTAATTAAAACTTTATTTTGCATTGACATTTCCATAAAACCACCAAGAAAATTGCTGTAATTCCAAATTACTTTTTTCAGAATAAATAATTCTGAAGAAAAAAAAACCCAACATGATAAAGTAGCCAGTGTCTTTGAGTTTGTGATCTAAAGCTGAACATTCATGTCATCTCTGTTCTATTATGTTTGAATAATATATTTTCTATTTAAGTCTGGGTGATACGAACAATGAAAAAAGTTCTGGTTAGAACACTTCATTAACTAGAAAAGCTCTCTGAGAGCACAGACCTCCGCCAAGGTAGATACCCCCCACCCCCCCGAATCACCACCAAAATGAAATCATTTCTTCCTGTTCACATTTCCAACATCTCCTGAAAATTTCATCAAAATCCGTCCATAGGTTTTCGAGTTATCTTGAACAAAGACAGACAAACAGATAAACGCCGGCAAAAACATAACCTCCTTGGCGGAGGTAATAATCTATCTGTGAGTCTCTGAGAGGATAACCTTTATAAAAATTGACTGACTTTGCTTCAGGGTGGAAGTAGATCTTTGTTTTACTTCGTATAGATGTGGAACTTACACTGAGTCTGAAAAAGTGTTAAAAAAGAAACAGTGGTTTAGTTATGGTTCAGCCTCTTTTTGTTGATTTTCTTGTTTCATTTTTTCTTCTTCATATTTGTCCTTGTCAACTTTTAAACTCTTTACTAATGATTTTCCATAATCTATTGTTTTTTTTTTCTATTTTATTGTGAAGTGGAAAGGGGAGAAATGACAGCATAGATCTAATGTTTTCTAGATCAGCTCAGTAATGATTTCTGTAGTGTCTATAAACAGCTTCATAACCTGTTCATAAACTTCACCATTTTCTTCTTTCCGTCTTTGTCTATTTGTCCTGGTTCTTGACTTTTGACCTCTGCTGGGCATGATCTGTCTGAGTGGTGAGAGATACTACATCTCTGTTCACTCTGAGGATCCCCCCTTGACCTTTGACCCCATAAGAAACGGTGTGAAGTGGTGTTTGCTTCTTTCAGTGCATGTGAATGTTTTCCAGTCTCTGGTTAAATCCAGGAGTTTGACTCATGGAACAGTTGGTCTGGGGTTTGCCTCATTCAGAGGAATGAAGGATTACATCATCAACCCCCCCCCCCCCCGTCTCAGCCTCTCCTCCCTCTTAGTCTGACTCAGTCTTAGTCGAGATCCACATGAAAACGGGCATGTTCATATCTATCCAAAATGGATCCATCACATTTCCTGTTCCTTAAAAAAATTAGAGCTATCTCTCATACATTTTCGCGTCCAATACAATACGGATATTGTAACCTCGAGTATTGGCTGATATTGATCCGATATCAGCACAAATCCTGGCTATTTTTATTGCTTATTTTGTAGTGTTGAATGTTAGAGAAGGTTTGATCAAGTGATGTTACTCAAACATAGAACAATATTTAACCAGCTGGTTCCATACGTTTTAATATTCAGCATAATATCTACAGTTTTGTACAATTGAATAAAATAAATGAAAAATATATTAGAAGGCCCTGAAAAATAACCTGAATAAATCCAGTAAAAACAAATTTTACTTTTTAAGTGCAAACAATTCAAGTTGACATCAGTTATTTTTTACTGTCAGTATATGGGGGTGGCAACTGAGTGGGTGGGGCCAAAAAAAACAAAAAAAAATAACAGCAATACAATATTGTCCAACTGTTCAAAGGTCAGAGTTCAGTTCCAGTTTGTAATGCAAGTGGGTACCAGCGGGTTTGTAAAGTGGAGAGTGCAGGACTCTAACACGGGTACTTCTGTCACATGACTTGGTTAGTTCACTTGTAGTTGTACTGGTGTAGGAGCAGAACATTGACTGCTGATTGGAGATTTAATAATCACTACTCATTTCCGTAAACTTTCATTCATTAGTTCATTTTATTTAAAAATTGTATAGTTTCCTGATTGACTTTATTACAGCGATTTTCTTTTATTTCATTTGGAATTAAAAAAAAAAAATCGTATTGGAAATCAAATCATATTTTTTAGAGATACAACAGTTTTTATTTTTCTTCTTGCTTGTTGGAGCCGTCATTCTGACCCAGTGGTGTCTATGGTCCAGAATGACCGGACTCTGAATGGTGACTGACTCTGACAACAATAGAGCTGGCTGACCTCCTGGTTGTGTGTTTATATATAGAAGTGTAACAGAGTTTAGACAAAGAACCAAACAGGAGGATGACTGGAGCTGCACCACACGCTACGTCCTCGTATGTAGGAGCAGCTGTTCAGCACCCACCACATGTAGTGGATGTTGATCTGGAAAGGGGCCTCAGGTGGTCATATGGCACCTCCCATTATTATACCACTTACCTCCCACTGTCATGTTCATTGTGAATTATGGGGGCATTATTTATATTGTACTATATTATTATATATCATACATTTTATAGACTTGTTCATGGTTGTGCATATTATTAATATTGTATCTATTTTGTGCTGTTATACTTTTAGTTATTGTTATTTAACTTTTTGATAAAATTGTGCATTCTATTTTATTCTCATTTTGTTTTTTATTTAAATTTTATAATTGTGCTATTCTTATTTTCTTACATATTTATTTTGTTCATGTTGTTGCACTGACTGGAGCATATTCTATTCTATTCTATTAATAGAAGAGTGCAAACTCCAACCCCTGTAATAAACATCTGAGTATTGGAATAGAATAGAATATTTTTGCTGTACGGTCCCCATAGACCCCTGCGACCCTAGTGAGCATAAAGCGGGTTCAGATGACGAGATCTTTGCTGTAGTACCATCCAATCTGTGCATCATATTAAAAAAAATTGTATTCGAGGGCAGTTGTGGCTCAGAAAGTAGAGTGGATCATCCGATACTTGAAGGGTTGGCAGTTGAAATCTGTTGCTCTGCCCCAGTCACGTACCGTTGTATCCTTTTGCAGCTCCTGCCTCCAGTATCACTCACATTAGTGTGTCAATGTGTGAATGTTCAGTGGTGGTGGGAGGGGTGAATTGTCAGCCATACTCCTGTCAGTCTGACAACCCCCCCAAAGCAGCTATGGATACAGATGCAGTTTACCACCACTAGAGTAAGAATTTGAGAGTGAATGAATAATGGATCAATATTGTAAAGCACTTTGGATGCCTTGGAAAATGTATAGAAATGTATAATGTATAATCCATTCTAAATAAATGCAATTAAAATAAATGGGTAAAAACTCCAGCAGAAACCACCCCTCGTCCAAACATGCAGGTCATCTGCTGCTTTTAAGTGTCTGTCTTCAGTTTATGCTTACTTTAATCCTCTGTCTTTAGTCTGTGTTCACTTTCCATTTCATATTCTGGTTCTCTGATCCATGTTCAAGCACTCTGTTGTGAGTTTAGTCACTGATGAGTGTCTTCCTGTTTCCTCCAGGTGTGATCAGCCAATGGCAGTCTGAACCTAAGGAGCGCGTCATCTCCCTGGTACTCACCCACCTGCCACTTCTCAAACCAGGGAACATGGAAGCCAAAGGTGAGTACATGCGCCTGCTGCCACGCATCCTGGCCCACACCATTGAGCACGGCCACTACCTGGAGGAGTCTCGGCAGCTGCTGTCTTACGCCCTCATACACCCTGCCACATCTCTGGAGGACCGGGCCGCCCTGGCGCTGTGGCTCAACCACCTGGAAGAGAGGGCCGCCGCCCGGGGGGACTCCCTGGAGCGGCCCCCACCCGCCGGGCCCCACCACCACGGCCATCACCAGTCCACGCCTCCGTCCACCCTCAACTCCTCGGGCTCATCGTCATCGTCCTCCTCCACCAACACCTCATCATCGGGGAACCTGTACTCCCTACACCAGCACCAGCGCTATGGCTCTGACGATCGGCTTAATGGCTGGCAGAGCTCTCGGGACTCGGGTCTGGGCGGAGGCTGGCATCAGCAGCACCAGGGCTGTGAGAACGGACACCTGCTGCTTTACCCATCATCCTCTGTGCCGGCCACCATTAACACCGTGGGAACCGGTGGAGGCGGGAATGCTAGTAAGTCAGCGGACCACACCACCAGTCAATTTCCTGGAGGGTTTTGCCCAGGGGATCAATAAAGTTCTGTCTAATCTAATTCTATTTCCAACTATTGGCTCCTCTGAGGCAGGTAATCCCTGTGCCATAGAATCCAAGTCTTGCCATGTATTGGTTCGACCTGGATGAAGGGTTCTGCAATTGTCCAAATGGGTAGGATTACCCACCTCTGGGTTCTTTTAATGCTGCATTTCCATTAGTACTACCTCTGTTTACATTATGAAAAGAACCTGACACCCGGTACTAGAATTTGGGTATGACTTCCACCCAGGGTCCCAGCAATACTGAACTCTGCAGACACCAATTGGTCAGACAGTTGTCTCTTGACCCACCCCTTTACATAGTATAGATGTGGAAATTGCCAGTAAATATGTTGGTACATTAATCCACATGACGGCCCATAATACTACACCATGCAGATTCAGTCCTTGGTGGCAAACGTTAAAAATCAGATGAGATGACACAAAACAAGCAAATTTATCAACAATTCCGTGAGTAGACAACACAGAAGTGTGAACTGTATCACTATGACAACCACATACTGTAAAGTCAGTACTGCTAGGCTGGAATACAACTCATTCAATGCACTTGGTGACGCAGTGTTTACTAAAGCCTCTGTGAATGGCTAAGTAAGCCTAGCACTGTGCTAATAGCACACTTGGAAATGACAGACCCAAGAGATAAACCTTCAGACCCGCTACTGTGCAGATACTGGACCATGACAGTGACAGAGTGAGTACTTTTAATAACAACTACAGATAAGTAACTGGTGTATGTGAATTCCTCAACTGGTGACATGAGATTTGGTGCTATCTTAATAACAGTAGGTTGGTAATAATAATAATAATGATAATAATAATAATAATAATAATAATAATAATAATAGTAATGATAATGATAATGATAATAATAATAATAATAATAATAATAATAATAATAATAATAATAATAATAATAATAATAATAATAATAATAATAGTAATGATAATGATAAAAGGGGGGGCTGTGCCACTTGGTCTGTGGCAAAAGTGCCGGTTAGCTCAAGTTTTATATGATGGAGTGTTATTCCACATATATGCTGGTTTATGTACATGTATACAATGGATTAGTCAATATTTCATTCAAAAGAACCTGTAAAGTGAATGGATCATAATGTGCAGACAGTGTTTGGAAGTAGATCTGAGACCAATATTCTTTTGGACTAAAACCTATTCTCTTGTTTATTCTAAGAAGTTCATATTTTGACCCCAAGACTATTTTGGAAACTTGAGCCAACCAGCATTTAAGAATTGAGTTTTCTTTGTGAGTAACACACATGTGTGAGCATTTCACTGGTTTTACTCCAGAAGTATTTTACTTGTAGACCAGTGTAATGAATGTATTTCAGATATCTACTGGGAACTTTATTTTACAGCAGATATTTATACTTGACTAACATCCGCATTACTGTCATTACTCTGAATAGCGTCACAGTGAGACCACAGCCCCGTCAATTCAACATAAACTGTACTCAGAGCAGGATATTTCCAGACAAGAATGCAAGAGCTCTGTTATTTTTTTTTCTGGGAGATGAAAGAAACAGCTGAGGGTTTATAAATACAGACACGTTTAAAGCCTCGCTCACTTCTCCAAGAAAGATCCTCTTATATTTTTGACCACGTGTGGTTTGTACAAAAGCCTTCGGTTACCAGCGGCAGACGCTTCTGGAAAACAGACAAGAGGTCGCCTTCAGGTCTGGATGGTTCGGAATCAAAATCAGCATTTTTATCAGTCAGGATCACAGTGAAGGTCAGATGTTTACCTCTATGTAGTGTCTGGTCTGGGTTAGATGTAGTTTTATTCAGTTTGGTTCAGGGGCCACATTCAGTCCAATATGATTTCAAATGGGTCAAACCAGTAATAATAACACAATAACCAACACAACTGTAAGTTGTTCTCTTTGCTTTAGTACAAATAAAAACATACGCTTATATAAATATTTATATTTGCAAACTATAGTTTCACAAAAAAATGTGAATGACGTGAAAAAACAGAAATTTCATTCCTACATGCAACTACTATGTACATGTACAGAAGAGGATTAGGGCGACTCGGACGAATAAAAGGTTATTTTATATATATATGCATGTTCTCCCCATGTTTTAAAGACCCTGCTCCTGACCCCTCCCACCGTCCAAAAGCACCCAGCTAAACAAATCCATTCATCACCTCCAACAGTTCACCTCTTTATTTCTGATCCATTCAATAAAATCGATAAGTAGAGCAACACAAAAGCTAGAGAGGAAACAAATAATAGAACATGATGGTGTCAGATCTATGCAAAAGGAAAGAAAGGAATAAAACAGCATTGTGTATGTAAGAATGACAAACTAAAATGGGGTCAAATTAAAATTCAAACACAAAAAAACATTTTAAATATGAAATGGTTAAAAGTGGTAAAAGTGCTGCAGTCGTAGGAAACTAGATTTGTTTTTAGAGTTGAAGACGTTTCACCTTCTTTCCAGAAGGTTTCTTCTTCTGGTCTGTATATGGGAATGCCCAGGTTTTATTTCTTTCTGGACTGTGTGTGAACTGTAGACCACACCCCTCATCACATGACTGACCCATTACTAAAAAGTGATAACATCACATAAAAGCAAGTCTATAAAAATATGTTTTAAGAAGTGATTTAAAATATGTCACTGTTCTGTCTGTCAAGTTGGTACTTGGAGTTTATGCTGATCTTTTTTGTCAAATGGCAACAAATATTGGATCATATAAATAAATATAGATTTTTAAAGGAAACATTTATTGAACTAAAAAATAAGATTAAACTTCTGGTAAACAAACTAGTAGAAGAAGGCCAAAACAGGCTAAAAAGCAATTAAAACAGGCCAAAATGGGCCCCCAAAAAAGGACGAAAGCAGGCTAAAAAAGGACTAAAGCAGGCTAAAAAAGGACTAAAGCAGGCTAAAAAAAGGACTAAAATAGGCAAAAAAAGGACTTAAACTGATCAAAACAGGTTAAGAAAGGACTGAAACAGGCCAATACAGGTTGAAGGAGGGCTAAAAGAGATTTATTTTTAAAAGGGCTTAAAAAGGACTAAAAAGAAAAAAAAACACATTAAACAGGTTCAAAATGGACTAAAACAAGTTAAACAAGTTTTAAAACAGGCAAAAACTAGAAAAACTACTTGGAGTGCAGAATCCACCAAGGCAGACCCCCCCCCCCCAAATGACCTAAATGAGCTATACGTTTCACTTGCACTAATTTCAGCCAAATCCGTCCATAACTTTTGGAGTTATTTTACAAACAGACAGACAAACAAATGTACAGACAAACAACAAACATATCTTGGCAGAGTAAACACACCTAAAACAGACTGAAACAGAATAAACAAGGTTTAAAACAGGGTAAAAACCAAAAATAAAGGAATAAAATAAGCCAGGTCAGTCACTTAATTCTTCACATCAGTTGTTTGTAAAATAAACATCCAGGTCAGGTAGAACAGGGAACAGTATCTGTAAGAACAGGGAGGTGCCATGAACTTTACCTGTCTGTAAATCATGGACTCAAAGGGAAAAAAACCGACATGTGGGCCAATGCTGATACTGATATAAGACAAAATCACAGGAGATATCGGCCTGATGATGCTGTCTATTGATCTATCATTAGTGCTATATATCTGTAGTTATCGGTGCATCATCAGTCATCCAGTCGTTCTGTATGTGCGCCCCCCCCCCCCCCCCCCCCCCCAACACACACACACACACACACACACACACACCACAGTGCACATACCATCCATCCTTTCCCTTGTAAGGCATCCTTTGTGGGAGACTGTATTTAGGGAAAATGGCTAATATTTAGGGACTGGAACTTGTAATGTTAGCTGGGACTATTTTAAACAGGGCCCATGAAGGCCTATAGATAGCGCCAGCAGTAAGAGGACCACATATAGGACGAGGAGGAGAGAGAGCAGCAGCCTCCCGTCACAGGGGCGACACAAAAAGCTATTTGGATCCACCCCTTTTTATTCTGTTTACCTCCTTCAGCAGGAGATGGGTTAATGGTAAACCTTCAAATGCTTGAGCTGAATATTTAGGAAAAACAGAATGTATATGATACAGACAACAGGATGTGGACACGACTGAGATTCAAAACAATAATGACTGTGGGAATAATATAGTTTTATTACACTATTTTCTTTTTTCAGGCTTTGTAAATTAGTGCTGAACTATTTTAAGAAAAAGTGACTTGCGGATATTGCAATTACAATTTAATTTTCTATTTTCATCATCTATTTTCAGTTTCAATTAATAATAGAACAATATATCGGCCAGCTGATATATCGGGCCAATATTTCAATTCTTTTTTGTACTGTATCAGTATCACCTTCTTGCATTGGCCAATATACTTTTTAAAAATTTGTTAATATTTATTACTAATTATAATTAAAGAAGATTTTTTGACATTTGTTTTCATTTCACAGAGAAAAAACCCCCAAAAAATATTGGCTTAGGCCTGTATCAGTCATTGGCTAAGGCTATTTTTTTTTCTTTATTTAAAATTATTTTGTTACCTATTTTTTCTTCAATTTTGTTAAGTTTGTGGTTTATTTTATTCTTGACACTTATTTTGAAGGATATTCATTTTTATTGTATTGTTGATTGTGGGTGTTTTTATTCATTTTCTTTCTTATTTTATTATTATTATTTTATTATTTCTCCACAGTTCTGTCCAGTGGCAGTGGCGGCGGCCAACAGCACAGCCCCCTGAAACGCTCTGTATCTCTGACTCCGCCCATGAGCGGCCCCAGTAACCAGCCATTGGGCCACGTCTGGCTGTCCCAGGAGGACCTCCGGACGGCCCGTGGCCCCGCCCCAGACCATGCCCCCCTGTCTCCTCAGAGCAGCATTGCCTCCTCGGGCAGCGGAGGTAGTGAGCATCTGGATGAGGCGGGGCTGGGAGGAAGCTCCGCCCTCCATCGCAGCTCCTTCCACGAGGAAGGCAGCGGCATGAGAGGTGAGTAAACAGGCTAAAAAGAGGACTAAGACAGGCTAATACAGGATAAAAAAACTAAAATAAACAATAAGCTAACACTGTAAAACAAGCCAAAATAGGCAAAAAAGAGACAAAAACAGCACAAGGGCAGCATGGTGGTCCAATGGTTAGCACTCGTGCCTCACACCCTGGTTCAATTCCCACACCAGACCTTTCTGTGTGGAGTTTGCATGTTCGTGTCTGTGTGGGTTTTCTCCAGGTACTCCAGTTTCCTCCCACCATCCAAACACATGCACTGATTGGTTAATTAGTTAATCTAAATCACCCATAGGTGTGAATGTGAGAGTGATTGTTTGTCTATATATGTTCAGCCCTGAAATGAACTAGAGACTCATACAGGGTGTACCCCGCCTTCACCCATTGTAGGTGGATTAGGCCCCCAGTGATCCGGGTTCAGATGACGAGACGATACAAAAGCAGCATAAGACAGACTAAAAAAGAACTACAACTATTCAAAACAGACTAAAACAGGCTTAAAAAATATGAAAACAGGTCAAAATAGACTAAATGCATATGTATAAATGATAAACTGAAGCAGAATATTGTTAAAATTGCACGTAATTGTCTTAAAACATCTATTTTTTGTGTTTTTTTAGGTTATTCATGTCTGTTTTGTTTGAATGATTTGTAATGACTCTAATTTTACTAAAAGATTTAACAGCTTTGTATCATTTAATTTCTATTTAACTTTTTTATTGTTTCAGTTATATTGTATTTTCATTCTATATTTCTTTCTCATGTATTTCAGTGTTACTTACATTATATATTTTTTTTATTGTAATGTGCATATATTTAAGTACCAAATGTCAATATGTTTAATATACTTTTTTTTCATTCACTAAAACAAAGAGGAATAAAATGTTTGAATGGATATTTAGAGGAATAATGTATTTTTTTGTAATTCTTTTATTTCACTGGTTTGATCCACTGGAGATCAGTTTGGACTGAATGTGGAACCTGAACTGAAATGACTGACAGTTCATTCTGAATCATGTCCACGTCTGTCTGTCACAGATGTTCCTGCCTGGTTGAAGAGTCTCCGTCTCCATAAATATGCCGCTCTCTTTTCCACCATGACATATGATGAGATGCTGTCGCTGACAGAGGAGCAGCTAGAGGCTCAGGTCAGAGTTAAAGCACCAGAAGTCATACGGGATGTTTAACCCTTTGGTATCTGGGTGTGCTTTTTACACATACCTTTGCACTTTGTGTTAAAAAACTTCATATGATATTTCAGGATTTAAATAAAGTCAAAATTAAAAAAATAAATATATATATATATATATATATATATATATATATATATATATATATATAATTTTAATAATTCTATTTTTCAAATTCTGACCATCAATTAAAATTTATACTAAAAAAAGAAAATTGCAGGACTATCATCTGTCTCCTAAAGGTGCCAAAAACACTGGTACGTACATTATAACCACTGTTTTTGATCCATCAACCATTAAAGCTTAAATCTTGCAAAGAAAAGCATTTTTGTGCAGGGTTTTTTTTGCATCAAAAATGTATTAACATCATGAGATCATTTGAAGGGTTAAAAAAATTTAAATGATTATTTGATATGTATGATGAAGACCGTCCTTGATTTACGAAAAATCTAATCAAATTAGGGCAGAAAAATAAAATTATGTTTAAGATTTGTCTGTTTTATAATTGTGCATTTTATGCATGCTTGGACACAGATGCTAGTATTTATGAACATTTGACCTAGAACCAAAAATAATAATGCAGATTAACCAATGTTGGTGCAAAAAATAAAATCATATGTAATCCAATTTTTTTATGTAGTGTTTTGGAAGGGAAACATTTTTTCTATTTTTTGCAACCAAAAAAATAGTTTATTTATATTGCAAAAAAAATGCATTTTAAAGACTTAAAAAATTGACAATTATTGAGTATTTGGTATTTTTATTTACAGCTCAAGTTAATGAAATAGGGAAAAATGTAAGAGTTACAAACAAACTGAATGACTTTTTTTTTTTTTTTTTTACGTTATTCCCCTAGTGTGACTTTTTTTTTGCACACTTCGTGCTTAGTAAGGACCTCTGTGAAAGGGAAACCAAAGGGTTAACTCTGTGAATAATCCATTAGTTTCCATTGGAAGGTTCAGAGTCACTCCCAGATTGACTTTGTAAATAACACTGCTCTACAATTTTTTAGAAATTATCTGTTTTAAAGGTGATAAATCTTACATACTTCCATAAGATTAATCAGAAAACAAATGACAAAAGTCTTGGTTAGCTCATATTTTTAATATATATGATGGTGTGTTATTCCACATATATGGTAGTTTGTATACAATGGATTAGTAAGAACTAAAACTAGAAAGAACCTGTAAAGTGAATGGATCATAATATGCAGACAGTGTTTGAAGTAGATCTGACACCAATATTCCTTTGGACTAAAACCTATTCTTTTATTAATTCTAAGAATTACACATTTTGACCCCAGACTTATCTTGGAAACTTGAACCAAACAGTATTTAAGACTTGAGTTTTCTTTATCAGTAACACACGTGGTAACATTTCATTAGTTTTATTCCGAAAGTATTTTACATGTCCTTGACAGTGTAACCCACTCCAGCCCAGATGAAGATGGATCGACTTCAAACATGTAAAGAATATGAAGTGATCAAACCTGTGACAGATCTGACAGTCACAGCTGCAGCTGAACATGAAGCAGTGGCGGCTGCTTGTGTAAACGCCGTCAGCAGCTCAGTGTTAAAATAAACACTCAGACAGAGTTGGCGACTGCTGTATTTGCACTTAAAGGCATTGAAGAGTCTATTCTGAAACAGAGGATGAGGCTAAATTTAAGCACTTCACCAGGAAGCACACACTTCCTGCAGGTGTGGGCCCAGAGGTGGTGCAAATAAAAGTACAAATACAGGTACAGGAACAAGTACAAGTACAAGGTAGTTGTTCATGGTGTCGAAGTTAGTCAACATGAGATTAATTTCAAATGTATTGTTATTGTTTTTAATTTTACCGGTAGTATTGACACTTAGATGCTTCCATAGTCTTTGACCTTTAGGGACGTTTACTACTGTAGAAGGATTTAAAAGATATTCCTGGGATGGTCCATATTTCTGACTTCCTGTCGGCCATCTTCTTTATGAGTAAAGAAAAAAAAGACATTTCCCAGGACTGTCCACTAGGGGTCAGTGTGTGGGATGTAGCACGTGTCCACTATGTTACTGATACAAAACTACAACAACAGAACCATGGATGTAGAAGAGAACAGATGAACACCCTTTAATATTGAGCAGTCCATGGACACGCCGCTGCATCGTGGTGATGTGTGTGATATCAAATGATACAGCAGCAGATGGAGCTTCTGAAACTACATTTATATTAGTAGGAACAGTGCACATGTCAAACTAATACTATTAAGTCAATTATGTTGAAGGCAAATGAAAGACTATAAAAACTGAATCTTTCAGCAATAGTAGTGTCATTATGTTTGGTGCAGCTAGAGATGGAAAAAAAGGATTTTGTTTTAAAGAGACATAAGTGATTTATGTGAAATTGCATGACACCTGTTTGTATATAGTTATAATAGTATATTCTATAGTTGTAATGGTATATTATACAGTTTTCTGGGTTGTGAAAATGGTTCATTTAACATGTTTGTTCCATCATATTCTGACACCAGATTGTTTTTTAAATACTTGAATATAGTTTTCCTCCAAAAGCACCTGAGGTATTGTTTGCATTTCATTTAAATAATAGTATTCAACTTTGTTATTCACTAAATTTTTAATTATTGTTTTGAACTTTTCTATTTATATTTTAATTCTAATTTGTGAAAATGGTTCGTTCAACTTGTTTTTGGTGAAAAACAATAAAAAAACTGGATTTCTTCCTACTCTGATTTCATATCTTTTGTTTGACTTTAGGTTTAGTTTGTTAAAACAACATGTCAAAGGAAAAAAATAACTGTACAGTCACACAGATGAGGTTGTGCCAGAACAAAGTGCCAAATAAGTTGACATAAACACTTTTTTGATGAGAGATGAAGGCAAAATCAAAAGTACTCAAAAATGGTTAAAATAGTCAGACTCCTAAGGGTTTTCTTTTCTGCAGTTTTATCTTGTTCTAACTGTTATTAAATGTTTTTGTTCATGCAGAAAGTCACCAAAGGAGCAAGACATAAGATCATCATCAGCATCCAGAAGCTCAAGGACAGACAGAACCTCCTTCGTAGCCTGGAAAAAGTCAGTCCCACCACTGTCCACACTTACCTTAAAGTGTCTCTGTACTGCTCACACTTACCTTAAAGTGTCTCTGTACTGCTCACACTTACCTTAAGTGTCCCTGTACTGCTCACACTTTCCTTAAAGTGTCTCTGTACTGCTCACACTTACCTTAAGTGTCCCTGTACTGCTCACACTTACCTTAAAGTGTCTCTGTACTGCTCACACTTACCTTAAAGTGTCTCTGTACTGCTCACACTTACCTTAAAGTGTCCTCGTACTGCTCATACTTACCTTAAAGTGTCTCTGTACTGCTCACACTTACCTTAAAGTGTCTCTGTACTGCTCACACTTACCTTAAAGTGTCCCTGTACTGCTCACACTTACCTTAAAGTGTCCCTGTACTGCTCACACTTACCTTAAAGTGTCCCTGTACTGCTCACACTTACCTTAAAGTGTCCCTGTACTGCTCACACTTACCTTAAAGTGTCCCTGTACTGCTCACACTTACCTTAAAGTGTCTCTGCACTGCTCACACTTACCTTAAAGTGTCCCCGTACTGCTCACACTTACCTTAAAGTGTCCCTGTACTGCTCACACTTACCTTAAAGTGTCTCTGTACTGCTCACACTTACCTTAAAGTGTCCCTGTACTGCTCACACTTACCTTAAAGTGTCCCTGTACTGCTCACACTTACCTTAAAGTGTCCCTGTACTGCTCACACTTACCTTAAAGTGTCCCTGTACTGCTCACACTTACCACATTAACACTTCTATCTGTTTTACTTATAAGAAAGTGAGGGGTGTTTTCAGTAGAAACTACCATAAATACACCAAACTGGACCTTTTTATTCCAAAACCTATGAGCGCAGCTGTTACCACTCTAGAAGTCATGTGCAATCATTGATCAGTGCGAGTAAATGAGTCAGGAATGTCTTTTCCATTGACCCTTGAATGTCACAAATATAACTTGTGCATGAAAAAATTACCTAAAGGAAAAACACTTTCAACAAAACCCTTGTTTTTAGTTAAGTTTTTGCACTGATGAGAGGTGGTTAGGGTTAGGGTTAGGCATAGTACAAATGGTATATTGCGCAAAACTTAAATGGAAAGACCTTTTTCACAGCTACAGTTGGATGAATTTATTGAATTAAAAATGATAAACCACTTCGTAAAAAAAGAAAGTAGAACAGGTAACAGTATCTCCAAGAACATGGAGGCGCTGTGAACCTCACCTGTCAGTAAATCATGAAATCAGGAGAAAAAAGAGCATATAGGACAACACAACAGGCCCATCCTGATAGAAGAACAAAAGCATAAATATGGCTTTACCATTGAACAGGATGGGTGACTTTGTACTCAACAATAGGCTGATGGAAATGCTAGTATTATATGTGATGTTTTCAAATAGTTAACATTGAATGTCCACCAGAGGTTCCTTTAAAGTTACTCGTAGTATCCATCCAGGACACGTCGTCTGTCACTGCTTCCGGAAGCTACCAGTGTTGCACTGCAGTATGTATTCCTGCTAAGAACTGTTTCCCCCTGGCCACAGGAGCAGACTTTCTCATACTTTCTCACAGATCTCTGCCTTCTATACATAGGAAGCTCATTCCTGCCCCATAGAAGAAGAAAAAAAACTCATGGTGAATCCAAATTTATAAGATTAAAAAGTGGAAATTATGACATAAAAAGTTGGAAATTGAGATAAAAAGTAAAAAATCTGAGATAAAAAGTCAAAACTGTGAGAAAAACGTCATAATTATGAGTCAAAATTGATTACGAGTTCATGATTATGATATAAAAGTCCAAATTTTGATAGTCAAAACTGTGAGAGGAAAAAAAATAGTGTAAACCGAGATAAAAAGTCTTAATTACAAGTTATAAAGTCATAAATATGAGATTAAATGCATACTTATGATAATAATCTATGAGCTAAAAAGTCCTAATTATGAGATAAAAAGTTGATGTCATGTTCCCACGGCCAGATGAAACAATTCTGAGTGGGAATACGTACCATGGCACTACATGTGTGTGACGGCGTGTCCATTCTCAGCCAGTGTTGTGTATCTGAGACGGCGGCTAAAGGAACACCTAATCCAGGAAGGAGCGCCTCCGAATTTAAACCGGCCCCGCCCCCACCGCTCGGCCTCCGGGGCAACACAATGGCGCTCAAGGGCACGGCCAGGCCGGCTAAATTCAGGCTTAACCTTTTCACCGACGCTGGCTTTAAAAAATGGCCACTGCTGCGTCGGTAGAGCTGCAGAAACTGGACACCTGTCGCTCGGTATTTTGGGTTCACACACCACTTGTGTACCGGGTGGTGGGGGTGGGGGGTTAAGATGATGCATGTACCGACACTTTGACTGCATCCATATATTTTTAGTATCTTTGTATTCTTCTGCCCTCTGCGTGTCTTTACATCACTGTGGGTTTTTTTGACATGTCGAGGAGGAAGAGTCGGATACACTGCACTTAAAAAAACAAGAGGAATGTCTATATGTGTTTGGTTTCTTCATAGTGTCTTCTTTATGTTATATTTAGTGTTGTCAAATTCTGACATTTTTTTAAATTAGATTAATCACAGGGCTGCCTGGATTAATTTTGATTACTTGTGTATAAATATAATTTTTTATCTAAATTAATTGCATTTCATTTTAAATGAGCAAATAGATTCAAGAAAATAAGGAATATATCTGCACCAAACATTTTTTGTCCAAACTGGGCTACACATTAGCCTAGTTCAAACAGAGTCCCAAACTGATGTATGCTTTTAAGTTTAAGTGCTTCAGTGGGGAAAAAAAAAGAAAAACGTTTATTTTGGCCGACTGTCTTGTTTATTTGTTTTTTTTATTCATACTCAAATTTCCCACAAAATACACAAAAATACCCTAAGAAACAAAAAAATGCAGAGAAAAAAAATACAAAACATGCTAAAACCCACAAACATTCACCCAAAAAATAAACTAATACAAAAAATCGATGTAAAATTCAAAACATATGTAAAAACTCTTCTAAAATACAGAAACACCAAAATGATGGATGAAATATTCAAAACATATACAAAAACTATTAATATATATAATTAATACTACTTAGTAAATCACTTTATTTTGGCACAAAAACATGCCACAAATGCTGTCCAGTGACATCTGTAGCCAGATGTAAAGTTCAGTTCAATATAAAACAAACTGGATGTGGATCAACCAAATCGTGGCAGTAATTGAATGACCGTTGAATTTGGAGGCAATGAAAAAAACAGTGCAATTCTGTCCCATTGAGGCTGAGCTTCTGTGTGAAAATGCATTGAAGAAAATGACACTGTGGGAATGTATGGGAAGTGAACAACATCAGATCAGCTGATTTGTGATGAGTAGTTAATTCTGAACACACTCGTCTTTCAGTTGAATGTGTTCTAACGTATTCGTAGTCGATGAAATGCACAACTGTACATATTTGACCATTTAATTTTGGACATTTTAGGGGAAGCTGAGTTTCCCTTACAATCTGTGAGGAATCACTTCTGATCATGATATGTTGTATCATCATCAGAGTATTGTGATTTATCATGTCACCACATTTTTGCCCATAACCATCCCTATTTACAACATTGTAATTCCTGTAAAATCACTAAATATTCTAGATTTTTATTTTGACACTTATGAACAAATAATCCCGAAACATTGGTATTTTGGTACTTACCTCGCCAAAGAAGACACATCTGGTCTCAAATACAAAGAACTTAAAATAAAATACAAATGTATAATAAATGACTCCTGAATGATGTAACTATTGTGTAAAAACTGCCAATGACCTGGTAACGGACTGTGACCCCAAAGACACATGATCACATATAGACATAGTAATCATTTTAATGCCCTGCTCCCTCTCTGGTCTGACCCTGCCCCCTTCAGGACGTCCTGGAGGGCGGTAACCTCCGCGGCCCGCTGCAGGAGCTCCACCAGATGATCATGACGCCCATCAAGGCTTTCAGCGGTGGCGAAGAGGCACTTCAGCGCCCCCTGTTGAGCCACGGTGGCAAGAGCGCCGCACCCGGGTCACACCTGAGCGGCAGTGGGGGAGGGGGGGAGGCGGAGTCTGGCTCCAGCGTCATCGCAGAGGGGGATCTGCCGGGACAGTTCACCAGGGTCATGGGTAAAGGTGAGTGTGGCGATTGGAGAACTGAATGGACTCAGAGATGGGCGGAGTTTAATTTCTCTGACCTCATGTGGCATCTTCCAGTTTGTACGCAGCTACTGGTGTCAAGATCTGACGAGGAGAACATCAGCTTCTACCTGCAGCTCATTGACAAGTGCCTTATCCATGAGGTAAGAGCACATAAGGAGTCGACTCTACAAGCGGTTAAAGGCTCATATTTATTTAACTCCACTTTTCTGAGTCTAATAGTTCACAGTTTGAATTTGAACACTCCAGCTGCTGCAAAATCATCTTTAGATTAATTTGGACAAATGACCGTTGGATTTGGAGGCAATGAAATTTGAGATTTGAAGGCGGTACAGTGGTTAGCGCTCTTGACTCACAGCAAGAAGGCCCGGTTCGATTCCCGGACCGTGCAGACCTTTCTGTGTGGAGTTTGCATGTTTCTCTTCCCGTGTCTGGACGGGTTTCCTCCGGGTGCTCCACTTTGCCCCATCACCCAAAAATATGTTTGTTAGGGTACAATCCTCCAGCCAGGTGATTCTGACCATTAGCCTGGTTCCACAGCTGGAGATGGGTCCCCAGGCGCCGCCCATGGCCGCCCACTGCTCCTTGCAGGTGCCCCATCGGCATGAAGGATGGGTTATGGTAAAAGCAGAGGACAAACGTCATTGTACAATGTATAATGACAAAGTACCTTACCTCACCTTACAAAAATCCAGTGGATTTCTACAACCTGTTTGAATTCCTTTTTCATTAGTTGCATGTCTAACTAGCTCCGCCCCCACATTTCCAGTCCAGACTTCAGACCAACATTTCTCCAGTTCCACACAATTGTTCATCAGCAGCAGAGGTTGTGGTAAAAAGTGAAAATATGTCCAAATTTGGAGCCCATTCCTGAAAATGTTCGGTTGTAGTTTGAACTGGACAGAGCAGGAGGGGGTGGGGGGTGGAGCCTGAAGTGTCTCCTGTCCATTTAAAAGGCCAACCATTCTAAATCACCTTTCTGGTGTCATTCCTCAGAAATAGGGTTGAATATGGACATGTGGAGTTGAATGAATGAAGAATTCAGAGCCAAGCTAACTATTTACAGTTTATCACTCCTTTAAGATGATGGAAATATGGGATCATTTCCATCCAACGATCTTCATATACACTGACTGTTCATGGCACTTAACACTCTCATTGCTGTCTGCACACCCAACGTTGCTGCTGTTTTAATTATTTATTTCATTTACTTAAACTATCTATTTTATCTTATTTTATCACTGTTATAGCTGCTGCTGTTTTTTATTTTATGTATTCTATCTCTTTTAGGACACTATTGGTTTTGTTTTCCTTCTTAATCTATGCGGTTATAATTGCACACTGTTTTTAAACTAGGGGTACAATATTTTATTTCTTCTGTAGTTGCGACAAGAAATAACAAAATAAAGAACCTTGAACCTTGATTTCTGTAAATTTGTAGAATTGTGCATTTCCTTCTAGTGGTCCATATGTTCATAGTTTGTATCGTGTAGATGAAATAAACCTTAGTCTGGTTCCTATTGATCACTGATGTCAGTCATATATGGACTGTGACTGGATGAGTTCAGTTCTCCAGTGAAAGTCCCACCCACTTCTATAGTTAAATTAATGTGCATCCAGACCACAGGACTGGAACATAGAACCAAACCTGACAGAACCTCCCACATTCAGCTGGTTCTTATCCACATAGAACATGACAGGAACATTGGAACAACTTTTTAAAGATAACTTAGAAACTATTCATGAAAATATTGAGATAATTTTTCACAAAAAAGATAAAAACAAAGGTTTCTATCTTTATTTAAACAACGACAGATTGCTCATTGAAGCCTTTGCAGATTCTAGAAACAAATGATGTCATCGTGATGGTGGATACTCTGTCCAGTTCCATACAGTCTTTTTCAGCTGCTGTGCTTCTTCTCATCCTTGTTTCTTCCATCTAGTCCTTCACTGACACGCAGAAGAAGAGGCTGTTGTCATGGAAACAGCAGGTGCAACGGCTGTTCCGGTCCATTCCAAGGAAAACCCTCCTTGACATTGCAGGTTACCGGCCACAGAGGAGGTACAGACACACAAACACAACACTATTAAAGACAGCATCAGCTTTGCTTTGGGGGGTTTAGCATCAGTGAGTATCCAGTTAGGGTGTGAGAAAATATTCATTCTGTGATTTACAGTGGTCCCTCATTTATCACAGGGGTCATGTTCTAAAAAATAACCTGTAATAAGTGAAATCTGTGAAGTAGTCACCTTTATTTATTTATTGATTTATTTATTTTACAATTATTCAATTTTAAGGCTGTAAAATCCCTCATCACACACTTTATATATATATATATATATATATATATATATATATATATATATATATATATATATATATATATATATATATATATATATATATATATATATATATATATATATATATATATATATATATATATATATATATAAAACGTTTAAGGCTGTCAAATGCCTCACCACACACTTTATACACTTTTTCAGACAGGCATTAACATTTTGTCACATTTCTCTGTTGTTTAAAGGTTTAACACTAAAGAAATTAATAGCGAATGTTGTTTTTGGTATCCTGGATAATGTCATGTTTCCTGCAGTCACTGACCCCTAAATTTGAAGTGCTGTCTTATCGCAGACAGTTACAACCCTTTTTGCATCATCATTCATACTTATTGCTGTCATCTTTGTTATCTGGGCCAGATGTAGTATACCAGCATCCACAAAATTAAAGTCATTTTAAATCAAATTAAAAACATTTTAAAAGGTAAGGTTACACCCACTTGTGACATCACTGTAGTCTACATACATAGTACATACCTTTAAAAAAAAAACAATAGTATAGACAAAAAGTACAACATGAGGATAGAAAAAAACATTTAAGACAACATGCAGCCTGGATCAGGAGACCAGTAGGGCTCTAGTGTGGACAATGTTGATGTGATTTCAGTTTTTTAGTTTTAAAAGTGTTATATGTGGGGCACTGTTTTATGGGGAGTGGTATGCTGTTCCAGATATGACGGCCCTTAACTGAGAGAACAGATTGTCCAAAGGTCTGTAGGGGACATCACTGTCTCCTCTGACCATAGACCTGCCAGTAGCATGTTTGAGTTTGATCAAGTCAGTTAATGGTGGTGGCGCAAGTCCATGTAGTATTATATACACAGCACAAGCAAATGTTAAGTATTTGAAGTTATCAAAATTCAGGAGATTGTATTTTTTTAAATGTAACAGTGGTGGTATGAAATTTGATTTCTGGCAAATATCTTTAATGTTCTTTTATATAATGATTCAATTTGTTTGAGTTTTGTTTCATTTGAGAGAGACCACTTTGTAACACGGTCCTCAATATGTAAGAACATCATAGCATACAGAAACATTCTAGATTCGTTGATTATCATTAATGATCGAATATATTTAAAATTTTGTAAGCTGATTTTAATTGTTTTTAAAATTTTCTTAACGTGACTTTTGAAAGTGAGGGAGGAGTCAAGAACCACTCCAAGACTCGTCCACCAGTCCACCACTCTTCGCCTCTGAGAAAAACATTTGAATGTGTAGCTTGATTGCTTTGTTTGGAAAACATCATACAGGCATTTTTTTATATATATTTAAAAGGAGACATGATTTGGAAAGCCAATTTGGAACTTGATTCATTGCAGATGTAAGAATGTGACTGGCTTCCTGTGTATTTTTTGTTTTTTGTTGTTTTATTTTTTGTTTATTCCATAATGGCACCTACAGTCACATAACTTTTACCTTCCTTCGCCATGGCCACAAGTCCAACATTTTGTGTGATGGTTATCATCTTCCTCTGCCTTTTGGGTGCCTTTAACCACATGTGCTTTAATCAGTGCAAAGAGAAAACTCAAACATACAGCACTTTAGAGTCACACTACTAGTGATCAAACTTTTATGTAAATGTGTCAAAGCTGAGCACATTTTCTACTGTACGGGAGACACAGCACAGAGTAGATTGATCTACGAAGTTGTGAAAGGTGAACCATGTTATAGTGAAGGGCCACTGTATTACTATATCTCATTTCATGATACTGTACCCATACTTTTCTGTATTTATTCAAATACAAATGTTTTGTTGTGTTTCATTGTTTGTCATTGTGTGTTTGTGTGCATCAGCCGGGGGTTCGGCCAGTCCAACTCCCTCCCCACCACCTCCTGCGTGGGCAGCAGTGTGTCGGCCAGGAGGAGCCTCCGTCAGTTCCAGATGCCCTCCAGGAGCCTCCCAGGGGCCCGGCTGCTGGGCAGCGGGGGGCTCCTGGGGCCAACACCCCGGAGCTCCAGCAGCACTCCCACCGGACCCAAACAGGGCCGACAGGTGAGGACATACTTATACCCAAACAGAACCAACATTTACACTAACCTGAACAGAACCAACATGTATACTGACCCAAACAGAATAGACAGGTGAGGAGATGGAAAATAAGCAAATTGCTAAAAAAAAAAGTAAAGAAGAATAGAGTAACCAATAAAATGAACAGAAACTACCAAAGTATTGAATAAAATTAAGCATAAACTAAAAAAAAGCACTCCTGGATTATATACTGAGTAGTCCCAATATTAAAGAATTGGTAAAAAAAAATTTAAAAAAATCATGAATCCAGACGGTGATCCGTATCACCCCCAAAATGTAATCACTTGTTGCTTTTGTCATTCTGGACATTCTGTGAAAATTTTGGTGAAATCCACACACATTTTGAGCACCGAGGTCATTTCCTGCATTCTGGTGAATCTTTATACACTTATTTGTGCATTTTCTGCATTCATTTATGGTGGACATGTATTCATGTAAACATACAGTGTATATAGTAATAATGCATTTTAAAGAGACTGATACTATCTATAACAAATGTACTGAAGGCCATCTTTTGCAATCTAAATATATTTTAATAAGATTCTCAAAGGAAACATTCACAATAATTACTTAAAATAAAGGTTTTAACTTAGCTTAAATATACTACAGTATACATTAACCACAGTTAAAATAAATCAACATAGTCTATAGAATGATATAACAACCAAAATGAACAACAGATTATTTTACTATTTAGCTTACATACTGTATTAAGTGTAGTGATCCAATATAGCCATGTATTTAACAGCTATCACTGCAACACCCATGGTCCCTTGCTCAGCTTTACTCACCAAGGGCCCAGCACAGAGCTTTCTTGCTACCAAAGTCACTGATCAAGTCATGTGCCTGGTACAACAGGCAAGGGCATAGACACCTGTTTATCATTAAGAGTGTTAGGAATATGAGTTTGTTTAGTTGAACAAAGCAAAAAGCTACAGTATTTCACTATGGAGTGGGCTAAGCTAACAGGCTAATTTCCACCACTACGCTGACATGACACACCCACCTTCCTTTGTGAAGTAGTTTGTAGAATGCTGTTGGCCATTTCTATCCCTCTCCTGTCTCTCTTTCTTCTCTTTTCTTTTTTGGAAACCTGTTTTATTTTTGGAAAACATCTCGGCAGCATGTAGTCACTGTAGTAAATCTGCTGCTCACGGTCTGATTCAAGGAAGGGCAGACCAAACCATTTAATGAAAATACAAGTGGAGGTAACAATATATATGTGTTTACTTTTTGCCAAAAACAAGACAGGTAAAAGAAACCCTTTGTTTCTTTCCTATTAAAAATGATCATGATTAATAATAAAATAAAATAAAATAATAATAAAAAATATATATATTATCAGCCATCCCTCCAGGAGCCCCTGTCAGTGCTCAGGCCCTTAGAATCGTTCCCACCTTTTCCTGCCCCTGGCCTCACCTCTTCTTGGGGTCGGGGACAAACAAAGTTCTGATTAAGCACCGGAAAAGTAATATTTAATGAAAGGGGAGTGTGCATAATCTGCTCACCTGAATACTGGAAGGTTAACCATGGGCATTTGGTCATGTCAGTTTGAGCACAAGTGTAGTTGTCAGTGGAACCAAGGTAATAATTCCTGTCAAAGTCTGTGTTCAAGTGTGAACCTGAAATTGGTTAAAGACAGTTTTCTAAAGTATGAAAGCGTCCCGTTAGTGAATGTAGGTATGAGCGGCTTTCGAGACCAGACACTGTAATCAGACATTCCAGTGTGTTTACAGTAACCTGGGCAGCAGAATTCCTTCTCCAGGACGTATTCAGCTGAAAATAGACTTTTTATTCCACAACCAAAAAATGCAACTGAGGAAGAGTAGCAGTGAGCGTTGGCGAGTGGCGGCTGCGTTTGGAAATGTAGGCAGGTCACCCCGACATACCAGAGGCCCTGCGTCAGAGCCGTCCTGGCACACTTCAGCATGCACTGACCCAGTTCAGGCCCACAATGGGAGGAAATACCTCCTCCTGCCTCTGCACGGGGAGGAGGGGGAGGGGTGGGGAAATATGTGAGTCATAGTTTGGGAAAGGGAGCAGAGGAGGAGGCGCCATCAGATGGAGTGAGGGAGCAGTGAGAACAGTGCACAGGCATTTCCTGTTTTTGCGTGGCCTCCAGCACTGGGGGTGCAGCGGCGTTGGATGGATAATAGACAGGTTACAGACATGCATCAGTATATGTAGTATTACTGGGGTAAGTGTCAGAGACTTCAACATCCACTGGTGGCCAAAAGGATCTCCTGATGTGAATGTTTAAAACCTGTGGAGACACTCATCCTAAGAATATACAAGTGGTGCCAGCCACCAACCCCCCCCTCACATTTTAGCTCTTAATCTACATCTCTCAAAACATGAGACAATGGGTTTGACCTTTCAAGGTCGCTAAAGGTCATGATGCCATTTTGAAGCTCATGCCAGGTTTCATATCTGTCAATAATAGTAACTAAGTCTCTGTCTCCACTATTTTTTCTGCAGCCGCTTTTACATTAGTGGGTCAACCTGCGTTTTTAAAACCTGTGCCAACTCACCAACAACCGGCATTTGGGTTTTGGCCATTAACTAAAAACAATGCCAAGTCTGACTCCTGCTGGTAACCTACACTTCCCCCCACTGTACGTCTGTTGACATCGCTAAAATCGCATTGATGATAAATATGACACAATTCCACATGATATGATAAAGAACACTACTGGTGTGATGTTATGATGCGGCACGCAGCGCCGTATGTCATCATGTAAATTAATGCGTGTAATGTTTCCACTGTGTGCCTGTTGGAGCCGAGCCTGTTGATGGCACCAGTGTGCCTTTCCCACTATACTACAATAAAAACAGGTAGAAAAATCACAAATGACTGAAAACATGAAATGTAAAGAGAAAAATAAGAAATGAAAAAAAAAAAGTTCAATTAACAAAATATATTTTGAAAATCAGAATAAAATGGCTAAAATACATGAAAAACGTGGAGAAAAAAAAACATGAAACAGCATGAAAATGAACAAATGCTTGTAAAATGAGAGTAAAATACACAAAATACTTGAAAAAGTTCAGGAAAATTTGCAAAATATTTGAAAAATGAGAATAAAATGACAAAATGGTTTATAAACGAGGAGAGCGACTTGTTTGGATTTGGTTTGTTTTAGTTCTTCATCCTTTTTGTGTTTTGGAGATGTGGTTGTTGTAGTAGTGTTTGACGTTTCTATTTGAATGGATTGCACGATGCGTTTACTGACCCGCTCCTGGTTCTGATTCTTGGTGTCCTCAGGGTCTGTGGTTCGCTAACCCCGGGGGCAGTAACAGTATGCCCAGTCGCAGCCACAGCTCGGTGCAGAGAACCCGCTCACTGCCAGTTCACACCACGCCGCAGACCATGGTCATGTTCCAACAGGCCGGTATGTAACACACACATACGTACACACACACACACACACACACACACACACACACGTCTCCAGACATTAAAGGGTTACAGTTGAATGGACGATGAAAAAAGCTTGTCATGCTCAGGTTTTGGGTTTCAAAGCTTCAGTTTGATGAAGAGACTTAATGATTATTTAAAATTGTCATAATTGTAATTAATGCTGTAGAGAGATTTAAAACATTGACATTAATAAATTATGATCTGTAATTCATTCATCTAATTACTCTCATTTTTTTTTAATCTCACCTAGAAATTGCTGAGGAAAGTCCACAACTTGAGATGTTTTCATTGCAATTCATTACAGTATTGTGGCAAATCAAAAGATTGATATATAACAAAGAAATTCTTTATAAAGTAATTTATAGTTTTTAACAGAGTTGAAGAAATTCAGTTGTATGTAATTGTATTTCACTGTATGTGAGACTAGTCCCAAGTGCTGCCTGTAACTTCAGTTTCCACCACCATATATTGACCTGTTCTTTCGTGAATCTGTAAATTAGAAAATTTAAATTAAATAAAACATCAGGTCCATATGAAGTGCTGTAAGTTAACATATAGTTTTCTGATCAATACAAGTATTGAACACTGAACTTGTTGCTTTTCCTGCTTCAATGTCAAATAAATATAATACACCCATCAATCACAGTGCTTTAAGTTAATATATCAAAAAGGCTACTCACATACAGAAACAGTTTGATTTGATTTGATTTGATTATTTTTATTTCAGGTGAAATACATCAAGCATAGCCATAGATATAGCATACATCTTTTGAAAAAAGAGAAAAAAATAAATATATATATATATATATATATATATATATATATATATATATATATATATATATATATATATATATATATATATATATATATATATATATATATATATATATATAGTTACAAACTCAAATTTACAAACTCCAAATTTCAAAAAATGTAGAAAAAAAAGTACCTGAAAAGGAGTGGGAGGAAGAGAACTTATTTAATCCCACCCCCTTTTATACAATTTCTGTCAAATGATCTATTTTAACTTCTGTGTATTTTGACACATGACAGAACAAAACAATTTGTAGAGCAGAGCTTACTGTACATCATGTGTAATGCAATAATGTATATACACATATATACATGTATGTACAAACATATGTACACACATACACGTACACATACACACATATTTACATGCACACACATACACACACACATACATATACATATACATATATAGGAAAAAAAAAATTAAATTCCGAATTTGACAATACAAGCAGTAATACAAAACAAAATTATTTAGAACATACTGACTTCATACATAGATAGGGCCGTGAATTTATATAACCGTTTGAATTTATGAATATTATGACATTGCTTGAAATTGGTTGCTAGTTTATTCCAAGATTGTACTCCACAGACAGACACACAAAATTGTTTACGCTTGGTTCGAGCACGAGGGAGTCTAACAGTTAAGTTAGAGATTAAAATAAGATCAATGCGATAAAAAACATACTAAATATGACTGTAATTAATTAATCTTAATGCAATAATTTAACACCCCAAATTATAATTGTCCAGATTTACTCCCATTTTACCCCTTAATGTGTCAAATGTACCTGTTGTTGCTTTTAGTTGTACAGTATTAGTATTAGTATTAGTATTAGTATTGTATTAGTATTGTTTTTTTTTTTTTACAAAGTTATTTCCTTCAATATTTTGGGGGTTTCTGTTTAAAGGTATTATTTATTTTTTGGTTCATTTTTACATGTTATTCCTCCTCAGGGCTCTCCCCAGTCAATAGCATAGAGGCCGAACACTTCCTTGCCTCAATCTGAGCACCTGCTTGCCTCCGGCGTCATTCTCGTGAACTCTTGCAAGTGCCGTTAGCTCACAATAATTAAAGCATTACGTGGAATTGGGGGGCGGGTGATTGCGGCTCTAGGGGTAGCCTGGCTCTATAGCTGGAGATGGGTCCCCGGACGCCGAACATGGCTGCCCACTGCTCCTTACAGGTGCCCCACTGGCATGAAGGATGAGTTAAATGCAGAGGTGACATTTCATTGTACAATGTACAAAATAAAAGTACTTTACCTTTACTTTACCTTTTACCATTCAAAATGACAAGCACCTGGTTTCTCCAATCAGGGCAAATGATTTTGATTGACAATCCCACCTTAACAAAGAGAAGCTCATGGTGTTTTCCCAGATGTAAGATGCAAGCAGACATGCAAAGCATCTTACATTTGGTATGAGTCAAGTTACAGAAATACTACTAAAATACAGAAAAAGCAAACTGGCTATTCCAGATAATAAGTGTGTAGGAGCTATGGATAAACAACAGCAACAACAGATGCCATTAGCATTAATAATCTGTTCAATATTTGTTTCATATTTCAAATATTAGTGTCGATGCTGCCTCGTCATCCAGACCAGAGTGACCTGCAGTAACCTTTGTCCACTGAGACAAACACACACACACACACACACACACACACACACACACGCACACACACACACTGCAGGACTGTCCTGTTTTTAGAACGGAGAGGAAAAGCAGCTTGGACAGAGTGTGAGAGAAGAAGGAAGGAGGGAGGTAAAGAGGGAGGAAGGAGGGAGGGAAGGACGCAGGAGGGAGGGAAGGAGGGAGGATTCTCACAATGAGGCTCTTTGTGCACAGACTCAGAACAGGGATCGAGGCCCACTCCAAACCCCCCCCCCCAAGGCTCTTTCTTAACTTTCCCAAATCTCTCTCTTTCCTTTTTCTTCTACCCTCCCTCAGTTGTTGTTCAGTTCTGTACAGTCATGCAAACAGGCCAAGGAAGGGCAGCAACAAGGGGTCTTCAGCCTCCATCCTCACCCACCCACTGATAGACCCTGCCCACATATAGACACCGCCCACTACAGACCCTTGCTCAGCCACAGGGAGACCCGCCCACCTGTGACCCTTGCCCACCCATAGACTCCCACCTACATATAGACCCCCACCTACCATAGACCCCCGCCCACCCATAGACTCCCACCTACAAATGGACCCTCACCCACTCACCGGCTCTGTCCACAGATAGAATTTGTCCTTCAAGATTCTGTATCAGTGCACATCAACAGTGACAGCAAAAATAATCTATGTGCAATAGAATGAAAAGGAAAGTCCTGACCTTTGACCTATCATTGGTCATTGTGAAGAGACATTTTTGGTGACATTGACCTTTGACCTACATTCACCAAAATGTCATGGGATTTATTCTAGACCACCTTGTATCTTTTCTAAAAAGCCCACTGATATTAGTCCAGTATGTATAAAGTTGCTGACGAACAAACAGACAAAAATGGTACCGTCGCCTCCACTTCAGGGGGCGGGGTATTAAAAAAAGGTAAAATGTTAACATAAAAAAATGCAATGAAACAAATGAAATAAATACTGTCCACTCCAGAAAAAATGTCCGTTCACATAAATCCTACGTGATGTGAAAACATGGGTCAGTGTTGTTTCTGTGTTTCCAGAACCGGATCATTTCCTCAGCCACATTGGACCCTTTGGCAGTTGCTGTTGGCCCACAGGCCTTATGTTTGACCCCTTGTTTCAGAGTGTGCATTGATTCGTCACTCATGGTTCAACCTCTCGTTTGGGCTGAATCGTTCTTAAAGCTGATCCTAATGAGCTGCTCTTGTTTTTCCAGATCTTCAGCTCCCAGTGACAGAACCAGATATCAACAACCGCCTGGAGTCTCTGTGTCTGAGTATGACCGAACACGCCTTAGGAGGTATTGTCTAATCTCTGAAACTCCGACCAACATGTCTGTATTCCACATAATGAACAGATCTCATCATCCAAAGGGCTGCAGTTACTGCTGTCATCATGATTTATTGGACAGGGTCCTTATCATGGAAGTGGATAAGATTTGCCTTTTATTTATTTTTTAATTTTTTTCATCTGGACTTTAGGATTAGATGTGAATCATTGGTTTTTATGGTGGATTGCATGTAATCAGTGCTGGTGGTACTAAACTACGGACGTCAAACTCATTTCACTTCAGTTTCCATGTTCAGCTTGAATGAGTCAAACCATTCAAATAATAACAAAAAATCTTAGAGATGATGACAATTCCTGACCTTTCTCTGCGTTGTAGAGTGAAAAATGTAAGATTACACAATGAAAATATTTTCATCCTCTTAAAAAATGTGAATAACACATAAACTGACACTTCTTAACACGCATAATTGCAGTTTTAACAAGTATTCAGGGAATGTCTAATCTCACCCCTATTTTGGGCCAATGTCAAATTTCTATAACAACCCATTCTTGAATTAGAGCCAATAATGTGATTTTGACCTTTCTGCTAAATGCGACCTTGACCTTTTGCAATATTGATAATTTCGTTATATGTATATATGCGTCAGTGCGTATAATATTATGATAATATATCCAGTATTGATTAAGTTATAGCGTGATATGTCTATACTTGACACACACAGTGTTACAGAAGTTAATTTTGCGACAGGTCACCTTTGACCTCCAGAGATCTCAAAATATTGGTTGTATGTGATAATACCAACTGTGAGAATTGTAGAAATCTTCATTCCGCATCATTTGGTACCAATCTGAAAGTTCTGTGACCCTCCAATCTTGAGTTGTAACTGATAATGTGATTTTGACCTTTTAGTTAATTGTGACCTTGACCTTTGACTTTTACTCCAATGGATCATTGCATCTGATGCACAGTAGGTATATGTATATGCCTGTGTAATTTCATGGTGATATCTCAAGTATTCATTGAGTTCTAGCATTGAGTTATAGTTATGGCGGGTCACTTCTGGGCTCGCGGGCCACGTGTTGGTCCCCTGTACGAGACTGATGGAGGTGAAAGTGCAGTGAAGGGGCTGTTTTTTCTGCGGGATGTGTTTGCGTCTCCAGTCTCATACAAAGCAGACGTTGTGTGAGCACTGGGGCCCAGTGTGTGTGAGACTCTGTGGGCTTTTAGACCTGGAGGGGTGGACAGGGCTTTCCACCCAGACCCACTCCACTGTTTTCACACATAGAGCTGCACACATCCACACTGAGGCGGTCTGTCTGCTCTACTTACACTAGATCTGCAACTGTTTCCACTCACACTTAGTGTTTGCACTTTGGTTCATCCTCAGTGTTTAAGACATTAGGTCAGTGCTGACGTTGAATCAGGTCCAAGTGAATCCGGTCCAGTCCGTCAGTGCTGATGTTGGAACAAGGGTATAGTAGTTTGGGTTTTTTACTCCGCCCACCAGGAGGATTTGTTTTTTTTTTGTCCGTTTCTCAGCAACTTTATGTAAAAACTACTGGACCAATTTCCATGAAATTTCAGGAAAGGGGTGAGGTGGTCCAGAATATATCGCATTAAATTTTGGTAAATATAGGTAAAAAGTTTGTTTTTGCAATAAGAGATAGGTCAAATCAAGAGAAATGTGTGCAAGAGTGGTGGGGTTTGTTGTGTCTGGGACCACTTGTTCATTATAGTTTAGCTTAGTGTTTCCAAACTGATGTGCTGTGAGAAGTCATCAGGTGTACCATGGAAAATGATCTAATTTCATCTTATTGGTACTGTAAGCGAACAATGTGATGATAGGTTCACAGCGCACCACTGATCCAATCAGAACTATTGAGGAAGATTTTGCACTGAATAAGTAAATCGGGGCTATTAGTATTATATTTCAATAAATGATATTTCTAATGTAAAAACTAACAAAAAGAATCCAAAAAATTAACATAATCAGATTCTTGTATTTGCAGATGTGTCAGACTAGACCTAGTCCAGATGTTCACGTCCTCCTCCCTCTTGTTAACTCATGTAAATGTTATTTAGTTAGATGTTTCTTGACCACAGTGCACCTCACATGCTGTTGGTTTTTGAACATTAGACCTGAGCCTCTGGCCGTATCCCATCAGCCACCTCTTCACTTTGCACAAGCTGGTAAGCGTTTGCGTGTCTGAAAGCCTGTCAGTGTTTTGACAGATGCAATGTTCTCTGGCTTCGACAGTTCGGCCTCTGGCGTCTCAGTGTTCAGCCCTCATGACAAACACATCACAACTGAACTGGAAATCACGCTTTATTCACAACCACCTTAAATATGTGACAGACGAAGGAAACAGGACTGAGTGCAGACAGAACAGAGATTCAACTACAAAAGCACAATGAGAGCGCAGACCTCCGCCAAGGCTGGGTCACCACCAAAACCTAATCATTTGTTCATCTCCCCATTACCACCATACCTTGAAAATGTCACCAAAATCCATCCATTAATTTTCAAGTTATGTTGTACACAAACCAAACCACCTCCTTGGCAGAGGTAACTACAAGCTGTGAGGTGATATATGTGATGAGTGCATTAAGAAAATACTAAAATACACTGCAAAAATCTAAATCTGACCAAGTGTATTTGTCTCATTTCTAGTCCAAATATCTCACCACACTTAAAATAAGACAGAATAACCTACAGAGGAACTTTTAAATGAGACATAAGAACTCATAAATAGATATTAGATCTGATTTGATTAAATGTTCTCTATTTGCATATCACCATAAAAAACAAAGAAAATAAACAAAACAATTGTCAAACAATTACCATCATTGTGCAGGAGAGGATGGAAGCCAAAAATGTCTTATGTGAATAATAAACAATACACAGGGGTGAAAAAAGAAGAAAATTTAAATGACTGTTTTGCTGAAATAATAACCTAAAGTAAACACAGTCCACTTCCAAACCATCAGATACAAGCCATATGATATACAGTGTTACATTTTTATTTTTTAGATGCTTTTTAAATGGTGATTGTAAATGGACTGCACTTATCTAGCACTTTTTCACCTACATGGTGCCCAAAGCGCTTTACATTAGCCTCACATTCACCCATTCACTCATACTCCAGGTACTGCCAGACCTTACTGGGAGTAATTTAGGGTTCAGTGTCTTGCCCAAAGACACTTCAACAGTTGGTCAGTCGGTGCTGGGATTCAAACTGCAGCCACTGCAACCCGCTCTACCAACTGAGCCACAGCCACCCAATGATGATAAATGATGTTGATTGAAGTTCAGGATTATATATTGTATTATATTCTCTATTATATTTTAGAGAATACTTGTCAGTAAGGACGATAACATTGACTTGAATATTGGTTGGGATAATTATGAATAACAGAAAAATCTGATTGAAGACAAATGACCCAGATCATAGGCAGATTTATTTCTTTACTTTTGCCTAATTCCAACTTGTTGCTTAATTTTTCTTAATGTTCTGCCACTCATTGCACAAACACCATAATGCCATCTGGGCCTGTTTTAATGTGAGTCCTTAAAAGTGTTAAACTGTCTCCTGAGGGTCCTGCTGGAAGTTCCTGATGAATGAGGACGGTTTTACAGGAAGTATGAAGCATGTCCCAGCATGCACCAGGTGAAGCATAGGTAAACCACAAAGGTGTATGGTTTTGACCTGCAGATGAATGACACCTGTTAGCGTTCCATTCAACATGTGTTTGGTGGAACCGTTAGAGCTTCACCTCTGTGACTGAAGGGCAGGTGGTTCAAACACCTGACAGTCTGTGTGCCGTTGATATTCCTGACTCAGACCAGCAGGGGGCAGTCTAGTACCATCCCATGTGTCCAACACAGCAGACACTGAAGGATAAAGCCCATTGTTTACACACATCTGTATTATATTGTCATTAGGTGTTTTCCCACTGTAGGAACCGTTTGTAGTTCCTATAAACTTTTAGTTCCTAGAACCTTTTTCCCCTTTCCCACAGCATAGGAACTACATAGTTCCTCGAACCTTTTTCGTTCCTACTAGCAGGCAGGGTCTTTTTTAATTCTCTAGGAAGTGTATGAAGTCAGTGTTTGGTAGAACAGAGACCACGCCTATTTCCACATCTTGTAGTTCCTCTGTTTTTAAAACCGCCTGTGTAGTGTCAGTTGTGTGTTGGGGAAAAAATATGGAGAAAGTAATAAATAAATCGATCAACGACGCAGTTTTGTTTTTGTTTTTGTTTTTTTTAATAGGGGTGTTGTGTGGAGTTTGGATGTGGGTTTTTATCTCCAGTTTTCTCCCACTATCCAAAGGGCAGGTCTCCCTTGAAAAAGAGATCATTGATCTCAATGGGACACACCTGGATAAATAAAGGTGAAATAAAATGTAAAAAAAATTCAGCTCAGTTGTTCACTTGTTCCATCATAAAAGCTGCTTCACCATGTTTACTTTGAATGCATATGTAAAAATACATTTTAAAAAAATCAAGGGATGGTCTTAGACTTCTTCCAAAAATGTAAATGTGAGCAGGTTGTTGACAGTCCAGGTGTTATTGAGGTCAGAGGTCAAATGTGTCACTGCCCCTTTAAATCGTCTCATCTCTTTTTTTCTCACCAGACGGAGCCGATCGAACATCTACAATATGATCTGCGGACCTGAAGGAGGCCGCAGGATGTCGCAGGTTCACCACATGTCACCCCGAGGTCACCCGCAGCAGTCCTGCCCCCTCGCCCTGACAGCAGCCAATGGGAGAGCTCAACCAAAGTAGACCGGGCAGGATCCACCAATCACAAAGGGAGAGAGAGAAAGAAAGAGAGAGAGAGCCCATCACCTGGCGGCCGACGGCTCGCCCACACCAGCCACCGCCAACACACAGAAACGATGCCCGGACGCTGTGTGAACGGCGCCGCCCAGAGGCCAGAGGAGGCACTGCGGCGGATGGGGAGGCACCGAGACCACCGCCGCCATTTCCGGACCCATCACAGTACCTCAGTCCCAGAACCAGGAGGACCGTGTAGGACTGGTTTAGCGCTGGGAGGCGGCGGAAGTCATTTCTTTATATCGTTTGTATTTATTGTTTACATTCTGATGCTACTTTCTAAGGGTACAGACACGCTATGAACGGAAAAAAAACTCTACCATTTAGCTTTTAACGACCCGTGAGTAGCCATCGTCACACTAGTTTACAACCAACATGCTTATCGTTGTTTTGTTTTTTTTTGTTTTTGGTTTGTTTAGTTTTTTTTACTTTTCTCAGCTGACGGAAGAAGAGAAAGAGCCAGAGCAGGTGTTTAAACGGAAGAAAGAACTGAGGAACGCAGAAAGAAGAGTGGAAGTAGAAAGAGAAGGAGTCGAGCCCAAGGTTTGATGATGGAAAAGGGAAGGTTCAGAGGAAGACGCCAGAGGCCGGACCTCTGGGCGGTGGCCATGAGCCAACACGTGAGCGAATGGGACAGGAAGTGATGTTTAGGCCGAGCTGCACCGATGGGGGGGGGGGGGGGGTGTAACGCTCACACAATCTGGAAGAATGTGGAAAAACAAAGCAATCTATGACATAACCATGGATGTGTTAAAAGAGCTGGATACCAGATTCAAAGATGGCCCGGCAGCTGAAAAATGGGTTTACTTGCGGCGCATAGAAACTGCACAGTAGAGTCATCCCCCATGATGCTCTGGGGCGTCCCATCATGCCTCTGGGCAAAGAGAGCGAGCAAAGCGTGTTCAGGACCAGGCATTGTGCGCTTGTGAGTACGAGTGGATTAATAGAACTCAATGCAATCAAATGATGGAATTATGAGACACATTTACTGACAATGTTGAGAATGAATCAGACTATAGCTTATATGTGGTTGATTGGTGTTTTTTTAAAGGTAAAATCGACTCATTTTCATTTAGCTCTTTCTAAAATCACAAATGGAATTCCCCACAATACAAGAGTAGTTCAACCACAGACTGAATGAGTTCAACCAAATAAGTAAATCTCTTTTTTCTCTTAATGATATCACTTGTCAGCTTAATAATTTAAAATTGTTGTCATTTTATAGACGACAGCAATGTGATGCTGTTTGGCCTGACCTTAACCGTATAACACTGTAGTCTGAGCTGGCAGGATTTAATTCACCAGATGCTAGTGAATTTTAAATAAAAAAAACCCTCGTAGCTACTTATAATCATGTCATATTTATTATGTAATTAAATAAAACAATACACCTCTATCAGATTTGGAAAAGTGCCAATTATTTTAAACTGAAAATGAAAACAAAAACCATAAAAAACTTTAAACTTTTTTTTTAAGTTAACCTTCATCTTTGAGTCGTTTAATCCACTTTTTCGACCACTTTAACCATCGTTCGGAGCACTTGTTGAGCCAATAGGAATCCTCCCTCCCAAGACACCACACGACCGCGCTTTCAGAGTGTTCGCACAACGCTGTGACGTTTTTTTCTGGGGCTTTTCTGGCCTTTAGAAAATGTTTTGATGAGTAAAAAGTCTATGAATTTCCATGACAATGAAGGTTTCCTGTGAACAGATTCACAGGTTTCTCTTTTACGATCTGTGGGAAAATAGTTTTTTGGGCCACATGGGATTTTTCGTTGCAGTACCATGAGTGGCCACTGGAAAGAAAATCGCCATATCTGCTGCAGGGCGGCACGGTATCCAGGTCTCTTTATACATCCATGGAAATAACAGAAGGTATTAGACTGAATTGTGGGTGGTCATCTTTAAGGTTTATGTTGATCATTTCAGAATTATAACCAATTAAATGCATAAAAACTTTTAAAGATTATTAGCATTGTAGGATAATTGGCTAAATTATATTTTTGGCCAAATTGTGATATTTGTATAAAATTAATCCGCATTAGTTTAGATTACATTAAATTGGTTTCAATTGGAATAATTATTTTGGATTAGATTAAATCATTTTGTAATTTTTTATACTTTACTTTTATCCTTGAATTTTGTTTTGGACATATAATAAAAGAAAAACAAAACAATCAAATGACAGACCACAACAATTACAGCATCTAGGTTGATTAAGTTAGTTTATATTAGAACTTTATTGGTCCCTCAGGAAATTAAGTTTCCACAAGACTAAAGAAAAGGGGAAAAAAAATCTATAATAAAAACAATGCTGTTACATATTACGAATAAAGTTACAAAAATATGATTATTCAGGTAAAAACATGATTCAGCCAATTATGCTTCGAGGCTAATGAGCTTTTACTATAGATGTTGAGAGGGTTTTTCAGCCCTCAGTTTAGTCTTTAGGAACTGTAATCCTGCTGTGTTTATTTGAGATCAGGGGAAGAACATGTGGTTTCTTTACCATCTAAAGCACTTTGATTTGTTTAACACGATGCTTTGACTCATTACCAGCAGTAGTTTTATCAGTTCACTGTCATTTGGTCGTGAAGCTGCTCTTCAGCTCGATTCCAAACCACAGATTCGACATGTATGACCTTGGTTTGGTGGATTAGAACACGGTTGGTGTTGGTCGGTGCAGCTCAGTGGTGTTTCCGTTGTGAATTGTCTGAAACATGCAGGTGTTTATGGGTGGAACTAGGAGTCGGTGTCTGCATGTTCACATACTGAGTTAGAGCTGTTTTACTTGTATTCTTTTTGTATTTTAAAGCAGGGTGATGTGCCTAAGCTGCATGTTCAGATTAAATGCATTTGGTGGAGGCCGTGTAGGTTTGTGTGGATAGCGACACTAGAGAAATGGGACGCTGTTGTGTTTTTTTTTTGTTGTTGTTGTTTTGTTGTTGTTTGTTTTTCCCAGAGACTGTCTCATGTAGTGCTTTACCTCCACCTAGTGGTCAAACGCAGACAGAGCAGGACAGACGCCCATCAGCCTCTGGGCGACGCTCGGGTCTACGTCAGCCCATGTGATCTTTGACGGTTATACTGTGTCTTAATATATATCCTCAGTGTATGGCGTCAGGAGACAGACTGTATAAGAACAGAGAAGAATTGAAATAAGCTGGTTGAACAGTCACCAGGGGGGGGTTCTTGAATATTATTGGTTTGTTGAAACTCCAGTTCTTCTTCTGTTTCCTGCACATGATGTAATGTGATCCAGTTTAATCTCTGAGCGTCCATCCAGACGTATGGAGCTTTGAGTGGGAGGCGGAGACTAAGCGATCCTGGCGCCGCTCGTCTCCATCATATGAAATCAGCTCAGACGGACTGACGGACCAGGACCGCTGCTTCTGCATGTTTTAGTCCGAATTCCTCAAAAAAAAATACACATAATGAATGACATGTTTGAGCAGCTCTTTTCCTGTCAATGCACCAGAAAAAATCTAACTCTAAGTGTATTTTTTTCATTTTTAGTCCAAATATTTAACATTTAAAATCAGAAAGAATCACCTACAGAGGAGGTTTTCAATCAAATATAAGAACTGATTTATAGACACAAGATCTGGAAAATGTGATTAAAGGAATCTAAGCAAGATGATTTTCATTTGTTCTATTGATAAGATTTTTTTTTTATTAGATATTTTTGCTTAATTCCAGATTATTATTTTTTTTGCTTAATTACATTTCCTTGGTGAAATTCAACATTTTTTGTTTAATTCAACATTTTTTGCTTGAGATTTTGATCTACAGCCTGGACTCCTCCCTCCTCTTATCTAGGGATCTTTTCCTGCAGGTGCACATCATTTCAGACAATATCTGTTGGCAGCTGATCCTTCTGCATCACACACACCTCCTCTGTCAGTGTATGTATTCATGTGTATTCATTTTTTCTGTTTGTCTTTTGCTTAATTCAACCAGTGAAATTAATCTTGATCAGATTTCTTCAGATTTTCCAGATCTATTGTCTATAAATCACTCACTGAAAAATTCCTCTGTAGGTAATTCTGTTTTATTTTAAATCTGATGAGATATTTGAACTAGAAATGAGACGAATACACTTGGTCAGATTTTATTTTCCAGTGGATTGACCCAGTTCAGTTCTGTGTTCCAGTTCCGGTCCAAGCTGATCTGACGTCAGTTTGGCCAAAGTGTCAATGAGCCCATTGGAGTCCCAAAAGGAAAAGCTGGCGTCACATGACGTCTCCTCTTTAAGGGGAATCTCATCGTTTGTTTTCAGACTTTCAGTGTCACTGCCATATGATTCAGTACTTAAAAGTAGAAACATTTATTTATTCTTTTTTTTTTTCAGAGGTGATACTTGTACTCATTTAGGTGTATTATTATTTAAAGTACCGTATGTATTAACATGTTATGGCTGGTGACCATACGTACATCTCAAATATTAACATAGTTATTGTCGACTGTTTTTGTTCTTTGGTTGTTGTTGTTTGTTGTTGTTGTTGTTGTTGTTGTATAATCCTGTTTGTATGGATCAGTGTCACATGGAAATGACCCGTCACACAAACAGACACACAACACGTTACAGATTGAACCGGATGGATTTAACTCATTTTTATGCCAAATATTCGCTGTTTTCCGGCTTCACCAACACCAGGACTTGCTGCTTCTTTCAGGCCGGACAGAACGCGACGTCTGCTTGGACTTCTGGGAAATTCCAATGTGCTTTTATTTGCATTTGTTTCCCATCAGATCCATTCATATAACTCACAAACTCAGCGAATGATGGCATTTATTTGTAATGCGAGGACACAGATCAGGGGTCGTATTCCTCCTCTAAGTAAATTTCAACTTAAGAAATGAAGCCAAACTCCTGGAGCCGCTTTGTTGCTTTTCCTGATGTGGAGTCAGAGAACAAGCAGTTGAAAGTGTTGCCCCGGACAAAAAAACCTCACCCTCCTAATTTGCCTCGATCTCTTATTGCAAAAACACATTTTTGGTGATTGTGACCTTTGACCTACATTAACCAAAATTTAATATGATCTATTCTGGACCTCGTATCTTTCTTGAAAATGTCATATAAATATAAAGTCCAGTAGTTTTTGTGTAAAGCTGCTTAAAAACAAACGATACCCCTCTCCACTTTGGGGGGGCGGGGAAAGTCTATTAAATCTTAAATTTGATCTCGAGTGGGTCAGAAAAGTAAAGTAATAATACCATTAACCTCTAAATAATGACAACTCAGAAATTTTTATTTTTTGTTTAAGTGCAAAAGAACCAAATATTAAATCAAGAAAATATTCGTATAAAGTATCCAAACAAAAAAGATGCGAATAACGTGAAAAAAACTGAAATTTGCTCAGAAAAATAAGTGCAATTTTAACAATATTCTGCCTCAGTTTATCGTTCATACACTTACGTTACAGATCGGATCGGCAAAGGCACAAAACAATAACAGGCAGAAAACTTTTAAAATCATACTTTTTGTTTAGAAATATCAGGTTCATATTTGTTCACCTTATTCACATATTACTGTGAACATTTTTATCATGTAATTTAACTTTTTTTCTATTAAACCAAATAGAACATTTGGAGTTATTAGAGTAAAAATAATAACATAATAACCTATAAATAATGAGAACTATGAATTTTGTCTTTGTTTTAGTGCAAAAAAAACCCCATTAAATTATGAAAAGACTTACTTTTATAAATTATCCAAATAAAAAAGATGTGAATAACCTGGAAAACATGAAATTTCTTCAGAAAAATAAATGCAATTTTAACAATATTCTGCCTCAGGTTATCATTTATACACTTTTATTACAGATTGGATTGACAAAGACACTAAATGTTGCGTACATGTCAATTGTCTGTTCATCTTCATACAAACTCGTGAATCCATTAAAAAGCTCCTTTTCTATGCAACTGAGTGGTTCATTCGCTGTAGCTGCACTGAAATAGATGCTAATGCTAACGCTAGCTAATGCATGGGTCACTACGTGGTTTGTTCGGCACATGGACTGACTGCAATACGAAGAACACACTGATAACACGATGCTAACGGTGTTTAAATATGTTCTCCGTTAAAACACTTCAGCTCATCTACAGCAGCAGCATTACCTCGTTAGCACTGTTAGCATGTGTTAAATCGTCTGTATTGAACCATTAACATTACTGCGAGGAGTTTTTGGAATACGACCCCTGGAATTGGAGACAATAGTTGCTTTTCCATTAACCTTTAAATTGCACAAACATAAAAATGTGCCTATTGGAAAATGACAATTTAGTTTTTGCTCTGACAAAAGGTGTTTCTTTTTTTTTTTTTTTTGCATAGTGATGACATGGTGAAAAAAAAATTCTAATTTGTGGACACGAAATATTAATTTGTGGCCATGAATTAGTATTTCATGGCCACAAATTTTTTTTTTTGTTTACCATGTCATCAGAGGGGCTCCGTAGAATGTCACAAAACTGCAATGGAAAGATGTTTTTTATGCAATGAGTCACATGAACCAAAACAGAACCAAAAAAAAAGGATGTTGTTGTTACAGCAAGAGAAGAAGAATTTAAAATGAACATGGACACACGAGGAAACCTGATAATTTTTATTTTCGTACATGGATAGGGCGCTAATGAGCATTCTAGGTTCAAGACGAAGATAGAGGGCACTACTACAGAAACATGAATATATCTATAAAACAATGTGATATTTACATTGGTCTCCATGTTTATAAATGACTTCTGGAGTCACCTCGCAGTAATAAATAAACAAATCATTGCATTTGTGATTTAATGGAAAAAAACGACATTACGCACTTATGACTTTTCTACATTTAGGAAAAATCTGTGAAGTTTTGTACAATGGAAAAGTGACTATTCCTAAATTAATAGTATTTTTTTTTTTTAAACTTTGCATAATTATTCACAGCTGAGACCTTGTGCAGCATCGCCAGGGCAACGTGAAACTCTGATCACTACTCATCTCTATAAACCAAATGTTTTTATTTGTTTGTTTGTTTGTTTATAAAGTGCTTCTAACGCTGTGCACGCTGCAGTATTAATAATTAGATAATGCCCTGATATTCCAGAAACATGTAACATACTAAGTGGAGACATTTATGCAGTTTTAACTTTTTGTCACAGACCGTTTAGTCAGTTTATATCATTATGGGATGCCGAGGCTTTTTTTTTTGTTTTGTTTTGTTTTGTTTTGTTTTTGTAAATTCAGCTGAATTGATTCTGTAACAAAGTTTTACCGCTTTGACTGTGCTCCTTTATTTTATCAAAGAGCCGATGTCCTGTATTGACTGCAGGCTTACGTATATATTTGACTAAAGAATATTGTATGTTTAATAATAAAAAACACAAAAAGGACAAAAAATTGAAGAAAATTTGAAAAAAGAAAAGGAGATTTGCGAAGAGTATAATTTATATTTTGGAACTGCATGCACAAGGCTGGGAAATGGTATTTAGAATTTAACGGCAGTGCCTTTTTTTGTACTTGTGACATTTACCCCAAATGTCAAAGGTTTTTTTTTTCTATGGACTCAAATATGTTCCAGGATGAAACCGGACTCAGCTGTGATTGTTCCGTTCACGCTGCAGGTCTTCCACCAGAACCTTTATGTTCTCTTTAGTCTGACCCATTCTGGTTCTGGTTCTGGTTCATGAACCTGTAGGTTTATGGATGTGGATTCAGGTTCGGGGCCTTTTTCTGTCTCAGCTGAGTCTTTTCAGGATTTATGGAACCAACAGGAGACCCATCCCACAAAAAACAAAACATCAAACCCAGTAAATTCATTAAACTCATCAAAATGAAAAAGTAAAAAAAAACCAACAACTGAGGTTCCAAAACCAAAAGGACATAAAATAGACTCATGATTTCTATGATTTCATGGTTTATCTTCTCAGACGTTACAGTCAAACAATAAAGGTCTTTTTTATTTTGTAGCTAAAATACAAAGTCCATCCCAGTGTTAAAGAATCCTCCCGTCACCATGGCAACCTCCTGTAAAACAGATGTGTACTGATGCTCTGTGACCTGCAGTGTGAACGGACCTGGGTCCTGGTCCGGTCCGGTTTGGTCCAGTTCCAGTCCTGGCCCTGGTTTGGTCATGATCTGATCCAGTCCTGGTCTAGTCCTGGTCCTGGTCCAGTCCGGTCCGATCCTGTGTCGGTACTTTTGTTCATATATGAAGGTGTGAACTCTTGTGAATCTGTACAAACATGTGAATGATGTGTGACGGTGAGTGTTTGCATCCGTTCCAGTGTTTCTTTTTTTTTTTTTTTCTCTCACACTGTCTTTGCTGTAACTTTATCGCATTGTACCAGAATGCTGTGACTTGGCATGCCCCGATATCCGTAAAAAAAAAAAAAAAAGAAGAAAACTTGTAACTCCTGCAGCGTCTGGACGTGTGTGATTCAGTTTGAAAGGAAAAACAAGTTTGATTCTGCACAAATAATATGGAAGAAGTTTAAAAAGCAGGTGTTTTATTAGTGACAGAAGGAAAACAATGACAACAGCACAAGAGTTAATGAAAGAAATATTTTAATGGATATTACAGCAAAATAATGATACAAATAATTATGTAAAATGAATATAACAGCTTTATATATCTAACATAGATGTTATAGCCATAATAATAATAATAATGTAGTAAGAACAGTTTTAATACAACACAATGAAAAGTATGGACTACTGTGGATGTTTTCAAATATTTTGTTTTGACAAATTGATTAATTGTTGATATAATTTGTTTTTTCTAGTAAGAATTGACCAAAATAACTAATGTCAAAATGAAAATAAGCATATTTTCCTCCTGATTTTCATTTTCATGCACTTAAAACTGTTCTGCAATATAAAATCAAATCTATTCACTATAAGTTAGCTTTAAATACTATCAATGAAATATAAAAGCATTTTGTAGTGTTGCATTCACTGACACTGGTCACTTAGATGTTCAAATATGGAATTAAATGATGAAAGATTTTTGACTCTGTCTGAACAGGACAAAAATATTCTGATTCTACACAAATAGCATAAAATGAACTCAAAATAACATGTTACATTAGATGTTTTTACATTTGATTGAGTCATGGTTGATATATATTATTCATGTGAAAAGAATTTACCCCCCCCAAAAAAAGAAAGTCAAAGTGAAAACAGATTTCCACAAAGTAATAAAGTATATATATATATATATATATATATATATATATATATATATATATATATATATATATATATATATATATATATATATATATATATATATATATATATATATATATATATATATACACTCACACATAATGTTAATATTCAGTCTTTTTGAAGTGATTGATGTAATCCAGCTAATCTGTCATCTGATAAATCATGTCCTTCTATTTCCAGTTCATGGGTGCTTAGCTCACCAAAAAATTGAATGGGAGTGAATGGAGCGAGTCAAGCTAAATTCTGATTCCGTTTGACAAATGCTCCGACATTCACATATGATAGCTGTTAATAAGATAGACAGACCACCTGTTTATGATGGGAAACAAACATGACGTTAGGTTTTATGTGGCTTTAGTAAGAGACTATGGTGCGTACAGAATGTGACGTCACACTACACTCAGCTGTGGTGACGTCACATGTGCGCCAGGCGTGTTGTCCAAATTATTAACAGGTTTTACTCACAAATGAATCAGCCATTGGTTAATGGAAGCAGTTGAAACACACGTCAATAATTATCATTTATTATTATGAACAACATGTGATTCTGGTCACATGACAAACCAGATACCATTTTAGTTTTTTATTTCCCATTGAATACCATTCATTAAGTTTCCGATCTCAGGCCCCAGGAGCCTCCTGGAAGGGGTGGGGACTTAAACTCTGAATAGTGAAAATGAGATTTCCTGTGGTCAGTGAATGCATCTCAGTCACCTGAGTCTGGAACGTCCAGGAATAGATCTGTTTGGAAGGGAGTCAAAGCCCAGACCTGGGTCCATCACAGAACCACAGTCTGGACCTGAACAGACCTGATCCAGATGAAACCAGATGGAGAAGAACAGTCAGGATCTTCAGACGAGATGGAGACACACAAGTGAAGAGTTTTTTGGGTTTTTTTTCCAGAAGAGCAGAGGTTTGGTGGAGGACAGGCTGGTTTTTCACCACCTCATTTTCACTTTCATGCACTCAAAGCACTTTTCATTTCATTTATTCTTCCTGGGATCTACTCTACATTACAGTTTTAATATTTACATGAACCCATAAAGACCCAGAGCTACTATTGTGTCAGTGCCCAAATTAGTTTTCCTATATTTAACCTTTCTTAACTGATATATCACCATTTATCATAACAAAATAGTCTCTTTGTTTATTTTTTTGTGATTATTTGACTAATCATCTTCTCAAATCACACTGAGATTCCACTTGAGGGTTATCATACCCAACACTTAAAGAAAAAAAAGACTTTTTCACTCAAATCTATCATTAACTGCACCTGAATCCAGGGTGTCCATCCACTGTCATTGATCAAATTCCATTGGTTTTACTGGTGAATCAATATTGTTAAAAAAAAAAGACAGTGTTTCCATGGTAACACAGAGCCTCTGAATGTCCAAATGGGTCATATCTGAGGACCATGAAAAGATGATAAAGTGTATCTTAATTTTAATTATTTAATAGGATTAGTGTCTCTAAAGTTATTCAACATTTTATATCCGTAGATGTGTTCAGTCATTGGTGTATATTTGGATGGGTCTTTATAGATTCATTTTAACACCCCCCCCCCCCCCCCCACACACACACACACACACACACACTGCCACCACCACCAATGCAAAAAAAAAAGTCAAGTCAATACACCGTCCATTTCATAATGATTGTGTCAAACACTGCATGTTTTCTACAATAATTATGTTAATGAGCAAAAACTGACATTTTTCCATAAAAAATGTATGGACTTTTATTGTTATCATATTATGAATAAATGGAAATAAAAGTATTCCAGTCTAGGTTTTATATGTTATAATAAATGAAAACAAACCTCTTTACTGTGAGTTACCTTTAAATGTCATTAGTGAAATACTCAAGTGTTTGTTGGTGTTACATTCACTGACACTGATCAAATTTACTCCTTTGATGTTGAAACTTCGGATTATATCTAATTACTGTTTTTATTCACAGGAAGAAGTAAATAGTGGTAGTGGTGAAAAATGAATACAACAGCTTTTTAATGTTGAAATTGTAAATATTACAGCCATAATAATGATAATATTACTGTAAGAAAGTAAGTTAGAAAGATGTATTTCCCAGTTTAGATGTTTTATACTTTTTCCTTTGAAAAATGGAGTAATTGTTGATATGATTTGTCTTTTCTGGTAAGAATTCACAAAACAAAACAAAAAAAAACTCATGATAAAATGAAAATAAATATATTCTTGAATAATGCCAGACATTTGTGATGGTCTTTGGTGTCTAAGCAAGTCCATGGTTGACCAAAAAAATGAAAAATACTGATATTTGGTATCAGCTGAGTTCAGAGGGAAATCTGAAAAATAAAATCTGAAGTAACTGGAGGAATATAATCATATGAAATTAATATACAGGATTAAATAATGAAAACCAGACTGAGCATTAATATGACAAAGTGTTGATGATTGGCTCTTAATATTCTAAAGAAGAACTACAGTGTGTGTTTGTTTGTTTGTTTGTTTGGTTTAAGTTGTTTAATTTATTTACTTAATTTCATAGATAACCTATAAAAACACTGAAAATTGATCAAAAAGCAATGACAAGGGCAAAAAAGTGTGTGTGTGTGTGTTATAAGGAATAACACAATACTGACGTGAAGATGAAAGGGAAATGAAATATAAAAGAACTGGATCAACTAAAAACATATTTTAGTTTCAGGATAAAATAAATACATTTTACAATACACATACAACTTTCTTTTACTTCCATTTTGTCTTGTTTTATCACTCAATTTTATATATAACTCAGAAAACAGTATAAAATAACAAGATAAAATAGTGATGAACACTATAACATATTAAGAAAGAAAAGAGCAACAAAAAATAAGAAATGAACTATAATTAAAAAATGGAAATGAAAGTTATACTATAAATTACAAACCACATTTTATTTTATTTTATTTTATTTTATTTTATTTTATTTTATTTTATTTTATTTTATTTTATTTTATTTTATTTTATTTTATTTTATTTTATTTTATTTTATTTTATTTTATTTTATTTTATTTTATTTTATTTTATTTTATTTTATTTACATGAATGGTTGTAAATAAAATAACAACCATTTGGCGGCGCTATGACATTTCGTCGGGGTCTCTTTCCTCGACGGGCGTAAAGCTGAAGAAGAAGAACGTGGGCGTGGTTTCTAACGCTGTCGTCATGACGCAGCTGGCGGGAGTGGTGACGTTCCTGTCGTTGTTTTCAACACAGCGCGGGAGTTTGTAGTAGAAGAGGAACAGGGGTCTGGAGATTGTAGGTGAATATTCACTTTATTTAATCGACATAGACAGTTGTTGTTGCTGTTGCTGATGAGTCGGATAAATGCCTTTGCAAAGACAGTTTTATATCCGAACCATTAGTTTTAACAAGTTTGTGTGATATTAAACCGGGTTTTCAGGTGTTTACGTGACAGTAACAGTTAGCTAACTTTACTTTCAGGTGTTCACAGAAGGATGGTTTTCATTGATATGTTAATATAGTCACGTTTTTGATTGTTGAGTTAATATAGTGGTGTTTTTCAGAGTATTGTGCGGGAATATGCCGTGTGAAAGGATGCCGATGCGGTACGGACACTCGGAGGGACACACCGAGGTCTGCTTCGATGACTCCGGAAAGTAAGTAACATATGACACAAAGCATTATGGGAGTATTGTATATGTACATGAATGTCACGGGGCTCATATAGACCGGTTACTGTTATATTTATGTCGCCTGCTGTCTTGAGATTTAACCAAATACATTGGGATTGCATATGGCCTGCTGTGGGCTTTTAATTTGAAATGACTCCTTACAGAGGCGGAGGCGTAGAACAACAACAAGGTAGATCTAATTAGTGTAAATTTTCCACAGATAACTAGTTATTCAACCAGATTAGGGGGGCAGATTCATTTTTTAAATAAATAAACAAACAAATAAATAAATTAAACGTTTGCTTAGTAAGTCGAAATATAGTGAACTTCCGGCCTTCAAAATAAAAGTCCGAAGTGCTTTGGAATTTCCTGATTACTGGCAAAAGCAATCTGTTCGTTGTGTTTTTGACATATATCAACATGGCACGCATTGTTGAAGCTATTTTTCAGTCTGTCATTATCTCATATTCAAAATCTCTGACTTGTTTAATGTTTAGATACTAAACCGTTCGTTCACAGACTGAGGCAAATGCTAATAAAGATTGAATGTTTTTTGTCAGACACATGAGAGTAAAAAATTTAACTCCTTTATCTTGACTGGCGAAAAGAAACATAAATCATAAATTCTAGTAGATATTATGAACTATAAATCATTACATTTAACACTAGAACAGCCAAAAATAATACCTCCCATTTGTCAACCCATCATAATAAACACTTGTTCCCAGATTCCTTGTGACCTGTGGAAATGATGGAGATGTACGGATTTGGGAAAGTCTGGAAGACGATGACCCAAAGTTCATCACCGTCGGGGAGAAGGTTTACTCTGTGGCATTAAAGGTTCGTCACCTGGCACTTTTCTTCTGTTTCCTGTTGGAAGTAACAGTGGTTTCATACTGTACTACTAATGAACAAACTTCAGAGGGTTTTACACATGCTTTTGACCTTCATCACAGCACAGACTCTGAATAAACAGACAGAGTCAGATCTTATTGAACTGAAAGGGTTTTATTCAAAATCACAAACATTTTACTCTTTTTGCGTCAGTTTGTCCACAATCACTGGAATCTGACTTTTTCAACCTCAACATTTGTCTTTCCGTACTCTTTCCGTCAGATGTTTGTTGTTGTATTTCTAATATTAACAATCCACTATCTGGATGAGCATATTATGCACACTCTACTTCCTGTTATAAAAAGTCATATTATTTTCCACTGTTTGTTTTAGGTCATAATTCATAAGTTGTTCATTTTTGCATTTTTTTATTCTGTTCCAACCACTAAAATCTGCACATTGTAAGTAAGAGAAAATTCCTACGCTAACATCTGTGTAACAAAGTGAATAATAAATTGCACACTGACATAGGATTTAACATTAGACCTCACACAAAAAAATGCATATTAACCAGTGCTGCAGTTAATCATTGACAAATACTAGGCAGCAAAAAACCAAACATACAAACAAACATGTCATCCAGTTTTTATGTTGTGTTTTTGGGGAAAGGGTTTGTTTTAGGGTTTGTTTACATTATAAATGTGGCGTTTAAAAGTTAAAAAAATTTGACAGTTATTAAGTAGTTGATATTTAAAACAAAAAAGAAAAGTATTATGGACCCCCCGCCCCATCTATTTGGCTCTTGACACTCATTAATTTATTTAATTTTGTTTATTGATTCATTCCAATCTACAAGATTGGAAAGAAGCAGGATAAAGAAACATTATCATTCCTGCCCCTTTCTTGAAACATCTGCTTACATCAGATACGATTATCAGTTTACATGACAATTAGTGAAAATAAAACACATTCAAATCCATAAGTAAAATGATCTCAATTATTTTTCTATACATCTTCTTAAACTGAAAAATATTTGTACATTTCTTCTCATCCATTGCCCAACAATTCCACATCCTGACACTTTTTGTCTTTAACAGAACAGGAAACTGGTCACTGCGAGTTCTAACAACATGGTTCAGATCCACACGTTTCCTGACGGAGATCCAGACGGCATCCTGACTCGCTTCACCACCAACGCCACACACGTCACCTTCAACAGCAGCGGCACACGGGTCGCTGCTGGGTCCAGGTAACCTCTGAACACTCAGGGTTTGGTGTCCACGAACACGTCCACACACGTCCACCGGTTCATACTCGGGACACAGCTCTGTCTTCATATCCACCTGAGACCCAGCTGTGCATTTTTGTCCTCTGTACTAGGGATGTTAACCAATGACCGCTTGACCAATGGTTGACAGCATCAACGTTGTCCGGTCATAATTTTTAAATTCGGTTAAAAAAACAACATCCTGCATCAGTCATTCCACTGCACAAACTCTTCTGCATTGTAGTGTAGGTTATAAAGAGGAAACTTTGTGATCTCTCCATAGCATATCTTTAAAAATGATGAATTTGAGCATTAACAATACAAGATGAATTGCATTAATAGCAAACACAGCTCAATTAACCTACGTGGTACGACTATTTCGCACCAGTTTAGAACGTTTACTCAAAACCTAAACAAAACACAAAGCTGATGTGAGGTAATAGAACTTGTAGAGCTAGCAGCTACAGACTGGGACAGCAAGTTACCACCATTAAAACCAAAAGCACAGTTGTGTTATCCATCTGACAGGTCTAATAATTAATGACATGACTGGTTACAGGTTACGGCAAAAGGAGTTTGTGCAGTACTGACACAGAGTGGTGGACATCACTAATGTTTTTTTTTCATGATATTTAGCAGCAGAATTTACTGTAACATTGACTATTTCCTCTACGATGACGGTTTAAAATCAGCTTTTAACATAACATCGCTCAAGCTCGCAGTGTGACTCGTGTTTAAAAAGCAAGTGACTGAAACATGCTGCAGTGCCTAAATGACTGTGTGTGTATGTGAGCTAGCAAAACAATTGTTTTCTTTTCTAAACATGTGACAGACGTCTGGACAGTTCAGGTTTAGAGCCGTCGGTCCAGACAAAATCCGGACACATGGTCACCATACTGATGTTGTGCAGTTAAATAAAAAATAAAAAAAACTCAAGGTGTTAGCCTTTGTTTGGTTGGGGTTAAAATGCTGATGCTTGTGTCTTGTCAATGGACATTGTTACATTGCAGTGAACACAATATCCCTATACGTACTTGTGTGTGTGTGTGTGTGTGTGTGTGTGTGTATATATATATATATATATATATATATATATTTTCTCTTCTTTTTTTCCTCTTTTTCTTTCACCTGTCAATAAACCATGGCAGGGAAAAAGAACATATCAGCAAACGCAAGAGATCAATGAAGTACTAAAAAAAAATGGGATGGCCAATATATTGATCTCTTATCACTTTTTCTGGGTTAATTTGGTGAAACACAGACTTGATCTGTCTTCTGTTCACCCTGTGAATCTAAACCCTGGACAGTAGACGTGTGTGTGTGTGTGTGTGTGTGTGTGTGTGTGTGTACGGCCAGCAGATATTTGGACCTGTAGCTGGTGGATGGTGCTTGGGGTCGTCTCCATGGCGATGCCAAGCAGTGACTTGTCATGCCGTGGTGTCATTATGTCCAGGGTTGATGTTTGTGTGCGTGGCAAACGACGGATGTTGGTTTGTGTTTGTGATGAGTCCTGATTGGACGCTGACGTGCGTCCGGTGTTGGATTGATTGGCCCTAAACAGGTTTATGTCCACAATCACAGCTCAGGCCACGGTGCCGTATCGACACCTCTGCTCTCATATTGATTGAAAAATTCAACCATCTGAGGCTGTTTAAGGTGGATGTATCCTCTGCACCAAGGGGTCAAACATACGGCACCTGGACCAAAAGTGGTCATGAAAAGATTATAATGTTTTCCTGTTGAAAAGCTCAAAATTTATTTTAATTTTGTGAATCTAGTGGAAAACACAACATAAAGGATCGTTCAGGTTCAGTTTTTTCACTTTACTAGTGTTTCCCAAAGTTCCCACAGCACATGAAGGCAGCACCAGCTCATCCAAAAGGACAAATAAACTAGATGATAAAGTTGTGAGAAGAGATGAACAGCTGTTTGTTTTCAGCAGATGAATTCACTTTCCTGTTGGAAAATGAAGCAGGTTTTTAATTTTTTCACGTTAAACTCAGTACTTAATGGTCTCTTCCCTTTCGCTCTCAGTGACTTCATGGTTAAAGTGGTGGATGTGGCCGACAGCAGCCAACAGAAAACACTCCGTGGCCACGAAGCGCCTGTCCTCAGTGTGACCTTTGACCCAAAAGATGAATACCTGGTGAGTAAACCTGGTGACTGGTGTCAAAGTGAAATTCTGGAGCTGATTAAAGATCATGAAAAATTAAAATGTTTGAATGAACATAATGGAGATTAGTCTGGATGCATTCCTTCTGGTCATTCATAAATGTGTATATATATGTATATATATATATATATATATATATATATATATATTAAAAAACAAAGTGTAAATATAATGTTCTTTGTTTCAGGCGTCGTCGAGCTGTGACGGTTCAGTGGTGGTTTGGAACATTGAGGAAGAGGTTGGTCTGTTTCAATTCAAACTATACACAACACTGTAAAAGTCTGGGGGTGGCTCAGTTGGTAGAGCGGGTCATCCGGTAACTGAAGGGTTGGTGGTTCGAATCCTGCTCTGTCCTAGTCGGTCCGTTGTGTCCTGGGGCACTACACCCTCCTTGCCTCCAGTGTGACTCACACTTTGGTGGTGGTCAGAGGGGCTGTAGGCGCAAAATGGCTGCCATGCTTCTGTCAATCTGCCCCAGGGCAACTGTGGATACATATGTAGTTTACCACCACCAGAGGGTGCACGTGAGAGTGAATGAATAATGGTCACGAATGTGAAGCGCTTTGAGTGGCCAAAAAAAACCACTATGTAAATCCAATCCATTATTATTAATACTATTAGTATTATTAAATCTAACTCTGACCAAGTGTATTTGTTTAATTTCTTGTCCAAATATCTCATGACACTTATAATCACCCACAGAGCAACTTTTTCAGTGAGATATAAAACGTGATTTATAGACTATAGATCTGGAAAATCTGACCAAGATCATTTTCACTGGTTCCATTGGCAGATTTCTGTTGTTTTAATATATTTATTTGGTTAATTCAAGCAAAAACCAGTGAAAATGATGTTGGTCACATTTCTTAAATTAGATTTTCCAGATCTTATATATCATTAAAAAGTTTGTCTGACGTGATTCTGTCTGATTTTAAGTGTGATGAGATATTTGGACTAGAAATCAGAAAATTATACTCTGTCAGATTTGGATTTTTTTGTTGCATGTATTTGATGTTTTATCTTCTTCAGTCTCAGGTGAAAAGCTGGAATCTTCTGCAGAAAAGTAGTGACATCACAAACGCTACGTCTCTGTGTCGCCTGTCCTTTCAGAACGCGATGGCAAAGGTCAGTGACGCCAACCGTTCATCATGTTAGAGCAAAAATCATATATATGTGTGTATTATATTTGTTCAATTATTTTTTTCAGGATAATTCATTAATAATATCCCTGAACAGAGTTTTGGTGATATTATGTTTTTGGTCCCACCATCGGATATCCTTTGTGTTAACGCGATAACTTAAAAAAATGTTGGCTTTAGAAATTCCATATTTTCCACATCAATGAATATCATGGAGAAGAACTAATTGGATTTTTTTCTGATTTATCATTGGCCACAAAGGAGCACTCAAAGGTTTAAAATGACTACAAATAGTTCAAATAGACAAATAGTTCATATCTGGAACTATCTGTCTGATTGACTTCAAATCAAATGCAAATGAAAGGTCATGACCTGCGGATGCGTCGCGTCATGGCATCATTAAGGATTTGGAGCGTTTGGGGATATACCACTAGCTCTAGTGGCGTTAGCTTAGTTTTACATTTTATTTGACTATACACAAACTACTAGAAAACAGGTTAGCATTTGTTTTTATATATATCATGACGAATAAGCTAATGTTTAGATTTTTTTGTATCTTATTTGTATTATAAGAACTATTGACTCTGATGTTCCCGTCCCTGTTCCACCTCCTCCACTGCACCGTCACACATATCCTTTTCTGTTTGTTGCCAGTTTTTAGCCGTTCCCGTCGACTCAAAGGTCCACTTGTATGAACGAGGCTCCTGGGACCAGGTGGGGACGCTGTCGGATGATCAGTTGACACAGGTGACATCATCACTCCACACCTGAACATGATCATCAGTTAATTGAACTGATCATTTTCAACCTGGTTTTTAACCCATAGATGTTTTCCTGCTATTTCTTTGCAGTGAAATGTTCTTTCATATTCCAGGTTTTCCTCTAAAAACATGGTACAAACATCATGGCATTGAACTATTTTTATCAATTTTATGAAACTGTCCCTACTCTAACCTTCCAGCGGTTAAAAAAACTACAATGGTATTCATTCTGGAAAAAGGGGAAATATGTCTACTCAGTTTTGCATATAGTTATTTTTGCTCTCAGTGTTAATGTGCATTGACATCAGAACCTTGAAGACCAACATTCTGGTCTTTCAATTCTGCATCTTGTGTGTACAGATGTTGACCTATTGCTGAACCAAGAGGTCAGGGGTCACTTGATCAATACCTAAAAAAATTAAAATGGGCTATAATAGAAAAAAGATAGAGCCAGTGTCCATGTGCTCATTCAGACGTCACAGCTGTGATGTCTTGGTATCAGCAAAAGTGAGTTATTCAATAGATCAAAAAATTTAAATTTAAATCTGTTGAGAATTGAGGGAGGAGAAGTGATTTTAGTGAATTGTGGACAACGACAACGCCGGACGCCGGATGATAATACCTCACTGCTACTTCATCCAGATGAGCCAACCAGTGAAGATAGACTTAATTACTATTATCGACAGGAAACCTGGCATGGGCTTCAAAATGGTTTCACCTTTGACCTTGAGTGACCCTGAAAGGTCAAAATCAAGTTCACATGATTAGCTCATCTGTTCATCATTGTCCACAATTCACTAAAATCACTTCTCCTCCCTCAATTCTCAATGGTTTTCAATTGTGATTGATTCATTAGATGTATCTACGCACTGGGCACAAAACTTATCACTTTGTTTGTCGAAATTTAAAATTGTAAACAATTTTTTTTTACAACTTTGTAGATTTTTTCCAGCCTGACACTAAAATCACTTCTCCTCCCTCAGATTTAAATTCTGATTGATCCATTAGAAAATAATTGCCCAAATATTAGTTTCCACCAACAACCTCCTGCGTAGCATTTAACATCTTTAACCACAGTAATATGTAATTTCCCAGTTACCTACTTTTGTTCAGTCAGATGTTACCCTCAGAAGAGCTTTGGGGGCTTCCTACACCATTCACACTGTTTTTGACATTTGTTGATAAAAACACACAGTCACACTGTGGGATTGATTTTATGATCTATGATAGTCGTAACTCCAAAAATAGTGGTGATAAGTACCCAGTTACTATTGTTGACAGATAGGAATGACATGACATAATGACCTGCGACCTTGAAAAGTCAAACCCCTGGTCTCACGTTTTGAGAGGGAGATGTCCAAGAGCTAAATAATTTGTGAGGGACGGGGGTTTATTGTGCCTGGTACCCCTTGTCTCTGAAGTCTCAAATGTAATAAAGTCATGAAATAAAATTAATATTCACTAGTTTTGTTGGATGGTTTTACGTTAGGTTAAGTTCAGAGTTCTGTGGGTGCGTTTTCATTCCTCCTCTTCTGTTTCAGCCCATCAACGTGGTGTCCTGGTCTCCGTGTGGACGCTTCTTGGCTGCCGGCTGCATTGGAGGCTTAATGGTGGTGTGGGACGTGACCAAGCGACTATGTGTGGAGAGGTACGTCCAATGAACAAACAGATCTGGGACCAGTTCAACTATCAGTTTTATTCACAGGACATGGTAGAAATAGATGTCATGTTTATTAGATGTAAGTATGTAAGTTATGAGGAGGAGAAGTTATATGTAGAGAATTTAGAAGGGAGGGGTCAGAGTCATTTCACCTGACTAACGTGTCCCAGCAGTGAAAATTTCAAATGTCGACACTTTGGCAAACAATTGATAATCGCTCAAATTTCCTTTCTATATAACACATAAACAACCATAGAAAAAATGCTCTAAAACTGACATATTTACAAATAAAGTTCTTAAGTTTGAACTGTAAAGGTCACAGATGCTGGTCTGATGGTAAATGGTGTCAGGTTTCAGTTCATACTCTACTGATTCACCTATATGGATTTTTTGGGGCTGATACCAATTTTCTTTTATATCAGCCTTAGCTGATATTTCTAAGCTGGTATTTGGAGCTGATGCAGAATTTTTTTCCATCTCTGAAATGAAAACAAATATCGGAAAATTTTCTTTAATTATAATTGCAAAATAAAAATGGTGACAGTTAAACTAATAAATATGTCCAAACGTACACCTTCTGTTTGTTTATTTTTACTTTCCTTTTTTCTTTTTTTACTGTTCCCCCTTTTTTCCTTTTTCTTTTTTCCTGTTATTTCTCCTTTTTTCATCTTTTGTGACTTTCCCTTCTTCTGTTATATTTTCTATTTTTGTTTCCTCTCCCTTCCTTTTTTATCTTTTTCCTTTTTTGTTTTCTTTGCCCCTTTTTCCCTTCATGTTTCTTTACTTTTTTTGTTTTCTCCTCCCTTTTTCTCTGTTTTTTTCCCCTCATTTTCCTTCATTTGTCAGTAAATTTTGTCAGGGTAAAAAAGAGCATATCGGCCGACACAACAGATTGATACAAGAAAAAAATATAAATATCGGCATAACTGGAATGGGTTGAAAGTCAAGGATATTGTACTGGTTTGAGTTCAAGTAGCTGTGGTCTGATGAAGTGTGTCTGGTTGCTGTGGTTACGCTGCTGCTACATATAGTGTGTGCTATTGGCTGCAGGCAGAAACATGAGAAAGGCTTCACGGTGTGCAGCCTGGCGTGGCATCCATCAGGACATCAGATCGCCTACACCGACACCGAGGGCAGCCTGGGTCTGCTGGATGGACTCAGCTCTGCCCAGTCCACCTCTGACAGCACCACCACTAAGGTGAGAAAGCCCTCCCTCTGATGGACAGGTGCTGTATGGGCGGGGCCAACACTACTAAACAACCAACTGCATTGAACACACAGACAAACAAGTATTCAGAGAATGTCAAATCTGGCTCCAATCTCAAGTTATTATGACAAACTGTTGTCAAAAACTATTGGTCGTAGGTGATAACATAAATTGTGTTGATATGCATTATTGGACGTTAGACAGTCTTGTGTTACGACTATCAGTAGTTCAAATACTAAAGCAGTTAATGGGTTAAATCCAGATGAACAAATGTAATCTGTTGGGCTGTTTCAGGCTGCAACAAACAAACCAGTGAAAAACTATGACGACCTGTTTGATGAGGATGATGATGGACTCATGGATGAGGGACTGAGCGACACAAACTCTCCGGTGAAGAAACAGACGACTGCTGCTGACGATGATGATGACGATGATTATCTGATGCCTGCGACAGGTCGGGTTCGAAACAGGGGGACGTTTCTGGATGACGACAACTCAATGGGTGAGTGAAGACCCAGTGTCTGGTCTGGGATCAGGTCCATGAATGATCAGTAGTTATGTGGATTTTTCTAATACAGTGGTACCCCTGCTTACGAAAAACCCAGCGAACGAATATTCCAAGTAACGAAAAACCTTGACCTCAATTTTTCGTCTCTGAATACAAAAGAAAATGTTATTTACGAAAGGGAAACCAAAACCCCCCAAGATATAAAAAGAGTACTATATAAATAAGTACATCACATACATACTGTACTGTACTGTACCCCCCCCCCCCCCCCCCCCGCAGCAAATCGCACCATGTATATATATATATATATATATATATATATATATATATATATATATATTTATTATTGATTTTTTGTTGCTTGATTTATATTGATTTCATTTGACATGTTCAAAGTAAAGATTTCAGACAAACAACGGTTATTCCCTTTTTTTTGTTTTAAAGGCTAGTCTTTTTTTGTACTTTTTTATGCTAAAACAAAAATGACATTTTGTGGTTTTCATTGTTTATAGGTCATTATGACATTATGAAGCTTTTACTTCTGTGACCCACTTCAGATTGAATTGACCTAAAATGATTTTAACTTCTTTGACTGTTAACATCTAAAGAGTAGTTTCTTCATTTCACACATTCAACCCAGGGCCGGATCAGACACTTTGGTGGGCCACTTTTGGCCCCCGGGCCGTATGTTTGACACCTGTGATCTAAACTCACTGATCTAGTGTTTTTGTTGCAGATACCGGTTCTTTGCGGCTCGGTCCAGATAAAGATGGCGATGATGACGCCAGCAGCACCGTGGTCCCAGCAGCGGCGGTGCCCCCCCAGATGCCCCTGCGTCCCATCTACGAGGGGCCCCTGCCCACACCCCCCCAGAGGGCCTTTCAGCCCGGATCCACACCTGCACACCTCACACACAGATTCATGGTGAGACATTCTGAGGATGAGGAAATGTTTTCAGCTGGTATTTGAACACGTTCTGGTTTTCACTTGAATCAGATCTGTGAGCTTTAACTAAATGACCAATCACATGATGGTGAAACGGCATCATCGTTGTCTTATAATAAACTTTGTTTTAACCTGAACTGAAAATCCCCGATCTGAGACGAGGACATCAAGTAAAAAAGATGCTCCAGTTTATGTCAACTGTTGAACTGGTTTAATCAAAAAGAATTGATTAAAGATAACTTTGACTCCTTCGATTGTTCATATCTTTAGTGTAAATTTTTCATCCTGGGACCAAATCAGACCCTTTGGCAATATGGTTTTGGCTCATGGACCGCGTGTTTGACCCCCCCCCCCCCCCTTTATGTAACGTGTCCCTCAGATATGGAACTCGGTGGGAATCATCCGAGGCTACAACGATGAGCAGGACAACGCCATCGACGTGGAGTTCCATGACACGGCCGTGCACCATGCCATGCACCTCACCAACACACTGGGACACACTATGGCTGACCTTTCCCAGGAGGCCGTGCTCCTGGCCTGTTCCAGCACGGACGAGCTAGCTAGGTACCGTAGGCCGCCTGCTTTAACTCTGATCCCTGGTTCAGGTGTTGAAGCCACTCTGAGCTCTGTTTCCTCAAAAAGCTTTTTTCCATATATTCACAACAAATCAGTATTTGTATCCAGGTGAATATATTTATTAGACCTGGCAACAAAAAGAATAATAATCCATATTAACTAATGTTAATGTTTGACATATGCCAGGATAAAAAAAGTCCCTTCATTTAAATTGTATGTAGTAAAGTAGAAAAAAACTTTAAAAATATAGCTTGTTTACATTACAAACATATTTTTTAAAGGGTTAAATCTGTAACCATTATTCCGTATTTTGTATTTTATTCATTGCTCAATTTTATGAAATAAAAAATGTCCCAAAGTTAAAAATAGACTGAAAACCATTTTGACATGACAGGTTTATGGGTCAGATGACAGAGGGTTAATGTTGGATGGAAACATGTAAATCCATTTTCTTTTTCCGTTTTTAAAATGTGTTTGGTGTTAAACTGACCTGTGGCTCTAATCGTCCTCTGCTCAGTAAACTGCACTGTCTGCACTTCTCGTCGTGGGACACCAATAAGGACTGGATGGTGGACCTGCCGACAGGCGAGGACGTGCGTGCGCTTTGCCTGGGACGGGGCTGGGCGGCGGTTGCCACCAGTTTGCTGATGGTCCGTCTGTTCTCTGTGGGCGGAGCCCAGAGGGAGGTGTTCAGCCTCCCTGGACCTGTGGTCTGCATGTCCGGACACGGGGAGCAGCTGCTTATCGTCTATCACCGAGGTGAGAAACTGGAACAGTGTAGACCAGGACACTGGTCCAGCCCCACAGGAGGTTTAAGAGGGTGGTCAGACTGGTTTGAGCAGGACATGTCTTTCTGTGCTTTATGTCTGAAGTCCTGGAGCTCTGTCTACTCTGCTTTTGAGTTGTTTATGGAGTAAAAACTTCTATAAATATTTGATTTCCTCAATAATCTTTAAGAGCAAACATCTAGTTGGTAAACCATGACATCACTTCCTGTTTCTGGTCCATTTCTGAACATTCCTCTGTATTCAGCCCAAGTCCATAAATCACATCCAGTTCATTCCATGACTTTACATGTGAGGATTAATCAGAACCAGAATACCTTGTTAATCAGATTACGTTGTTAATCCCAGGGTAAAATTGCTGTGAAACAGTCGCTCCATTCAAGTAGAATAAGGGGTAGGGGAGTGTGGGGAGACATGTGGATGCAGATAATGTACAGCAAACTGAAGTTGAACATGTATGGAATAAACATAAATGTGTATTTGTGATGATGCAGTGGCGACTGTGGTTCTTGAAGGTTCTTCTGTTCATGGGTTTGAACTTTTCCAAAACACACACATGTTGTGACTGTCCGTGTTCATCTCTTCAGCTGCAGGTTTCGATGGAGACCAGGCTCTTGGAGTTCAGCTGCTGCAGTTTGGAGGAAGGAAGCGTCAGGTGATCCACGGTGAACCCCTCCCCCTGAGTCCAAAGGCCCATCTGACCTGGGTGGGCTTCACTGCAGAAGGTGGGTGTTAGTCCTTCATCATCCTCATGTCTCTGACGTGCACCGCTAATGCTCTGACGTGTCGTCCTCAGGAACTCCGTGCTCCGTGGACTCTGAGGGGGTTGTTCGGATGCTCAATCGCTCTTTGGGGAACACATGGACACCGGTCTGCAACACCAGAGAGACCTGCAAGAGCAAGTCAGACCACTATTGGGTGGTGGGGGTACATGAGAACCCCCAGCAGCTCAGGTGAGGACCTCCCCCCCCTATTATCACTTGTGTATCCTGGTCCTGCAGGTTAATGACAGTGTTCTGTTGTTGACCTCCTGATAGGTGTATTCCATGTAAAGGGTCCCGGTACCCCCCTACCCTGCCCAGACCAGCCGTGGCCATCCTACCCTTTAAAATACCGCTGTGTCAGACGACCACGGAGAAGGGACAGATGGAGGTAAACCCCCCCCCCCCCCCTCTCTCTCCCCCAGGGAATATAGGAGAATGTCTGAGGGCAACCTATAGCTTGACTGTTTGAACTCAATCTTAACTGATTTTATCTTATTGGAATGATTTAAATTCTATGAATAAAATAGTTTGTCATCATCCAACATGTGCCACCACATTAACAGGCAAGAAAGACAGACAGACAGACAGACAGAAAGAAATGAACTAGTAAAACATCTGCTCAATCCAACAGTAAAATGTGCAAAGTAAAAGTGAACAGTAAAGCTCAGTGGAAAAGATGTTTGATGATGAGCAGGTTTACAAACCAACACAGAGGACTGGACTCAGGTGGACTGGTCTCATATCCCTCTATCTGTCTGTCTGTCCAGGAGCAGTTCTGGCGTTCTGTCCTCTTCCACAACCACTACAGTTTCCTGTCGTCAAGCGGCTACGAGGTGGACGAGGAGGCTCAAAACCAGTCGCAGAAAGAGCAGCAGGAACTTCTTATGAAGATGTTCGCGGTGAGTCCATGGAGTCACTGTTGTTTTTATTGTCTTTGTCGATGGAATGACAACAGTGAATCAGTTTTTCCTGCCTTGGTTCAAATAAAGCAAAAACAGGTGGAAATAAAAGGTGGATAAAAAGATAAGCTCCCAAAAAGTAGGTAGAAAATAACCCACCGACCTGAAGCATCATTATCCTACAGATGACGGATGACTTAGGGCACAGGTGTCAAACTCCAGTCCTCGAGGGCCGGCGTCCTGCATGTTTTAGATATTTCCCTCTTCCATGTGATTCAGTTTAACCCTTTAACTACTGAGAACTAACAAAATAATTGGTAATATGAGCAAAGACACAAATGGCAGAAAATCAAAGAAAAATACTAAAACAAAAAATAAACAAAATGTAGAAAAATAAACAAAATGAGCAACAAAAACTAATAAATATTTACAAAATGACAAATAATGTGGGAAAAAAAAAAAAAACAATTACGAAAGACGAAAACTAGTATTGAAATTTGGTCTCAGCAATTTTCATTTTGCCTTTAAAAAATGTTTAAATAAAATAAAACTAAATAATCTTGCTTTTGGGCACCTTTTCCATGCACAAAACTAAAAGGAAAATGGTTGAATTTGTCTGAATATTTAAACTAAATCATTCATTCAGAATGAATCAGCACTGACACTTAAAGAGTTAATAATCAGCTCCTCATCAGACTGATAATGATGCAATGGCCTCCAGGTGTAATGGAAGAGGGACACTGGCCCTCGAGGACCGCAGTTTGACAACCCTGACTTAGGGCCTCATGTACTGAAGGCAGCATACGGCAAAAAATGTGGCGCACACTAGGGCTGGATAATGTATTGTTTTGGAATGAAAATTGCAATTTCTGACATAATTTTTGGATTGTCAAAGCCATGTTTTATTGCAGTGCTCCATAATTAGTTTCGTCAACATTACGAGTGATCGACTGATGTGGAAGCCAGTATTTGGAGCCCATACTGATACATTTTTTTCCCCCCTTTCTGCCGGAGTCCAACATGCACCTGGAACAGCTCCAACTTACTGTCAGACATATAAAAAATCAGACTCCTACTTCTGTCATACAAAGACCGAATTGCCCTTAACACAGGGCCCTGGACCCCATACTCCCAAAGCATCCCCTTTAGAAGCCATGAGGGAATTGTTGAACACCTTCTCCAAATTCACATAACACATGTGGACTGGTTGAGCAAACTTCCATGAACCCTTGAGCATCCAATGGGGAGTGTAGACCTGACCTAATATTCCGCAACTGGGACAAAAACTGCATTGTTCCTCCTGGATCCAAGGTTTGGTTATAGGTCGTATTGCTCTCCAGTACCTGGAATAGACTTTCCCCATGAGGCTGAGGAGTGTGAGCCCCCTGTAGCTGGACCACATCCTCTTATAAGGGGAACCACCACTTCAGCCTGCCAATCCAGAGGCACTGTCCCCGACCACCACGCGATGTTACAGAGACCCGTCAAGCAAGATAGTTTCTGTACATCTGAGACTTGCGGTATCCAGGGTGAATGTCATCCATCCCTGATAGCCTGCCACCGAGGAGCTGGACAACCACCTCAGTGACTCCATCTCTGAAATCCCAGCCTCTGCTTCCTGTAGCTGTAGCATTAAGGAGATCCTCCAAGTATTCCTTCCACTGCCCGACAGCATTCCCAGTTCCACTGTAAACTGTTGGTGGTGGTGAGCTGCTTCCTCCTCCTGAGGTACCAAACAGATGGCCAGACAATATTCCATGGCATATCTGAACTCCTCCCAGTCCCAGATTTTTTGCCTCCGCAACCACCGGGGCCACGGCATGCTTGATCTGCTGGTACCCATCTTCTGCCTCAGGAGTCTCATGAGCCAACAAGTCTTGATAAAACACCTTCTTCAGTTTGACGGCAACCCTTACTTCCAGTGTCCACCACTGGGTTTGGTGTTTGGTCAAATTTTCTACAACATACATAAAAATACATTAAGAAACGCACAAAAAAGTGGAGGAAAAAATATGCAAAATGTGCTAAAATCCACTAAAATTCCCCCTAAAAATAAACACAGAAAAATAAAAATAAATAAAAATAACTTATTCAAAAAGTATAATATATGGGGAAGAAAATGCCCAAAAATGTCATAGAATATCCAAAACATATAAAACTACCAAAGCACTCTTAGAACCCCCCCCGATCACCCCCAAAATGAAATCAGTTCTTCCTGTTAACATTTCCAACATATCCTGAAAATTTCATCAAAATCCGTCCATAAATTTTCGAGTTATCTTGAATACAGACAGACAAACAGATAAACACTGGCAAAAAACCTCCTTGGCGGAGGTAAAAAAAAAAAAAAAAGAAAAGAATATACAGTATATGCAGTCAACATGTTTATTCAACAACTTCAACAGTTTCAACAAAACTGCAAACCACTGTTCCATTTAATTGTAATAATTGTAAAATTTTAATCCAATGAATCATGATGATGGATTAATCAGTATTAAGGTGTTAATTTTGATGGTCCTAGTAATTATTACAAAGCACTTACGTTTCATATTTGCAAAACAACTATAACAATTGGCTTGACTCAAACCTAATGATAAACATTAGCTTAGCTCGCTAGCTTCAGTGACAAATTAATGAACTAGTGACACAAATTATTCAGTTGCATTTCTAAATTGAACACAAACTTAGCATGTGCTTCTTCAGAGTGGCAGTTAATACAACAATGAATTGACTCCTAGCTGAACTTCTTTTGCTCTTTTTAGCCATTTTTTCTCTGTTTGAGGTGAAAACGGGAGGTTACTCTTCAAAATAAAAGTCTGGTATGTCAAAACCAGAAGGTACCCTTTACAACGTCAAAATAAAACAATATGCTAATTACAAAAGTGAATTTAGCAATTGTACTCAGGGTTATTTACACTATACCTCAACATATCCAGGAGAACATCAGCTAAAAGCTCAACAACTTGACGCAAACCAAACAAAGGAGCGCTGGAATTGTCAAATATTTAAAGCACTCCAACAGCGCTAAGCTAACAGCCCTAAGTGAAACTTACAACACTAAGCTAACGCTGAACAGATCCGACCATACTACTACTGATAAAACTCACTGAATGGGGATCCCATCCCCCCTAGCAAATCGCACCCAGACTACAATGTAAATGTATGCAAAGATTTAGTGAAGAACTTACTTATTCACAGCTAGAAGGGTAACAAAAATTTCAACATTTGCTTAAAATTCCCTTTTAAGTATCTGTATGACCCCCATGTAGAGCCCAAATCAACATGTCTAATTAGTTGTAACATTTTCCATAATGATGCATGACTATCACAGTTACACACCAAAATTGATCATAATGTTCCCTGTAAAGACTTGTTATTACCTGATTCATTATAGTCCAAAAGCTGAAAAATCCCCATAAAGACCCCCCCCATTCACGGCTCGCGTTATGTATGGCCCAATTATTCAATGCTTGTTTTTGAATAAGTAGATGTTGCTCTCTCCAGCAACACTAATGACATTCACCAAAGCCACTGCCCATAGGAGATAATGCCCCTTAAATATGACAAACTTTTAGAGGGATAAAAATTCTGCTTTTATTGGTTCTGTTGACCCGCTAGTACACTCTTACTTTTAATATCTAATCTTCAACATTTGGTCTGTGAAACGAAGGAATCTATGCTATATAGAAATCTAAAATGTATGTCCGTAGCTTTAACAGAATTATCAGGGTAGCCATCGCAATTGTAGTAATTTTTAGATATAAATTATTAGATTTTCCAGGGTCTCAGAGGGCAGGTCCCAGAACTCCAGAGGGTTTTAATCATATGGCTGTTCATAGTTACACATACCTATTATACATACAAAGTGTGAGCCGATATGGCCGACCCCCATCTTCCGACCTGGTTTTGCCTGGTTTTCTCACTCTGACTCTTAAAGACTTTCTACAGATCTGAAATATCTAGTAGTAATTTAAGTAGAGCTGGTTTATAAGGTTTGAATAAACAGTTTTTTTCATCATATTTGTCATACATTCTATTTGATTATTTTATTTATTGTTTCAGACTTTCTCACAAACCTGTCAAAACCCTCACTTTAACCCTTAAATAAAGCTTAGAAACCCCCCTTTTTATTTTTTTATTTTTATTTTTTGCAGTTGTCGTGTAAACTGGAGAGGGAGTTCCGTTGCGTGGAGCTGGCGGACCTCATGACCCAGAACGTGGTGACTCTGGCAATCAGATACGCATCCCGGTCCCGGAGGATGGCGCTTGCCCAGCGCCTCAGTGAGATCGCTCTGGAGAAAGCCAGTCAGAGTCGAGAAGAGGAGGAGGAGGAAGAGGAGGTGGAGATCAGCAGCGTCAGACAGAATTCTGGGTAACGCATCAGAACAATCTGAAACAATCTGGATGTTTTGCTTTTTTGAAGCAAAACTAGTCCAGTTGAACTCCAAAGAACAATTACCTGTGCAACTACTGTTCCAAACTCCAGAGTTTTATCATTATTATACCTATTACTATATGTTTGTGTAACATTCTGTGTAATGCACGTGTAGAATGATTAGTCGAGGCATAATATTGTTAAAACTGCATGCATTCTCTTACAAATTTCAGTTTTTTCAGAATACTCACATATTGTGCTGACCATAGTTTAAGGTTAAAGTGAATATCAGTGACACCTTTGATGGTAATCAGTGGTGTATACATCCTCTTGATGCTCTGAAGGTGTTTCTCCAGCACAGTTTCATCCACACATATGACTGGTAGTTGTAATATTTCAAAAGTGCTCCCCCTGCATAAAAAAACAACACATACACTTCATAATTATTTTCATATATATGTGTGTGTGTGTGTGTGTGTGTGTGTGTGTGTGTGTGTGTTTGTATCTCAAAAGAATAATCCTTTACAGAAAGGATTTGTAGTAAAAGTAAAGGTCCAAAAACACTGCAGCTAAAAAAACAAAACAAAACTTGACAGCGCTGTATTTGCTCAATATAAAACGCCATCGGCAAACAAATACTAGCCCTGTGGCAAACGGCAAATTAATAGCCCTGCAGCTTATCCTAAAGTGATTACTAAATGTTTGACTAAGTTATCAACAGCCACTTTAGATAAATACAATGTTCAAATATATATTTAGAAGGTGCAGAAGCAGCTCCTGATCAGTTTTAATTCCATTTAAATCTCTTATTTCTCTTCATCAGTTGAAAACAATGCTGATGTTTCCTCTTGTTTTGGCCCATGCTCTGTCACTCTCCCGTTTCATTTTCTTCTGCTCGTCTGTCCTTCTTCTTTTTTGCTCTGGTTCCAGTGTCCATCATTACAGCAAAGTAAATGTAAAAAATATTTAGTTTCAGGAGAAAAGCCAGAGCTCACTGAGTCTCGCAGCTCCATTCAGTCAGCTGACCCTCACTACAATTCTCTGCCCATGGGCATGGTGTGAAGTCCAGTGTAAAGCAGTCCAATGGTGTTGCCATAGTGACACCACCATCTTTACCTTTAACCAAAAACGACAGATGGGTATTTTATCAACATTAGTTCTATATGGACAACAAAGTAAACATCATGCTGCCTTATTTTGAATACTTTGCAGAGTCCTTATATGTGCGTCTATATATTTGGTCATATTTGTTAAACTGTCACTATTTATATTTTCTATTTGTAATTAAAGAAGATTTTCCAACATTTATTTTCTTTTGAAAGACAAAAAAAAATCTGTGTTTGTGGCTTATATCAGTCATTGGCTAAGGCTGATGTTTAAAAAATGTAGTAGTAATCTGTATCAGCCCCAAAAGTAATTCCCTGTAAGGTATCAATAAAGTATCAATCAATTAATAAGTCAATCAAAAACTCAATTTTGATTGATTACTAGTAAAATGGTTGATGAAACAAAGTTTGAAGAACCGCAAAAAAACCCTGCTTTGACGATCTCAAAATCATGTCCTCTGAAAGTGTGATTTTCGGTCCAAAACAATATATTGTTCGCACCTGTTCAGAATCAGAATCGTTTTTTATTCGCCAGATACATTTGCACATACATGGAATTCTATTCCGGCAGGTGGTGTCACTCTCAGAATAGTAATAGTAATATAAAAATATAAAATAGTATGTACAAGAGAAAAAAAGATAAAAATAAAGGTAATAAATAATATTTTACAAAAAGGGTGGTGCAAAGTACACGAGGTAGTGCAATCAGTTTGACTGTAGGGCTTGAATGTATGGCCGTGCAAGACTGTGTCAGCTGTTAGTTAAAGTTATGCAGTGATTGAACATTTTTCTCTGATTTGGATCAAGTGTGGTATTACAGGTGATGTCACATGACCTCAGACATCATTTAAACTGAAGATAAGTGGTTTGAACCTCATGTCAGAGTTTTGTGACGACCATGGAAACAATCAAATGTACACGTTTCCCATAATACATTTCATTGGTGCAGGTTCAGTCGGAATGAGGTCACGAGACGTCACCACAGCAACAGACATGAAGAAGAAGAAGAAGAGGAGGAGGAAGAGCCTCAGGGAGAAGATGAAGAAGAGGAGGGACTGGAGACAGAAACCAAGAAATGTGAGTTTGTTTTTTCATTTGATCTGATGGGTTTGTTAAAGGAGATTCCTCCGACACATCGGAAAAGACTAATACTGTCACAAAAGTTCAGGTTTCTATTTCTTATAGTTTTTTTCTTAGATTGGTTTTGTTTAGAGTTTAACACATTTTCATTAACGTTGAAGTGTATTTTGAGTATAAGTAGAAACTAAAGGCCAACTGGTGGGTGTTTTGGGGCTGATACCGATATTGGGGGGCAAAAAAAAAGCCGTTATCTGATCAGATATTGGCCGATAACTAATATATGAAATAAGAACATTTATTTACACAGAATATAATAATAATAACTGATCCTTCCCTGTCACATTGTGAGGGAGGAGATAGCAATTAAAGGTGTTAAATCTTACATATGGATTAATAAATATTCCACTAGAAAGAACCTGTAAAGTGAATGGATCATAATATGCAGACAGTGTTTGGAAGTAGATCTAGAAAATCTGAGATCTCATTCCTTTGGACTAAAACCTATTCTCTTCTTCATTCTAAGAATTTCACATTTTGACCACAGATTTATAATGGAAACATGAACCAACCAGCATTTAAGACTTGAGTTTTCTTTATCAGTAACACACATGTGGGAACATTGGGTATTTTTATTCTGGAAGCATTTTACTTGTAGACTAGTGTTGTCAGAGCAGAGGTGAAAGTGAATCTGACACTTTACTATTCCTTTAACTCAGCGCACGCACACCTGAGCAGCGAGTGACGGCAAAATAAGTTAATAAATCAGCCACATATTGGTCAATGCTGGTTAATCTGTGATAGGCTATAATTGGCCCAGTTAATCAGCAGGGTTCTAGTAGAAACAAAATACAAAGGTGAACCAAGGCAAAGACAAATCTGCAATTTAAACAGAACATTCCAGAATATAGAAGGCAGTAGACCAACCAAAAAAAGCAAAGTTAGACAAACTGATCCCAGATCCACAGCTGATCTACTACACTGTCACCTGTAGTTTTCATTCCTTCAGACAGATTTAATTCTGCTTTTTCAGGTCCAGACAATGCGGGAAAATGTCCGTATCGTTAACAGTATCTGTTTGTCTATGCAGGTTTGAATCCTTTCGCCAAAGAATCCAGTTCACCTGAGAGGCCGACTGTCAAACCAGGTGAGTTCAGACACGTCTAGCGTGACCAGACATCCTCGAAAATACAGGACAATCTTTACATCTAAGCTTAATGACCCATCATTTAATTTTGGTAAGGCTTGTTATTATCGTTTGCACGGTTACATCATTCATAATTTTCTTTTTTCTCACATAAAATAAATAAAAATGAAGTTATCATTTCTAAGTTATTTTCCCATTACCCCCCCCCCCCCTTAAAGCTGCTTTTATATATTTATTGTGGTTGTGGGTTCTTTTTGTGTTACAGTTGTTAAAGTAGGACGCTCCAACCCTTTCAAGGTAAGAACTAAGCTCCTCCCCCCACAGTTTTGGTCAGGTGTCATTTATGGGTTTAAGGTCTGAAGTCCAGGTGGATGTTTTCAGGTTCCTGCTTCGGCTAAACCATCCCCTGGTCCCACCCGGGTCAACAACATCCTGGACAACATGTCGTCCAGTAGGAAACTGGCTCCACTGAGCGGGTCAGCAGGAAAAGGAAACAAAGCCCCCGTCCTCAAACCACTGGCCCCCAGACCCAAAACCAAGGTACTGTACCTCCCAGACTGGAAACCTGGGTACTGTAAAAAACCCCAAAAACCAAAATCAGGGTTGCTGCAGGGTTGTAAAAGGTAGTAAATGAAAGCATGCAAAATTACAGCCATTAAACAGTAGTATCCCACATCTAATATGGTAGTAACTTTTTTCAGACCCCCTACAACTGAGCTAATATTTTTCAAATGTATTTTTTTTTAAGGCGTGTTCAAATCCAGTCCTTGAGGCCCAGTGTCCTGCCTGTTTTTCATATGTCCCTCTTCCACCACACCTGGTTCAGTGAATGATCAGCTGATCGTAAAGCTCAGGGGAAGTCTGGTAATGATGTAATGGTTTCCAGGTGTGATGGGAGAAAGAAATATCGAAAACATCCAGGATACTGGCTCTTCACGACTGGATTTGAACACCTCTGCTTTAATCCATATCTCAATAAATGTCTACATTTGGCCATAGGTATTTCTCTGTACTGACAAGGACCCGGTGATAGGAGTTGGTGTCATGTCAGAGATGCAAACAGTGCACTTTTCGGCACATTCCGCTTTTTCACGGCATAAAAATCAAAATGTATCGGAGGTTTGGGACCATTTTAAGCAGACAACAGTGCGCCCATGGCAAAATAGCATGAGCATTAGCCTAGCGCTGCCTTATTTGCTCCAACACCTCAACAGAACACATCCACACTTACACGTCATTTCACCAAAGCTGACACAGAGCTTCTATGTTTTGCTAACTGGTGAGTACTAGCATCTGTTAGCATGTAGCCTCACTGGTGAATACTAGGGCCTGTTAGCATGTAGCCTCACGTGTTGTAATTATTTTTATCAAATGTACCAAGGTAGTGTAATGGTCGTGTAATACACTACATCTCCTTTTATATATTTTATATATCAGGGCATGTGCGCCTGTGTGTGGATGCATGCACACACAACTCGAAGCACCTCGGTCTTCTCCCATCCCCGTTTATTGATTGGTCTAGTTTAACCCTTTAACTGCTGAGACATTATTTCAGGGAAATGTGCTGCTGTGAATTTGTCCTAAAAGCTGTTGTGAGTCTGTGTTTGTGTTCCTTTTCTTCAGGGGTTTAGTTTTGCTGTGTTTTAGGGTCAAAACAGGTGGAATAACAAAGAAAAGACAAAAACAGTTGAAATTGAAGACACTCATAATGTCCATCAGTTTAAGCTGAACATAGACTGAACTGGAACACATTCAACAACAAGTATTTGAATTTTGGCCCAGCAGGTTTTGTTTTGGTCTCTTCAAAAATTCAGTTCAAATGCTTTCTGGCACTTGGGTTGATTCCGAACAACAATTACACATTCAAAAGTTTATAAAGATACAGTGGGGAAAAAAGGAAAATCACAACAAAACTGGAAAATATAGTAAAAAACAAACAAATCCCAAACTGTTAATTTTTGGTCTCACTCACTGCTTTTTGCTCTGGTGTATGTTCAGAATGATGAATAATTAGAATAACTCATGCATATAGAACACTTACCCATGATGTGTGAGAAATTAAAGGTTTTTTTTTAAAAAATTGAATTAATCAGATTAATTTAAAAAGTCGACAGAATACTTGATTACAAAAATATTAGATAGTTGTAGCGCAAGTGCAGACCATCCAACTTTTGGCTATATGATGGAACAGATGGATACTCAAATTGATTGCCAAAAAAAGAGTGAGGTAGTGTGGCGGCACTACCTCACTATTTTTGACCATGGTTGTGTTTGCATCCCTGCGTATGCACGGAGTTCCATTAATGCTAACTAGGGATGTCCCCATTAGGGATGTCCCCATCATTTTTTGTTGCCTCTGAGTCATTTGATTTTGAGTATCTCCTGATACCAAGTCCTGATCCGATACTTCTATAAAACATTATGAAATGAACTAAGAGCAAAGAGTAAGGATGCCCCTTCTTGTTATTTTTTTCTATGAGGTAGGTTGAATTACACTCTGAAGTCAGAACAACAGAAATAGAATAACATTTTCTACACATTAGAATCTCGTGCAACATCAAAGAAACTGTTGTGTGTGTGTGTGTGTGTGTGTGTGTGTGTGTGTGTGTGTGTGGTCTGTGAATGTTGATAGTTAAAAAAATATATATATTTTGTAATTTTAATCACTACTTAATAAATAGTTTATTAATATTAATATCCCATACTTGATCAGAACATTATGTCGGAGTCCTGATGGAGTTCGCAGTCACGTGATTGGCGTTGATTTCCGATCATATGGTCGGGTAGTAAAAAAATGTGAAGGTTGTAAAATGGTAGTAAATTCTACCTAAGAATATCTGCAGAAACCCTGAAGATACTGTACCACCAAAAACAAGATACTGTACCCCCCAGACTGAAAACTAGGGTACCGTACCCCCGCTCTCCACCCTACACCAGCTGATCATGTCATGTGCTCTCTCCAGACTCAGTCCACTCTACTCCAGATGTCTGGCTCTAAAACAGCTGATCGAAAGGTCAACACTGAGGTCAAAGCCAAGACGCTGTCACAACCTGACCAGCCACCGACCACGCCCACAGAGGCCACGCCCACAGAGAACACTGAAAACACAAGGTAACACCGTATGCTTTTCTATTCTGTTTGAATCTGACTAGTCAAATGTTGTTTTTCCAGATGAGGACTGTTGTAGAATTATTTCAGTTTAATTAAGAACGAAGCTGGAATCAGGATATTTAGAAAAATAATTGTAATGAGTTCTGTTCAAGACAGAGCACACACACAAACACACACACACAGCAGCATGTGTGTGGAGACATCTCTGCCAGACCAAGGAGACACAGGTACTTATACAGATACAACTGGCCAATGAAAGGAGACACAAGAGTTTGGGTAGGTGTGATGACCAGACCCCCAATTGGCAATAGAAGGAGACACAGGAGGTCATCTAGGAGTGATAACCAGACCCCCTCTTACTGTTGCTGACTGGTTTAAACATGTCCTGGCTTAAGCACAATCAACAAACCACTCTCAGATGTGATTTACAAAGACAAAGTAATAATAAAAAAAATAAAGAAATAATACAATGTTAAGACACAATATAATTCCATTACAGGACTGTAGTGACTGCACATGTTTTCAGATCCACTTCTGTCTGTGAAATCCATGTGGAGTCAATGAGTCATATGATGATGTCATCAGATTAACAGTAAAGAGCACAGACACAAGCATCAACAGACACTGAACCCAACTAAACAGACGAAAAATGTAATTATTGTTGACAGATGGGAAACATGTCGGCTCCAAAATGGCCTTATGACCTTTGACATTGAGTGACCTTGAAAGGTCAAACCCATAGTCTCACTGTTTGAGAAGGACATGTCCATTAAGAGCCAATACATTTGTTTCTTTCCTTATAATGGTCCATATTTCAATGGAAGTGTCTTGTTCAAGGGCACATCAGCCAAGAACTCTGCACCAGTCCAGGGAAATGAACCAGCAACCCTTCAGTCATAAAACGACTCTCCACCCTTTTCTGAGCCTTTGGGGATGAATGTGAAACTTGAACTAAAATGCCTTAAATCTAACCCAGGCTGAAGCAGTAAATGGTAGAAGTTGACACTTAAATGTTGGATTCCAGTTGTTGCAGGTAAAACTTGAGCGTGTTTTGTTCTCAGGCCAAAGACGGGGTTCCAGCTATGGTTAGAGGAAAACAGGAAGAGCATCACAGCGGACTGTCCAGACCTGGAGGAAACTGAGGTCATCAAAGAAGCCATGGGGCGGTTCAGGACGCTGACAGCCGAGGAGAGGATGGTAGGAGCAACACAGGGGTCAGAGGTCACTGAGGGAGGGGTCAGAGGTCTTTAATGATGTATTATATTAACCTCTATTTTTGTGTGTCTCAGTGTAAATCCTATATTTTCTTATATTTAATTAACTCATCATGTAGATGTTCATTAAAACTCAGAATAAATGTAAAGGTTATTGTATCAGAAACAGAGGAAAATGGAAGAAAATCAGACTTTCAGTAAAATATGTCATTGACTGGATATAAACTGTCTCCAAGTTTATGTTCAATTTTTTTATTAATTCAATTTAATTTATATTCTTGTTCATTGTGTTGCTTGGTTGGTTTATTTTTTACATTGAGATTTTTAGTTAATTTTTTTTCTTCAGTTTTGTTCAGTTTGTGGCTTAATTTGTTCATGTTATTTATTTAGAAGATTTATTCAGTTTTGTTCATTTTATTGATCACTGGCACTTTTTGTTCATTTCATTTTAAACTTAATTTTAGTCAAGTTTATTCCACTTTATTTTGGGTGACCGTGGCTCAGTTGGTAGAGCAGGTCATCCACTAAATGAAAGGTTGGCAGTTTGATTACTGTCCTCGTCATGTGCTGTTGTGTCCTTGGGCAGACACTTCACCCTCCTTGCCATTCGCATCCTTGTATGAATGCATATGAATGTTTGGTGGTAGTCGAACGGGCTGTAAGTGTGTCAGTCTGCCCAAGGACAACTATGAATGCAAATATAGTTTACCACCACCAGAGGGAGCATGTGAGAGTGACTGAATAATGGATCCACTGTGACCTCCAAGTATGTGTGCACATAGAAAAGCACTATATAAATGGTAAATGGCCATGTTTACCTGCCTCTGAACATTGTGTTAGTCATTCTCAGGTGGAGAGAAGAAAAAATAAATCACACTGCAAAATTTTATTTATTTTATTTATTTTTTACAAAATAACTGTCTCGCACATTAAATGTACTAAATATTACATACTTTAATAAGATGTATCAGAAAACAAATGACAAAAGTGCTGGTTAGTTCATCTTTTATTATATAGGATGGTGTGTTATTCCACATATATGGTGGTTTATATACATGTATACAATAGATTAGTAAATATTCCACTCGAAAGAACATGTAAAGTGAATGGATCATAATGTGCAGACAGTGTTTTGAAGTAGATCTGAGACTAATATTCCTTTGGACTAAAACATATTCTCTTAATTTAAAAATTCTTTACATTTTGACCCAAGACTTATTTTGGAAGTTTGAGCCAACTAGCATTTAAGATTTGAATTTTCTTCATCAGTAACACACATGTGGAACATTTAATTAGTTTTATTCTGAAAGCATTTAACCAGTGTAAACCAAACACCCAACGCCATACTACATATGTAAAACCATAAGTAAAATACATTACTAAAAGTGAGGTGAAATAGTGATTAAAAATACAGAATTTGCAAATGTTATACTAAAAACTGCAACAGAGACAAAATGATCAACAAATGAATAAAATTAAAAATAAGAGGAAAAATGTCAATGTTTGATCAGCGTGTCCATTAAAGTGTCTTTTATCTTTAGGTCCTTGTTTTCAGACAGTGTGTTTGTGCACATTAAATATGTTTCCAGTTCATTTCCTGACATTTCCCTTTAACTCGTGGCCCTTTTCCAGGTCAGGTCTTTAAATAAACCCCGTCCACACTGTTTTTGTCTTTGTGGATCCAAGTCTTTGTTTCCATGGATGAATCCAGCATCAGGCTCCTGACCCTGCATACATGAATCCTATCAACATAGACCTCAATGACTCTCCACGGGAACAAAGATCCTTGAAGTGGATCAGAAGCCCACCCAGGGTTGGTTGCCTGGGAGCCTGTGGAGAGCCCGGCATTGATCTGCCCAGAACAGGAGGAATGACTTTTATAGCAGGAGGAGGGTTTAGATCTGATCCTGAACCCAGACGATGCTAAAAACTGATGGACATGCAACTTAGAGAGTTAAACCATATCTGACTAGGGATGCAAAAGATCCATTGATCATTACATGGTTGACCTTATCGACTGATTAATGATTACTTGATAAGTGCTGATTTTTCCTGAGAACCAGAATTGATCTCAGTAGTGTCTATAGGAATAGGAATAAAAGCCAAATATTGTTTATATGCCTCATGAAAAAAAAAACATGTCATATTCCTAAGTGATTAATTTGTTGAACCATTGATTCAAAGAGCTTTATTGTTAACATATTAATATGAAGCATCACATGACAAAGTTGAAGATGCTCATCATCAGGTCAGTGCAGCTAGAGCTAACATAAACATTTACCATGTCTATAAAATTCAAAACAGCTAAAACAAAAAAATATCAACATAAGACAAAAGTACCTAATAGGGGTGTGACGAGACACTCATGAGATGAGATTTTAAGAAAACTAAATTACAAATTATATGAATGGACAACTTTTATTTAAGGAGTTGCACATGGATTTTATAACTCCGTAAACGGTAACTTTTAATGAACTTCTTCCTCTACAAATTAAAACTAAAAGAAAATGATATAAAAGTTCAAATAAAATAATATATTTCTCCTTTTTCCAAAATCAAATGTGGCTCTTGACTGTGGAAGTTGTGGTATGAATGTATTTGTCAGCGTTCTCTGATGTGTTGCTGTGTTCTTGGCAGGTGCAGTTGTTGATTTGAGTACTGGGCTGTAGTGGTGCTGGGTGGGGTTTACATATGAGGGCACAGGGCCATGCTATCTGATTCAAATCTACCAGTGGAAATGAAGCACCATGTCCCAAAAACCGGTTTAACTCATCAGTCCCAGAATCCACTTCTATGACGATAGCAGCTATGACAAGCTAACAGGTGTGGACAGGTAGAAAACCACATCGTCTTGTAAAGGTTGATACTGTTTTCCAAAGATAACAGATTAACACACAGGTACAGTGTTTGTTTACCTGCTTGACTAGTTTCAGCTACTGCCTGTAGCCTTGGTCAGAAGTGTCACATGATGTTGTTGTGACCCGTCTTAAAACGTGAACCAAAGACAATGAACAGGGATGATGGCACATACATCTTATCACACACCTGAGATGCAGCCCTGGAAAAGAGCGTGTCAGACAGCTCACAACACCATCATGTACCACTTCTGTTGAAGGTTACAGGAAGTAGCTGAAACTAATCAAGCAGGTAAACACTGCACCTGTTTGATAAATATTCAACAGTAATGAAGCTGAGTTTAGGCGACGGTGCCAAGTACTGTTGACACAAACTGTTGTGGAAAAGAGCAATTAACAGACAACTAATGTAATTTAATTGAGCAAATTGTTATTGGCAATTAATCAATAGTCAATTCATTGTTTACATCCCAACATCTGACATTTATTTATGTTTTAGTCTGAAACGTCAGAGGAACTGAACCAAGAAGATGATATATTGGGACAATATTTACTGTGGGGTTTTGGGTTTTTTTTTTAGCATTGGCAATGGCCTGTTGCTTGTGATTTTAATAATAGTTGTTGGATACATTCAAGAATACAAATCTAAATTTAAAACAGTCAAATAAAAGACCACATAAGATTTTTTTTTAAAAACCCAGTGCAAACACACAGTCCACTGTCAGTTCTCTAGAATATACACAAACGTTTTCTATGAATATAATATAAATCTGAGACTCCATTGTCTTTAACAGATAAACTACAAAACCAGTGGATTCATGGTCTGAGCTTTAGATGAAGGATACATGAATGACCTGCAGCTGTTTGTATGTGTTCATGGGTGTGTGTTTATGTATGTGTATGTCAATGAGTGTGTGTGTCTTGATGATTCATCGCAGTTCCATTTCGTTTCCTTTTGTCTCTGCTAGAGCTGCTGCCTGTCAATAGTGATTACACATGACAGGATGCAATTTCAGAGCGCTGTGAGAGCGAGCAAGCGTCCACTTGGGCGTTTAGTCATCGTCCCGTAGGTGTCGGCTCTGTTCACTGCTGCGCTCATTAACGTGTGTGTGTGTGTGTGTGTGTGTGTGTGTGTGTGTCACGTCTTTTTCTGTTCAATTCAGTCATGGACAGAGCGAGCAAAAGGCCTGGGTGGAGACGCCGGCGACCTGAAGAAGAGGAAACGGGAAGGAGAGGGCGGAGTTGAGAATACAGAGGTAGACATAAATGATGCCAAGAAGAAAAAATCTGTGGATGCATCCTCCAAACTGTCAGCGTTCGCATTTAACAAAAACTAAAGCCATGTTTCGTAGACTTTTGGTTCTGATTTCACTGAAAATCTGACAGACATGTTTTAATTTTAGTCTTTTTGTTTATTTCTTAATGAAACACACATATTTGTAAGTTCTGAATAAATGTAAATGTTTTCATCTTCTTTCTTGGATTTGAACTGTTATTTTTAAACTAATTCACTTTAATTTTCATCTTATTTAACCCTAAAAGTCTTTAAACGCCCACAAACACCCAAAACCATCCACTAGTCTGAACAGTTTCAAACCTGCTCATCCACTCATTCTATCAATAATATGGAAATATTTGGTGTAAAAAAAAAAAAATAATAATAAAAAAAAAAAGTTTTGACCTAGCCTAATAAACTAGCTCACCTCTAGTGGCAAACATATTTTAGCCTGTATGGGAAAAAATATTGTATAGTGAGCAACACTCCATAGGAGCCTCAGCCAGGAACATTTACTGATTGAGGTCTCGTGGAAGTTTGCCTATAGCAGTACTAGTGACATACAAGTGCGTTGTTGTTTTGCCCTCCAGTATGGAGGATGTCTAGATGTCACGTGATTTATGACGTCAGCTGCACAAGGTCTATTGGTTGCTGGGATGCAAGAATTACGGCCGACATCTTGGAATGGTGATTAGGATGATTCCTACACTGCGCACAGTGAACATTTTATTTTATTATCTGTTAGTTTTTGAATATTTAAGTTTGTTTTTTTATATGGAGAAATATATCCTCTGTTCTCTAATGTATCAAGTGCAAGCGCTGTGGAAAAATCACTACATAAATGTAAACTGTTGATGTTAAATGCTGAGCATATTTACACATTTAGATAGTGGTATTGTGCAATGCATTAATTATGTAGACATGATCTCGGACTTATCTTCTTTTCATATCAGATAATTCTATTATGTTTAGTCAACTATGACTAATAAAACAAGCTGAAACATATGACCTTAATCATAGTTACATGTACGACATAACACACATGGAAATCTGTTTTCAGATTGTTAATAAAATGCACGGACCATGGGTTTGTCCTGTCAAATATATTGCATTGAATTGAACATATCACCACTCCAATATGGTGGTTCCACGGCTCGTCATCGCCTATGGGTGGTTAGGTTCAATGCTGGGTCTCGGTATACTATGTCTATGGATGGCTATCCCAATGCAGTCAATACAAAGTTATGTTAGCAGCACATCGTGTGTTGGCTCAAACTTATCTATTATATCACAGAATAAGACACGGTGTCAGAGTAAAAGAAAAGAAAAGTTAAAATAAGATTAACTTTGTAATGAGATGGATGTCGCTGGAGCACTGTCGCCAAGTATGGACTGGGATAGGAGCAAACCTGCCCAAAGCATGGCGGAAATTCAAGCTCCATGTGGAATTAATGTTTTCCTGTCTGTTAAAGAAGAAAAGAGAAGACAAAAAATGCAGCTACCTTCTCATTTGGGTTGGTGAAAGAGCCTGCGACATATACAACACATGGACACTTAAAGGATGAACGAAAGGTACTGAAAACATACTATGAGCGCTATGAAGGAGACATCATGCCAAAGTAAAACATCATATTTGCTTTTTTTAAGTTCCACGAGAAAGTCCAGGGAGCAAACGAGCCATTGGAAGAGTTTTTGACTGATCTGAAACTGCTTGTGAAGGACTGTAATTACATAAACAATGAGGAAATGGTGAGAGAACTAGGGTGACCAGACATTGAGGTTTTACCCCGACAGTCCCGATTTGGGGTTGTGTGTCCTGAGGCCTGACAAAAGTCTGTCATGACATGGATGTATCCCGGTTTTTGCCACTTGCTATATTTGAGCAATGTGGGAATAATTGTAGATATGAATACTAAACACCGCATTGACCACCACCTTGTATATTGTGACTAATGGCTTCAGTCAGAACACCAGCTGCCCTCGTCATATTCTGAGGAATCTAAGTTCTCCGTTGCCACGCAATAATAAAAACAACATTGCCGTATAACACCAAATATAGCAGAGTTCCATTTAGCTGCTGAGTTCCATTGAAAGAGTGGGTGCATTTATATTTTGACAAATAAAGGCCAGTTAAGCAGGGTCTAATTGATTATGAATCGAGGAAGAAGGCTTGACCACTGGTGCTGCAGGTTTTTCCTCTTCGTTTGTTTTGTTTAGTTTCTAGTCTACGTAGTACCTACTGTATTTTTTTTTCCACTCAATTGCTGCATCAGTGGAGTTAAAAGTAAAAAAAAACAAAAAAAAAAACTGTTGAAAATATACATTTGGAAACTCTAGGGAAGCAGGTGTTATGGAATGGCATTGTTTATGGTGGCTAAAATCCACACGTTGCTATGGCATGCTGTTTTTTTAAAACACAACTACAAACAAAATGCCATTTAAGATAATGAATCTAATCTGAGATATTGATAAATATCAGCTTCAACAAAAGGATAAGAGCACTTCAGTGTCACATTTACATAAAAAAAAGTTGTGCTTGTACGAGCATGGTCAAGCGCTTAAGTGTCCCGTTTCAGACTAGGGACATCTGGTCAGCAATTAAGTTTGGTGTTGGCCCAGATTTTTTCCAACCCATTACATGGCGAAACTCAACCAAAACAATGGCTAATTTATTGACTTAATAAGAGAGGATGAAAATGATAGACACTTGTGAAATGACAGACATTCAAGCTCTCTGATGTAGGTTAAATTTACTGACTGATCATTAGGGACGCTATTAATTATCTGCACATTTGTTGAAAATGTTACTATTTGTTGAAGTGATGGAGCTGATGGTTGACACACAAGACAAATAAACTGACCAAAACCCCAGACCTGCCTGAGGACTTAAGTGACGTCTATTTCACCAGATATCCATAAAACAGGAACCAGCGGGAAATGTCAATTTTCACAGTAGGTGAGAAGTTATTGTGTCTGAAATCTGAATTGTATTTTATTGGATGTGTCTGGACATACTGTAAACAGGTCTGCTCTGGTGTTTCCGGGCTGAACCTGGCAACCCATGTTCGAGTGGATTCGATGTTTTTGCTCTGATTTGCTTCCGACAGTGCAATGCATTGTTATTGGTTAAAGCCTTATACTCCCACGGGACCCAAAGCAGTGCAGCGGAGGACACATTTTGAAAGCTTACTACGGGAGCAGTGATAAGCTGCAGTGCTGAAAACTAAAAACATGTTTAAAATAAAAGCTATAAATTATTCCTTTTGACTATCATATACAGCTATGTGAGACCCACCCAGGTTGAATCCCCCGGGCTGACCCAGCAACCCAACCCATTTTCCTCTCAACGGATTCATGCCCTCTTGAATTCTCAAGTTATTTTCAACTTTCCCTTAAGATAATTGTCTAGTATCGTCCTCATGCCAGTGTTTAGCTTTAGATGGAGTTTACCACTCGCTTTGGGCTGACACATTTTCACTCACCTCTGACTCCTGCAGGACTTGTGGGCAGGTATGGGACTGTTTTCCGCTCAGACCGCGATTACCCTAACCCTAAATAACACACTTGTTATGTTTGAAACTCGTGCTCCTCACATTTCTGTTCCTATGATGTCTGGCCTGTTTGAAAGAAGAGTTTTAATTTTCACAATAATATGACGCCTATGTTAGTTGTTTGAGTGACAACTTGTGTTCTAGAGGCTATTGTAATTTCAGCACCAGGTGATGTCCACTGAAATCATTTGTTTTTGCATGTTTTTACACATCATTGATGCACTTATTCATCCTGCTATCCAGACAGAACAAATAAGAATTTAGATTGATTGAAATGTTTCTGTTCTGTCAGTCTGATTTTTAAAAAGTATTATTTTTTATTTTCATTTTCTAGTTCAAACAATCTCACGGGCCAGATATTTTTGCTCACAGGACACATCGGATGAGTGTGCTGATGTATTCACTTTCCCAGAGAGTGCACAATTCATATTGACCCTAAGGCAGTACCTGTAGTTTCTAGACGTTACCTAGGCGTGTCTCCTTAGCCCTCCGTGACTGCCTGAAGGAAGAACTACAAAGCATGGAAAAACAAGACATTATTGTGAAAGACACGGAGCCAGCTGAATGGGTTTAATTCAATGGTTGCAGCAGAAAAGCCATGCACAGGGAATCTGAGAGTATGCCTCAATCCAAGGGACCTAAATAAAGTCATCAAATGCCTGGATTACCCTTAAGGACATTGTGTCTAAATTGGCAGGAGCATGTTTCTTCAGTGTAATGAGTGCAAGGTCAGGTTACTGGACCATCAAGCTCTCCTATGAGTCCTCAAAGCTGACAACCTTCAACACTGTGTTTGGATGTTTCCGATTCCTCCGCTTGCCCTTTGGACTTATCTCTCCTCAAGATGAGTTTCAGAGAAAGGTTGATGAGACTTATGAGGATCTGCGGGGTGTCAAGGCAATAGTTGATGATATCCTCATCTATGGTAAGACTAAAGAAGAACATGATAACAACCTCCGTGCCAAGGAGGGTGATCAGGGGGGACATCAGAGTCTCCCAGCCTGAGTCCAGTGGAACTGGGGCAGAACCAGGCCAAGCCGGTCTACCAGAGACTCCGACCATGACGCCTTCAGGTATCTATCTATATATATATTTATATGTGTGTGTGTGTGTGTGTGTGTGTATATGTATATGTATGTCTATATATATGTGTGTGTGTGTGTGTGTGTGTGTTCTCTCCGTCCTATATCTATATGTTCTCTGTTCCACTGCTTCGTTTGTTAAATATATGAATAAATAAATGAACCACCCTGGCCCCGCCCCTCGGGGCCGCTCAGCCAATGGGAGCGCTTCTTGGATTATCCCGTGGGTATAAAGTCCGTGGATGCTGAGGCTGCGGGAAGAGTCCTGACTCCGACCCAGACCCAAGAACCCAAACGGACCCGGGCCGGACCCACGCCAAAGTGTCAGACATGGATCACTCCAAACCCCCAGCCCAGTTCCCCAAAGCCGACCAGAAGGAGACCAGCTCCGGGGACGCGGCTTCCGCCTTCAACGGACACTTTACCGGGCTGGTGAAGCGCACCGGGGCTCCGTCCGGTGCCTCCGTGATGGAGAGCTGGAAGGAGGAGCGGACCCGCAGCGTGGAGGACAACGAACTGAGCCTCCCGTCCCTGGCCGCAGCCTACACCACCATCCTGAGGGGGCTGGGGGAGGACCCGCAGCGCCAGGGGCTCCTGAAGACCCCCTGGAGGGCTGCCACCGCCATGCAGTTCTTCACCAAGGGATACCAGGAGACTATTACCGGTGAGTGCACACTCGTACCGGGGAGGGTAAATCCACAAAGCCGCTCACAGTCGGGATTTGAGCCGCGCAACAGGTGTCCGCTCCTCAGTGCGCACAAGGGGGACTGGAGCCAGGACCGGGTTCAACGGAACCGGGGTCATAATGTGGATTATTTTTACTGAAAGGCATAAGACGATGAAGTGTCCAAGTAGAACAAATGGAAAACACAACAAATACGACAAAAAGTATAAATAAAAACATATTTAACATCTGAATGAAAACACTGACACTGAGAGTTAAAAAAAAAAGCTCTAATATCAATTTAAGCTGCAAAATATTTAAATCTGACCAAGTGTTGTTTGGCTCATTTCTAGTCCAAATATCTCTTTACACTTATAATCAGAATAATTACAGAGGAACTTTTCATTGCGATATAATAACTGTTTTATTGACAATAGACCTGGAAAATCTGATTAAAGAAATATGAACACGATCACTTTCACTGCTTCCTTTAGTAGATTTTTTTGTCAATTCAATATTATTACTATTATTTATTTATGCTTTTTTTTTTTTTCTTAATTCCAGCAAAAATAAATGAATCTGCCAGTGGAGCCAGTGAAAGTGATCTTGGTCAGATTTCTATTGTCCATAAATCAGTTAATGCATCCTTGTACAGTTCCTCTGTAGGTGATTCTGTGTTAGTTTTTAAGTGTGCTTGGATGAGAAAAATACACTTGGTCAGAGTTTGATTTTTGCAGCGTATTTCAGAGCTATTATTTAATAATAATAATTCAATAATTTATAAATAATTACAACTCTGAACCTTTCTCTATGTGTTAGAGTGAAAATAGTAAAATGACATGAAAATGTTTACATCTACAAATAATCACATCTAACAATGTGATTAACATGAACAAATTGAGAAATCATACACAATTTTAACAATATTCTGCCTCAACTTGTACAGTATAACTTAAATACATACGTAAATAAATACAAAAGACATTTAATAACACGCAAAATATTGTCACATTTCTGGTATTTAAACATTTATGGTTGGTCATATTTGTTCAGATTACTTCCTTTTTTCTTTTTTTTTTGCACAGTTATAGTTAACTTCAGTGTGACGACATGCAAATATGTACATTTACAAAGAGAAAATTGAGGAGTCATCCTTATTTCTGTGCGATTCGGATCAGATTTTACTGGTGCTGTATCCCTTCATATGGAATTGGTTTGAATGTGGAAACTGAACTAAAAGGAATGTTAATATGTTGGTGTCATTTTTGTATTTGACAAATTCATCCCAAGGGTCAGACTGGACCCTTTAGGGGTGTAGGACTGGACCCTTTGGGGCCCCGGGCCACATGTTTGATACCTGTGTACTGTATAGTCAAATGTAAGTGGACATGGTGATTCTGTGATGTTTGTAAACTGGACATAATACTGACATACATTCTGTCTACAGCTGTTAGATTCTTGAAACAAAATCATGAATATTTCCTTTATTATTTCAAACCTGACGTGTCGTCACTGACGCACCCTGCACACACACACACGTTAACCCTTTACCATTCCAGGGTGATTTAGATTTAAATGCCTGAAAAATCTCTCTCCAAATGAAAACTCCAATTGTTCTTCAACTGTTTGGAGTATAGATAAAAGAATGTGCTCTTTGTAAAGGTAACACCCTGTAGTTTGGACTAAAACACTTACTGTTTATTTAACATTTAAAAATCTGTAGACATAGAGACACTAATACATTTAGATAAATTGTTTGTGTCAAAACCAGGGTGTATTTGTCTGCAGTTGGTCGGTATGGACTGAAACACACCATTTATCAACCAACTGTGCACTTTGCAGTTCAAACTTGAGAACTTTATTTATGAAAATGTCAGTTTCGGAGCATTTTTTTCTCTGATTATGTTTGCATTACAGTCAGTACATTTGGGAATTATCAATTTTTCCAAAGTGGCTACATCTAGAAATGTTTGAAAATTAATGAATGCTTCAAATACATATATTTAAGCAAAAAAATTTATGAAAATAAATGTTTCACATGTAAAATTAGCATTCACTGTAAACCCGAACATTCAGAATAATTAATTATATTAATTTGTGAACACTTTCAGAAACAATACTACTCAAACTCAAATGTATGAAGTTGCTGTAACATGTTCTTCTTTTTAAAGGTGTCATTCCATCATTATTTCATTAATATTACTGTGTTCTCCATTGTTATTGAATTCATTGTGTGTTGGTTCTATTTAAAAAAAAACAAAAACGTCTGGATTGTTTTGTTTCCAGTTGTTTTTTCACAGTAGAAAAATTACTTGAGGTGGAACAATAGAGTTTACCGGTACTTCCTCATACATGTCCATGAGGCGGTGATGAGGCGCCTCTGAGTGGCTCAGAATGTGTGAAGGAACACTCCCCCCCCCCCCCTCGCTCTCTCTATGTGTTTACCTTTACCAGAGTAACATCCAGCTAGGTTTTGTGCCGTTGCTTGTTCTGAAAACTGGCAGAAAAAAAACGATGCTTTATTTCCACAGAGAGCACATCAACCAGTTTGATCCAACAGTTTGTGCAGCAGCTACTGTGGCACCGTCTTCTCTAGTAGATGCTAATGCTAATGCTATTTCAGATTTGCTGTGATGGAGGACAGGCTTAACCCCATGTGGGTGACACGTCAGATGGACCGGCTTTTTCTGGGTCCCTGGTTCCTCTTGTTGTTTTCTGTGTATGCAGTATGCAGCCAGTGGAGGTGATGAACCACTGTCAAAGGAGCATGTGTTGGTAACTCAGGGTGACCCATCAGATTCCAAAACGAGAAAAGTGGTTTTCAGCGGAATGACACTTTAAAGTACTTCCAACTAATATTTTTTATTAAGGGGAACTATTGTGGATATAAGTGAACGAAACTGAAAAACATAGGTGTGTGTATGTGGGTGTGTGTGGTCAAAGGTAAAGGTCAAAGGTCAAGGTCACATTATGAGTTATAATTCAAGAACGGAGGATCACAGAACTTTCATATTGGTACCAAATGATGCAGAATGAACACTTCTACAATTCTCAAACTACGACCAATAGTTTCTGAGGTCTCTGGAGGTGAAAGGTAACATGTTGCAAAACTTACTTCTGTAACGCTATAACTTAATCAATACTGGATATATTATCATAATATTACATGCACTGACGGATATATACATATAACGAAATTCTCAATATTGCAAAAGGTCAAAGGACAAGGTCGCATTTAGCACAAAGGTCAAAATCACATTATTGGCTCTAATTTAACAACGGGTTGTCATAGAAACTTGAGTTTGACACAAAATAGGGGCAAGATTAGGCATTTTCTAAATACTTGTTTCTATTGTTTCAAATAAGGATGATTGTGAAAAACTGATGTAGTAGATGCTGAAATACAATTTCAAATCACTCCAAATAACGACCAAAATCTATCACACACAAAAAAATGTCAATCACAAAACACATTAATTTTATTCAGGGGCGGCTGTAGTTCAGTTGGTAGAGCGGGTCGTCCAATGAGTGAAGGGTCAGAGGTTCATGTACCAGCTCTGTCTGTCCACATGTCCAAGTGTCCTTGGACAAAGACACTGAACAGTTACATCATTTCCCAGTAGGTCTGACAGAACCTTAGAATACTGAGTTAATAAGTAATGTTTTAATTTAAGTATACTTTAATAAGCATCTAAATGTTAACTTCTGGAAAATTTTTATTTCTTAAGTTCATCAACTTAAAGTAACACTCGATTGCCTTACATTTTTTGAGTTCTGCTAACTTATCGGGGGTCCCAGTGTTGTCAATGGTATTGTGGTCCAAAAGTCCAGTGTCATGTACCCTGGTGTTCAGCAGCTCATTGTCTATCCACCTGTCACCACTGATTATAAATGTGACCTCAGGTTTTGGAACATTTATAAATGATTGATCATTTCACAGCCTTCAAACGTCTAATTTGTTATATTTGGTCTTTTTTGTAAAACAACCTTTTGTGTATGTGGTGTTGCTGTAGCACTTCAGAATGTTTTATATATTCAAAAACATGAGTTTGTTTCTTTTCATTTGATGTGTGACAAGTGGAGGTGTGCTAATGTGACAGCTGTAAATATAGGTGTTATTACCTGTAATGTAATCATCTGGCTTTGTTAGTTTGCTGTCTGTTAGTAACATAAGTCAAAAAGTTGTCGACAGATTTCAACAAAATTTTCTCAGAATGTCCAGAAAGACAAAAGCAACAAGTGATTAGATTTTGGGGGGTGATCTGGATCCAAGGTTTTTTTTTTTTTTGTTGTTTTTTTTTAAGATTCTTTACTATTGGGAGATAGGTCCAGTTTTGACAGAAACTCAGTATATAATACTGGCTCAGGTCTACACTCTCCAAATGCTTTTGTAATTAAAACTATGTCGTCTACGTCACAGAACTGAGACATAAAGCTGGAGAGAGGTTCAATGGCTGGAATCCTTTTACTGTTTGTCCAATTGGAAAAAGTCCAACAGTTTCTGAACCTTGAGCTGTTTGGCTGTATAGGTTTTATCAGGTCATTACTACCATTTCACTTACACCTGTGGTGTAACTGGAATAGTTTTAGTAGAATTATAAGATATATGAAACTGTAAATGACTGCAGATTGAAAGATCTGGGACAAGAAATGTGCAAATGGATTCATTTACAGCATATTTTCTAACCTTTTAGTGAAAATAATAATAATATAAAAAACATTTTAAGATCAGGGTTTAAACCAGAGGTTCTCAATCCTGGTCCTGGAGAGCTACTATCGTGCATGTTTTAGATGTATCCCCCTTCCAATACACCTGATTCAAATAACAAACCTCTCATCAAACGCTGCAGAAACCTGATAATGACCATCAGGTTTGTTTGGAAGAGGGATAGATCTAAAACATGCAGGACAGTAGCTCTCGAGGACCAGGCTTGAGGACCCCTGTTTTAGATATTTCCCTCTTCCATCACACTTGGAAGCCATTACATCATTATCAGGTTTCTGCAGAGCTTGGTGATGAGCTGATCATTAATGGAACCAGGTGTGATGGAAGAGGGAAATTACAAAAACAGGCAGGATCCCGGCCACCGAAGAGGCCCCCCCTGGTTTAAAAGGTTAAAGTTTAATGACAGATTTCTTCCTCAGTGAGTTGTGAAGAAAGTTGGTTGTGGTAAAAAATTATTTACAAAGTACGAAAATATTTTCGAAATGTAGAGGTAGACAATTTACAATCACAGACATGGATTAAAAGCAAACAAAACAGTGTTGACAATGTTTTTTTGTTTATTTCAAGAAATAAATTGGAAATTATACAAGATTTTTTTTTCTTGAATGAAGTGGGAAAAAATGTGTTAAGAGAAAGAGTCAAACTGATCTTGGTCAGATTTGTTAAATCAGATTTTCCAAATCTATTGTCTATAAATCAGTTCTTATATCTCACTGACAACTTCCTCTGTAGGTGATTCTGTCTAATTTTAAGTGTGATGAGTTATTTGGAGCGGCTCACAGCGAGAAGGACCCTGGTTCGAATCCCACACCAGACCTTTCTGTGTGGAGTTCTCCCTGTGTCTGCGTGGGTTTTCGCCGGGTACTCCAGTGTCCTCCCACCAACACATGCACTGATAGGCAGTGTTGTACCTGAACGAGTTCATTGAACGATCGTTCACGAACGATATCCTATTTTTGACGAACGTGAACGACTCATTCACTTTTGCCAAATGAACGGGAAATTGTGAACGCGGTTATTCTGACATTTGTTGAACTGCGCTCTTATGTAGTTCATATTTCATACTTATCACGTTGTAATTATTGAGTCCTATAAGGTATAAAATGGGATCAAAACACAGCATTATCATAGATGTCATTTTTGTATTATTCTGAACTAATTTTGGCAACATAATGTTGTGGAATAGAGAGAGAGAGAGAGAGAGAGAGAGAGAGAGAGAGAGAGAGAGAGGGGAGTGCAGAGAGTTTTTGGGAGCGGAGAAAAAGTGTTAAATGTACAGAGTGTGACCGGCGACCGGAGCAGGTGTTGTCCCGTTCTTGGAAATAAACATTGAAAATGAAGCTCACTGAAACCACTCCTTGTGTTCTAAGAACCTGCAGAGGGAAGTTAACCCCAGGAGGAGGACGGCATTTCCCCCTATTTCCTGACTACGGTCAGGATAACGTCAGGAACGGTTAATAATAAGTTTACAATAATAACACAAAAAAAGAATGAAAAAGTTAATTTTGGGATCCATGAACTTCTAGTTCATAATTTGGAAGAATGAACGATGAACTGAACTAATTCATATTGAGTAACTTGAACTGAACTTTGAACTAGTTCCTAATCAAGGTGAACTTTCCCAACACTGCTGTTGGGTTAACTGGTTAACCTAAATTGCCCATAGGTGTGAATGTGGGAGTGATTGTTTGTCGTCCAATGATCGAAGGGTTAGTGTTTCGCGCCCCGCCTCTGGCTGTCCACATGTTGAAGTGTCCTTGGGCAAGACACTGAACCCTCAGTTGCTCCCAGTAGGGTCAGGCAGCGCCGGTGTATTGGCAGCAGCCGTCTACTGGTGTATGAGTGTGTGTGTGAATGGGTGAATGTGAGGAATTATAAAGCACTTTGGGCAGTGGTGAATAAAATGCGCTACATAAGATCAGTCCATTTTACTGTCCATACAGAGCTCCTGAATGTCCAAATGGGTCAGAATAAAAAGCTGAATAACTGCATTTCCCACCAATTATTGATATGTATTGATAGGAGTATTGGTTCAACAGGTATTTAATGGTTTATATCTGTAGATGGTTTGTGTCACCTGTGGATGTTTGGGTCTTTATGGGTTAAATGTAGTGAATATGTTGAAAATATTCAGACAGAATACAGATATGTGTGAAGTATTTGTGTTTAACTCAGACAAAATAATACTGTGGTTTATTGGCCCTGCCCCCATTGATTTAAATGTCATATTGATATCCTTATTGATGCCATAATTGATCAATAATCTTCCTAATCAGTGTGAATTTATCAGCATCCTCAGGCTTATCAGAGCTGCAGATCTTCACCATCAGCTCAGATTTGGACAAACCGGCTGCTCCTCATTTAAAAACGCTGAGTCACGAGGCGTTGGGTCCACATGGGCCGACTTCTCCACGCCGACACTGATTGGCGCGTTTGGGCCTCGACCCACCCTCCCCCCTTCACAAAGACACAACACAACACTACATAACACAACACAACAGAGGAGCAGCATCTGGAGGTAGTTTGACATCTGAGGAAGCGTGAGGTGGTGGTGTGTGTGTGTGTGTGTGTGTGTGGGGGGGGGGGGGGGGTCTGTAATGTAAAAGTGAGGAATGCAATAAAGTCACAGAAAAATGCATTGGGGGGGTGGTTAAGGGGTAATTGTTACTTATGAAGAAAATACTTTTCTGATAAAATGAAAAATTACTAATTACTGCAGACATTTGTTCTCTAATAATTACTAGGGCCGTGGAAAATTAACACGAACAATGATTGATTCATTCATCATAATGATTAATTTGATTAAAAATTTCAGCGAAATTGAATGGAACAGTTTTTTGAAACTGTGGAATAATGTTGAATAAACATGTTAATTTTGGGTGTATGTAAATGTGTGTATATATATATATATATATATATATATATATATATATATATATATATATATATATATATATATATATAATATATATATATATATATATATATATATATATATATATTATATTATATATATATATATATATATATATATATATATATATATATATTATATATTCATATGTTTTCAATATTTTATCAACTTTTTTTGACAGTATTTTAAGAGTTGTTTTTAGGGGGGGGTTGTTATTTCTTGTTGGGTTTTTTAGTGGATTTTACCATATTTTGTCTTCTTTTTATATGCATTCATTGTTTGTTCTGTAGTTTATTTTGTGGGAAATTTGAGTACAAAAAAGTCATAGACATAAAGTGAGGTCAAACAACAGAGTTTTCTGGTACTTCCTCATACATGTCCATGATGCACTGATGAGGCGTCTCTGATTGTCTCTGCGTGAAGGAACACTCCCCCCTCCCCTCTCGCTCTATGTATGTGTTTACCTTTACCAGAGTATCATCCAGCTAGATGTTGTGTGGTTGCTTGTTTTGAAAACAAGCAGGGAAAAAACAGGCTTTATTTACACAGAGACCACATGAACCAGTTTGATCCGCTCCAAAAGGAGCGTGGGAAAAGTGGTTTTCAGCGGATTGACACCTTTAAATCAGTTTTTTGTCTTTGTTTTAGTGCAAAAAGTAACATTAAATGAAGAAAATACTTGCATTCACAAACTATCCCGTAACAATAAAATGTAAATAATAATTTTGAATTAATAAGTTTGAGCAACCTAAAGTGTCTAAATAAAATGAAGCTCAATTTGACCAACTTTCTGCTTGTCTTATTAAGTGTTTAGTATCTTTTTTAGATCTGATCCATAATGGACATAAACAAGTGATGAGTAAAGGTTGAATATTGTTAAAATTTCGCTTAATTTTCTGAAGAATTTTGAGGGTTTTTTATGTCATTTTTTTGTGGATAGTTTATAAAAGTAAGCGTTTTCCTAATTTTAATAGGTTTTTTCACCACTAAAACAAAGACAAAAGTCAGAATTATTTATGTTATTATGCTATTGTTTTTGTTGTTATTTTAATGGTCCAACCCAGTGGAGATCAAATATGACCCCTTATTTTACGTGTGATAAGATATTTGGATGAGAAATGAGACATTTTGTAAGATTTGGATTTTTTTTCCCAGTGAAATGGTTTAAAGTTCCATCCATAAAAAAACAGACGCTGTTGAAACCTGGACTTTGTCATATGTGTGATGTCATTGGGGGGCGGGGCTAGGCTGTTCCCAGCTCATTTCCACCTGAAACTCCTCCCCCTGCTTTGTGAGGGTATTGGGGTGAAGCTGATCATGGGGGCGTTGGTAGTGCTGGTGCTGCATGATGATTGGCCACTGCCAGAGCCTCCCCTTGTAGCTGGGGGGCGGGGCTTGTGGATATGTGTTGACGGTGCCAGGTCACGGTTCAGCTTCTGTCAATATGAGCCCAAAAGCTGCTTTTTTCCTTCACATGATGAAGAAACCACAAGCATGTGAGCAGCTGGAAGATTTAAGCCTGTGGTCCAACACATGGTTCTGTTCAGACCGAAGGAACAGGAAGCTAAGGGGGTCCACTGTGGACCGCATCTAAAAACAGAACCTGGGTCTAAAATCCAGCTCAGATGTAGATAAATGTTCTGAAGCAGGTGTGGAAAGACTTTGAGTCAATTTGAAAAATAAATACTTGGATAAACAAGACATTTTTCCGATTTTTTTGATTATTTTACATTATATTTAATAGATAAATCTGCATGTAGCATGGTCAAAAGGACACCAACGCTACATCCTATTGTTTTTGAGAATATCTCTTTATACTCTCACTTGTGCATTTGGGGAATTTAACTAATTATTCAAGAAAGAGTGTTTCACAAAAATGACCACTTAAATTGATGCTACATTTGTGTTTATAATATGTGTTTAACTGGTCAGATTCTTTATGTAACTCCAGTGGACACTATGGGTTCCAGTCCAAACCTGGAATGAGACGTAGACGTGTGTGGATAAAAAAAAACCCCACTTGGATCCACACATTTAACACCACACTGTCTTTATTTACAGTCTATACAAGACCATTTACATACAGATCTAATGCACTGACTCCAGCTAGGTTTAACTTGTTCATATTTGGGGCCTGTTTTTGGACCCAATATTTGATTATAAATTCATTACTTCTGTGAAGGAGGTTATGTTTTACTTCACATTTGTCTGTCTGTTAAAAGTTATCGACGGATTTTTGATAATGATGATTATTAATGGGTCAAGGAAGAAACCATTACATTTTGAGTTATAAAGGTCAAAGGTCAAGGTCACAGTGAAGGTCAATAACTAAAACACATAAGTGATGATCTCTCAGAATCCAGACAAGATAATATCAGGTGTTTGGTTTTTTTTTGCATCTACTTCATCTTACCTTTGGACATCAGATGAGATAACATGTCATGTTTTGACTTATATGACATCAAGCAAATTATATATTTTCAAAATGTATGACCTTTACCTTAAAGCATATTTAGTTAAATCTGACAACATCTTGTGCTTCATATTTAACATTAGATCTAACGTGTTTAATTTGGTCGTTGTGTGAAGTCGCATACAATGTCATAACGACCAATAAAATAAATCGTTGGTGAACATGGAATAAGTTACGAACATCCAGACCCAAACCTTGGCAGACAGGTGCTGCTTCGTGGAGGTCTGTGCTCTCGGAGTGATCTAGTTAAATATGGGAGGGGTCAGAGCAAGAGGATCATTTTATTGGAGGTCATGATTAGGTCAACATTTAACTTTTATTATTGGCTCTAAACAGATGGAAAAGTCACAGATATAATATCTATTATGTTATTATACTATTTGACAATCTGGAAAAAAGAACAATTTTGCCAAATACTTGTTTTTCAATTCAAAGTTTTTGTTTTTTTAGGCGTACTGCAAATCTGAAATGGAAAGACCTTTTTTTCCACCTTGGTGGTTCATTTTTCTTATTTTATTCTCAGTATTTGTTCAGTTTTATGCAAGATTTCCAGTTTTTTTGGTGGGGGGTTAATTTTTCCCATTTTTTCCCCCAATTTTTAAAATGTTTTGCACATGTTATTCTGATTTTTCAACTATTTACTCATTTCCATGTGGTATTTAAAGCTTTTTTTTTTGTTCATTATTTTATTTTATTCTCATTTTCCAAATATATATTCACTTTCATGTCATATTTCCAAGTTATTTTTCTTTTTTTTTCTCATTTTATCATATATATACTTATTTTCGTGCTGTATTTAAAGGTTTTCTACTTTATTTTCCCCTTGTTTTTCTAAATGTGAATGGAACTGTAGAATTTGCAGAATCTCATGACATTATCATAGTAATTATAATACGTTTAATTTCTGAGTATTACCAAACAGTGGCCGTAATACTCTGCTGTAGACATAAAATAATGGCCCTTTCCTTTCTATGACGGCCGCACATCCTGGTTCTGAACAAAAAGCTCTGTTTACTGATCGATTTAAGCCAGAGCTGCTTCATTCATAACACGTCAACATGTGGCCTGTCGTCTGCTTCCACCAGAGGAGGATGTGCTCGATGAGTAACAGTCATTATGTGACACCTCTGTCACCCAGAGCGTCCTCGGCAGCTGCCCTTTATTTGGTTAGGGTTCCACTCATGCTCTTTTCTCTGGGGGCTGATGTGTGTGGTGTAATAGGCTGTAATGAGAATGTGGGCAAACACACAGAGGCAGTAGTTCAAGTGCACTTAAATCTGCTTTAAAGGACAATTGTATGGTATTATGGAAATGTTACCTGTGTTGCACAGATGCTCACACAATCCATATCCTAATTTGTAATCCTGTCATTTACAAAGTGCTTCATAGTGTGAGCAGATTAGCAGTCGACTGGACACATTATTAGACAATTTATAGGAAACGGAAAGAAACGAAGCCCACAGGAATGAAGGAGGCTGGAAAATAAAAGAATGGAAGACAAGATTAACTGTGGTGACCCAAAGCTAATTCTATATAATAAAGATAAAACTTGTAAAATAAGCAAAATTTGTGGAAAGAAAAAAAAAAAGGGGGGGGGGGGGTGAACAAAAAAACAAGTAAAATCTTGAAATACAACAGCAAAATGAGCAAGTACTTATACAATTAGAATAAAATATTTGAAAATGAAAGTGGAAATGAGTTGTTTCATAAAATCCAGAACCCTGATTTAGTCAATAATGCTCAAAGATCAAAATGAGTCACTGATCTAAAATGTTCAACTGTTCATCCGAAGAACTAGTATAAGATAAGATATATGTTAATGATCCCCAAAGTAGAAATTGAAATGTACAGCAGCACACGACGATATCCTCTAAATACAATACACAAATAAAAAGATTTTTTTTTTTAAATTAGACTGTCAAGTTCAACACAATTAAATGGAACAGGAATACGATTTTTACTAAGGAATGCAAAATACATGGTATAATATTAGAGCAAATGATGATAAATCTACTAAATCACTGAAAGGTAAAAAAAAAATACATTTATTTGGGACCTACCACAAACGCTACACTGGGTTAATGAATGTGTAGAAGGTCAGTGAATTAAATATAGGACTGATTTACACTTTTTTTTTTGCAATAGAAACAAAAACAAAATTAAGTTATGTTATTTTTCTAGAGATCAAATCAGGATGAATTTGTCCAGTTTCTCTCCAAACAATCAGTCGACTGTTTTATCACAGTAAATGAAACAAATGAGCTCAAGTATCGTCTCAAGACAAACCCTGAATGTTTGATTCTGTCACATGAAGAATAATGATGCTGCTGCAGCAACCTGGCACAGAAAAAAACCCTGGATATGTTTATCTGCTCAAAGCCACGCCCACATTTACACACAGACATCCAATAAGCAGCAGAAACTGAAGCAACAGGTCTGAGGGATGTGACCCCCCCCCCCTCAGAAACCCCTTACCCCTACCTCCACCCCCTCCAACAGATAGGACGTCAGGAAATTAAAAAGTGTGACAGTGAGAGCGAGAGGTGTCTGTAGCGTCCCAAACAGATAAAGCAGTTTATTGAACGCCTGGCAACCAAAAAATACAATAAAGCACCAGCAGGAAGTGGAGTATGGAAGCAGAGCTGTAATTAGATGGACGAGAGAGAGAGAGAGAGAGAGAGAGATAAAAGAGGAAGGCAACAGCAGCAACAGGAGGTCAGCTGGGTTTCATCCAGACGCTCTGCAAAGCTTCACTAAAGGATACACACAATAATACACACACTAAATAATACACACATTAATACACATAATTATGCCCAAAATAATACACACATGACACTAAAATACACACAGAATAACACACAATTCAAACAGTAATACACACTCTAATGCATAAAATAATACACACAATTATACACAAAATAATACACACGCAACACTAAAATACACACAATAATACATAAAATAACACACAATTCAAACAGTAATACACAGAGTAATACACACTCTAATGCATAAAATAATACACACAATTATACACAAAATAATACACACGATTATAGACAAAATAATACACACGCAACACTAAAATACACACATTAATACATAAAATAACACACAATTCAAACAGTAATACACAGAGTAATACACACTCTAATGCATAAAATAATACACACAATTATACACAAAATAATACACACGATTATAGACAAAATAATACACACGCAACACTAAAATACACACATTAATACATAAAATAACACACAATTCAAACAGTAATAAACTGAGTAATACACACTCTAATGCATAAGGTAACACACACAATTATACACAAAATAATACACACAATTATACCCAAAATAATACACACAATACTACACACAATTATACCCAAAACAATACACACACGACACTAAAATACACACAATAATACACAAAATAACACACAATTCAAACAGGAATACACAGAGTTTGAAAAAGTAACCTATTTTTTATATTTTGATAAAATATAAAGTACATATATTCATGAAAAAACTTACGGAGTAAAAATAAAAAGTTGGTAGAAAAATAAATACTCAAGTAAAGTACAGATACTTAAAAATCTACTTCAGCCTAGTAACAAAGTACTTCTACTTCATTACTGTTATCTGTCTATAACCTCTAGTGTTACTTTTAAGCTTCAATGTTATTAGACTTTGCATTACTGAATAATGTGTAACTAACAATTACACATATAAGTCATGTTTGAAATAAACATGGGATTCAGATTTGTATCAACTCAGTATGTTATCTGACTCCAAATGTGAAAGAAAAGTGGAATTGTTTAATTTTATTGTTATTATTGTTATTATTAGTTCACATGTGATTGTCTTAGATTTGGATTAATTGTCATTTAAAAAAGTTGTTGTGACAATGAAAATAAAATAGTTATAGAGCGGTGCATTTATAGTTAATTTTTACTGTTTAAAAAAAGGTCAGATGTTTGGACACTTCTGCTGTAGAGGTCACTGGGTTCAGTGTCACAAACACACTGACTTTATTGACTTAAAATGTCATAATGATGCATTTTGTTTAAACACCTTTTTTAATTTAAATCTTTAATCACTTCATATTTTACCCCCAGTTGCTCCTTTTTATAAGTGGACGTCTGTTTTATAGTTTGTCTTTATCACTTTGACTTTGTGGTATTTCTGATATGACCTTGTATATTATTGTTTTAAATCCATACTTTATTTTATCTTCACCTGCTGCTACTTTTCTGTTTTTAATTAATTTTTATCACTTTTACTTTTTAGTATTTATTTATTTATTTTAAAGGTAAAGTACTAAAGATTTGTCATTAGCACATCCATTGTTCCATATACAATCCCACTGAAAGGGTTTAATAAAGTAAAAGGTATTATTAGCTAACCCTAGTTACATTTAATCAGAGATGGTCAAAGTACTCCCATTCTGTACTGCAGTAGAAGTACAGCTACTTTTTTAGTATTTATGAAATGTCCATTGTATGATTCAACTGTTTTGCTTTGTCTCAAATGTTATTGAAGATGAGGTTATTTCTTCAGTGTATTTCAATATTAATCAATATATACTTTATTGTTATTGTCACAATAGCACAAAATATAGTTTGGAGTGTTTTAAAACAGATGTAATTTATAGATGGTATAAAGTGATGAAGTGATATGAATACACAGTAAAATCACCAGTGTTAATATAACACTTAGGGCTCTAGTTTCCAGGTTCAGCGCAGCGTGCGCAACACTGGTGCAGAGCAAACTTAAAGATTCCTCAGTGAAATCAAAAACCTGTTTAAACAAAACAAACCAAACCCAAACCGACCCAGTGTGTCTGGATGCGCATTTAAGAGCGAGGAGAGGCGCTAATGATGGAGATCTAAATCAGCTGTGTTAAATCCATCCACGCCCTTTTTACTCCCTCATTCCCACTTACGCCAGTGACAGGAAAGGAGATTGAATGAAGGAGGGATGCGCCAGTGGGAGGAGCTAAGAGGTGCAAAAGTCACCTGAACACACCCCGTTAGCCCTGCTTACACCTGGTCTGCAAAACTAGAGCCCATGGAGTTAATGTTAATGGTCCCTATCGACAGTGTAAAATTTACACTGGAGTTACATTTCCAACTTTACAAATTAATATTTTTCACGACACTAATTAGTGTCAATCATATTTTACACTATGTGAGAAGTAACACCCATAGAGTTTGCATGTTTCTCTCCCTGTGTCTGGATGGGTTTCCTCTGGGGTGTTTCCCCCATCACCCAAAAACATGTTTGTTAGAGTAAAATCCTCCAGGTGATTCTGACCATTACCTTGGCTTCAAATCTGGAGATGGGTCCCCGAGCGCCGCCCATGGCTGCCCACTGCTCCTTACAGGTGCCCCAACAGCATCAAAGAAAAGGATGCGTTAAATGTACATTTCACTGTACAATTATATGATGACAAATAAAGTTCTTTCTTTCTTTCTTTCTTTCTTTCTTTCTTTCTTTCTTTCTTTCTTTCTTTCTTTCTTTCTTTCTTTCTTTCTTTCTTTCTTTCTTTCTTTCTTTCTTTCTTTCTTTCTTTCTTTCTTTCTTTCTTTCTTTCTTTCTTTCTTTCTTTCTTTCTTTCTTATAGACATTCAACACTGAAGAGTCACATGTTAGGAAGTAACTTTTCTAATGTTAAACCTAATTAACACTACATATTCTTAAATAAATGACTCCAAAGAATGTTGATTTATTTTTTTAACAATTTGAAAAGACAACATAACTTTATTCTTACATAGATTCTGTTTGAATGAAAAAATAAAAGCAACACTTTATTTAGAAAAATTTCCCAGAGTTTTTTTATGTTTAACTTTTCACTCAGTTTGAGTGCAGAGGTCAGTGGGCGGGGCTTTCCAGAGTCATTATTTTTTAACACTGAAAGGTATCTTGCTCTACTCTGTGTTTAATTAACTCTGAAAGAATCAGTTTACTTTAACACTGAATATAAGACACTGACAGTGTCAAACCTCTGTTAACCCCAGTTATTTTCACCAACACTGGAAGTTATCTTGTTAAATTTTACTCTGTACATTGTTGTTGAAATAACTGAAAGAACTATAATACATTTACACTGCATTTTTTTACACTGGCAAATATATCAGTCTGAGGGTGGAGGCTATGGTCCAGTCTGGAGGTCCTGGCACAGATGGACCTGTACCTTCTTCCAGAGGGAGTTTAGATAAAGGTTTTATTTGTTCCCACTAAAATAAAGCTGGTTGGAACTGAGACAAGACACAGATGTTCTGTAGAAATAAGACAAGTGTGTCATCAACCAATCAGAATGGAGTATTTAACAAACACCTTAATGAACATGAACTGAATAATTAACTTAATAATTTTAGAGATAAATGACTAATATTCATTGTTTCCCAAAGTGCTGATAATCACAGTTCCATCCTGTAAACGAGACCTTCAGGTGACATGGGACATTTGTGTTTCCTTCCTCAGATGTACTGAACGACGCCATCTTTGATGAAGACCACGATGAGATGGTGATTGTCAAAGACATCGACATGTTTTCCATGTGCGAACATCATCTGGTGCCCATCTTTGGCAGGGTAAGACCCACAACACACCCTGAAACCAATGTGCACTTCCATTTAACACTGAACACTAAAAAATCTAACTGTGTATTTGTGTCATTTTTAGTCCAAATATTTCATCACACATAAATCTGCTACAGATAATAGACAATAGATCTGGAAAATCTGACCAAGATCAGTTTTACCTGGTTCCATTGGCAGATTTTTTTGTTGCTGGATTCAAGATGTATTATTTTTTACTTATTTCAAGCAACAACAAAAAAATAAAAAATCAGCCTCCCTCCATCTTCTTCCTCCCTCCTCTTATCTGTGGATCTCCTCCTGCAGGTGCACATCATTTCAGACAATAGGTGTTGGCAGCTGATCCTTCTGCTAAAAACACATCTGATGACAGCACTGAGTCACACACACACACACACACACACACACACACACACACACACACACACACACACACACACACACACACACACACACACACACACAGTTAGCCTTTATTCACTTATGTGCAACTGGTGCAGTTCCAATAAAATAAATGAGTTTGGAACCTAGAATTTATTTTTCTTCTCCTTGAACCAAAGTGTGATGGTTTATGGCACATGTTCCACACACACACACACACACACACACACACACACACACACACACACACACACACACACACACACACACACACACACACACACACACACATTTATATATAGTGTGGAACTAACTGCTCAACTAATGTAAAAAGAGAAAAGTATGAAAATAAATTTGACATTACTACTGTACTGCACTGCAATAATATAAATCTGACCAAGTATATTTGTCTCATTTCTAGTCCAAATAAATATCACATTTAAAATAAGACAGACTCACATTAGGAGAGACTTAACTGATTTATAGACAATAGATCTGAAAAATCTGATTTAAGAAGTCTGACCAAGATCAGTTTAATTTGTTCCATTGTCAGATTGTTTTGCTTGAATTAAAAAGAAGAAAAAAAATTGCCAATGTAACAAAATGATCTTGGTTAGATTTCTTAAATCATATTTTCCAGATCTATTGTCTATAATTCGGTTCTTATATCTCACTAAAAAGTTCCTCTGTAGTGATTCTGTCTGATTTATTTTGTTTGTTTGTCAGGAAATTTAGACACAACAACTACTGGACCAAATTCGATGGAGTTTTCGGGAAAGGTGCAAGGTGGTCCAGAATAGATCCCATTAAATTTTGGTGAATATAGGTCAAAGGTCAAGGTCATCAAAAATGTGTTTCTATAATAAAAAATAGGAAAAATCAGGAATTTACTTTTTATTCCTGTATATTCAATTTTGCAAATAGCTTATTTTTTCTCTCACATTGACGTCAGAACCAAGAAGGACAATTTGAAGACTCTAGGTCAAAGGACACAATAAAGGTCAACATTTTATTTTGAATATGCCTTTTGGACCCTTAATTTTACAGACTTCTAATGAACACCAAATTTCTGTTCTTTGAATTCTGTATGTTGTGACCCAGGAGGTCAGGGGTCACTGGGTTAATACCTAAAAAGATAAAATGAACTCTAACAGAAAAACAACTATTTACTATTATTGACAGAAAGGAAACCTGGTGTGGGCATCAAAATGACATCATGACCTCTGACCTTGAGAAGTCAAAATCAAGGTCGCATCATTTTAAATGGTCATAACTCGAAAAGGAGTGGTGATAAATACTCAGTTACTATTGTTGACAGATAGGAAACTACATGTCTGCTCCAAAATGTCATCATGACCTTTGACTTTGAGTGACCTTAAAAGGTGAAACCCTTAGTTTCACATTTTGAAAGAGAGACGTCCATTAACAGCTAAAATGGGCAGGGTTTGTTTTGCCTGGCAATACTTGTTTTTAATTTAATAGTAGATAGAGGGATACACACACGAAATACAGAAGTATTTCAAACTGCATCAGTCAGCGTATGCGTTTAATGTGACGCCAGAGACACAGAGTCCACTTCCCTTTGTAATATAGATGAGATGAGATTTGATTTGATTTTACCCACCATGGGTACATTTCACAGTTTACAACAGTAACAAACATCAAAGCTGTAAATTCTGTTTCCAGTCTTGTGTCCAATAAATAACAGTTATGTTATGAAAGTATTATGTTTTAGAAAGTATGTGTTTCAGACATTAAATGTTCTAATGTTGCATACTTAATCAGATGAATCATAAAACAAATGACTTTCATGCTGGTTAGTTCATGTATTTAATATATATGATGGTGTGTTATTCCACATATATGCTGGTTTATATACATGTATACAATGGATTAGTAAATATTCCACTAGAAAGAACCTGTAAAGTGAATGGATCATAATGTGCAGACAGTGTTTGGAAGTAGATCTGACACCAATATTCATTTAGACTAAAACCTATTCTCTTGTTCATTCTAAGAATCTTGAGCCAACCAGTATTTAAGACTTACATTTTCTTTATCAGTAACACACATGATAAAATGTCATTAGCTTTATTCCAGAAGCATTTTACTTGTAGACTAGTGTAATAATATGGATGAATGTATTATTTAAATCACTCTTATTTGTACATATTCATCATATTAAAACATATAAAGGTCAGATTAAATAAGATCATTTTCATTCTCCTCCTTCTACTACTCCATCCTTTCTTTTCTGTATCTAGTGTTTATTTTTATCATGTCTTCCTGTCACTCACATCATGTTCCAGTAAATATAATGTACACAAAAAAAAAAACTCGTCCGTCACACTCATTCTGTTTGAAGTCGATTTATCGGACTGAGACAGAACGAGCAGAAAAACCAACCACAAACAGGAGAACACATCTGTGCTCACTGCTGCCCTTTGTCTTGTCTAGTCAACAAATTGCATTTGACATTTGAGTGGTGTGTGTGTGTGTGTGTGTGTGTGTGTGTGTGTGTGTGTGTGTGTGTGTGTGTGTGTGTGTGTGCACCAGCAGATATCCACAGTAGTGACTGTGCAGCTCCTCCTCCTCATCATCATCTTCGGCTTCAGCCTTATTCACAATTTTCTTCTTTTTCATTTCCATTTGAATGTTAAATCTGCACTGTAAAAAATAAATACATAAATAAATAAATAAATTCCACTGTCAAAGGGAGAATTCAATGATAATTACAGACATTCAGAACAGTTATTCAACACCTATTTATCCATTTACCCTTCTGATGTGATTTTTCTTTAAAAGGCCTGAAAAATATTTCTCGAAATTAAAATGTTTGTACAAAAGTACAGATAATGCAAGCCAAAAAAATTCTGCCAATGGAACAAGTGAAGAAGATCTAGGTCAGATTTATTTAATCAGATTTTTAATAATATAATATAATATTCAACAGTAAAACCAAAACTTTTGTCATTAGTGTAGTGATAAAACTGCCCCTCTAAAAACAAATGTAAAAAAAATAAAAATAATACAAGATTTTTTTTGCTTGAATTAAGATTAAGATTTCTTGAAATAACATTTGGAAGATCTATTGTTTAAAAAGAAGTTATTTAAATGTCACTGAAAGATATGTGTTTTGCAGTGTAAATGTACACCTTTAGTTTTTAAAGCACAGTGAAATGTAAATGCACTCGTACACTGGACAAAGCAAAATCTTACCAAGATAAAAATCACTTGATCCATTGTGTGTGTGTGTGTGTGTGTGTGGGGGGGGGGGATTTGGACTAGAAATAAGAAAAATACTTATCTTATTACACACACTGGGGAAAAAAATAAAAATCTGATGTTTATTCTCAGTCCAGATATACAGGATTCAGGTTGAGTCCATTTGAATTTAAATCTGTAAAAATCTAAATGTGACCCAGTGTTTTTGTTTCATTTCTAATCCAAATATCTCATCACACTTAAACTCAGACAGAATCACATTAGCAGAGACTTTTCAGTCACATATAAGAAGTGATTTATAGACAATAGATCTGGAAAATCTGATTTAACAAATCGGACCAAGGTCAGTTTCACTGGTTCCATTGGCAGTTTTTTTTTTTATTTTTTATTTATTTATTTATTTTTTGCTTAATTCAATCAAAAATAACTATTGCTTGTTTTTAAAGGAGCATTTTTCCAGTGTGTTTTCCACCTAGTTATTCTGATATGTCTTCATTAATTAAAGTATCACGACTCATTAGTGTTATTTGAAACTATATTTGATCTTCATATTAAACTCTCGTGCAGAAAGTTAATAAACCTTTATTTTTATTATGTAATTAAAAGTAAACAATCAATAACTGCTGAATTAAAGCTGACCTTGGTGTTGGTTTTGTGTTTTTATTTCATGCAGGTTCACATTGGTTACCTCCCCAACAAGAGAGTTCTGGGTCTCAGCAAGTTGGCCAGGTGAGGACATGTCCGCTTTTTCAGGTTTGATTTACAACCAGTCTTTATTTTATTTTATTTGTATTTTTTTTTGGTCGGTCGATCAGTCATTGTTTGGTTTCTTGTTTGTTTGTTTGTTTTAATCATAAATAAATAAAACTTTTTAAAAAATAGAGCTGATCAAATTAATGCAGATTAATCCATCTTTAATTGGAATAAAAATCTTAACGTACTTAAATGGAACAGTTGTTTTGTTTCAACTGTTGAAGGTGTTGAAAAAAGATGTTAATTTTATATATATATATATATATATATATATATATATATATATTTTTTTTTTTTTTTTTTTATTTTATTTTATTTTTTTTTCCTCCAGATTATTTTGTTTGCGAGTTTATTTTTGTGTATTTTGTGGGAAATTTGAGCACAAAAAAAGCAAGACAAAACAGTCAACTGACATAAAGTGTTTTAATCTTGATTCATCCAAATTAATCCAAAGCAACCCTGTGATTAATCCAAATAAAATTTTAATTGTTTGACAGTTGTTAAAAAAATGGAACCAAACTTTATACCGAACCATGACTTAATTTGTTCAGTTATTCATGAAGTGAATGTCTTAGAGGAAATGTAGTTTAAGACCATATGTTAATCGAATGTTTCTGCTGATTTTGGCCAAATCTATGTTTTAATTTTGTATTAATTTTTTTTCAAAATTGCAACTGATTAGAGCAAATATAGCATAGATAGAATTTTGTCCTTGGTATTTTTGTTTGTTTTCTTATAATGTTTTTGTCCTTTTGTGTTGGATCATTTACATTTTTGTGACTTTCTTTCATTATTGTTGGTTCACCTGCTGATAGGCCACCAACTATCATCTTCATCTTCATCTTCCTCACCATCTTCTTCTCTGTTAGCAATTTCTTCAAACTTCTTTTATGTTGAAACTACCAGATGGATTCTTTTGAAATTTTATATGTAGCTTCCTTGGGATAATATTTACAAAGTTTTGGGAATTGTATATTTAAAAAAAAAAAAAATGTAAAGAGTTTTTGGAAAAATTAAATCCTTTGTTTTCTTTGCTGTTGTCATCATCAACTTCGTCTACCGTTGTTGTCATGTTCGTCATCATGGTCTTTGTCTTTGTTAGTGTCTTGTTCATCATCTTTGTCTTCTTTGATATCATCTTAATTGATATAATCTGTATAAATTTTACAGCCGCACACAACAAGTCTGCCATTGGTTGACATGGACAAATTATTTCAGATTCTGAATGTGTCACAGAAATAATCAAAAAGACTGATGGACTCTGAACATTCAGATTTAGAACACGTGCCACACACACACACACACACACACACACACACAGTCACACACACACATACACACACACACACAGACACACACACACACACACACACACACACACAGTCACACACACACACACAGTCACACACACACATACACACACACACACAGACACACACACACACACACACACACACACACACACAGACACACACACACACAGACACACACACACACACACATACACACACACACAGACACACACACAGACACACAGACACACACGCGCACACACACACACACACACAGACACACACACACAGACACACACACACACACACACACACACACACACACACACACACATACACACATACACATACACACACACACATACACACACACACACACAGTCACACACACACACACACACACACACACACAGACACACACACAGACACACACACACACACACACACACACACACACAGACACAGACACACACACACACAGACACACACACACACACAGACACAGACACACACACACACACACACACACACACACAGACACACACACACACACACACACACACACACAGTGCTGTCACTGTCATCATCGCGCAGCCATAGGTGACAGTCAGCTGGATACATTAGCTTTACCAGTGCACACTAATATAGTCTTAGCGACACTAACAAAATGTATTTAATTATTTATTGCATTCAAACTTCAGGTCACCATGGCGTAGGTCGACTAGGTCGACTAGTAGTTACAGATGAATGAAAGGTGAATGTTTTTTGCAAAGTTTACAAGTAACCATCTGTGGGTTATATTTGTTCTTTTCAAAATTATCCCATATTTTAGAGTAACTTTCCAGACATGGTCACATAAGTCGATGCTGTCTGTCCATGTTAAAAAACTACCAACAGTAAATTAGTGTCACAACTACCTTTATCCTGCCCTTCAAATTAAAAGAGCTTCAGCCCTTTGACAAGACATGGCTTTTTTTTTTCCTGTGACTAATGATTTTTTTGGTCGACCACTAATCGTCAATTGTTTGCCAGCAGCCCTAGCTCAGACATTATTATTTTTGAACAAATAAAAATATAACAGGACACAAACATGTCTCACAATTTATTTTATTTTTGCCTCCTTCCTCATTATTGGTTTTCAGGAGGGTTTTTTTTTTCAGAATTATTTATTCAAAATAAAAATAATTCACAATGAAATCACTTTCCTTTTTTTCATGGAAATGTTAATGCCAAATAAATTCCATGGGAAACAGGGGTATCCTGCTTTAGTGACCCCACCCCCAAAAGGGGAGTATTGTTTTTGCGTCAGTTTGTGTGTCTGTCTTTTGGTTTGTTTATTTCTAAACAGCTTTATGTGAAAACTACTGGAACAATTTCCATGAAATTTCCAGGAAAAATGTGAGGTGGTCCATTCAATTTTGGTGAACGTAGGTCAAGGTCAGAATAACCAAAAATATGTTTTTGCAATGATAAGAGAGAGGACAAATGTGTGCGAGGCAGGTGGGGTTTGTTGTGCTTTCAGAGACAGAGGGTTCTGATTGGACAGAACACTGATGGGACGTCTGGAATTGTACCAGAAGAAAACAATCCACTTCTTGTTTCTTGGAAGTCAACATGAATGATTCAGATACTATGTGTTATTATTTATTTATTTTTGTCATAATTATGAAGCAGCAGCAGCTCAACCCAATCAACAGACTAACTCTGGGCAGCCATCTTGGAATGTGTTCCCACAACAATCCCAGCAGTACGGAATATATGTGTCATGACGACAGGACAAGACAAGTAGCATGTGCAGAATGATGACATTAAAGAGGAATAAACTGTGTCCGAGGAATTATTTAATTCAGAATTAAAAGTTGAATTAAACCAGTGACTTTATTCTGAATTCATTTTAAGTCACAATATTCATTTAAAGCAGAATAAACCTTCATATTGAATTAAATATAAATAAAAGCTCTCATGAAAAGAGTGTTATAGTATAGTGTCACTAAAGGCCTCTGGTGAATGAATCCCTCCTCCTGATGGATTATCTAATGCATGTATGTAATTGAATACATGAGGTTTTTTTTAATGAAAACACTGATCATGTCAGGGGCTTCAAATGTTCTGGTTTGGTTTGGTTTTATAGATTTAAATTGGAGACAAAAATTACATTTCACATGCAGCATAATTATCAATTCTGAGTGACAGGAAAATCATTATTGTTTTGTCCATGTCCATAGTTCTATGTGTAACATCTGGACACCACTGATATTTTGGTCCGTACAGTTCTTATGAACGTGGTGGATGAGTCAGCTTCAGGGTTAAGGTTAGAATGAGGTGAAGTGTTTGAGTGGATGACATGGATGTGTGTGTTTAAGCTGATTATTAAAGTGTGTTTGTGTGTACTAACGTAGAATCTGATCCCGCTGACCCCAATAGCTTCAGCTTATCAACCCGTCAGCTTATTAACATCGTACACTCACAGTGATGGCGACCGGTGGAGAAACAAGAAACAACACTTTGCTGTAAAATGTGAGCTGGTTCTGTCTGTCACCTACAAACCAGGAAACAGAACATCAGAGGACTGAGTTTCTTCAGGTTTTTATAATGTTTTCAGCTGGTGGACGTTGGAGCCACAGGATCAAATTTATATTAACTCACAAAGATAAAACCACAACTATAATCATGGAGAAATATACCGTAAAAAATGGAAATTCTATGTTCCACTAGATGTGCCTTTTATTCTGACATCATAAAGTGTCTATTCATTCTGTGTGGTACCAAGGTTTGTTCTTTATTTCCTTTTTTTTGTTTATTTACCAGTGTTTGTTAAAATCTATAGTACCAATGATTCTAGCCAATGGCTCAATTTTGTATTTATTTGTGTTTTGTTTTTACAGGTGATTACATTTTATCTGCTGTAGTTTTAGGGTATAATCAGTGAAAAAAAAAATCCCAACTTTTTCAGAAAAAAAAAGTTGGAAAGAACCATCTCCCAGTCCAGATCCGGACCGGAGTCTGCTAATCTGTGAAGCCTGGCCTCCAGGGTACGCTAATTAATGTTAACACGTCAGTAACAGTGGGCCGGTTACATGCTGCTATTCCAACTATAGGTCAACAAAAAAGCAAATAATACATCTTTAAAAAAAAAAAAAAAAAAAAAAGACTGAAGTGGTTCTTTCTGCTCAATGTTCACAGAGAAACCCAAATATAAGTCTTTCAAAATCACTGTTAAAACCACAGTTAATGACTGCTGTTCCTTATACATCTACACCATCGCACAGCCCTGTCGTCATTGTGTTAAGCCCCGCCCCAACACACAGATGGAGTGTTGTGACCGTAGCCTGTAGAGCAGGGGTGTCAAAGTGTGGTCCTCAAGGGCTGGTGTCCTGCATGTTTTAGATGTTTCCCTCTTCCATTACACCTGGAGGCCATTGCATCATTATCAGTCTGATGAGGAGCTGATTATTAACTCTTTAAGTGTCAGCGCTGATGCGTTCTGAATGGATGATTTAGTTTAAATATTCAGAAAAATTCAACCATTTTCCTTTTAGTTTTGTGCATGGACAAGGTGCCAAAAAGCAAGAATTTTTTTTAATTTTATTTAAATATTTTTTAAAGGCAAAATTAAAATTGCTGGGACCAAATTTCAATAGTAGTTTTCTTCTTTAGTAATTTTTTTTTCAAAATTTTCCACATTATTTGTAATTTTGTAAATATTTATTAGTTTTTGTTGCTCATATTTTAAAATTTTTCTACATTTTGGGTTTTTTATTGTAGTATTTTTATTTGATTTTCTGCCATTTGTGTCTTACTTTGTTCATGTTATCAATTATTTTGTTAGTTCTCAGTAGTTAAAGGGTTAAACTGAATCACATGGAAGAGGGAAATATCTAAAACATGCAGGATACCAGCCCTCGAGGACTGGAGTTTGACACCTGTGCTGTAGAGGTTCTATGGAGCATCACTAGACCAACTCACCTGGCAAAAATATTTTTCCCACTAGAGTCAGGTTAGATTTCTAAGCTACATTTAACCATTATAATGACTGAAACTGTTTAATGAGGGTAAAATGAGCGTGTAGTTCTCCTTTAATTGTAGATTCTTGTCTTGTTTTCAGTAATGTCCACTTTCTATGATGTTTAAACACTAACGCCAGAGAAAGAAGTGCATGTTGGTCACAGTGCTTGTGTATAGAACCGAAATAAATAATTCCAAAGACTATAATTAAAATGGTATAAATGACAAAAGGTAAAATAAGGAGGTTCTCAGTAATGGTCTGGTCTGACATTTACTCAGAGGTGAAGGGTTGAATTTGTCCAAACTAGTTTTTATCACAGTAGAACATGAGTCGAAGGCGATGCCGGGTCAGACCGTAAACATCTCATAGATGGAACAACCTCCTGATTCCACATTTAGACACAGTAATAGACAGTAAAGGATCAGCTGTTCAGGGTCATGACACTGGAAATACATCCTGCATGTCTGAAATTAACTGTATTTGAACTTTCAAAGAAAAGCCTCCAAATGCCACAAACAAAGATTCAACCACTGGACACAAACATGTGGCCCGGCATCCAAATGTGGCCCCCCAAAAGTTCTGATCCGGCCCTGGGATGAGTTTGCAAATATTCCACAGTCAAATTCGATTTCATTTTAGCTCATGTTCCACATACAGACTTAAATGATCTACAGTCAAATTATAGCAGAATAACCTACAAAATGAATATTTTTTCTCAGTTTGATGTGCAAAATATGCCGATAAATAATGACAACTTGAATTTTTTGTTTGCTTGAGTGAAGAATAAAATATTGTATAAAGTAGAAAAGAAAGAAAGAAAGAAAGAAAAATCTTCAATTAAGCAAAGAAAAATCCTAAATTAGGCCAACAAAACAAACAAACAAAAATTTTAAACCAAAAAATCTGAACATGGTCTTGGTCAGATTTGTTAGATCATATTTTCCAGATCTATTGTCTATAAATCAGTTCTTATATCTGACTGAAAAGTTCCTTGTTAGGTGATTCTGTCTTATTTTAAGTGTGATGAGATATTTGAAAAGAAGAAAAATATGGTAATTGGATTTTGCAGTGTAAATTTTTATACTGTACATGTAGGAAACTTATTTTTAATCAACAGATCCTGAAAATCTTATTTCAAGAAATAACATAATTTTCACTTCATTCAAGGAAAAAAATATCTTGTATTATTATTGTTGTTGTTTTTTTTAAACCTGTTTTTAGAGTGGCATTTTTTTCAGTGCATACATGGACACTGTAACTATTTTTTCCCTTTTTGTTTGAAGTTCTGGCTCAGATCCTCCTGATTTTATGCTTATCTCCTGGAGAATTCTTAGAACCTTATTTATCTGACATTAATCACTGACCACTATCGGTGCTGAATGCCAGTCAGCTTTTAATCTGTTCTTATCAGACTGGAACCGTGTCCCCTCATAATCACAATGGAAAAAAATCAAAATCTTACCAAGTGTATTTTTCACATTTTTAGTCTAAAGTGACACTTAAAATCAGACAGAATCACCTACAGAGGAACTTTTCAGTCAGATATAAGAAATCTGAAATCTGACCAAGATCATTTTCACTGGTTCCATTGGTTAATAATGATAATAATAATAATAATAATAATAATAATAATAATAATAATAATAATAATAATAATAATAATAATAATAATAATAATAATAATAATAATAATAATAATAATAATAATAATAATAATAATAATAATAATTAGTAGTAGTAGTATTTACTTAATTCAAGCAGAAAAATAAATAAATCTGCCAGTAGACCAAGTGAAAATGATCTTGGTAAAAATGTATATTTTCCAGTGTATGAGAGCATTTACATTTTACTGAGGTTTAAACACTAAAGGTGTACATTTCCACCTTTAAGGGAGATTTAAAGAACTTATTTTTAGACAATATATCTTCAAAATCTTATTTCAACAAAATCTTACTAAGATAATTTTAACTTGTTCCATTGGGATTTTTATGCTTTGATTCAAGCAAAACAATCTTGTATTAATGTTTTTCTTTTCACTTGTTTTTAGAGGGCTATTCTTTCCGGTGCACTAATAAGAAACATGTTGGTTTTTCAGTTGAATATTCTCTTTTCTTGTCTCCTCAGGATTGTGGAAATCTACAGCCGTCGATTACAAGGTACATATGACTCTCACTCGTTCCCAGTGTTTTCATCCTTATTTTTAAGATAAGATGTTCCTTTATTAGTCCCACTGGATGAAATTCCAGGTGTACAGCAACAGCATAAGACTTATCACTTCTATAAGTGAATAATAAATAATTTGATAAACATTTTTTTTAGGTTTATAAATAAATAAATATATATATATACACACACTTTATTATAAATTATTGCCTATTTTTGGATGGCTTGCACTGTTATTGCACAGTTTATCGGGAGCAGTTTCTGTACTTGTTTCATTCAACTCAGCTTTTATTTGCACAGCACTGTTCCCCAAAGTCACATAAAAACAGATCAAACCTAACTGGGTCCTGTTTGTTCTGGTCTCAGTTCAGGAGAGGTTGACCAAACAGATCGCCGTGGCAATCACCGAGGCCCTTCAGCCCACCGGCGTTGGCGTTGTCATTGAGGCAACGTATGTAAAGTATGCACGTCGTGCACGTCACATACAGTACATACACAACACTGTGTTTTCACTGTTGTGTTTCATATTTCATATATTTGTGGACACACTCTATGCAGTCATGACATTTTAACATTTTCTCAGCCTTATGTCCTGGTCCTCAGACATAGATGACATTATTTGAATAACACCTATATATACAGCTCCCACGTTAATGCACCAGTGAGAGGGAGGAGTCTGGGGGAGAGAGGAAGGACTGGATCCCTCCTTAGCTGCTCTTAGATTGTTGCGTCTGTGACTTAACCCTGCAATAATAGGAAGAAAATGGAAGGATGGAAGTGATTTATCACCATACCTACACACACATATACAGACTCATATTCATACACACACACACACACACACACACACACACACATATATATATATATATATGTATGTGTATATATAATCCATTATTATTATTACCCCGCCCCCTGGAAGGGTACATGGGTCTTGGTTTGGATTCAGTGTGTTTGTTTGTCTGTCTGTTGGTTGGTTTGATTGTAAACAGCTTTATGCAAAAAGTACTGGACCAATTTCTAGGAAATTTTCAGGAAAAGTCCAAAGTGGTCCTCAATACATCCCATTAAGGTTTGGTGAATGTAGATCAAAAGTCAAGGTCACAGTCACTAAAAATGTGTTTTAGCAATGATAAGAGTAAAACGTGAGCAAGGGGGGCAGGGTTTGTTGCACCTGGCACCGCTTGTTCTTCTTCTTATTATTATTTTTATTATTTCCATTTCAGATCCTTTGGAGCAGATTCCCTGAAGCCCACTTCAGCTGACTCCTCTGCTTTGTGTTTCAGTCACATGTGTATGGTGATGCGTGGCGTTCAGAAGATGAACAGTAAAACTGTCACCAGCACCATGTTGGGAGTTTTCAGGGAAGATCCCAAAACCCGAGATGAGTTCCTGACCCTGATCCGGAGCTGAGGACCTTGGACTTGGTGGTGACTGTCCTCCTCCTGTTGCCGGGGGTTACCTCCTCCTGCTGGTCCAGCGGCCGCTCACCCTCAGTGTGTGTGTTTCCAGTCTGACTGAGCGTGTGTGAAAGAGTTTTTTTTTTTTTTTGGCTGTTCTCAGTGTTTTTTCTGGTCAGAGTTTGAAGCCTTCACCTCTGTGTGGGGACGTTGACACTTTGTTTGTTCCAAATGGACAGACAGACTTTTGTCCACAAGTTTTCTGTGAGCATTCATCAAACATCAGACCAAACAGGAACTGTCCCTGATAAGCCCCGCCCCCATCAGGTCCTTCTGGTCCCAGCTCTACATGACTCTACATTAGGTTTTTGTAGTTGCTTTGTGCTTCTCAGGGGTTTTTGGTTGGATTTATGTTGGGTTCAGATGTGGATTAAACGTCAGAAACAGACAAACAGGATCCACGCTGCAAAAATAAATCTAAATTGACAGTGTATTTTTCTTATTTCTAGTCAAAATATCTCATCACACATAAAATAAGACATAATCACCATAAGAGTAATTTGTAATTGAGATACAATAACTTATTTATAGACAATAGATCTTATTTCCAGAATAATAGTTTTCACTTGTTCCAATTGGCTTTTTTTTTAATTTTATTTAATTTTTGTGCTTAATTCAAGCTAAGTATCTGCCAATGGAACCAGTGAAAATGATCTTGGTAAGATTTCTTGATTTGATTTTGTATATTCCAATTACAAGTTACTGTTTAGGTGATTCTGTCTTATTTAAGTGTGATGAGACATATGGACTGTTATATGGAAATGAGGATAATAGACTTGTTTAAATGTAACAGAGGTGTCCATATAGAGAGGTTAAACTCTGACCTTTTTCCTGTGTCCCACTTATAGAGTAAATTTGACATAGATGACAAATAATCAATGTTTAAATTATTATCTGGTGTTTTTTTTTTTAGATTATTCTGTTGTTATCAGTGGCTGCAGATCATTTTAGTCTGTATGTGGAACTTGAACTAAAATGAAATTGACAGCCTTGATTGACTGTGGAACGTTTTGCTAGTTCATCCCAGGGCCAGGTCAGAACCTGTGGAGGGCTGCATTTGGCCCCCGAGCCGCATGTTTGACCCCCTGGTTTAAACCAACCTGTGAAATAGGCCACGTCTGAACCCCACATAATGAAAGTGTAGATGTGTTTAGGATGGAGCTACCTCTGTATAGACTCTATTAATCTGCTCTGACACTCATTTTCCACAACCACTTGTTTTTGAATAATTACCTCTGCCAAGGAGGTAATTATTTGCTGGAGTTTGTCTGTCTGTCCGTCTGTCTGTCTGATAATTTTCAAGATAACTCAGAAGGTTATGGACAGATCTTGATGAAAATTACATGACGTGTTGGGGGTGTCACAAGGAACAAATGATTCGATTTTGGTGATGATCGAGAAGAGAAATATATTCTCCATTTACCACAATATAACATTTCAAAGTTATCCAGAATCCAGGATCTCTTCTCGATCATCACCAAAATCGAATAATTTATTCCTTGTGACACCCCCAACATATCATGAAATTTTCATCAAGATCTGTCCATAACTTTTTGAGTTATCTTGCTAACTAACAGACAGAAACACAGAGAGACAAACAAACAAACTCCAGCAAAAACATAACCTCCTTGACGGACCTCTCTTCATTCGGAGGGGGGAGGTCTGCCTTGGCAAAGCTTTGCTAGTTAATATTATGGTTATTTACAGCAGTCGTGTAGTTTTCCCTGAGGAAGTGGGTATACACATGGGTATAAAAAAACAAACAAAAAACTGTAGTCTGACCAGTGACATATAAGACTACTGTTTTTAGCTTATACCCAAAAACCATCAGTAGTATTTTCTCACTATTTTAAAATTATTAATATATCAACATAAAATATTGAAAATAACAAGAAAATAGATACAGGAAACAATGGAAATTATAAAAATTAAAATGCAAAAGTGAGTATAGAGGAATGAAAAAGAAATTCGAGATTTTGATCATTGTGAAAACATATTTTTGGTGACCTTGACCTTTGACCTACATTCACTAAAACATAATGGGATCTGTTCTGGACCAACTTGCACCTTTCCTGAAAATGTCATGAAAATTGGTCAGGTAGTTTTTCCTGTAAAGAGAAACAGACGGACAAACCAAAAAAAACAGTACCCCTTGCCCCCCCAAACCTAAATACATTTAGGTTGTGTTGACAGCAGACAGTGGTTGTGGAGCCCCCTCCCCAGATGCAGACTGCAGATTAAAAGCTGCACTCACATATACTGTAAAACCACTATTTTCCTCATGTTTCCAGTGGGTTTTTGTCTTACCGTGCCGTCCTCACAGGTTCGGCCTCTTTGTGCCACTTTGCCTCTGCTATAAAAGCCCAAAAATAGATGAATATCATCAAAGCAGCTTCAGGGCAGAGCTCAGATCTGAACGGTTTCACATCAGAGACACATTAAGTGTGTGTGATGCAAATGACTGAGTGTTAAACTACAGCTTTATTTGTCACTTTATTTGCATGTCCTCACATGGTCGTGTCCCCAGACTGATTTGAGGAGGTTTTATCTGGTGGAACTGGCCATTGTTTAGGGTTAAAGTCACCTGTTCCAGATTCTACCCCCATGACATCAGTGACATCAACACAAGAATGACTTTGCTTTTTAACATTTTATTGGAGGTAAGTGAAGTGACAAAACTAACTCCAAACCTTTACTTTAACCTCGTCCTCAGCCTTACGTCCTGGTCCTGGGACGTAGATGACATTATTTTAATAACACTTATATATACAGCTCAAGCATTGATGCACCTCCACTTGTCGCACATCAAATGAAAGTGAACTCATCTTTCTGAATATATAAACCTTTCTGAAGTGCAACAGCAACACTACATACACAAAAGAATGATTTACACAGAAGACAAATAGGAGGGATCTAGCTTTTGAAGGCTGTCATCTGATCAATTATCTATAAATATTCCAATTGACATTTATATCACTGCTCTTCAATTTTTTGGAAAGCATCTGTTTTAGACATTAAATGTGTTAAGTCTTACATACTTTAATAAGATGAACCAGAAAACAAATGACAAAAGTGTTGGTTAGTTCTTGTTTTAATATAGATGATGGTGTGTTATTCCACATATATGGTGGTTTATGTACATGTATACAATGGATTTGTAAATGTTCCACTAGAAAGAACCTGTAAAGTGAATGGATCATAATGTGCAGACAGTGTTTGGAAGTAGATCTGAGACCAATATTTCACATTTTGACCCCAGACTTATCGTGGAAACTTGAGCCAACCAGTATTTAAGACTTGAGTTTTCTTTATCAGTAACACACATGTGGGAACATTTCATTGTTATTATTATTATTATTATTATTATTATTATTATTATTATTATTATTATTATTATTATTATTATTATTATTATTATTATTATTATTATTATTATTATTATTATTATTATTATTATTATTATTTTACTTGTAGACCAGTATTATCTACAAATCTTCCAACACATTAGGTCACATTTATAATCAGCGGTGACCGGTGGATCACTAGGATATTATGACTGAAGTCCTTATTGTGCATATCACTGAACACCACTGGTCTTAAGTGGGTCTTATCTGGCCTTGGGAGGGGGGGGGGGGGGGTCTAATGTGTCCCAGGTGTCTCTAACCCTGGTACGGTCCAGACTGCTGGCCTGTTCCACCTGTGTCATGTGATGCCTGTGTGAGTGTGTGAGTGTGAGTGTGTGTGTGTGTGTGTGTGTGTGTGTGTGGCGCTGGAGGGAAGCTAAAGCTAAAGCTGAACCAAACAGCTCCTGTTGTTTTCCTGTGGCCTTGTACTGAAGGATGCACAACTCTGCGCATCCTTCATTATTATTGTGACTTTCTGTACTGTGTGCAAAGACTTTTTAATCAAACAAATTAAATCTCTATGTGACCATGACCTGTGTGTTTCCACTTATCTTTTACACCATTGAGTAAAACTAAACCCAGAGAGAAGCTGATGTGCATGGGCTCAAACATTTGGGGGGGGGGGGTTAAAACCAGCCTCCACACTACAAAATTTGACTAAGTGTATTTTTCCTAATTTCTAGTCTAAATAGATAATCACACTTAAAAATCTTCTTTTCTTAATTCAGGATTCCTTATGTATTTATAGAGGGTATGCACATATATCACTTCCCCCCTGTGTCACGCCTCAGTCAGACACTTACTAAACATAGTGACTGTGTCAGTAAATACACCCAGAGCAGGGAAAATGAGGAATACAACATCAAATGGACTCAACAATCTACAAATATTGATATGAGGCCAAAAATCCTGTATTCTGACATTTAAATTAATCTTATTTCAAGGCCAGGAAAATATATAATGCAAACATTGAAGGCAAACAAATCTGTATATGTGGTCAGACTTCAAGGCTGGATTCGTTGGAGAAACATGATGGATATCTTGCTTGTATATGGACAGGTTTGTATGTACATAGATTATATATGCAATGTGCCTGTGAACAGGTTTATGTGTGTGTGTGTATATATATATATATATATATATATATATATATATACATACATATATATACACGTATATATATATATATATATATATATATACATACATATATATACACGTATATATATACATATATATATATATACACGTATATATATATATACATACATATATATACACATATATATATATATATATATACATACATATATATACACATATATATACACATATATATATATATATATGTATATATGCAGTGTCAATATTTAATAGTCAAGCTATTTCAACCTAGAGTATTTACAGTTCTATGGAGAGTAAAGCAGCTCAAACAGTAGAGTTAAAAATCAGAGTGAAGTTCTGCACAGATACAGTGTTGAATTAAATTATACAAAGTGATAATTTGTGCCAGTCTGCTGCATTGCATTGTGGGTACTGGACATTTTGCTCATTGTCTTCCATTTTATGTGCAGGGTTTCAAGAAGGGGGTTTGTGTTGATCCATGCATTTAGGTTATTGTGTCTGTTTTTCAATGCTATTTGCCTTTTTATTATTATTCTTTTTACTCCACCATGGAACAGTGGACTTATGTTTTTGCCGGTGTTTATCTGATTGTATGTCTGTCTGTTAGCACAAAAACTGCTTAATTCAATATAGATATACTATTTGCTTAATTCAAGATTTATTCATTTATTTAGCTTGAATTCATTTTAAAAATTCTTGAAATAAGCAAAAAAAAAATAAATTTTTATCTCAAAATGGAACCATTGAAACTGATCTTGGTCAAATTTTTCAAATGTATTACCTATAAATCAGTTGTTATATTTCAATGAAACGTTCCTCTGTAAGTATATGGACTAGAAATGAGACAAATACAGTTGGTCAGAGTTAGATTTTTGCAGTGTAGGACTCATCGATTACTATGCTAGCTCCTTGTAGTAGATTTTCATCCTGGATCTGGAAACCCAAAACAGCTGGGGGGGGGGGGGGGGGGGGGGGGTCCAACCCTGGTCCCCCAGTGCCACTATCCTGCAGGTTTTAGATGTTTTCCTCTTTCAGCACACCTGATGGTCATTAGCATTCTTCTGCAGCGCTGGATCAGAGGCTGATCATTTGAATCAGGTTTATTAGGACAGGATACATGTAAAACCTGCAGGATAGTGGCTCTGCAGGACCCACATTAACACACCCCCACTTGTCACACATGAAATGAAAGCAAACAAACTCATCTTTCTAAATATAAAAAACATTCTGAAGTGTCACAGCAATGCCACATACACAAAAGGATGTTTTACACTAAGGACAAATAAGACAAATGTGGTTGTGCCAGTGTGTACATGGAACATAAGTATTTACATCCAAAACACAGAAACTGCAGGAAGATTTTTCCAAATTCACAATCTATGTCAAATACTTATATTCATCAATTTTTGCTTAAATGTGTATATTTGAAGCATTCAACAGTTATTCTTTTTATTATTCCAAATTTTGACATTTTGGAAAAATTGATAATTCCCCAAATTCCCCCTCTGTAAAATGCATAAACATAACCATAGAAAAAATGCTCTAAAAGTGACATTTTACAAAGAAAGTTCTTAACTTTAAACTGCAAAGTGCACATACATTGGTTTGTTGATAAATACCAACCAAATGCAGACAAATACACTCTGGTTTTCACTCAAAAATGAAGGTGAATGGGTAAAAAAATACATCTATATGTGTGCGCTTTTTACCAGTTAAATAAAAAGCAAAAGTGAGTGTTTTAGTCCAAACTACAGGCTATTACTTTTACAAAGAGCTCATTCTTTTATCCATACTCTAACAGTTGGAGTTTAATTTAGTTTTTTTTTCCAAGCATATTTAAGTAACATCACCGCATAATGATAAAGGGATTAAATGGTTGACATTTTTGTAATTATGATTGTAAATTTAAGGTGGTAGAAGAAAGAAATATTAAACATAGAACTAAAAAGAATAATTTTGGTGATGAGATGAAGACAAAGCTGATGTGAAAAATATCCAGAAATGACAAACATGAATAATTGTAGAACAAAGTAGAGCCTGAAGACAAACACACGCAGGGACATAAATGAAATGAAAATGCTCCTTTTCATGTCCTTATCAACCATCTGCTCTGCTGAACACTTGGCATTTGGACGCAGACACTGAGGTGAATCTTCAGAAGCAGCGCGTTTTCCATCCCATTAGTCTGTCTGAATGTGACACAGTGGGGGGTGGGGGTATGGGGTGGGGGGTGCACACCAAACAAACCAGTTAGAAGCAGAAGAGAAGGACTTATGTGTCCTGCGAGTCAGAGAGGTTTAAAGAAAAGGGAAAAAAAAAAGAGAGAGGAGGGTGAGGAACACAGATAAACCTGCAGGGGGCGCCATGGACCCAGGGAGGCACAGGTTCATCTGAGCTCTGGGGAAATACTGACACCATGTGGCCAAAAGGAGGATGTGCAGAAGGAGGCTTTTCCAGGGTCTCATTAGAGCAGTGTTTCCAACCCTGTCCTGCAGATGTTTCCTTTAGTGCAGTCATTTAAAAAAATAAATAAATAAAGATTAATTAACCATGATTTGCAATTAATTGATCTAATTAATCTCTTTTTTTATGTCGCCTGAGAAAAGTCCACAACTTAAGGTATGTTCCATTTAATTTAATTACAATATTGTGGCAAATCAAAAGATTGATATATAACAAAAAATGTCTTTATGCAGTAATTTATTGTTTTTAACAGACTTGAACAGATTGTATCCATTTACATTCCACTGTATTTCAGACTAGTCCCATGTGCTGCCTGTAACCTTTATTTTCCAACACCGGGAGAAATATTAATCTGTTCTTTTGTCAGTCTGCAAGTAATTAGAAAATAAAAATAACATAAGACATCAGGTCCATATAAAGTGCTGTAAGTTAACACATTAAAAAGTGTCAGTACAAGTCTTGAACACTGAACTTGTTGCTTTTCCTGCTTCAGATAAAAACACCCACCAATCACATCAAAAAGGCAACTTGCAAACAGAAACAGTGAAATTAGAGATTGCAAAATAGATTAATCCACTAAATATTGATTAAATTTGACACCCCTCTTTCAACACATGGCGGTTCTTATCGTTCCTCTGCAGTTTGATCATAGGGTCATCATTTCATTGTCACATATCATTGGGGTATTGTTTTGGGTTCTGACCTTTGACCTACATTCACCAACATTTAATGGGATCTATTCTGGGTCACCTCACACCTTTCCTGAAAATTTCATAAAAATTGATCCAGTAGTTTTTGTGTAAAATTTTTAACAAACAAATAAACAAAGAGACAAATGAAAAAAAAGGCCCAAAAACAAGACTCTTGCAATGAATAAATAAACATTATTGTCCATGCTTTACTTGCATTGTATTTGTATAAACATTTGTCAGTATCACTTACAGACATTTGTAGTTATTAAAACATGGAAACACTGGCTGTGTCCGAAATCACCCACTCACTGCGTACATAGGTGTTGACCCATCTGATGTCCGAATTGTCTGAATTCTGAGATATTACCACTGATGTGTTTTAGATGTTGACCTTTGGTGTGACCTTGATCTTTGACCTTTGACCTTCATTGCTTAAAATCTAATGGGTTTTTCCTTGACCCATTATCTATCATTCCTGAAAATTTCATCAAAATCTGTTCAGAACTTTTTGTGTAATCCTTCTGACAGTCAGACAAACAGACAAACAAACAAACAGACAAACAAACAAAAACACACAAGCAAAGTGACTCAAATGTAATACTGCCTTGGCGGAGGTAATAAATGTAGTGTGCTACATAATGAACTGAATTGAAAACATTTTGGACACTACTATTACTATGGTGCTATTTAATCACATCATCACCATCAAACAATTAAAATACCCTAACCCTAACGCAACAGACAGACTTAACATTTATTTATTTTTTAACAGCTAACAGACGTCCAATCTCAATATGTCCGTGTTTCTTTTAATCAGAAATCTCTCCGTCCTTTGGCCATTTTTTGACTTGTGCAATGCATGATGGGATATAGTGCTTTGGTTAGTGACCATTGATATCCACTAGATTTTGCAGTGGATTGTGGGATTTGGACACCCCTACAAAATAGTGTGGTCACTATATAGTGGTTAGGGAATGATTTCGGACACAGCTACTATGAATTTTTTTATTATTTTTTAAATTTCAGTCATAAAACGTGAAGTTCCTACAGTTCTTCAGTATTAATCCAGGGTGCTTGACTTGACCTGAACACATCCACGTGTCAGTATTGAGGCTGTTGCCATGGTTTCACCACAGAACAGGAAGTAGTTAGAACATGAGTGTACTTTATTCAACCTACCTCAGATTTTACAGCCTTGAAAAATTCAACCATTGAAACAGTAAATTCCTGTATCCTTTTTTTTTTTTTTTAAATCTGATCTTTCTCTCATTTCATCACAGCCTGACCCGAACACCTCCAAATATCTTTGTGGTCACAAACTCCTGATTTCCCCCACTTGTTGCTTAAATTTGTCTTCTGTTTCTTAAAGTTCAACCAAAGCCAATTTGAAGACCATCAGTCACCATCCTCTAGTGGCAGTCCATGGTATTACACCTTGAGGTACTTCCTGATTGGTGGGTCAATCTGCACATGCTCCGTCACACCTGATGTGGTACTGTCGGAGGTATTCTCGGAGCTGGGGGGGCAGCGGCAGGTTGTCGACGCCCCGGTAGGTGGTGCAGCTGCAGATAATTGCTCTGCACAGGTGCTGCAGTGAAAAGGGGAAGGTCCTGGGCAGGGGGCGGGACAACAGTGGCTCAAAGAAAAGGCAGGTGGCAGGGTCACTGTAGTGTCTCAACAGCCCCGTCACGCTGGGGTCGCGGTACATGCACGGGTCACGTACGTCGAAGCTGAAGCGCTTCCCGTTCTGCTCGATGCGGGCGTGCAGGGAGCGGCTGTAGCGGCGGAAGCTAACGGAGAACAGGAACTCATCCTGGGCTGAGTCTCTGAGCAGGAAGGTGCCCTCAGGTTGGCCCTCCAGGAGCTCCTCCGCCTCAAACCGGTTCAGTACACCCCAGTAACATGGGCTGTTGTTGATCTGGAGAAGGTCCGGAACCAGGATGTAGTCGCAGCCGCCGTCTGCTCCCCGGAGGCCGCAGGACGGATCCCAGTCGTCCAGGGAGCCGGTGCCAGGCTCCGGGGAACAACAGACGTCGTCCCAAGAAAGGGGGGTCTGTGGGGGGGAGGTCGACGAGGCTTTGAGACCTTTGACTGCGCTCGGGTGGGCAGCGTGGGTTTTGATGAGGTGCCAACATCTGGCCAGTTCAGACTTGGGTGAGAAGGGGCATTTCTCCTGCATGAGCTCCGACACGTGGATTTTCCGTTTGGACCAGAAGAGAACGGAGAACGGCCGCGATGAGCCTGCATGGAGGTGGTGATGATGATGGTGGTGATGATGATGATGGTGAGAGCGAAGAGGAAGACACTGTCCCACAGCATCCTGGAACTTCTGCCGCAGGGAACGACGGGACAAGGCCTTCCGACAAACCACGTCCAGGTCGTTGGGTGTTAGGGCGTCGCCCAGAGCACTGCAGCTGCACTTCCTGTCTCGTCTTCGCCTCGGACACGACGCGGAGCGGGCGCTCAGGTCCTCCTCAACCTCCGGACCCGGACTGGAACTATTCCGGACGCTGCGTGACCTCTTCTTCCCTTTCCAGATGTAGCTGTCTGCGCTCCAGCTGCGAAGGCTGCATTTGGGTCGAGTGTCAGAGCTACGAGGTTTCTTCTCCGACATGATGCTTCCTGTTCGTCCTCTGGGAAACAAAGACAGACACCGGGTCACATGAGAAACCGGACTGGCTTCAGATCATGTTACTGGGTTAAAAATAGATATGAACCTCCATCTGTAACGAGTCCAAAGAATGGAACATAATACGCTGCAAAAATTTAACTCTGACCAAATGTATTGGTCTCATTTCTAGAGCAAATATCTCATCACACTTAAAATCAGACAGAATCACATCTAGAGAAAATTTTCAGTGAGATATAAGAACTGATTATAGACAATAGATCTGGAAAATCTGACCAAGATTATTTTCACTTGTTCTATTGGCAAGTTTTCTTTGCTTTTTTTTTTGTGCTTAATTACCTCCGCCAAGGAGGTTATATTTTTTGTTGTCGTTGGTTTGTTTGCTGGTTTGTGTACAACATCTTTCTAAAACTAATGGCTGGATTTTTATTATTATTATTATTATTATTAGACTTTGGTGGTACCCAGAAAATGTCATCAAAATCCATCCATTAGTTTTCAAATTATGTTGTAAACAAACCTAAACCAGAAAAAACATAACCCCCCTGGCAGACCTCCATTCATTCATTCTGCCTTGAGGAGGGGTCTGCCTTGGCAGAGGTCTGCGCTCTCACTGCTTTTCTTGTTACCTCCACCAAGTAGGTTATGTTTTTCCCAACATGTCTGACCGTCTGTCTGTGTGAAACATAACTCGAAAACTTATGGATGAATTTTGATGACATTTTCAGGGTATGGTGGTAATGGGGAGATCAATGAATGATTAGATTTAGGTGGGGAGGGGTCTGCCTTGGCGGTGTTTTCACACTCAGGGTGCTTTTCTAGTTCGATATTTTTTGTTTTGCCTAATTTAAGATTTTTTTTATTCAACTTTTTTTTCCATTTTTTTTTTTTACTTAAACATTTTTTGTTTGCAAGGCACAAACGTCACATTGCAAAAATCTACATCTGACTCAGTGTCTTTTTATCTAATTTCTAGTCCAAATATCTCATCACATATAAAATCAGACAGAATTGCCAACAGAGGAACATTTCAGTGAGATATAAGAGCTGATTTATAAAGAATAGATCTGGAAAATGTGATTTTATTTGGTTTATTTTATACAGTTTTTATTCATAATTTTATATATTATTTAATGCTACGTATAAACCCAGTGTGTCCATCCACTGTCATTGATCCAACTCCGGGGTTTTACTGGTGAATTGATGTTGTAGAAGATGATGGTGTTTCCATGGTAACTACAGAACCTCCTATTTTATTAGCATAAACAGACGAGCCAGTGTTGAACACTTTAGATTCTGGTTCTGGGCCCAGATCCTTCACAGGTGTTTTGTGTCCATAGGTCGTTGGTGTTTATCGGGTTCACCTGCCTGTGGTCTATAAAAGACGGAGCTTCCACCTAGAAGGTTCTCTTCTGTCTGTGGCCCAGTTCACATGACAGTCTCGGGTAAGAATGAGTAAGTATTCCATCAGATCTGCCTTTTGTTTAGCTAGCAACATTGTTTTAGGGAGTTACACTGGAAAATTTAAACAAGACCCAGACCATTTTCACTTGTTCTATTGGTAGATTTTTATTTTTTTTGCATAATACATTTTTTTTCTTAATTCTGTGTATTTTGCTTGCAAGGCACAAGCATCACACTGCCAAAAATAAAAATCTGACTAAATGTATTTGTCTCTTTTCTAGTGCAAATATATCCCCACATTTAAAATAAGACAGACTTACCTCCAGAGAAACTTTTCAGTGACATCTGAAATGATTTTATAGACAATAGATCTGGAAAATATAATTTAAGACCTCTGACCAAAATCATTTTCAGTGGTTCCACTGGATTGTTTTGCTTGAATTAAACAACAAACAAAAAAGTCTTGAATTAATCAAAAAATTAAATGGATGAAACATTTTTGGCTCAAGGGTTTAAAGGGTTAAAATTATTTTAGTCTAGGTTCCTCATACCCACCATCATGATCTGAAGTTAAACCAGTCAAATAACATAATGACCTATAAATGTTTAAAGCAATCTTTGCTTTAAAGTGTAAAACAATGTTAACTTTTTTTTTCTTGAATTAAACAAAGATACTTGAATAAACAAACAAAAGAAATTTGCCAATGGAACAAGACAAAGTTATCTTGGTAAGATTTCTTGAAATATATCTACTATTGAAGAAACGTATTTGTGTTTATGAGAAAGAAAGATTGAACTTAAACCTGAGTAAAACATTCAAGTACATCTTAATTTTTCTGATCAAACCTTTGAAATCGGCAGATTTGAACAAACACTGTTTAAATCTGCCGTCTAAAACACTCTAAAACACTTGAGTTTGAGAACATGAATGGTAAGAACTCCAAGACCTACAATGAAACGGTGAACACAGAAGAAACGACAGACCAAAAACTGAATAGGAAGAACTATGTAAGAAAAGTAGAATTATAAAAACAGAATAGAACTATAAACGTTAAACATAATTACAAGAAAATGTATAAGTGAACAAAATGCAGAATAGACTTTTATTCTGTTCTGTAATTCTAAACCCAATAGAGCAAACCAGTATCTAACTATTAACATAAAATCGAATTATTAAACAAGAAATAGAATTAGAAAAACAGAATGGAATGTTACACGTGGAATAGAACTATAAAAGTAGAACAGAACTAGTATTAAAAAGAGAAATAGAAAAACTTACCATTTAAAACATGTCTGGTTTGTATGTGTTCAGATGCTCCTGCTCTGACACGTGAACCTCTGCTGCTGCTTTTATGAGGAAGAGAAAATCTACAGGGAGCAGCAGTGTCCTCCACTGGGGGAGAAGAGGGGGAGGAGGAAGAAGGAAGAAAAGGGAGGAGGTGGTGGAGTCATTGGTTGCTTTTCCTCTGGTCTCCCACCTCCTTTCTGCCTCTTCTCCTCTGTGCTCCTCTGCTCTCCCTCCTCACTGTCCAAACTCGGTCGACTGAAAAAGCTTTTTCATTCACAAAATGAATTATTTCAGTCTAATTCCATTTGTCGTTGACTTTAATCCGACATGAAAGTGAAGCATTAGAGGAGTTAAAGTCATTTTATCCAACAGATTATTGTGAGTGGAAACCATCCCATTTAACAACATCCCATAAATGTCTGATTTACACAGAACAGAAGTGACACAAACAGGACATGTCGAAGTGGTCTGGTTCTACAGGAGGTGGATCTGCTCCATCTACTGGACACAGGTGTCAAACATATGGCCTGTGGCCCAAAACCCAAACACCAAAGGTCCCAATCTGATCTGAAAAACTGCACTGAAGATATGAATTAATCGGTGTCAAAATTATTAAAGTTTAGGACATTCAGACAAATATGATGTTTGGTGTAAATGGGTCAAAGCAGCAAAATACTATTGGAACAAGTGGTGGCAGGCACAACAAACCCCGCCCCTCGTAAATGTTTAGGCTGCAATGGATACCTTCCCCTGAAAATGTGAAACTATAGGTTTGACCTTTCAAGGTCAAAGGACATAATGCCACTTTGGAGCCTATGTCAGCAATAGTAATTGAGTATTTCTCATCACTCTTTCTGGAGTTGCGACCATTTAAAATATGATCTTGATTTTGACTTTTTAAGGTCACAAGGGGTCACAATGCTATTTTGAAGCCCATACCATGTTGTCTGGCATTGATGGTAATGAAGTTTCTACCTCCAGTTTTTTTTTTTTTTGCTTCTAGTCCATTTGAGTTTTTTTTTTTTTAGATATTGACCCAGTGAACCTCAACTTTTCAGGTTAAAATCTATACATACAGATGCATAATTAAATATGATAATTTAGTGCTTATTGAAAGTCTGTTCAAAAGTTACTGTTTATCCAAAATTAGATTTTGACCTGGAGTCTTCAAATTTATCATCAACACTGAGGGCAAAAAGCAGCTATAATGCAAAACTGAGTATATACAGGAATGAAAAGAAAATTCCTGATTTGCCCCATCTCTGATCCTTGTGAAAATATCTTTGGTGACCTATGACCTACATTCAACAAATTTTAATGGGATCTATTCTGGATCACCTTGATTCTGTCTTAAAAATTCATGGAAACTGGTCCAGTAGTTTTTGCGTGAAGATGCTGACTAATAGGAATACAGACAAAAAATGGAACCAAAAACAGTAGAGGGGGGGGGGGGGGTGTCAATACAGATTATTGACCTTGACTTTATTTATTGAGTGTAGACTGCAGAGAAAAATAATACTGATGCTTTCTCCGGTATGTTTATATTGAAATATGTTTAATGTTCACTCTCCTGCCTAAATGAAGATGTGTTTCCAGGCATTCCAAGCCCCGTCCCTCACACTTCTTGTATCTTACCATTGATCCAGTTGATGTCACCATGTCTCTATGTGCTGATGTCACCATATCAATTGTCTTTGATATATATGTGCCAAGTTTCAAGGAAACTGGAAAAAGGTGTTTTTATAGACGTATGACATTTTGACCATTATACATAAATAGAGAAGGGATTAAAAACCAAACTTGGACCTATCTTTCATGATTATGATGTCTATTCTGTGTCACTGGTAACATGTAAACTCAAAAATCTGCCAGTGGAACCAGCAAAACTGATCTTTGTCAGATTTCCTCAATCATATCTTCCAGATTTGTTGTGTATAAATCAGTTCTTATCTCACTGAAATGTTCCTCTTTAAGTGATTCTGTGTTAAATGTGATGAGATATTTGGATTACAAGTGAGACAACTCCTCCTGGTAGTTTGACTTTTTCCAGTGCAGGATGTGGAATGCAGTCTTTCTACCCTTGATGAAAGGATGGGAGTTCCTCCATACAAACATCTTCTACTCATTAACTTTGATCCCTGCAGAGGAAATATGGAAACACTAGAAAAAAATTTTGAGTGAAAACTTCTAGAAAGTGCAGCAGAGACACTGATGTGTCAGACTGAAGTCATGTGACTGTGGGCGGGGTCATCAGAATCTGAATTTATTTGTCATTGTACAGCAGTACAACAAGATTAAAAGCCTGCCTTAAAGTGCGATCACATAAACTGTGACTGTGGGTGGGTCTGCAGCTGTGGAGGGCAGTTTGGACAATCTATAATTCATGAAACAAACAGACTACAGATCTATCAGGCTAATCATATTAGTCCCAATGGTTTGTGTGTGTGTGTGTGTGTGTATAAAACAGATCAAGACTGTTCATCAATAAATCCCTGACGTCTCAGATAATGTAGTGACACTCCACTTCCTCTGCATTGAATATTTAATGCTGTTCACATTATCACAGGAGCATGAACACATGTTCTGGCATCAGCCCAAGGCTTTACTCCCACTTTAACTTTGTTCATTCTCATGTTCATGGAACTCCAACTGGAAAACAAACCATAAATGAAACCATGATGAGGAAACCAAATCTGAAGCAGACACACAAACTGCTGATCTAGGAGGAAAATCAGTGAAAATGCATCATTAAACCAAAGTTTTATTCTTTTTATTTGAAGATAACGTTTATTTGAAAAAAATAAAGCCATTAAGGTCCATGAAAGGAAAAGAAATCAGAGACAAAATGCCTACAAAATGTGTAATTATATCATGTGACACATTAACCCTGCGGTGTCCCTCCCACAGACGTCATGTGACACATTAACCCTGCGGTGACCCTCCCACAGATGTCATGTGACACATTAACCCTGCGGTGTCCCTCCCACAGACGTCATGTGACACATTAACCCTGCGGTGACCCTCCCACAGACGTCATGTGACACAATAACCCTGTGGTGACCCTCCCACAGACGTCATGTGACACATTAACCCTGTGGTGACCCTCCCACAGACGTCATGTGACACAATAACCCTGCGGTGACCCTCCCACAGACGTCATGTGACACATTAACCCTGCGGTGTCCCTCCCACAGACGTCATGTGACACATTAACCCTGCGGTGACCCTCCCACAGACGTCATGTGACACATTAACCCTGTGGTGACCCTCCCACAGACGTCATGTGACACATTAACCCTGTGGTGACCCTCCCACAGACGTCATGTGACACATTAACCCTGCGGTGACCCTCCCACAGACGTCATGTGACACATTAACCCTGCAGTGACCCTCCCACAGACGTCATGTGACACATTAACCCTGCGGTGACCCTCCCACAGACGTCATGTGACACATTAACCCTGCGGTGACCCTCCCACAGACGTCATGTGACACATTAACCCTGCGGTGACCCTCCCACAGACGTCATGTGACACATTAACCCTGTGGTGTCCCTCCCACAGATGTCATGTGATACATTAACCTTGCGGTGTCCCTCCCACAGACTCCTCCTTCCTTCTCCTCTGGTCTCAGTCCATCCCACTCAGTTCATCTTCTATATTGCGTGTATAGTTTGTACATGATCATGTGACATACACACACATGACAAATTAAATCATCTGGGAGTCTCTGGCTCCACCAGTCTCTCTCTCTCTCGCTCTCTCATTGTCTCTTTTTGTATCCACTGTTTTTTCTGTTATAGCCTATTTTAGATATGAACTGTAAGATGAGTAGTTTAAAAGCTATATCAAAATTAAATTTTGACCTTTATTGTGACCTTGACCTTTGATCTCGAGTCTTCAAATTTGTCTTTGAAGGTTTTGATGTCAATGCATATAGACGGTGAGAACACAAAGAAGCTCCATGTAAAAAATAAATATACTGAAATATACTAAAAAATAAATGACTGATTTGCCCTATCTCTGATCATTGGGAAAACACATTTTTTGTGACCACCTTGCACATTTTCTGAACATTTTATGAAAATCAATCTAGTATTTTTTGTAAAGCTGCTGACAAACAAACAAACAAACAAACAAGTGATGGCCAGCACAACGAACCATGTCCTCTTGTACACACTTGACCTGATTTGCCCAACAGTAACTCTTATCATTGCTAAAACACACTTTTGATGAATGTGAGTTTGACCGACATTCACCAAAATTTAATGGGATCTATTCTGGACCACCTTACACCAAACAAACAAACAAACAAGCAGATCCTAAAACAATAGTCCTTGCCTCCCACTCAGCGTGTGTGTGTGTGTGTGTGTAATAAATACATCATACATTAACATCTGGAGCCTGAATATTGTCCATTTCTTTCCATTAATAAAACCATTAACTGAAACAAAAGCAGGTGTTTTCTAGCATCTGCAGATGAATACAGAATGTATATAATGTGTGTAAATGTGGTTTCTCTTGTGTGCTTGTGTAGACTCCCTCCCTCCAAACACATCCAGGACACACACTACAGATGTGTGTGTTGTGTTTTGTGAGGCCATTAGATGCAGACACTGGGATCTGTATCTGCTGTGGACATATGAGTCGGACGATCGGTTTTCCTCCAGGGACTTTTATTTATTCCTGCTGCCGTTCCACTTCCCGCAAGTAAGGTGGATCCACAGTGAGTGTAACCTTACCCTACACCACACACACACACACACACACACACACAATATATGATATATATATATATATATATATATATATATATATATATATGTATATGCACACACAATATGTGGTCTATATACATGTGTCTGCAAACACTGCCATCAGACACACTTATTATTACTATAACCTCTGTAGGAGCCTAGTTCATCTGTTATGTTTTCTTAAATTGTGTCATTGTGCTCCATTAGATTTGTAGTTTTTTGTAGTTAAAGTGGTAACACTTTGTAATACCTACACACAATTCACTATATATTAACCATTTATTACCTAATTGTAAATGGTTTGTTCATTATGTAATAACTATTTCTTACCTATTTGTTAATGTATTGGTCATACACAATTTATCATGAACGAAGCATTTGTTTTTCTTTTCTAAGAACAAATCATTTGTAGCCGTGTGAACAAAGGCTTTATGATGAATTGAACAATATTTCACAAATCAGTGACAAATGGTTAATACATAGTGGATTGTGTGTAGGTATTATAAAGTTTTACAGTTAATGTTTATGGAAATAGTTGGTGATGGTTTAATACCTGATTTTCTGCCTCCTATGTTCCTTTTCTTTCCTGCACATCTTTATCTCAGGTTGGCTCAGGTAGAGAAGCACCACACAGTTTAGTTATTTAACAACAGGTTTTTCTGGAAGCTTGAAGGGTTTTTTTTAGAGGTGGTTTGAGAATAAGTAAGTTAATTTGTATGAATATCGGGGGAATCCTTTCTCTCTTTTTGTAGTTTTTTCTTTCTTTTTTTTTTATAAATTGGAGTGTGTCTGACTGGCAAGTTTATAGAACAGCCTTTACAACCTCTGTTTAACCCAGAATGCACTGGGGCCAAGGCCTCATTCACAACAAAATCAAGATAAAATAGAAACAGTACAAACTAAGGCTGTCAAAATGAATCAATTAACTCTGCATAATCCATCATCTTGATTAACCCTAAAAATCCCAAATTTATTAAGTTTTACACTCAGAACATGGTAATAAACACAAAAACAAACAATAAAATACAATAATGACAACATTTACAGTTAAAGTTTAATCTACTTATATCAATTAATTTGTTGATCATTACTCAAATAATTTAAGTGCAATCACTTCACCATACATTTTTGAAATAAACTCTACCTATGTGGTCGTACAGTGCACCGTTTTAATGATGGTTCTAGTTTGATAGGGAGCATTTCACCTGTCTTTGTTCATATATATATGTATATATGTGTGTGTGTGTGTGTGTGTCCACATCCTGTTTGTTTGTGTCTGACCTCTAATGCAGATCAGACCTTTTGGAAAAGCTTGGATGTCTCGTGCTCACAGTGTAAACATTAGCAAAACCCAGTGAAAATCAATAGCACAGAGGAGACGTTCCAGGAAGTGTATGTCTGTGGATGCAGCTTGTCTTACAATGAAAATGTGCGACACAAGCACTTCAGTATCTGGAGGAACCTTCAACTATAGGTTCACCTGAATTTAACTGTTTTAAGAAAGAAAATGAGGAGAGAATGAGTCCACACTGGAGAAAATCTATGTTTATTTGTTTAATTTCTGGTCCAAATATCTCATCACACTTAAAATACAACCATCTTTTGGAGAGAATGTGGGCATATTGGTGATCACACACATATTTTGGGGGATTATCCTAAATTAGGAATGTTTTGAAAAGGGATCTGGTTGGAAATTTCTAAAATTTTATGACATAACCTAACCCAAAATAACAACTGTACCAATGACCCAATCAAACACATTATCTACACAGTAACTCATGTTTACAGGGTTTCGTTTTGCATACTTTTGAAACTTTTATGATTTTTTTTCTGATAAAATAAGTCTTATTTCATTATGGCCAAAAATGCAGTTTTACTTTTTTTTTTTTTTTTTTTTTTACTTTGTTACAATTCAGCGGTTGTACTTTTTTTTCTTCTTTTTTTTAACTTTTACTTCAGTGAAGGAGTTGAATCAGTCCTTCTACTTTTACCAGAGTATTTTTTCACACAAGTAGCTTCACTTGTACTTCAGAATGTGAGTACTTTGACACCTCTGCCACCTGCAGTAGATCGAAGGAAAGACTAATTAATTGTTGGAAAAACTGTCTTTTCTTGGTGCATATGTGCACCCAGTCATGTTATTCATATTCATGTTCCGGGGCCAATGTGCATGAGGACAGTAATTATGTTATGTGCCTAATCAGTTAAGAGTGTGCCATGTTATGAAGCCTTTACTGAGAGTCCTGCTGACGATTTGTACCTGGTGAAACTGCTGCCAAAACCTCACAAACACAAACAAATTGTTTTATTCACAACCAATGATTTACAAACAAGCTCATTGTGTTTTGCAAAAGCAAAATGTCATTCACAAGTACTTCAGGTTGGACAAACAATTACCTCCCCACCGTCACGTGGTTTTTGGCAGTAACTTTGCACCTTCCTGATTCGCATCCGCAAGACTTTGGATTTATTCACAAATGCCAGTGTATGTTCCCAAAACTGTTGTGTAGTTTGCATGCCACAACAGCAGGTGGTGCTGTTTATGCCATATAACACACAATATAATGAGTATGTAACACAATTATAATGAGTATGTAACACAATTATAATGAGTATGTAACACAATTATAATGAGTATGTAACACAATTATAATGAGTATGTAACACAATATAATGAGTATTGTCATTGTACAGATTGTTACTTGTCTGTCATCTCATTTAGGGCCACAATGGAAACAAGTGTATTTTATCACTTTTTTGGGCGACCATGTACATTTTTAATGTAATTTTTATTTGCATTATATTTTTATGAATAAATCAAATCAAAATCAAATCAAACAAACCCATGCACCATTGGACAGGTGATGCATGTCCGATTATTGTTATGTTGTGTTTATCTTATGTTCTGGTCATGGCAATGTCGGGGACCACATGTACAGACCCTGACAATGTTAACCAGCTGGTTTGTTTGACATGTTAGTGTTTTTAAAGAGTCGAAAGAATTACCCGATTTATTAATTCTAATGCTATTACATGCTAATTCGCTCTTGTCATTTAAACACATCTAAAGCATAAACAATAATAATCCACAATCATGAAATAACCCCCCCAGACACACAAAATTAACAAAATTAAGAGAACAATCTGCTAAATTATTCAAATAACCAACAAAGTGAATAAAATAATCACGAACATTAAGAGAATAATGAAGAAAATGAATGAAACAATTTACAAAATGGCAAAGAAAAAAACCTGCATGAAAAAAATTAATAAAATAACCTGTCAATAAAAAAATAAAGGAAAATAAAGAGAATAATGAAGGAAATAAATAAAAGTTATCTACAGCAATGGAATTTATGAAGATAATAAACCACAAATTGAGCAAAATAAACAAAATAATGAGTTAAATGAGTAAAATAACCAACAAAATGAAACAAAAGACATTAATGAAAAAAGATTAAAAAAAAGAAAATAGTAAAGAAAATAAACAAAAATTAAAAAAGTGAACACAATAATCAGTCAATAAAAAAGAGAATAATGAAGGAAATAAGTAGTTTTTTGTGTTGCATGTGTAAATAGTTATTTCCTTTAGCCTTGTTGTATATCAACTTTGAAACGAAGGTTTAGAAAAAAGTAAATAAATAAAAAAAGAACAGATGTGTGTTTACTTCCAGTGTCCAACAGAGGTCAGCAGCGAGGTGCAGCTAAATCTGATAATCTGTGTTCTGCTGACAGGAACAACCCAGTCCATATGGTCCACAGTCATTTCAATGACACTGTTTATTAATAGAATTATTTTAACCCTTAAAGACCCAAACATCCACCTTTAACCAAAACATCCACTGATATAAACAGTTTAATCCCCGTCGATCCACTAATACTATTAAATCATGTCAATAATTGGTGTAAATGCAGTTATTCATCTTTTCATGGTCATCACATATGAGCATATTTGGATGTTCAGAGGCTCTGTAGTTACAACACCGATGGAGTTGTATCATTGACAGTGGATAAAATCAACAAAAATTAAGAAAAACAACATATAAAATGCTAAATAATGTGGAAAAAATAAGCAAGAAATTGAGTAAAGTGAAAAAACTATCAAAATGAAAAAGAGATGGAAAAAATACAAAATGATCAATAATGCGCAAGAAAAGGAAAAACCTGAGTAAAATAAAGTAAAAATAATAACATAAGCAACAAAATGAACAAAGAGCCAAAGTAATAAACTGTAGTGCAGTGGTTAGCACTCATGCCTCACAAACAGAAGGTGCCTGGTTCTATTCCCACACCAGACCTTTCTGTGTGGAGTTTACATGTTCTCCTTGTGTCTGCGTGAGTTTTCTCCAGGTTTCCTCCCACCATCCAAACACATGCACTGATAGGTTAACTGGTTAATCTAAATTGCCTATAGGTGTGAATGTGACAGTGATTGTTTGTTTATATATGTTCAGCCCTGAGATGAACTGGAGACACATACAGAGTGTACCCCGCCTTCACCCACTGTAGCTGGATTAGACCCCACGACCCTAATTAGGATAAAACGGGTTCAGATGACGAGACGAGGGAATGGTATTTAATTGTGATTTATTGAACTTAATCCATATGAACCATGTGGTTAATCTGATTATATATTAGAACCATTTGATAGCACTAGGTATACACTGTAAATTACTGTAGTTCTTAATAACTGTACCAATACTATAACACACCATTTAACTAAACCAACCTAATTCTGAGCCATTTGGAGCATTCTGAGTAAAAAATAAACTGTTCCAGAACCCAGGACACTGGTCTGCTCACAAACTAGCAAAAGTAGGTTTTTGTGTCATAGTTTACAGGTGAAAAAATGGAGATAAAGACAATAATGTAGAGGAAGAGAAAGCACAATGGGTAAGAATTGACTAAACCCAGGGTTTAGTGATAATTTAGCATCTGTTGAGTTTAAGGAAAAGGTCAGAAAAAGACTGGGATGAAGGATGCCTTCAGGTGCCATTGGAATTATGGAAAATTTTAAGTAGAAGGTTCAAAGTGACTTTATTTATAGCCTCTGGGGAGACAGAATAATTGCATTTCACATCACAACAAAACACACACTGAACCTGTTCGGCAGGTATTTGATCGAGTGTCAAAAACAAAAAAGTGCTCAGTGTTCCATCATTTATCAGTATAACAATACTACTACTACTACTACTACTACTACTACTACTACTACTACTACTACTACTACTACTACTACTACTACTACTACGACTACTACGACTACTACTACTACTACTACTACGACTACTACTACTACTACTACTACTACTACTACTACTACTACTACGACTACTACTACTACTACTACTACTACTACTACTACTACTACTACTACTACTACTACTAATAATAATAATAATAATAATAATGATAATAATAATAATAATTTAAAAAGTTCATAACATCAAATAAATAAAATACAATAAAAACCTCAAGAAAATAAAAACTGTCTGGGATAAAACAAAACAAGATAAGAACCTAAACTTTAAAATTAGAAGTCACAATAATAATAAAAACAGCAAAGAAATTGGGGGAAACTAAATAAGTAAACAAATGGTGCCAGGCATGACAAACCCTGCTCCTTGCAAATGTTAAACTCTTAATGGACATCTCGCTCTCAAAATATGAGACTATCAGTTTGACCTTTCAAGGTCTCTCAAGGTCAAAGGCCATGATGCCATTTTGGAGTCTACATGTAGTTTCCTAAAACATTAGTAACTGAGTACTTATCACAACCTTTTAAAATTGTGTGACTTTGATTTTGATCTTTCAAGGTCAGTGTTCATGGCACCATTTTGAAGCCCATGCCAGGTTCCCTATGGGTCAATAATACTAAGTATCTCCACTTGTTTTTCTGTTGTAGTCCATTTTAGTTTTTTTACCCAACCTCTTGGGTCAACGATAGCTCAAAATCTATACACACACCATGCAGAATTGAAAGATGAGCATTTTGGTGTCTATGATGAGTAGTTCAAAAGTTATATCCAAAATTCGATTTTTGACCTTTATTGTGACCTTGACCTTGGACCTAGAGTCAAAGGTCAAACTGTGACTCAGTTGGTAGAGCAATTCATCCAATGACCAAAGATTTGGCAGTGTGAATCCTGGCTCTGACTGTCCACATGTCAAAATGTCGTTGACCAAGACACCGAACCCCAAGCTGCTGCCAGTTGGTCTGGCAGCAGCGTGCATGGCAGCAGCACCTACATCTGCGTGTGTGTGAATGGATGAATTTAGAAAGGGCTTTGAGCACCATGTTTGCATAAAATGCGATATATAAGCTCAGTCCATTTAATTTACCAGAAAGTTATTGACAAAGAAATAAACAAACAAAAAAAACAAACAAAAAAAACAAACAAAATATAATAACCCTTGGCTCCCCTTTTGGAAGTGATTATTCAAATAATTTATTCCAGGGTAAAAGTACATTCACAGCATCCCAAAATCCGTAGAGCTGTAATGAAAGCTTTAGTTTGAAACCACTTGGACAGTTCTCACACCTCCTCATCTGTTTCGACCTGTTTCATCATTTCTTCTGCCTTTCAAGGCAGACTAAAGCTCAAACTACTCCCATTCATCCTGAAAAATGGACTACCCCACAGTGAGGCATCAGTACCAATCAGCATCCACCAAACTGTTTCCAAAGACGATCAACAGAACAAAGTCCAGCTGAATTCATTCATGTACCTGCTCCCTTTCCAACTTCTAAAGCTCCAGCAGATCATAGCAGAGGCTGAAAAATAAGTAGATTTATGGCGCAGTGTACATCTAACCTCAAACATAACCCCCCCCCCCACACACACACAACACACACACACACACACACACACACACACACACAACACACCCCACAGGTCATTATTTATTGAACACAACTAAAGTCAAAATGTTGGAGCAGGACCTTACACATGACGTCATTCTTCACTGTTAATTCTCCAATAAAACCCAAAATTACTGAATAGAGACACTTGGTTTATATCCAGTTAGTGATATATTTACTTTAAAAAAATGTTTTCTTAAGTTTTATCTATGTTATATAATAAGGTTTGAATTCACTTAGGTGTGTTTAGAAAATGTCAAATAGTATGTACGAGTCACTAAATATATGAGTAATACAACAGGAAATAGGCACAAAGCCATGCTAATGTAATGTAATAGTATCATCAGCATAGAAGGGTAATTCCATTAATTGATATATTTTGCTAAAAAAAGTATTTTTTTCTTAATTTATTTTTCTGTTTTGATATAATAACCATTTACTTGAGGTTTGAGTCTTGATACTGTTAAAGGAAAAAATCTTTGAAGGTATTTAAGGGTTAATTCAGTTTTTATGTTGTGACGATGCCTAATGATACGAAATCAAAATAATGGATAATTGACTTGAAATGCATAAAAATTTAATATTGTTTGAAAAATGTCAAACAGTATGCGTGATTCACTAAACATATGACTCATACAAAGAGAAGTGGGCACAAATAAATATTAATTAACGTACGTGACAGTATCATCGGTGTAAAAGGGTAATTCTATTAATTACTCTGCCAAGGAACGGTGTAGTTATGTTATTGCCACCATTTATCTGTTTGTCTGTCTGATAGCAAGATAACTCAAAGTTATGGATGGATTTGGCTGAAATTTTCAGGAAATGTTGATACTGGCACAAGGAAAAAATGATTAATTTTGGTGGTGATCAGTGGAGCTACTGTATGTGGGAGGGGCACATGTGTGTTTCTTTCAGTTGGTCGGGGCAGACCACTGCTCGCAGGAGTGAAAGGGGGTGGGGACTGATATGCCTTGGCGGAGTCTGCACCCTCTGAGGGCTTTTCTGGTTCATGATATATTTGGCTGAAAAATCATTGTTTCTTTATTTCTTCTGCTTTGATATAATACCCTCTAAATTTCCCGATGGTTTGAGACCTGATGCTGTTTCATGTCTTGGTCTTTAAGAGTTAATTCAGTCTAGATGTTGTGAAGATGCACAACGATACAAAAATAAAAGTAATAGAAAATTGACTTCAAATGCATAAAAAATTAAGTGTTTGGTAAATGTCAAACAATATGTGGGATTCACTAAATATATGACCAATATGAAAGGAAATAACATAAATAAATACAAATGAAATGTAACTTTAAGTGATTGTATCAACAGCAAAGAAGGATACTTTTTTAAAATTAATTTATATGTTTGGCTGAAAAAGTCACTGCTCCTTCAGTGTTTTTGCATTTTGATATAATAAACTTTAAAAATGTATCTGTGGATTGAGACCTGATCGTCAGTCAGTCTGTCTATAAAAATGAATTCAGGAGTCACCATTAAAATAGGAGGTCTTTCAGAGTTCAAAGGTCAGATTATCTTCAATGCAAAAGCAGTATCTCATTTGTTTCCCCACAGGTTGGGATCAAACCCAAGTGCACTTGAATACATTGAGCAGCTGCAGATGAGTCTTGCTCCACTTGAATTCTATTTTAATGTCTCCTTTTGATCTGCAGAATGGACTTGGTGAATTCATCGGTTCATCTGTGCTGCTTCCACACACTCATGCAGGAAGATTTACACTGTATTTTTGATGTCGTATAACGCAGCTCTGCAGTGGAATATTAATTATCATATTTAAACTCTCTTTGAAAACAGAGCGTGGGCCTTTTTTCTGTGTCCCTCAGTCATTTGTCGGTTTGTTACCAACTTGACACAAAAACTACAGGACCAATTTCCATGAAATATTCAGGAAAGGTAGGAGGTGGTCGAGAATGGATCCCATTAAATTTTGGTGAATCTAGGTCAAAGGTCAAGGTAACCAAAAATGTGTTTTCCTAATGATCAGAGAAAGGGCAAATCAGGAATTTCCTTTCATTTCCTGTATACTCAATTTTATAATGGAAAAATGAGCGGAGATAGTGATATAGTCGCTATTATTGACAGATATGAAACCTGGCTTCAAAAATGGCTTCATTACCTTTGACCCTGAATGACCTTAAAAGGTCAAAATTAATGTCACATGATTTTAAATAATAATGGTGATAGGTACTCAGTTACTATTGTTGAAAGACACTACATGTAGTCTCCACAATGGTATTATGAGCTTTGACCTTGAGCAATGTTGAAAGATCAAACCCATAGTGTCACATTTTTAGAGGTAGATGTCCATTGACAGCTGAGACATTTGAAAGTGGTGATGTTTGTTGTGCTTGGCACCCCTTGTTTTAATAGGCAGTTATTTTTTTATTGTTTTTTGTCAGGATTGGTGTCTTTTGTGAGAAAAAGATATTACTTCCATTTATTTATTTTTTTTTACTTTTGTCTTGCAGGAATCTTTCTTCTTCTTCTTCTTCTTCTTCCCTTGCATATTTTATTAGTTAGTTTTTTGAGGAAAGTCTCAAATCTCCAGAAGTCTTAAGTAGTGCTTGTGGACTTTCATTGAACCAAATTAAAATATAGTCATAACCATATCAATTTTCAGATTATAATAGGGGGAAATGTATAAAATATCATCAATATTGTGGCTAAAGAAGAAAATATCTAAAATAAACTTCCCTTAATAGAAAAAGGAAAAATGTTGGGAAAAATCCAACAAAATTACAGATGGATTCACTGTAACGTGTATATCCCAGTTTGTATATTTAACACCTGCATCTGACATATCAAAAAACAAGTTCCAGGGAATAACTCCAGATCTGAACAAAGATGTTTGTGAAAGTCACTGATGGGAGCATTAATTCCACTCAGAATGATGTCTCTGTATTGACCAAACAATAGTTATAAATAAAAGTAGAAATGTAAGAAAAGGTTAGAGTTTCAGCGTAGAAACGGCCTTTATTGTGTATCTTCTGCATGTCAACAGATGCACAAATTACATTTCCAATTGTGGCACAACTTATAAAAGTAATAAAGCTTTATTTTTAGTCCTTGGATATGAACCAAAATGTCACTTTAGTGTCTGGAAGATAAAAAATGACACCAATTTCTTCACTAATGATGTCTCCACTGTTGTCTAATGACACTACCCATCATCTTCCATCTCCTCATGGAACTCAACACTGTTTTCCTCTCCCTCTTAATTGGGGTACACATATCAGGATTTTCTAAAACTGAAGAGATTTTTTTTATCTGTTCCAGACTCCACACATGAAGATAAAAAAAATCAGGCATGAGGCATGGACACTTTCAGACATAAATGAGAATAACGTACTGCCGTTAAAGGAGTTATATTGTAGTTCTGAGGTTAAAAAATTAACTTCCACTATGCTCAGTGGGAGGTGCTGGTAAACAGGAAGCACATTTGCCATCGCCAGCTCCAAATGGATGCAACCCATGTGCCCATGGTTAGAAGTGTGAGGTTTCTTGTCTCCAGCTGCATATGAACAACTCCAACTGCCTCCTACAAAAAGTTTCACTGATCAGTGTTACCACATTGTCTGTGTTGTCAGTTTTCAATGATATAGAACTTAAAACAATGTTTAAGTCAGTAATGCTCTAAGTTTGATGGTGATGTCACTTTCATCAAGCAAAGGTTGGAGACCCTTCACAGAGGTCTTAAACATGACATTCCACACATTTTTTTTCTTCTTTTGGACTGAATTTTTATTGGTTAAAAAATTAAATGGTATTCTGTCTTATCTGTTTGGTTAATTGTATGTTATGTATTGTCTGTTTTATACAACGTCCTTGGGTGTCTTGAAAGGTGCTTATAAATAAAATATGTTATTATTATTATTCATTTATTTATTTAGTAAACTGTTGCGTCCTCAAATTTACCCACCAATGTTCATATTACAGTGCCTTTTGTTATTTTGTACTTTTCTTTTCTTCTAACTTTTAAATTAATGTAGAGTATTTTTTATTTATTTATTTATTTTTGTTTTATGCCCGCCCCCCCCCCCCCCCCCCATCTATTGTATTTAATTTTTATTTCTATATTTTTACGATCACTCATATGTCTCCCTACACGCACACCAGTGGCGCGAGCCAGTGCACGCGGGCGGATACCCAACACAACCAAGATGGCGTCCGCGCGGACAGCCGGCTTTCCTCGGCTCTGCTCGGCTCTGCTCGGCTCAGAGGTGACTGACTGACAGGAGAAGCGTCGCGCGACTGGTGGCTAACGACGAAACCGAGTCACAGAGGAGGAAAAACCCCACAAAACAACACCCACCGGCCGGGACCCGACCCTTCTTTTCGCCGCCGGAGCTGGAATGCACTGCCTCCGGTAGAAGTTACGTGTGTGCGGACGGATTTGACACTTAAAAGCTGGTGAGTAAGGAATGATGAACCGTATCGTGAGCAGACCGGTGAGGGATTTAACGGAACAGCTACAGCCGCTATGCTAGCTCCGTCCCCCGGGTGCCTTATGAGGGCACTGTCCGCACGCGCTGTCCTGCCCTCCGTTTGGTTCCCGTTACGTACCGTCTCCTGCCCCGGTGCCGTCCTCCGTGGTCTGCCGGTGCCACAGGTTGTTTATGGGTGTGTTTCAGTCACCTGTGTTCTGTGATGGGAAACGGGCGCGTTAAGCTCCGATACTCCGCTAGAAACAAACGGGTGTTTAAAAGAGGAGCCTGCAGTGGTTTAGAGCTAAAAATAACCCCAAACATTGTCCCGCTCGTGTGTCCCACAGTAACCCCCCCACCCAGCCAGGGTATTTAAAGCCCTTGAGTCCGCGCTCCTGGGTTTCAGGTGAAAGGATCTGGATCTGGATGCCTGCACCCTGGTCCCGGACCTGCAGTTCCCAGACCTGTACCTTGGATCTCCATCCTAGAATAGAATAGAATTTTATTGCCATTTACACAACATATATATATATATATATATATATATATATATATATATATATATATATATATATATATATATATATATATATATATATATATATACACTCGTTATCTGTGTCAACCTGTTTGAGGGCATGGTATGAATAAATTAATCGGTAAAATTCACTGATAAAAACGCACCAAACTGAATTGTACACCCAGGGGTGAGTTTGCCCTGATGTATTGATATGGCACAATGTTAATTCTAAAATAGTTTAAGGGGGAGTAACTGTTCAGTGTTTGAGTGAGTTGTTGAGGGAGGTATTTTCCATTTTTAATGTCCTGTTCCATGAGTTTGACAATGGCTAGAGCACCCACCGATGACCACTGTTAAACGTATTTAATAACAGTCACATCAATATTCATTTCTGCATGCTCCTCACCCTCTGGAGCAGGGCTAATGTACTTAATTTTGTTCAGGGGCCACAAATGAGCAAAATAACTCTGCTCTACAATTTTTTGAAAGTATCCGCTTCAGACATTAAAAGTGCTAAATCTTACATACTTTAATAACATGAACTATAAAACAAATGACAAAAGTGCTGGTTATCTCACATTTTTAATATATACGATGGTGTGCTATTCCACATATATGGTGGTTTATGTACACGTATACAATGAATTTCTGAATATTCCACACATCATAATGTGCAGATAGTGTTTTGAAGTAGATCTGACACCAATACTCCTTTGGACTAAAACCTATTCTCATGTTAATTTGAAGAATTTCACATTTTGAGCCAAGACTTATCTTGGGAACTTGAGCCAACCAGCATTTAAGACTTGAGTTTTCTTTGTCAGTAACACACATGTGGTAAAATTTCGTTAGTCTTATTCTGGAAGCATTTTACTTGTAGATCAGTGTAATAAGTGAAACATAGCTGATAACTCCAAATTTAAAACTGTTTGTAGTGCCAATAAGTAGAGTTGAATTCTGAAAATGTACATTTACAAACTAATGTATATAAAAAGTGAACAATCTGAAAAACCTGAAGTTTATCAATCATGGCAATATAATGCAGTAATTAATCATGTACACATGTTCAGTAAAACTTACAGTTCACAGTGGATGTACAAAGACTAAACACAGCAATGGACATACATTATATTAAGATTGGCATTAAAATAAGTTTCTTTTTTAAAATTTATCCAAGTTTATTAAAAAAACATTTTTTTAACAACATACATATATTTATACAGTACAACCACACTGCATCACAGATGAAGGCAATGAAACATAAATTCAGCAAAAGTACTACATCACAACAATAATACAATTACAAATAAACACAGAAAAATAAGCAACAAACAATACTGTAATAGTAATAACAAAATGAAATATACAATACAGGAAAAATAAATAATAATAATAATAATAACAACAACAACAACAACAATAATAATAATGATAATAATAAATGGTGGGATTTGTGCATAATACTTTCATTATGGGATGCCTGTCATTTGAGATTGAATAAAATGTAAGAAGTGGGACCAGACTTGTTTGAATTTTTACCTACAATCATTCAATCTTGTGATGAAATCCTCAAAGGAGGCTGTGTCTGAAAAACCTGGCATTATTTGGCTTTACAATACGTTTAATTTTTAATATCTTCTGTGTACTATTTTCACTTTCCAAACTCATCCTGTGGGCCAGATTAGATGCTGAGGTGGGTTGGTTTTAGTCTGTGGGTCAAATGTTTGACTTCCCAGCTCTGTCGGTTGTATTTGGATTGTTATGTCAAATACACTGTAAAAAAAATACTGTAGAATTAACTGCAATAAAAGTTGTAAAATTGCAACATAAAAAAAACCTCTTAAGTGAAAATGTCATGTAAAGTCTTTTATTTGAGAAGATTTTGTGTTAAAGATTGAATCAAATGTAGCTTTAGTTTTTACAAGAAGAGTATGTTAACAAAATAAGATTTGTAAGATAAATAAAACTTTAAATTGAAAAGCAATGTCAGGCTGTTTAAATTGCAAGAACATAATGTTAAAATAGCCTATTTTCTTAAAAAAAGAGAGTAATAAACAAGTAGTAAACATTTAAAATGTAAAGATGTTTTATTGTTGGATGTGTGCTGTCTTTAATATTTTGTGGCTTTGTATGTTGTGTTTTATTGTTGTTCTGCTGGCTGCACAACAAATTGCCCCCTGAACTGAACAATTTAAGATTTTAAAAATGGAAAATATTGATTGGTTGGTACAGTTGGTAGAGCAGCTCATCCAATAGCCAGAGGGTTGGTAGTAATCTTAGCTCTGACTGTTCACATGTCCAAGTGTCCTCAAAATACTCTGTCAGGGGTAGTCCATTTACTGTTTACATTCAGTTAATTAAAATGTAAAATCTACATGTCATTCTGTATATATGTTTGTGGTTTGGTGTGGTTTTTACAGCATGTTTTTGGTGACCAAAGCTGGCAGTTTTTCTTTTTTTACTCAACACTGTGTGGATACTTGTGCTGTTTCTGTGCAGTCGATCTGCAGATCTTTGTGAATCCAGGATTCTGTAGGTCTGAGCGTATGGTTGACTCGGCATCTCCCCAGATTGGTACACCAATTGTCATCTGATATATAACATAATCTGAATAAGTAAATATGAATTTGTAATGTAGAAGAATGTATAAAATAAGATATTATTGTAATACAATAATACAGACTATCATGATTTGGTGACATGATCACATCTATTTGTCGTAAATATTTAAAATATGTATACATATTATAGTTTATATTAAAATAGTTGATTATGCAAATTGGATTGTGTTAGAGGTGACTTAAAAAAGTGTATGTAAATGGTTTGTATCGATAGTTTGTGTTATTGTAAAATAGACAGAAAAAAGTTTTAAAGGAAAGGAAGTGGGATTGATTTGATTCTTAGTTTGTAAAACGGGGGTGGAGTCAATAAGTTATACTTCTTCTCACTCCTTTTTAAGTGCTGAAAAACTTTGTTGACCATGATGGATGTTTTTTTATCTGATGATTTTATGTGCTTGAAATAAACTAAACTTAACGCCCGCCATGACAGCGTGTGTTGTGTTCCTGTATGTTCAGTCAGTGATGAGTTAAACTGCTGAAGGTCCATTTCAGTGTATGCTCATGTCTGCATATACAATTATACAGACAAATAAAGATTCCTGTACTTAAAGACCTGTTATTACACTGGAAAGATAGATTTTAATGTGTACATCGGTCCCACATGAGACAAATGTGTCCAACTTGAGATACTTTTCCTCTTCCTCTGTTAATTATTGCATGTTAAATCAAAGTATCTTGTTCACATCAGATGATTCAAACTACTCCTGTGGTCTAAGTCTAAACACAGTATTTTCTAATTACTGTAAGACTAATTGGTTGTGTCTGTACCTGTTGCCTTGACCCATATGTTATTTTTTGTCTCTGATTCCATATGATTTGACTGGTGAAGTTCACAGCACCTCCATGTTCTTGGAGATACTGCTGTCCACACTGAATTTTTGTTGTTGTTGTTGTTGTAGTAATATTTATTAGGTTAACTGACATAATTTGTATTTTCTAATTGTAAGTAAGGAAGATTTTCTGATATTTGTTACGATATTGAGTATTTGGTGTTTTTTTTCATGGTTCAAGTTCATGAAATTAAAAAAAAAAAAAAAACGTAATTATAAACGAAAAATTTTTTAATTACTATGGTATTTCACAGAATATGCACTTTCAGTGACTATAAAGGACCTCTGAGTTAGGGCTGCACAATATATTGAAAAAATATTGTTATTGCGATAATAGTGTGCAATATTAGTATTGCAAAGACATGCAAAAATTTCTACCCCTTCTTCCAATTAACTTCCTGTTTTCCACACCATGGGGTATCAGAGTGGTTTTCTCTATCACTGTAAGTTACAAGTTTTTGTTTCCAGAAAACTAAAGTACTGCTACTGCTACTGGTTGAATGTAAGTTTACATATTAATGTAGAAAAGATATGAATATTTGCAGAGCACAACTTTGGACAAAGCTTGAGCACTTATATTTAAAGACTTTATTTGTATATTTATTTATTTATATATACAGTATTTACCAAACCAGACAAACAATGGAATAGTGTTTTGTTAAAGCTTGTACTCTAGCACCTTTGTTATTATCAAATACATCCAGGTTATTTACATATTGTTGTATGTGAAAAAAAATCTGTTTTTTGTTCCTTTTTGTCTTTTCTCATATTTTATTTTTTACAATTTTTCCTTTTTGATTTCCTTTTTTAATCTCTTCCTGTTTTTTTCCTTTTTTGTTTTTTTCCCTTTTTTATCTTTTTCCCCCTTTCCCTCTGTTTTTGCTTTTTTTTTCTCTCTTTCCCCTCCTATTTCTCCCATTTTTTTCCTCTTTTTTTGTTTTCCTTTTTTGCACCTTTTTTATTTGACTGTGTGTCTGTAGTTGCATCATCACAATGCCCTTTGTACAGAATTATACTAGTACAGTATTTGGTCTGAAATTCTAAATAACTAGTGCAGAGCCTGTGGAAAATGAGAGATTGTTTGCTACTAATGTGTTGTGACAAAAAAGTTATATTCCTCCACAAACCTTTATACGCTTTTATCTGCTGCTGGTATAGTTAGTCATATCGACAGCCTTGATTGTTGACAAATCTTTGGGTTCTGTCGAAAACTCATTAATTTTCATAAGATATGGGTCACGTCCAATACATTTTTAACTAACTGTATGTATCTCTGTTTCCACACTAGATCTAAATCCGTACAATAATCCCAATCTCCTCAATAGTATCTTAGAAACAGTACGTGGTTACTTCTGGCCCTTTAGCTGAAGGTGCGACGTAATCATAGTCACATGACTGAAACCTACCTATTGGGACCTCTAATGGTGGGATCCCTATGGGTGGATACCAGAGGGTTAAATGAAATAAGAGCTTTGACTACTTGTGTGTGTGGCTTGTATCTGTCTTCATTCTGCTGTTGCATTGTTACATCATCAGACTGATGGAGCACATACACATATATGTAACGTGTTAGTCCCACAAAAAGGATTTACAGCAGTTAGTAAAACATCAGAGGGCATCCGGGCAGCTGGACCCTGTCTGCTGTCCACCCATGACCAGACTAAGAGTCCTGTGCTGTAACCTGTGACCCCAGATGGACCACAGATCCACTGCACTGAGCTGGAGGTTGGATCAGGGATGGTTTATTCACTGACAGTGGACGTATGGACTTATACTGTAGGAGGTGGATTTTTATTTTGGCTGTTGTAAGAATCTGTCAAGGCCCTGGGGTTTTACTGGAAGTCTGGTTGTAAAAACAGGCTTTTTTTCCTTCTCAGAACGAGGCAGAGGTCCTGACATCTTGACTGTGATCCAACACGTGCATGTGGTGAAAGAAAGCACTTCACAAGAAACATATTGTACAACTTAAAGCATGGTCACAATTGGAAGAAAATGACTTATGTTAAAAAAAACGGGTATGAGGGTTAAATCTGATCCAAAGGATGAATTTACAAAGTGCACAGATTATACAGGATACATTAATGGACATTGATCCAAATGATAAACTGAGGCATACTATTGTTAAAATCTTCCTTACTTTTTCAAATAAATTTGAGGTTGGTTAGGGATGTTCAGGTTATTCCCATTTTTTCCTTAAGGACAGCTTGTACATATACACATTTTCATACTGCGATTTTCCTTTTTTGTACTTAAAGAGAAAAAAAGAGTTGTTATTATTATTATTGTTGTTGTTATCATATAACACTTGGATGGTCCTAGTTAGTAAAAACACAAGCCATTCGTGCCTGCATTTCGAAGGGTGTGTCCAATGGCAGAGAGCTGAGAGATTATGTGTGCGTGTTTCTGTTTAACAGTGGAGAGAGGGCATAATTAAACAACAGCTGCATGTATGGTACTGAAATTCACATTAGATTTATGTCTGGTTATTGCTGTTAATGTTTGCCCCGGTTCCTTACCTATACCGACTTTCGGTACCCAACTCTCTTACTCGCTTTCTGTGTGTGAGCGAGAATGATAGAATTGCGTTGGGGAAACAAAAAGATCTGCAATCTGTTTGTGGTGCTTGGTTTTCATTCTGTGGCGCTGCAGCACAAATGACTCTATGTATGGGAAACACTGTTCTCATTATAAAAATTCACAATAACGGGGGAAAAAAAACAGTTCCTAAGATGTTCAGTAAAACACCCGTGTATCACCATTCACTATGAAGTAATGTTAGCAACGGCAGCAGCAGATGGAGCCTTGTGTTCCTGTTTGTCCTGGCCAACCAGATAGATGGGTCACAATGACCCCAGTTGTGTGGTCAGTGTTCTGCAGGCTCTGTCTACAGCCACTGGCACCGAGCTGCTAAGGTTACTGTAGCTGCCGAGCTGAAGAGCACTGTGGAGTGAAAACAAAAGTCTAACACTTCAATGTCTGGCTAAAGGTAAAACCGTAAACAGTAAAATCCCACCTAGTTTCCCTTTAAATCGCTGTGTGGTTCCAGTGTGTGGCTGCGGAAACTCTGAGCCCAATAGATTTACAGGTGTCAGTGTAAATCCTCCACAGTGAAGGCTATAATTGTCAGATTATTATTGTGCTGCTGTGTGGTCGGTCTGTAGGGCTCAACGCTGAAGGATTCTCCCCTGCTGTCTCAACCAAACAGGTGCTTAGCAGAGACTGAGGATGCCATTTTATCACATAGAAAGTAGAGAAACTCCAGAAATGTATGTTTCTTCTTTGATCTGATCAGAAGACAAACCCTACCAACATCGGAATCAAGAGATCAGGCTGAGAGTGAAGGCAAGGTGGTGAGATCAGGTTTACTACGGATGTGGGCTTAATTCCCATGGGGCATCAGTACATCAGTCTACGAGTATCTTTCAGTGTGATCGAACCAGGTCCCAGAGGCTCTTTCCTTTCCTGTTGGGTGTGTTGAAGTATAATGTTTCAGTTTAGTTACTTTCATACTGAATGTAGGATGAACATTGACTCAGAAATTAGACCTTCTGTAAAAAAAATTATAACAATAATAATTCTGTAGCATTAATATTCCAAACTCTGACCAGAAGTGGTCAGTCTGATACCAGAATACATTTAAAGGTCTCATTCTACTGAACACCACTTTTCCATGCTCCTTTTGGAATCTGAACGGGTCACCCTGTGTTACCAACACATGCTGTGTTTGAAAGTGGTCTGTCGCCTCCACTGCCTGTATTTCCCCTTCATAGAAAACAACAGAGAAATGAGCCACTCAGAAAAAGCCTGTCCACATTACATAATGTGGACATGGGCATCACCCATTTGAGGTGATACCCATCCACAGAATGCAGGTAACACTCACCCTAGCCCGGCACCCATTGCAGCGAATCTGAAGTAGCACTAGGATCTACAAGAGAAGATGGCGCCACAGTAGCTTGCTGCAAAAACTTGAAAAAATGGCAGAGCAAACTTGTTCATGTCCTCTCTGTGGAAATAAAGCATTGCTTTTTTTCTGCAAGTTTTCAAAACAAGAAACTGCATGAAACCTAGCTGGATGCTACTCTGGGATGATAAACACACACATAGCGAGAGGGGAGGGGGAGGTGTTCTTTCGTGCATTCATTCTCTGAGCCAATCAGAGATGCCTCATTACCGGGTCATGGATATGTATGAGGAAGGACCGGAAAACTCTGTTGTTCCACCTCAAGTCATTTTTCCACCCTCCAAAAACAGCTTGGAATAAAGCAACCCAGACTTTTTTTAAACAGAACCAACGCACAATGCATTCAATAACAATGGTGAACACAGCAATATTAATGAAATGACGTTGGAATGACACACATATTTGGCTTTTTTAACAGAATTTGTTTGGGTGGCTGTGGCTCAGTTGGTAGAGCGAGGCATCCAATGAGCAAACGTTCAGCGATTCAAATCCTGGCTCTGATTGTCCATGTGTCGAAGTGTCCTTGGGAAAGATACTGAACCCTAAACTGGTCCCAATAAGTCTGGCAGCATTGTGCATGACAGCAGCCACCTACTGGTGTATGTGTGTGTGTGTGTGTGTGTGTGTGTGTGGGTGAATGTGAGGATCTGAAAAGTACCTGTCCCCTCCAGGTTGTTGATTGTGCTGCTCTTTCCCGTTCAACCAATAACTGAAAATGTTCAGTAATTGGCTCAACGTTTTGGAAATATTTTCAGTCTGGACTACAACCACTGCTACTGACAATCAATTGTGTGACTGGAGAAATGTTGGCCTGAAGTCTGGACCTAATACATACAAATGTCATAATGTAATTAAACATAACAAATGAAGCAGGAACAGGTTGTAGAAATTCACAGGATTTTTTGCCCAAATGAATAAATAATTTTGCAGCACCCAGAGAGTTGAAATTCAAACAAGCTCATAGATACTTATTTTAACAGTCGCTCAAAATGACACTGTCTTACAACCTTTGTGTTATAGTTTATATTGAAACTCTGTTACATAACCTCCAACAAGATGTATCTGCATTTAAATCTCTCTGTGCTGATGTTCTAAAGAAACTAACCGCACATTTCTATGTTAGATTTAAGCTTATAAGTAATTTCAGTATCTCACAGAATTAATTGAGTAACAATGATCACTCTATATCATCGAGACAAGTTAAAGACGACCATAAAGGAAGCAGATGCTCTTGGTTTTTACTGAAAGCCGGCATTTTCCATTTGTGTTTTTTGTGTCTCTTATTCGGTGTAATCAGATGATGATGTCAGCTGCCGGCAGATGAAGTCTGCCACTGCTGAGCTGTATCCTCACCGATCACAGTTTGCGTCTTAATTATCTACCACAAATACATCAAGCTTCACTTCAAACATGAGGTGCATTTTAAAACACACTGAAATGTAGGTCAAGACCTGCAGGATAAACTTACTTGAGGCTGTTTTATGATCTTGATATTGTTTGTTGTGGTCACAGCAGATAAATAAAAATGGACCAGAACTCCAAATAAAACCTCTGCTTCTTTATCTTTAGTGAAAAAACATCTCTTATTTCTGTCTTTCTGTAGCTGTGATGCTTGTTGAATATATTCCTTGTGCGTTCACTGGGGTTCTGAGACATCACAGTGTTTTGTTGCGAGTATGAGAATCTGCAAAATCCTCTGTTCTGGAGGCGAGTCGAAGTGAGAAGGATAATACTTAAGGCTTGTGAGGTTTAAGAAGCTCACTTCCCAGATATATTTCCTTTTTATGTAAGCATTAAAACCCCATGAGATGACTGGGTAATTAACATTACCTACTCCCATAGTTTGAGTTTGAGTAGACAAATGACTCTAATAAGTATTGCTGTGTATTGGCAAGAAATCTGCCGATACGATACAAATCCCAATACTAGGATCACGTCACGATATACGTGGTGGAAAAACGTTTTTGGACACCCCCTGCCTTGTTATGGGTTGAATAGACGCACCGCTCCACTGCCACTAGCACTCTAGGACCAAATCTGCCACTTACCAGAGCACCTAGATATCACCTAAGATTTCTTATCTCACAACAGTGCAGGAAATCTTTCCTACCTGTGACTATCAAACTGTACAACTCCTCCCTTCTGAGTGTCAGTTAGTGACTCTGGACTATGTGCAATATTTCCTTCTCTGTAACAATCTTGACTTATTTTCAGTGTGTATATATTGTATATTTGTTAGATTTATTCAGATGATTCTTATATTCTATTGTAATTTTTACTGTTTAATGTTTATTTATACTGATCAACACTTTTTATTGCCTTTATGACCCACTTTCATCTTTCACCACACTTTGATCTTGAGTAGGAGAAAAAAGTAATTTCAAATTTCCCAAGGGGAAAAGTAATTTCCCCTTGGGATCAGGGATCAATAAAGTAATTCCGATTCTGAAATGTCATGGTTTGCGGCACTACCACACAAACACATCTGCAGCCAGGGACTGTTTGTAACTGGAAACTTCAAGCAAATTAATTTGATGTGAATAAGTCCTCACATAGTATAAAACACTTTATTTAGTCAGAATGACTTGTACCGTCTGGAGTTTTCATTTAAACCTTTCAGGTGCCAGGTTTACATTAGACTAGATGTAATTGTTGGTTTGGGTTCAAGGTAGACAACTCCGTTTATATGTTCTAGGCTTAATTATGAGAAATATACACCACCCACATCCTCCTGTGTTTTAGTAGCAGACTTATTATAACTGTCAACATCAGTAATTATATACTTTGCCAAAGTAAGAAGGGAAAAACCTCTGAAGTCTGCTGTAAAAACAGTGCAGCAGCATGTAATACTTTCTCATTTTGTAAGTTGTTTTGCCAGATCACCAGAAGAAATTAATTTCCGAGAAGAAACACAAAACAAATCCACTCTTTTATAAAATGAATATTAGTTTAGAGCTGTGAGACATGACCAAAACTTGAGTCAGGATAAACATTCATGTAAGTCAATGCTAATTAGCAAGATAATAAACGTCAAATCCTTATATTGTTCCAGTTTAAAAGCTAGTTTTTGGTCCTGAGGGAAAGTGGAAGAAGCCACATGGTTATTTGTGGTTTTAAAGTATTTGTAAAAACACACAAAATGAAAATATCATGAAGAATCTGTCAAGTCAAAGCCCTCAGTGTTTGCTTTTATTATCATACGAGAGAGAGCAGCTGTAATTGTGTGAAAACTGTACATGTGTAGCAGGATCAGCAGTGTCAGACATTATTTACAGCTTACAACAGCCACAATCTAATCTGTCTCACCACAGCATCAGAGAAATCTGAAAATGCTTTCATAACATTAAATTATGTGTTTTACACCACTGCTTTGGCAAAGTATCTGGATTTGGATTTTTTGAAAAACATTTTATTGCTAACATCTTAGGAAAAACCATGTATTCCAGTTCAAAAAAAGAAAGATGATAATGTCATATATTGCTGTGTTTCCACTACATGGTATTGGCTTGAATTGACTCAGCTTAGGTACTGTGTACTATTCTTTGAGTGTTCCCATACAGATACTATAATACCTGGATGTCATCGGGAGGCGTGGCGTAACTCCTGCATGGTAAACTCACTTGTTGCACATTGCCTCATCAACCTCAACGATGAACCACAGTGTTGTTTTGCAGACTGACATTATTGCGTTGTGGACTGAGTTATCTAACCACTGTGTTCACTGTAACACCAAATCTAGTCTTTTAAAATGGCGGGTCACACATTCATATGCAATGATGCAGACAACTCCACCAGTCAGTGTCTACGAGGCTTACACGTCACATTATAGCATTGCTTTGAACCTTGGCAGAAACGATACCATAAAGTTAGTACTGGTTACCATGGCACCAGGTCATGGAAATGCACGGAAGCAAGCTGAGTTGGGTAGAGTCAAGCCAAGCTAATACTAGTGGAGACTATTGTTGTCATGATACCAATATTTTGGTACCGGTACCAACATGTATTTTGATACTTTTCGATAGGTTTTCAAATACAAAGAGAACACAGAAAATGGCATTACTGCCTTTATTAATTGAATATCTTATCAACATAAACAGTAATTGTAACAACAGTCAAATAATTAAACCAGAGCAGTGAGAGCATGGAAACTTTTCTTAAAGATCAAATGAGAATCTGTATATGCCTAAATATTAAAGACATCATGCTTTACGTTGAAAAAGAATTGGAAAGTAAAGACATTTTTGTATCGAATCTGTTATTATTTGGAAAATTTCATATACATAAAGCAAAATGGAAAGAAAGAGCACCACAAATTCACCAATTTAAAATGTAAATTGGACATTATTTACAAATGATCGAAGGGTTGGCGGTTTGCATCCCGCCTCCGGCTGTCCACAGGTCAAAGTGTCCTTGGGCAAGACGCTGAACCCTAAGTTGCTCCCAATAGGGTCAGACAGCGCTGGTGTATTGGCAGCAGCTGTCTACTGGTGTCTGAGTGTGTGTGTGTGTGATTGGGTGAATGTGAGGAATTGTAAAGAGCATTGGGCACCAAGTGGTGAATAAAATGCATTATATAAGTACAGTCCATTTACCATTACTTTGATACATGAAAAGGACTTAAAAACAACAAAGCAATCAAAACTCTGCAGATAAGTGAAGCCTTTGGACTAATATAATACGATGATTTAAATTATATAAAATACCCCTGTACATTTTTTCCCCTGTATATATGTATATATATACTGTAATTATGTATTACATACATAATTATGTAATTATGCTTTTTGTATATTTGGGTTTTTTTTTTTTTTGTATGTCTCCCTTATAGTGTGTTGTTTTCTGTTATTACTCTGGGTGTTTTGCTTTATTTAAGTCTTTGTTTAACTTTATGTAACTTTACGCTCTACATGTCTCTGTGCAGCAGCTGCTCCATGCACAAATGTTTGCGACCAACACATCACTTTTGCAAGACTATTGTTCGTCTTTGAGCGTTACGAATCTAAATGAACTTTTTAGTGTCAATGCTGTGTGTGCACTATGAACTATTACAACTAGACCACTGACTACTGTAGGCTATTTGAGAAGGGTAGTCTACACGCCGCATTCTCCGCTATTGAAGGCTTTTTTTTTTTTTTTTGCCTGATATGACTTGCCCACTTCCCAAAAAATGTTAAACTTAATGGTTTCCTGGAATTTTAAGTCGATCCCTGAACTCTGCATGAACGTTTGGGTGTTTGTGTTGTAAGTGTTTTATTGAGGTTGGACGTGTTTCTGCCCTTCACCAGGCATGTTTTAAAACACTGCTTGCAAAGCGGTGCCTCTGCATTTATGATTTCTCCTTCCTTGTTTGTGGTAAAACTGAAATACTTCCATATTGAACTTCTTGCTCCTGGGTTGTCAACGAAGGTAGGATTGGGTGCAGCAGTCATTCTCCTCTCCTGTTCCGCTCAGTTGTATCCTTGTTATAATGTGACGTCACATGCTGACTTTGCCATGCTATTGTGAGTACTGGCACTTTTCAAATGCAGTATAGTACCTTTTTACATGCCTCAGTACCATGGTACAGTACTAGTACCGGTATTCGTGACAACACTAGTGGAAATGCAGCATACATGTTCATTTTCAGTTCAACATTCCAACATCATGGCTCTACCTCCTATTACAATATCAGTCAGGACATTTTATTACATTATTTGTGAAATTATTCCATTATTAGGTTTTATTACATTTCATACTTCAGTGAAAATTTTATTACATTTTCAGGAAATTATAGCAGAGGTGTCAAACTCGTTTCAGTTCAGTTCATTAAGCCCAGCTTGATCTCAAATGACCTGGATCAGTGAAATAATAGTGAAAAACAAAGTAAGGTTACATTATGACAATGTTTACATCTATAATGTTTCCTTAAACATCTGCAATAACATGAACAACTTGAAATGTCTTAATAAAAACAATAGCAATTTTAACAATATTTTTGCCTTAGTTTCCTTCAATTACAACTATCAATAAATTACATCAAACATTTAGTAATTAACAGACAGAATATTGGAAAAATTATACTTCTAAATAATTTCAGATTGTTCATATTTGTTCAGGTTATTCACATTTTTATACAAAGATAGTTTGTCAATATAAATGTTTTAATGTAATTTTCCCTTTTTACACCAAAACAAAGATTAAAAAACTACAGTTTTCATTATTTATAGGTAACTGATCATATTTTACTGGTCTGACCCAATTGAGATCTAACTATTCTGTATGTGGAACCTGAATTAAAATTATTTTACATTACTGATTGTTAATATACTCTGTGTGATTTATCCTATTTATTGGACCCTTTGGCAGGCCACATTTGGCCCCCATGCTTTATTCCATATATGGTTCTACAGTCCACTTTCATTCTACTCTGTGAATATTTTCTCTGGACAATTGTCTTGTCTGTGTTTGTGATTATTTGAAGTATTTGTGTGTGTGAACTCATTCACGTGCAACCATGTGTATTACAGTTCACCGAGTCATTCAGTGGAGATCCTGTTTTGCATAGAGCTGTACTTTTTCTCACAGTCGTCTTTCTGTCTCAGTGTGTGATGACCTGATGGTGCTGAAACAAACGCTCCCCCCACACACACACACAGACACACGCGCACACACACACACACACACACACACACACACACACACACACACGCACACACACAGACACACGCACACACACACCCACTCCTCTGCTCTAATTGGAAGCAGATGCTTGGCCACTAAAGCTTCCTACCGGCCTGTGTTTATGTTGTGAAGCACATTCCTATTCTGTTCCTCCACGTGTCGGTCCTGCCTGCTGTGGCTGTGTCTAGGCTGCACATTGTCTACACAGCTGGGACGGGCCCACAGGGGGGGCCACACGGGGGCCCCAGACCACGGGCCCAGGTCCTGTTGGGCTACAGACAGCTGGAAGTCATTCTGCTGTCACATTCTTTTAAACCGACCCCTGGTGGAAGTGACCAAAGGCCAGTTGGTTAGGACTAGTAATAGACCGATATCTCAGCTGGGTGATATACCGGTGTGAAATTTCAGGGGGTTTCTCTTGTATCAGTATTAGCCTGTTGTGTTGGCTGGTATGCTCTTTTTTCCCTGCCATGATTTGCTGACACGTGATGGAAAAATAGGTGAAAAAGGGGCACACAAAATGAGAGAAAAACAAAAAAGGAAAAAGAAGAGAAAAAAGAAAAATAGGACAAGAGAAATAAAAGGCAAAAAAAAGTAGGAAAAACAAAACAAAAGAGATTAAAGAAAAAAAGGGGAGAAAGAAAACAAATAAATGAGAAAAATGAACAGGAAAAAGAAAAAAGGTGGGAAAGAGACACAAAGGAGGAAAAAAGGAAAATAAGACAAACAAGGAGGAAAACGAACCAGAAAAAAAGAATGAAGAGAAAAAAGGGGGAAGCAGAGAAGTGGTCCACGGTCTGCTTGAAAGTTTTTGGTGCTTTTCTGTCGTTTCTTCTGGTTATCTGCTTTCAACTGCACCAACTTTCTGCAAAAAAATGACCGGACAAATTTTCATGAAATTTTCAGACAAGAACCTTTTAAATATTGATGAATGTAGGTCAAAGCTCAAGGTCACCAAATGTGTTTTCACAATAATCAGAGCTAGGACAAATCAAGAATTTTCTTTTCATTCCCATATATACAGGTTTACATGTCTTCTTTTTGCTCTAACTGTTGAGGTGCATTGACATCAGAATGTTGAAGGACAAATTTGAAGACTCTTGGTTAATGGTCAAGGTCACAATAAAGGTCAAAATTGGATTTTGGATACAACTTTTTAACTACGGTATTCATTATAGAGATAATCAATGAGCACCAAAACGCTCTTTTGATTCTGCATGTTCCGTGATCTATTGTTGACCTAAGAGGAAACCGAGAAAACCAAGTGGAGATGGAGAATAACTTACTATTATTGACAGATGGGAAACCTGATATGATGTCAAAGATGTCATGACCCATGACCTTGAAAGGTCAATGTCAAGGTCAGATAATTTCAAATGGCTATAATTCCAAAAAGAGTGGTGAGGCGTGAGGATGCATGCACTATTGTTGACAGATAGGAACCTATATCTAGACTCCAAAACATCATGACCTTTGACACTGAGTGACCTTGAAAGGTCAAATCCAGATAGATAAATAAAGAGTCCATAAAGAGCTAAAACATTTGTGAGAAATGTTGCTGTGCCTGGCACCACTTGTTCAATAAAGGCAGTGACAAATGACCTGAGCTCCACAATTAATCAAGTTCCAATCACAGCATCAGTCTGTGAAATTCTGTTGTTGTGTGTAAAGGTACAGGCTGTGTCTGGACCTTTGGGGTCAGGGCCCCACATGGGGTCCCCTTAAATTCATAGTAATTGATAAAACTAAAAACCTACTAATAAAAAGTATATGGTGAGTTGACAAACACAAAACATAAACGACATGACAAATTGGGTCTGAAACTGAAGCACTGTGGTACTGTTTCTATCAAATAACCCTAACCATTAAAATCACTGTAAAACATATATTTTTTTTACATTGGGAGGAATCAGTTTCATCATCTTTCTGGGTGTTTTCCCACAAAACCAGGGAAATGGTTGTGGTCCAGGTCATTCTTCTGGGAGAAGTAGGGCAGCCAGTAAAATGAAGACATTTGGAGGAAATGGCTTTAGCTGTGATTGAGGCTTTTACTGTTGTGTATCAGGCCCAGAGTGAGTCACAGTTCTGCGTCTTCAGATGGGAGGGAATCCAGTTCTGATCTGTGCCAGATGAGCCCAAATGTGCAGTAATACACTCCTGTGCTTTCTCTGCACCTTGTTTGAGCAAATCCATTGAATTTGACAAAAGATCCATTTGAAAAGATGGATTGTTGTACTGTGTAAAGTTTACAACACAGTTTTGTTTTCTGGTTTAAATGATCACGTCACTGCAGTCAGTCATATGTTTGCAGTAGGTTAATTAAATTACCCATAGGTGTGAATGTGACAGTGATTGTTTGTCTATATATGTTCTGGAGACTCATACAGGATGTACCCCGCCTTTGCCCATTGTAGCTACATTAGGCCCCCACAGACCCCTGCAAACCTAGTGAGGATAAAGCTGGTTCAGATGACGAGACGAGACATTTTGAGAGGGAGTTGTCCATTAAGAGCTAAAACGTTTGTGAGGGGGTGGCGTTTGTTGTGGTTGGCACTACATTTTCAGTGTAATCTTTGCGTTTCACAAACTCATCCCATTGGCTGGATCAGACCCTTGTGTGGGCCAGTATTGGCCCACAAGCCATGTGGTTTATAATATCATCCAGACTGTGTAGTACACTTTCACAGTTTCAGTGTTTACAAGACTCTGCAGGGTCCAAAAGATCAACACACAGCATGATCCCAGCTGACATTCACCGTCCAGGTGATCCTTGGTCTTTTCTAACTTGATTTTGTGTGAATGGCAGACGTAGAAATCCTTTCTATACAGTCACGAAGTTCTAATAAGTGCCTGTCGTTGTGCGCTGCAGTATTTCATCATCTGCTCAAGCATGGATCACAGTAAAGCTCTCACTATGAAACAGCTGATTCCAAAAGTGTTAGAGCAGAGGGAGGGGCTTCATGGTCCTGCACAGAGAGAGAGATTCCATGATCCCGCAGGCATGGAGGGGCCCCACGGTCCTCCAGAGCTCAGTGTAACTGCATCAGGGTGTTCGCAGTTGGGTCGGGTACCTGTTAGGGGGGCCATTATAGTCCAGTTGTTAAACCTGGTGTATCTGTGCTCATGACCCCCCCCCCCCCCCCCCCCCCCCAACAGTAAAGCAGTAAAGCAGCTTTACACGCAAACTACTGGACCACGTTCAATAACATTTTCAGGAAATGCATGAGGTGGCCCACTTCATTTTGGTGAATGTAGATCAAAGGTCACAGTTACCAAAAATGTATTTTCATAATGATCAGTGATGGGGCAAATCAGGGATTTCCTTTTCATTCCTGTATATTCAGTGTTGCATTTAGCTTATTTTTGTTTCATTGTTTATATGCATTGAGAGGAAGATATCCATTAAGATCATAAATGTTTGTGAGGGGTGGAGGTTGTTTTGTGCCTGGCACCACTTGTTACAGTTCAATGTTGTTCCACATACAGAGCCATCCATATACTATACACAATTGTTATGTAGTGTGTGTGTGTGTGTGTGTGTGTGTTTGTGGCAGGGTCGGTATTTTTAGCACCTGACAGCATGGTCAAAATGGGTGTCATACTTTGGCCTTGGTCATGTGTCTCCGTTGTCCCACGAGAGATGATGCAGCATGAATTAGGATGACATCTTTCTTTAATTTCTGTTTCAGATCAGTGTGGATTTAACTGAACTTATTGAATTTACTTGGGCTCAACATTCCTCACGCTTGAGTTTTTATTTTTTCTCATGCAAAATGCTTTCAGGACCATAAAGCGTCAGTCTTTTGCTGGTAACCAGATATTGGCCAACACGCTGCCGCAATTCTAGCCTCATCTTCATTATTCATTGCATGATATCATGTTTCCTTTTATGTAAACTAGTATGTAATAAGGTTTGAGGATGTGATGATATTTTATGGTGGTGGGTTTTACAGATGTCCACAAGCTACTTTTCCAGTCAGGGTTTTTTTTTAGTGATTGACTGATATGGATGTTTTGGGCCGATACTGATTTTCTTTTTCATTGGCCGATAACTGATACAGGCTGCTGATATTTCAAATTCAAAATTTGGAGCAGATACTGATTTTTTTCTCTTTGTCAAATGAAAAGAAATGTAAAAAAATTTTTTTTTCTTACAATTCCAAAATAAAAAATGGTGACAGTTTATTCTAATAAACATCACTAAACATCCACCTTTCTTTTTCCCTTTTTTCTTTTTCTCTTTTTGTTTTCTTTTTTCTCCTTTCATTTTTGTCTCCATTGTTTTCTTCCCCCTTTTTGTTTCTTTTCTACTTTTTCCCTCTTCTTTTTTCTTTTCTGTCCTCCTCCCCCTTTTTTTTGTGTCCCTTCTTCTTTTTGCTCTTTTTTTCTCCTCCTGACGGTACATAATGACGAGTACATCGACCAACTCAAGAAGAAAAGAGAAAAAAAAGAAATATTGGCTGGCTGATATATCATTATTCACCAGACCAGATGATGACACTGGTGAAGACATATTTGTAATGTGAGTGTAAGAGCCAGACATTTCTCACCATCTGTCAATATCTGGAACCAGAAGAATAAACGGTTACATCTTGTTTGGTCTAGCTCTGTGTTGCTGCAAATAAACAGACACAAATAAACCTTAAATAAATACCTTAATGCCTGTAAAGGTTGTGTAGAAAATACAAAACAGCACAAGTCTTTACACCTAAAAGCAGTTTGAAATATACATAGAGCTCAGTCCTATTCGGCCTTTTCTCATTTAATGACAGCCCTATATCAGCTCATATGTTAGGGCCATATATTTAGATAGTTTTATTGTGTGTTTTCTTTTCTACGTTACTTTCATCCTTTTTTTGACCAGTAGTTGAATATTAGTTTTAGTTCAATAAATGTTTGCTTAAAAAAAAGATTTTCTGACATTTGATATAATTTGCCAGACAAAAACAATCGGTATTGGCTCCAAACATCAGCTTGGAAATTTTGGCGGTCTGTATTGGACATTGGGTAAGGCTAACGTAAAAACAGACAAACAAAAAAAGCGGTATTGAACCCAAAAAAAAATATATTGGTCGATCACTGCTGTTATTGTGTGTTTTTCATCAACACAGTTTCTCTATTCATGTCATGAATTTTGATGAGGTTCAGTCATACAAATCAGCTTCTACTTAACTGTGCCTTGTAGAATCCTGAAAGTCTACTAATATCTTTGATGAGTTTGGAAGTTGGGAATCTAAGGAATCTGTTACATCCCCTAAAGACGTTTTGAGGGTATTATGTTTTTGGCCTAACCGCTGTCACCAACTCCGGCAATATTTCTTGGTATAATTTGTGATATTTTTATACAGTGTTTTTGCACTGTAAGTGTTTGCCTCTATTCTATTCTATTCTACTCTACTCTACTCTACTCTACTCTACTCTACTCTACTCTACTCTACTCTACTCTACTCTACTCTACTCTACTCTATTCTATTTATCGTGGAGGCAGCATGATTTCTGTTAGTGAGATCTTACATAAGTAGTTCCAACAACTACATTTGAAGATGCACAATTCAAAGGTCCAAACCCATTTCTTCAGACATCCCCTGAAGCCACGCCTCCAGAATACTGGCACTCATAATGGTGTAATGCTTGTTCCCAAAGGCTCACAAGCTCCATAGCAGTGGTCCGGCTCTGGTCCATACATACCTCTTTCAGTCTCCTCCAATGCTCCCACTTTTACAAAACAATCCAAGTTCATACCTATCTGACTGTTACATTTACTACAGATTTATGTCAGTGACTAAACTGTTTTCTGGTTATCTTTACTTTCTAATATAGCTAGTATAACTAACATAATTAATATAAGTAGTTTAACTAATGTAGCTAATATAACTAACATACCTAATATGACTAATATTGCTAATATATCTAGCCTATCTCTGGCTTCATTTCCTGTACTAGTACTCTAAGCCAATGTTAATGCATGATTCATGCAGTAGGGGTAAGAACAGAGGGGGGAGGGACATATGGCAGCTTAGTTTGATTGACATCTCTGTTCAATCATTTCGAGTGGGTGCTCAAAATGACTAGATGGTGTTTTTTCAGTCCTGTTCATTCCACAGGTGACTATATTTTTAATTTCTCTGTTAGAGAGCATTTAATTAATTGGATGTAATTGGGGTGTGAAGGGGATTGTAAGGAATATAGAAAAAAAAATGCTTCGGAAAAACATCTTCCTACCTATCTTTCAAAAGTCATCAGTGTGAGTGTTATTAAACTTCAAAGACCAGGTTCATGTCAGTAAACATGTTCAACTCTAAAGCCAGCTGTGGACACTCCTAGGATGCATTGCAGTCTCCTTCAGATTCCATCTCTCAGGACACATTCAGAGGTGGTCTGGGGCATATGAGTCCACTTTCAGGGAAAGTGTCCAGGCTGGATCAGAGGACTGATTATTGAGCTGCTGTGGTCTGTGAAAGTGAAACTCAACATATTTATGAGTGCTCATACACCAAGGTATTTTTTTACTGATCCAATGTAGCCACTGGTGAAGAAAATTGTGTGAATTATTCATGACATCTTGCACTTTATTGGTCTTCTACATGACTTTCATCTTGTTGCATCCTCTGCACGATTTTTTTTTAAATCTTGTGTTTCTTTGAAATAACAAATAAACAATTTCAAGCAGCAAATTACCTGGACTTTTACCAAAAACTATAATAAATGGGTTTAAAAACATGACATGTTAATTATTAGTGTCAATGGAAAGTATAAATGGTCACTGTGGTGATTTATGTTAGCAATGGCAGCTGGTTTTTCCCAGTGTTGGCAGCACTCTTCCTGTTTCTTTGGAGCCAACACATTAAGCCTGGCTAACACACCCTGCTAATTCAAATCTCCATCCACACACCCTATTACTGCATAGGTTTGGAATGGCAGACCTCTTCCACTTTAATTATTCAGAAGGAAATTGAGCAGAAACTCTTGGATTACAGAATCTGGATCCACTGAGCCAAAAAATCTGAGCCTGTTTTTGCTGAAGTTGACTCCTAAGGTTCACTTTGTACACATCTTCTGGTTCAAGCTGTATGGTTGTGAGCATCATCTTTACATCAGTTTGTGGACTGATAGATTGATATATGGGGTTGATATATTTTTTTTTTTCTTGTGTTGGTATGGGCCTGTTGCATTGGCTGATATGGTCTTTTTTCCCCTGATTCCATGATTTTATTGTCAGGTTAAGGAAAAAAGAGGAAAACAAGAAAAAGGGAGAAGAAAACAAAAAAGGAGAGACAACAAAAGTAAAAAGGAAATAAGAATAAAGGGAGGGAGTAACAAAAATTGGGAAAAAAGGAGAAAAAGAACAAGAAAAAAGCTGAGAGTCGTGTTGTGGGCTTTAGGGTCAGGGGTTAGGTTTACTGTGTTAGATTGTGCTGGGTTTATGGGTTAGGATTAGGGTTAGTGCATGAACTGAACAGCAGAGGAGTTTCAGAGTTGTTGAGGATGGAGTTCCCTTTAACCCTGAGAGACACATTTGTATCAGTGAATGTCAAGAGGAGGACTGATGAACCTGGTCACGAAGACAAATGGAGATTCCAACATCAACAGCACCACGCCCAAGTCCCAAAACTGACATGAACTTAGAAGAAGTTCAAATCTGCCCTTTATCACATCTATCCACATTTGTGACCCCCACCCCCCTCCAAAAAAATGGGGGGGGGGGGGTATTGTTTTTGGTTAATTTTGTTGTTGTTTGTCCCTTCACTGCAAAATCTACCAGACCAATTTTCAGGAAATTTTCAGGAAAGGTGTGAGATGGTCCAGAAAAGATCCCATTACATTTTGGTGAATGTAGGTCAAAGGTCAAGTTCACCAAACATGTGCATTGACAGTAATCAGAGATGGGGCAAATCAAGAATTTCCTTTTCATTCCTGTGTACTCAATTTTGCATATAGCTTCTTTTTGCTCTCACTGTTGACATGTACATGTAGTGACATCAGAACCTTGAAGGACAAATTTGAAGACTCTAGGTGAATATATATATATATATATATATATATATATATATATATATATATATATATATATATATATATATATATGCTGCTAATTGAAATAAATCTGTATAATATGTATGTGGATCTGTAGAAATGATCCTGATCCAGAAGATTTCCAAACCATAGCAAAATATCAGTGACTTCCTGATGGCCATACTTTGTGGTCATTATTCATTTTACAGTCGGCTCTAATGTCTCCTTAATGTGATGGTTTGCAGTTGGGACATGCATAGATTGTAGATAAAACCATTTGGCTTTTATCACCTTCCTAATGTGCTTTTTAATATTCAGTAGGTTTTGACATGGAGACTGACCAATAATTGAGACAGAAAGTCAAGTGTGAGGAAAAGCTATTGTTGGAATATAGAGTCTGGCCTGTGCACTCAGCCATGGAGTGACTTCCATTTGAGAACAGCTGATGGTGTTCAGTGTTTGGAGGAGCGACATATTGTGTGGGCTCATCCTTGAACATCTAGTGGACCAGTGGGCTCTAGGTCTGAACTGTAAACAGCTGACTGAAGCCTCTCCTCTCATTTGTCCTCCTCTGTCCTTCCTCTCACAGATTTATGACTGTGGGATTTTTTTTTATTTTACTGCCAAAGCAAAGGGACCGTCTGTACCTGCTACCACCATGAAAATTAATCTGCCTCTCTCCTCCTCTCTCCTCCTCTCTCTCTCTCTCTCTTCCTCCTGTCCTCTGTCTCTTTGTAGGTGTTCGGGGGGGGGATGGGACATGATGGAGGACAAAGGCCCTCGTGTAGCCGACTACTTCGTGGTGGCCGGGCTAACGGATCCGTCCAAGCCATTGGACCAGGAGATCCACTTCCACGATGTCTGCCACAAGACGGCCAGGCCCAAGGCTCCCATCACAGATGTTGCCGTGGTGATCCGCTCGCTTGGTGAAGAGGTGCCACTCGGATTCACGTGTATCGAGACCACGCCCACTGGTCTGTCAGCTGATCTGAATAATGGTGGCCTCATGGCACCACAGATCTTCCTCTGCTACAGACGAGGTCGAGACAAACCACCGCTGACTGACCTGGGGTGAGTACCCAAGTCTAGAAGTGACTTGGGGTGAGTACCTGAGTCTAACGCCAGTGTTTTTGACAGAACAGATTGATTGCTCTGTTGAAATATTAAAGGTCTCATATTTATCTAAATCTGCTTTTCTTAGTTTGTGGTTCATTTATCTGTGTGTTTGGACCCTAATAGTTCAGACAGTTTAAAGGTGAACCCTTACAGATAGTAAATGGTAAATGGTAAATGGACTGCATTTATATAGCGCTTTTCCACCTTCATGGTGCTCAAAGCGCTTTACATTAGCCTCTCATTCACCCATTCACACATACACTCATACACCAGTAGGTTTCTAAGGTCTACGGTAAGTCCTACTGGGGGCCTAAGTCAGGGTTCAGTGTCTTGCCCAAGGACACTTCGACATGTGGACAGCCAGAGCCGGGCCGCGAACCGCCAACCTCTCGGTCATTGGGCGACCCACTCTAACAACTGAACCACAGCCGCCCACAAAAAAAGCTATCTGTAGATTAATCTAGGCTAAAATGCGGTGGATTTCTACTAGAGGTGAAATGATTCTTGTAAGAATTAGAATACTTAGAGTACAAAAAATGTTGGAGGCAGATTCAATGCACCAAAGATTTATGTAATTCATTTCACATTTCATGTTGTTGCTATTATATGACTCTGGCACCTCCACTATCATTGTTTCCACGTCAGTTCACTTAAAAAATGTAAGATGTTCGGTGGTGTGGTACCCTCACCTGTCAGTGGAAATGGAAATGCAGGAAAAACAAAAAATCTCAGAAGAGTCGGACCATTTTTCACTGCATTATGCAAACAACAAGATGCAGTGTTCTCACGACAAAATAGCATTAGCCTCCCACTGCAGCATTAGCCTCCCACTGCTCTACTTCATCAATGCTAAACACTGAAATGAAAGCATCCACACATCAGCAGAACTTCCTCAAACAGACCTGGAGCTTCTATAGACTGCTATTATTGTTGGCTATAATATTATTATCTGTTGTCAGATAGGAAACTAAATGTATTTTCCTCTAATTGCATCATGACCTTTGACCTTGTGTAACCCTGAAAGGTCACACCCATGCTCTCACTTTTTGATAGGAAAATGTCCATTAAGATTTAACATGTTTGTGAGGGGGAGGGGTTTGTTGTGTCTGTGTAACTTCTGCAGTTTTCTCTCTGATTTTAAGCGTATTTCTGTACAATGTATAGTAGCTCTTGCTGTAAAATGCAGTTTTTAACATGTTTGTAGGAGGTGATGTTATTTCTATCTAATTTGTCTCTGGTTTCTCAGGGGGAGCTGTTGATTCTGAGGGAAAATTAAACCCAAACAAACAAGCCACACCTAAAGCAATCACTTGGGTGGTGGAGAGTTTCTTGATCTATTTTTTTTTTTACAGTTCCCCAACAACAGTTTGTCAAAATTTCATTAAACTTAGCACAAATATCCTCATTGGTGCACAGATGAACTGATGGTGATCAGAGGTGAAAAGTCCAAGTCTCTTTAACCTCGAACAAAATATTTCCAAAATGCCCGGAGAGAATTTCTTGACATTTCACTTAGATTGTTCAAGGATGATGGATTATATTTTTAGCCAAAGGTCATTGTGACTTCAGAACACATTTTTATTTGTTGTTTTGCTCTTAAAGGAGAACTAGATAATAATGTATGATCAATGGCATTGCTAGGGTCTCTTGGGGCTCCAAGTAAGATTTCTCTGGGGTCCCCACCCCACCCATGGATGCTGCAAAAAGTTGTTTTTTTTGTACAAGTTCCAGGACATTTGAGATGAAAACTGGAAAAACTAGATGTCCTTGGAAACCCAGGACCATCAATAATCATTGTTGTAAATCATCTGACACTAACAAAAATGTATAAAATATGAACTTTTCTTTATTAAAAATGCACTGCAAATTAGTAGAACTTCAAATAAAAAAAATACAAATGTGAGTACATAAGTACACAACAGACAGGACTCATCACACTTCTACTTTTGTTTCTAATAAAAATCATAAATAAATAAAAAAAGATTTAATTTCTCAAAAAAAAAAAAGTACAAATAAATGTAAAATAATAAAAATACTAATAATAAATATATCTTTAATGCCATACAGCAGGTGCAGGCTGAATGCAGAGGGGATGGGGCTCCACAAAGAAGGTTTGCTAATGCACTGTCATGTCAGTGCAAATTGCCCATTGTCGTTGTTGCTGAACATTTTGGCAGTTTTAGGCAAGGGGGCCTAGTGGCAAAGCAAATTTGTCAGGTGTATCTTCAGGGTGATTATGTGAAGCTCAGTCTGGTATCGTCTTTTTCCTGTTGAACTATTATGACCATTGCTGTGTCTAAAAGTTATAAACAGCATTAGTACTTGTACATGCAGCTACATGTTACTCATCTAAGTCAGTGTTGTAATAAACAGTTGATATAACACCCTCGTCATGAACACTCTGCTCTCGGCATAATAAATCTTTGCCCTGCTCCTTGTTACTGATGGTCATTACCATGACATGAAGTTGAATTCTGGTTCTGGTGGATCATCCTGATGTATTTTCTAAAACCTTTAGTGCAACAAGTCAGTCAGCTGCCACTCCATCTCGCAGCTATTGCTCATTGTGAATTTACAGCAGAAAGGTGAATGTGGTGCAGATCCGTTTTGAATCTTCGGTCAAGTCTTCTAAGCCAATGGACCTGTGTGGTGTTTGTTCAGGGCTTTCACACCTCTTGCTGACAGAAGCGGTGCTGACATCGCTGAGAAGGTGATAGTGGTGCCTGACTCTGCACACCGCTCTGCTTATCAGGCACTGACACCGACACTCTGCTCAGAACGGATCAGCAGCTTCAGTGCCGCTAATTATATAGCTACACTTTACATACACCAATGGGAAGTGTGTGTGCATGTGGGAATATACATCATCTACATGCATTACATGTAAAATAAAAGGTTTCATGTAGGGAAGTCGCAATCCTATAACTTGATTGTAAATCCAATCATGTGATTCCAGATTCAATCGGAATTGCTTATTACGTCTTGATCAGTGATTAAAAATAATGTAATTTGTGGTCGAAAAGCTGCAACTTTTTTCTGATGCTATGACAGGCTAACTATTTTTCCGGTGCTGAAGAAGGTAATGAAGCTGTTACATCAGTGATGCTTAGCTTTAATGAACTGATAATGAGACGGAGCTATAGTCAGGTCTGGCTAATAGTCTGAAAAGTATGGTAATTCAGGATTTTTTTTGTTTAATTAATATATATATATATATATATATATATATATATATATATATATATATATATATATATATATATATATATATATATATATATATTTTGTTTGTTTGTTTGTTTGTTTTTTGTTTTGTTTTTTTTTTGTTTTTTTATTTTTTTATTTTATTTTTTAAATTTATTTATTTATTTTGTCCTTCAATTTTTTTTACAGTGAAAATCAATAAAACTAAAGTGAATAATTCAAAGGCACATCCTGGATCTGTTTAGTTGCTCTACATTTTTTAAATGCATTATAGATTATAGAAGTATCGGATTGGGACTTGGTATTAGTTGATCACTCAAAATCGAAGGACTCAGACTTGGTGGCAAAAAGGCCTGATCATGGCATCTCTAATTTCATGTTTGAATAATTACAACCTGCAAATAGAGCAACAGAAAATGTACATGTAAAATATCAGAATATTTCATTTCTGTATCTTCTTTGCACCTAAAATGTGAGCAATTCATTGGTTTATGTGGGACTATGAAGGCTGACCATCCTGTACAAAAATAAGACTGATGTTGTAAGATGATCATGTAACTATTTACAGTAAGTCATTTTGAGTTATGCAATTCTAAATGCCTGCATGATGATTTATGTGGGAAACATTGTTGGTGGTAGTAATAAAAGAAGATTAAATCCCTTATTTTACTTTCCTTGCAGCTGTCATAGAGATTTGGCTAAATTTGAACAAAAAAAATCTTAAAACACAAGACCCTCTAATCCCCAGGAGCTGGAGGTCACTATCAAATCAACCTGGGCGTCCATAGCATCTCAGTTGGTCCATAGGCTGATCCCCTTCATGTCCATATATGCAATAATTTCAAGAAAAGAAACTTTGACTGAGTCCGTAAATGAATATGTATCTCATCTTCTGAAGTATTCTTATATTTTGAGAAGTTTTCATGTGCTACAACCATCAAAAAGACTTGAAATGTTTCACTTTATGTGTAATGATTCAAAAATACGTGAAGGTTTTTAAGTTCAGGTTAAATGATAGAAAATCTGTCTAATTGCAGTTTTTTCTCGTCTTTCAGAGTTTTGTATGAGTGGAAGGAACGTCTGAAGCAGGGCTGTCACCTCATACAGACCACGCCTACAGGACGTCCCGCCAACATCAGTGGCAACTCGTCCCAGAGGATCTATGTCACGTATCGCCGGGCGCCAGAGAGCCAACCACATGCTGCTCTGGCGGTGACCGACATCTGCATCATTATTCCAAGCAAGGGAGAGACACCTCCACACACCTTCTGTAAAGTGGAGAAGAACCTCAATAGCAGCATGGTGAGAGTCACATCTGTGGAAAAACTTCACATCTGTCACAGTGTCACATCATCTTTCAAACAGCATCATATCATTTGTCAAACATATCATCTGTCAAACATCACCACATCATCTGTGAAAGAGCATAGCATCATCTGTCAAATAATATTACGTCATTGGTCAGACAGTGTCACATCATTTGTCAAATAATCTTACATCATCTATTAATACGCAGCATCACATGTGTCAAACAATGTCACTTCATCTGTCAGATAGTGCCACATCATATATCAAAGAACGACACATCATTTGTCAAATAATCTTACATCATCTATTAATAAAAGTCACATTATGTAAAACATCACATCATCTGTCAAACAGTGTTACATCATCTATTACTAAACAATCACACATCATCTATTAAACAATGTAACATGATCTGTCAAACATCACATGTCAAACAGCATCACATTTGTCATACGTCACATTATGTCAAAGAATATCACATCATCTTTCAAACATTAGATGCAGGGTCTGCTTCATTTCGTGATGATGGACTGAACTCAACAGAAAACTGTTTGAATGCATCAGCCGTGCACAGATCAGATCCAACAGAACCAACGTTTTCACCCATATTTCTATTTCCGTTTTTAATTAGATGGTGTGTTGGGCCAGAGGGATGGACATAATGTTAATGTGTGTGTCACTACACTTTCACGTGCCATATGTATACACTCTATAAACAAGCCAAACTCACAGGACTGAAAAGCATGTCTGAGGCATCCAACAGGACTTCAGGATGCCTTCAACTGTGTTTGGATCCCTCTAAACTCTTTTTGAATGTTGTCAAATACATTACTAACGTTGTCTTACAATCCCCTGACGCACAGTTAGACTTGCCAATACTGTAAACATACACACTGGGTCGTCTTTGTCTGAGTTTGGCATCGCTTCAGAAGACCCCCCCCCCCCCCCCCCCCCACCACCACCACAACCACCACCCCCTTGAGAATCTCTGTATTAGTGTGTTTTATCTTCTGTGAGAATCATGTGAAAACCATTTGTGTTTTTGGTCTTTGAAGTGAAGATTTGACCTATAACACTGCAGCATTCATATCCTTTATTTGAGTAGAAGTAGCTGAAAAAATATTCCATCTGGTGCAGTGCCGTGCAGACATGACATTTAGACCATTTGATTATTTCCAGTTGTTAATTTATGTGTATAATTGAAGTAATGAAAAACTGGTTTGTTTGTTTTTTTTCATTTTGAATTGTCCATGAATGAGTCATTTTTTCATTTTTACCTCTGCCAAGGATGGTATTAAATCCAGTTCCGTTTGTTTGTCTGTCATCTGTCTATTTGTCTCTCAGCAGGATTACGCCAAAAGTTCTAAACAGATTTTGATGAAACTTTCAGGAATGATAGAAAACGGGTAAAGGAAGAACCCAGTAGATTTTGAGCAATGAAGGTCAAAGGTCACATTAAAGGTCAACAGTTAAAACACATAATATCTCAAGATTCAGACAAGGTAGAAGTTTTTGCAGTTTTTTGCATTCACATCGTCTCACCTTCGGACCAATGGGTCGACACCTATGGCTCAATCACATCATGTTTTGATGTCATATGACGCCCTATCAAGCCTTGGCGGAGGTCTGCTGTCTCTGAGCGCCTTATTTGATTGTGAATTCTCAGATGACTATGAAAAGAAGCAATGCGACACAGATTGATGAAGAAGCTCTAACTTTAGAAAACAGGCCTTTTGTTGGCTTTGTGTTGACACATTCTCCTCCAAATTCATGAGGGGATTTTACTAGTTTATTCAGCTTTGCGACAAGGATTAATGAGGATTCATTAGTCGTCAATCAACATGATGAATTTAAAACACATTTGTAAAAGCACATTTTCTTCTGTACAGGAAGGAGATGGAAAACATTAAATCTGTGAAGGAACTTGAGCTTCCAGATAAATGTAGTGGAGTAAAAAACCATTTGCATGAGGTGTAGTGGAGCAGAAAATATTGGTCCAGTACCTCAGTAAAAGTCCAGCTTTGTTTCATAGTCCACACAAAGGTATGCAAAAGTGCATGCATCGTGATGCATTGGCCATGATGTGTGCTTGTGTTGTAAAATGTGTTGCAATGCAAATTTTTAAGTGATGCAACAACACATGTAGTACCATCCATCACCAGTGGGTGCAGTATGCAAGTGCTGAAGTTTAATTTAACACATTATATTTCAGAAGAAGAAGACTTGGATTCACTGGAGAGTCTCCAGCAGGAAGTGAGTCAGTGGAGGCAGCAGGGCAGAGACTGATATTTGTAAATATCGGAAATGCTTCTCTTGGTCTAGAATTTGCATAGACCAAACAAGATTCTGTCTCTGCTGCAGTTCACACATACCACCATCCATATGTGCCTTTTTTGCACTGCCAGTTCAAAATCAACATTGTTAAATATTTCAATCTGTTGTGTGTTCTTTGGGCTCTTAAACTGAAGGGTCAAACAGGATGTTCATTAATAAAGTGACAGGTGCTCCGTGTGTTCCAGTGAATTAGGTAAATCAGCACAGTATTCCGACCATTAACATGTCCAGTGCAACAAACACCAGAACACACTCTTCTGTAGTTGCCATTTTGAGCTCAATATTACCTGCATTAACACCCAGACCAGACCTGACTCAGAACTACTCCCTATTGCAGTAACAATGTATTGCATTTAACCCATCATCCATCTTGCTTTAGATCAATGTAGAGACTATGAAAAGAAAGACGTTGCTCATGTCGCATGTGTTGCTTGCACACGTCACATGCATCAACTATAAATCAGGCCTTAGGGTTTAGGTAATGTATTCTGCTATTTTGAGTAAATTTGTGCTTTAAAGTTTGCTGTGAAGCCTATAAATCTACAGAGACTAACGGAGCACAAAGAGCTTTTTTATCTCCTGAATAAAATTAGGATCCAGTTTTCAACGTGACTAATATACAAGCACCAGGGTTCATATTCTAATATTTCAGCACAGCTCTGGTAGCATTCATCACATCTGGGGGTTCAAACTGTTATGCAGATTTCAGCAGCTTCTGCATTGGTCTTTTCTTCCTCAAACCTTGTCTTTTAATGAGATCTGTTTTTCATGCAGAAGGTTGAGTGTCTCTGGTGTGTAAAGCACCTCATGGAAACCTTCGCAGGGTAAGATGATATAGTATAATATTTTTAAGATTATAGGCTTATGCCATGTGAGTAAATAAATGAAAGGATATTGAGACATTAATGGGTTTTGGGTCTTTTCAAAGCACAACACAGAATTGCACTAACCTTTGAGTTAGTTGTATTCATATCAGCAGCACTGATCTGTTTTTTTCCCGGTTCATTTGTAGTGACACATCAATGGCTCTCCATACTAAAATGCTCAAATTAAGTCTTCATTTCCTACACAAGTTTGTGTAAAGAGTTGTTTTGCTACTGAAAATATGAACGAGAATTCACCAAAATCCATCAGCAGCAGGTTTGACTTTTGAACCGCTGAAATGAGTCTGATTGACATGCACATGAGTCAAGCTATAGGGCTGATCTGAAATGATGTCAAAATGTGGTCAAGTGGGCCAAATATTCAGACAAATACATTGCAATGGGGTCGATACTTGCTGTAGCTGTCTTTAATGTAGCAGCCAAATTTCATAATGACTGTGTCCTTGTTTTCCTTTTTTCTTTTTTTTTTTTAAAAGAAAATCCTTTTTCTTTTTCTGTCTTGCAGTGGGGCTCCACCGTCTACCTGTGTTACAAGAAATCTGTGGCCAAAACCAACACAATCGCATACAAAGCAGGTAAACCTTCCTAATCTCATAATGACCCATGCACACTGATCCAAAGGCTGATGGTAAACACTAGTTTCTGGTAATAACTGCAGGCTGTGTACAGGCAGGACTTCATACAAACATCTTCTCCCCTTCCTTTGGTTATTCCAAAAGTTAAGACTTCTTTTTGTAGGATGACAACAGATTAATTTCGGATGCACAGTGGCAGAACCACGAATCAAACTGAATAATAAACACTGATTGAATGTGATTATGTGACATTGTTTCTCTTATAATGGGAGTCTGTTGTAGAAGGAACTGTCTCCAGCTGCACTCACACATTCAGGCGTGTTGAAGCGCAACGATGCCTCACACTCTCAGATAACTAGTGCTGTCAAGAAATGTTTAAATTTAGAGATTAATCATGATCTGTAATTAATTGATCTAATTAATGTCTTTGTAATCTCACCTAAAATTGCGGAGAAAAGTCAACAACTTGAGGTATTTTGATTTAATTTCATTATGTTATTGTGGTAAATCAAAAGCTTGTTATGTAACAAAAAATGTCTTTATAAAGTCATTTATTGTTTTTAACAGACTTCAATTGTATCCATTTACATTCCACTGTATGTGAGACTAGTCCCAAGTGCTGCCTGTAAAGTTTAATATTGACCTGTCCTTTTGTCAATCTGTGAATAATTACAAAATAAAATAATATAAAACTTCAGATCCATATAAAGTGCTGTAAGTTAAGGCATCAAAAAACACAACACTTTTTTTGATCAATACAAGTATTTAACACTGAACTTGTTGCTTTTCCTGTGCTTCAGATAATGTCAAATAAATAAAACAGACCCATCAATCACAATGCTTTAAGTTAGCACATAAAAAAGTACCTGACATACAGAAAAAGTAAAGTTAGAGATTAAAAATTAGATTCATGTGATTAAAAAAAACAGAATGCACTAAATATGACTGTAATTAATTGATCCTAATTAATGCAATAATTTGAGACCCCTACATATAATATTTCCTCTGATTCTTCACTTTCCTAAAGGTTAACTTGCTGCCAGCTGGTTAACTGCAACATTCAGGTTATTGTCATTAATTCTATCCTCCTTTTTGGTGGCAGAGTGGTGACAAATACTGTTAGTCTGCGATAACACCATTGGCTCTGAGCCCGTCAGCCGGTTGATGTTTTGTTGTACGTGTGTGGAATCTGCAGCAGGCTATGAACGTAGAGATGGGATCTGTTTCCCACTAATGCTTTGGATGAGTCGGCTCCGAGGAGGCAGGAAATAATGGCACATACCAAGCATCTGGAAGAGACAGTTGGATGTGTTCTGGGTGTCCAAATATAGGATATTCCATCATCAGTGCAATTAATTTTAATGCATTTCTAGATGTACTTCAGTGGCTCTCCATGCTAAAATGTTCAGTTTAAAGCAACATTAATTTCCAGACTTTTTGTAGTTTGGTGCTTTCATACTTTTGAAGAAATTACAGTTGGTCTGATGAACACAAGTGACTTTTCCATTGACCCCCAAAAATATAAGTGGTGCAAAAATTTTGTCTAAAATGGAAAAAATACCCCTCTAACAACAAGTACAAAAAAAGGATATGAAATATTTTTGCTTTAATGACCCGGGGGGGGGGGGGGGTTAAAATAAGTGATGCCTGGCATCACTTGTTTTTTATTTACTTGTCTGTTTGTCAGCAACTTTCCAAAAAAACTACTCGACCTTAGTCAGGGGGGTGCTGTAGCATCTGCCTGATGGCGGCAGCATGAAGGAGTGATGGAGGGGATGAGAGTGGAGGGGTCCTCAGTCATGAGGGTGGCTTTCCTCATCACTGAGTGACTGTAGAGTTCAGAGACTAAGGGAATGGGCTGTTTGGGTGATTTTACTGTCCTGATTTACTATTGGAGAGAGTTTTGTTTTTTGTTTGATTGTGAGGAAGTTGTACCAGGTGGAGATGTTAAAGGTGAGGATGGATTCAATGAGTGACTTATAAACATGTATTAAAATGTGACCACATGTGACCCAAAAGACAAAGTGGGCATCTCTAAAAGAAAGCACCTGCTCCACACCCAGACCATGGATCTGCAGGGGTTCGAACAGGTCTGGGGTTTTCTCAGAAGATCCACAGCATAATTCTTTTGTTTTTGCAACAGTGAATTTGAACAGTAAATGTATGGACAAGGGTGTGGACCTCCTGCTGGTACTGGGTCAGGGCTTGAGTATCCCAAGGCCATGTCGTGTGCATATTTAAAAAGTTTAAGTCTTTCTCTGCTGCTGATGTTGTTTGTATATGCAGAGAACAGTACTGGTGATAAAACACATCCCTGGGGAAACCCCATTTTTAAAACCATTGTGCTGGATTTAAAATAATTTAAAAGCACATGCTGTGGCCTGTCTGTTAAAAAGTCCTCATCTCATCTCGTCATCTGAACTCAATTTATCCATAAAATCAGTGGGGTGAACCTGAAGGTCAGAAAGGCAGTGAAAGAGGGTGTCATTTACAGTATTAAAATCTGATGAAAAGTCCATGAATAAAATCCTGTGTGTGGGTGTGTGGAGTCCATTTGTTTGGTGAGTGTATCTAAAAGCATGAGACGGACATCATCAGTTCCTCTTTTTGCTCTGTAGGCAAACTGGAGTGGGTCCAGTTTGCCTTCCAGGTCCCCTAACAACTGACGACAGACCACCCTCTCCATGCATTTGCAGAGGATGGATGCCAGGGCCACTGGTCTGTTGTCCTTCAGGTCTTTTGGTTTTGTTTTCTTGGAGATGGGTTTGATGTCAAATCTATTGGGAATGCTGCTGTGCATCTGTATTAGCTCTGAACTGATGATCATATGGGAGTGTGCTGATTGTTATTTTTGGATTCAGTACTTGTGTTCTTTCCCTCTTAGGTTTATTCAGCAGATATCCAGAGGAAGACTATGAGTCGTTCCCTCTGCCCGAGTCTGTTCCACTCTTCTGCCTCCCCATGGGTGCCACCATCGAGTGCTGGCCCGCCAACACTAAGTATTCCCTCCCAGTTTTCTCCACCTTTGTGCTGACGGGAGCCTCAGGAGAAAAGGTAGGACTGGGAAATATCTGCAGCACTTTTATTTGTTCATGAAACTTAAAAGACTAAGAAAACATAACCTACAGATGCACTGGAAAAATGCAAATTCTACCAAGTGTATTTTTCTTTTTCTAGTCCAAATATCACATCATAATTAAAATATGATTTTCAGGGGTCACATTTGAGCTCTAGTGGGCCGGACCACTAAAATAATAACAAAAAGTATTGTGTAATAACATATAAATAATGACAAATCCAAGTTTTTGTCTTTGTTTTAGTGTCACCCCCCCATTAAATTATGAAAATACGTATTTTTGTAAACTATCCAAACAAAAAAGAATGTGAATAACCTGGAAAAAAAGATATTTCTCAAGAAATATAAATACAATTTTAACAATATTTGACCTTAACTTATCTTTTTTCCATGTGCTTTATGATTTACATCTACAAAGACACTAAACACTTAGTAACAGAAGTAGAAAATGGCTCAAATTGTGCTTAATTTTCTTTATACATTTCACATTGTTCATATTTGTTGAATTTATACACATTTTATTGTTGGAAGAATAGTTTGTAAATGTAAGTATTTTTTATAATTTAATGTTATTTTTATGCAATAAAACACAAACAAACATGAAGTTGTCTTAATTTATCAACATAATGGAATATGTAATGGAATATAATGTAAGAATAGGAAGAGGTTAAGGAACAAAAACTTCCTCAACTGGACTTTGGGGCAGTGTGGTTGGAGATTTCTGTTCATTGAAGTACTCAGATCAAGGCTTTGTAGTTCCATTCACTACCTCATATCCCTAAAAAACTTGGACCGTGAGAGAGAGAGGAGACTCGGCCAAGAGATTGATTTTATGTAGATTCATGGGTTGAGTGGAAATCGTGTGAAAGACAGAAAAATTGACTTTTCCTTGTTTGGCTTCAATTTACTCTAGGCTTTAATGAGGCAGTTGGAGCAACGTCCTGTCACTTTGAGGCTCGTAGATCAAATTCTGGAAATCACATTATCTGAAGCAAAGATTCATGTAGCTGCTGTTGTGGTAAAAATGGTGAATGGACTGTTCAGAGTAACAAGAGTTTTAAAAGATGCCATTGTCATATTTCATCCAACAATACACAGCCATTAGAAAAACACAACCAGACTAAAACAAGTGATGCCATGCACAACAAACCCCTACCTTCCCATATGTTTTAGCTCTTAATGGAATCTCCTCGTCAAAACATGAGACTATGGGTTTGACCTTTCAAGCTTTTTTTTTTTCTTTTGGGGGGGTGGGGGTGTAATGGTGTTTTCCAGTCAAGTGACAAAACCACAAAAATATGATGGCAAATCATATTTTATCAAACCAATCGTTGACCGGCCTCGTGTTGAAAGGAAAGGACACTGCAGGCATCATGCATGGATTGTTTTGGTCAAAAGGGGGGTTAAAGTGTGCCCCAGCAGACCCATCAGGTCTTTTATTTATGCTGCATGGGAATGTCACACAACAGGGGGTTTGGTTTGTGGGGGGAGGTGACTGTCATTGTACTGTTGCACAACTAAAAGGTTAGAGGTAGAAAAGTGGTGCAATGTAGCTCATGATTCAAGACCCAGACAGTTGGAAGTGATGATATGATGATACGATGATATGATACGATGACAGCATCATCTACATGATAGAAAAGCATTAGACCTGCACTGTTCTGTCAGTGGATTCAGGGGCTTTGATTTGTGTCCATGCATCAAAGTGTTGCATTGTTAAAGTTAACTCACTTTAAGTATCCCTTAAGGAAATTTCAGTCTCTGAATATTACCTATGTACTCATATAGTGTCAAACTGTTCACAAGAATTTCTCAGTCATGAAGGGGTTAAATGGGACCTTGAACTGTTGGTGTTGTAATGTAAACAAGTGATGTGAGACACAACAAACCCCACATTTTAGCTCTTAATGGACATCTGCCTCTCAAAGCATGAGTCTGTTTGTTGACCTTTCAAGGTTGCTCAAGGTCAAAGGTCATGGTGCCATTTTGGAGCCTATATATAGTTTCCTATCTGTCAGCAATAGGAACTGAGTACTCATCACCACTCTTTTTGTATTTACAACCATTTGAAATCATGCAACCTTGATTTTGACCTTTGCTCAAGGTCAAAGGTCATGGTGCCATTTTGAAGCCCATGCCAGTTTTCCCATTGGTCAATAATAGTAACTACAGTTTTTTTCTGTTATAGTCCATTTTAGATTGTTAGGTATTGACTAAGGCTGTCAAGATAAACCGATTTGAATCAGTTATTGGTCTATGGCGTATCAGATCCAAGTGCCTCGATTGATGGAGCCCTGAATTGGTAAAACTGATGACGAACAGTCAGATTGCCTGAATTTACGGAATCGGTTTCCTGAGGTCCAGCCACTGATTTCTAATTTTGTTCTTTATTTCTGTGGCCAAGTGGCTTAACAATGTCATAGCATTTATTTTAATGAAATATATATATATATATATATATATATATATATATATATATATGTATGTATGTATATTCTAAATGCTTAAGTTTCTGTTGTGCTACTTAAATATTTATGTTCAGTAGGCCTGGTCTGTTGTCTCTTGGAGGCTAAATAAATTAAAGGATACAGTTCTGAAATTATATTTGTGTTTCTCTATTTCTTAATGATAATAATAATAATAATAATGGATTGGATTTATATAGCACTTTTGTCCGTGCTGTTGCATGTACCGGTACTTTTGTACGGTACTAGTACTGGTATTCGTGACAACACAACTTCACACCTTTCCTGAAAATATCATGGAAATTAGTCCAGTAGTTTTAATGTAAAGTTGCTGACAAACAAAAACAAAAAACAAAACCAAAAACAATACCCCTTACCTCCTCTTTGGGGGGTTGAGGGTAATAAGTGATGACAGTGGATCCTGCTGATCACAAACCTGGTTGATAGTCTCCACATGTACCTACATTCTCAGGTCTCACAGAGCCACTCTGGTTTTGGAAACTGATGAGGATTCTGATGAATTATCTGATTGGAAACAAATCACATCCACCTCCTGATGGTTGCGCAGCGACGACCACTTGGCTCAGGGCCCTACGCTACTGCCAAAGCTGCCGCTGTCACACTGTTAATGAAATACAACAGGTGACCCAGTAGGAGTCAGGAGAGGAGAAGGGTAGAGGTCTGGTGGGTGGCATTTTAGTTGTAACCATGGCAACTAAATATCCCACTTCAGCTGATGCACAGTCACTAGTCGCTTTTCCATTGGACATCTACACAAAACTTTACCAGTGGTAACTAAATATTGAAAAGTGTGTTTTCTATTAAAATCACATATACGATAATTTGTTTGTTCATTATTTATTTATTCATTTATTTATAATTATAAAATTTGGAAAAGGTGACATATAATTGCTTTTCCATCGGACATCTGTGCAAAACTTTACTGATATTTACTAAATGATGAAAAACAAATGCATAATGTCAGGTTTTCCATGAAATCACAAATGTGATGATTTTTTAAAATGTATTATCACAAGTTGACACAAGAAGTAATTCTATGAACATGGACATGAACAAAAATATCCTGTTGTTTTACAAATATATACATTTTTAACACCGTCCTCCAGAGGGGAGGCAAGAAGTGTAATTGTTTTTTAACTGCTCTAATATTTCTATCGATACATAATAAATGCATGGTAAAGACAAATAATAAATAAATGGTAGCAATGATAACACAAATATATGTGACATTTAGCACTTTATTAACATAAGACTTTTTGTGTTTCCTTCAGTTCTTCTGAAATCTACAGTGTCCTGATTTCAGTCAATGCAGCAAACACACTGTTCTATGTGTATTACTAAAAAGTATCTGTTTATTCTTCATAGTTTTAGGTTTGGGGGTTGGGGGTTTTCCTGCATTTAAACCCTAGTAACTACAGTTCAGGAACAGCGGACAGTGACTGTGTAAACCCACGTCAAAGCTGGTACCCCAGCCAAGGCCACTGAAGGGAGGGTTAAGAGATGGGGAAAACCCCTCAAACATAAAACAGCACACCAAACCAACCAGACTCTGATCCAGGACTTGATCCAAGACCTGATCTAGGACTGTTCGTATGAATGTATTTTTGTGCATTATCTAATGTAATGACAGATGAACACACTGTCAGCTTTAGGAGGATTTAATATGACGCAATCACATGAGTGTTGTTTGTATTATGAGCACCATGAAGAGTAAAGAAAAACATGGATTTGGACTCAAACGTGACCATATTTAACTGTCAAACACCCAAACACTTACTGGCACCAAATCCATTTACTTATCTAAGCTGTCTAACTCAATTGGCTGCCAGCATTTTGGAGCATTTTCACAGATTTTTAAGACGCATATAATCTTGAGTTCAATAAGTACATAAACGTTGGAACTATCAAAAGAAAGTGTAAATTCTCTTCTTTCATTGGGGAAAAAGGTCTGTTTCTAGTATTTTGTGTTCTTTAGTAATGGGCAGTAGAAAAGCAGAATAAGGACCTGTTTCTGATGAGAAAAACTAAGAAAATATGTTTTTTGTGTACAGAGGCATGTCCAGCAGAACAGTAACTTTGACACAAATATTTGTGGTTTCAGTGACACCCTGAATATCTGAAGACTTTTTTTTACATCTATCAAGTATTTCCAAAGCTGAATATTACACAGTTCTGTTGTTCGTCTCTAGCACTGTGGGTTTGGATTCAAAAGTATTCAAGGCGATCAGTTCAGCCAGTATTCAGTCTTTTAGTAACATATTCCATATTTAAGGAGCAGAGTCGATTAATGACCTTTGATCTTTGACCCACCTCTGTACAGGTGAATGTTATAGAAAGGAATAAATGCTCATTTGATCCCTGACAATAACAATCAACACTTGTTGTTATCAAACTACAGACATAGTAGGAGCCAACAGTCCAAGTATGACCTTGTAAATAAAGGTGGACCAGTGTCCCATCCTCCTGTTGGATAGGACAGACCCCTCCTATTGTGGAATGCATTCTGTAATGATGTTTCATGGCTTTAGAATTAGTAATAAACATAAAAGAAATGGGATGAACTGTGTCAACTATCTGAAGACATTTGGATGATGTATTTAAATAAAATAAATTGCCACCATTGAATACTGATTAAAAAAAAAGTTTGGCTTTTTCATCAAAAGCAAAACACAGCTTTTTATGAAAGAAAATGGCCAATTTAAGCTTTAACTTTCTTAACAGATTTTCAATATGGGGTCTGAAAGTGAGACTCATGGATCAAAACACCAGGATCGTCCTACACTCTCTTACTTTGTTGAGATTTCCCACAATTGTCGCCAAAACTGTAATAGTTTCAGGCAGCTTCATAGAGTTGGAAAATAACATCATCTTAGTCTTTTCAGTATTAAGGACAAGTCTCAGCTGAAGAAGTGAGTGCTGGTTAGTATCAGCAGCTCTCTGCAAGTATTCAGTGGATTGAGCCATAGTTGATCTACAGCAGTAAATAAATGTGTCGTCATCAGCATAAAAATGCAGATCAGAGTCACGTGATAAAAGAAAAACAGATGTTGACCGATGTTACAAGAGAAGAAAGAAACATTAACAGAAACACGATGCGATATGTGTGGACACACCAGGAAACCACATCATTTTTTAATTTATTAGGAGATAGAGGGGGAATATAAAACAATAATGAATATATCTGTAAAACAACAGGAGATTTAGCTTCATGTTTCTGAAATTACTTCCCGATAACAAATTTAAAAAAATGATCACATTTGTGATTTTTGTCAATCATTTGTCAATATTTAGTAAATATTGGTGAAGTGTTGTGCATAGATCCAATGGAAAAGCCATTATGTATTATCTTTTCTAACACGGAATGACTAGTAAAACCTATGGAGTTGAACTAAATCACCTGAATTACGGTGGAATTATTCTTATTTCATCTGAACCCAGACGTGTTAAAGTCATCCCTGAACAGGCCTTTGGTTCATTATCAGAGACGTTGTTTGCTTTGGGGGCAGGTGCAGATAAACGGTTAACTTTGATGTGTGTGTGGATTGTGAAAGTGTCCTGTTTCCAGTAAGTGAAGGGCTTTATTTGGCCTGATGTTGCCTTTAGGTCGGTCCCAGCTGCCACTCAGACCTGATGGGGAGTGAAGGTTAAAGCAGGTTGAGCTGCACTTACTTCATTCTATTTCCTTCCATTCCACTTCACAAGCTTCAACACCTGCTGCTTCTTTTCACTATTACATAAACCAGACACCTGAACCAGTCCAGACTCTGATCTGGATCCAGTCCAGGTTCAGTCTGCAATCAGGATCGGAGCTTTTCATTTCAACTTGTACATCCAACCAGGTCAGACGAAGAAAACAATAACATGAAGTTCTCAATGGCTTTCAATTCTGATTGATTCATAAGATAGATCTAAGCATTTGGCACAAAACTTATCACTTTGTTTGTCGAAAGTTGCCTCTGTAAACAATTCGTTTACAACTTTGTTTATTTTTTCAGTCTGTCACTAAAATTGCTTCTCCCACAATTGTCATCGGATTTAAATTCTGATTTTATGATCTATTGAATGACTCCCTTTTGTTGATTGCAATACATTCACAGCTGTGAGGTCTGGATGAGCACAGGGCCAATGGCACTATCTTTTGGTTTTGTCATTAAAATAATGGATTTCCTCATGTTTGTTTGTTATATGTTATAGACAAGTGAGGGAATAAGAACAAATGATACTTGGAGAAAAAAAATATTTCAGGAGTATTTTATTAATAGGTTTCAAAAAACACAGGTCAGAAAGAAACTTGATGAAGCTCATTCTTTTTTATCACTAAAGCAAAAAAGGCAGGATATGCTAATTTTGAGATTGTAGGTGCATTGACATCAGAACCTTGAAGGATAATTTCTCTAGGTCAAAGGTCACAATAAAGGCCCAAATCGAATTTAGAATAGAATTGTGTAATTATATATCTTAGAGAATTCCAATGAGCACTGAATGTTAATTTTTCAATTCTACATCTTGTGTGTATATATTTTGACCTATTGTTGACCCAAGTGGTCAGGTGTCACTGGATGGTGTCACCTAAAGAAAAACTAAACTCAACTATAATGGGAAAAAACAATGGAGAAAGAGACTTAGTTACTATTATTGACCGATAGGAAATCTGGCATGGGCTTCAAAATGGTATCATGACCTTTGAACTTGAGTGACCTTGAAAGGTCAAACCCAGAGTCTCATGTTTTGAGAGGGAGATGTCCATTGAGAGTTAAAATGTTTGTGATTGGCTGGGTTTGTTGTGTTATTTCTTTTAGTACTGTGATCCACTTGAAGTTGAACTGACCTAAAATGATTTTAGCATAATTGATTGTTTATATGTTGATACATTTTACATTTATCCCATGGACTGGTTTGGGCCTTCTTCACCTCTCTTCCTCCACCGCTTTATCCTTTACCTCTCCCTCTTCCTCCACCTCTTTATCATTTTACTCCTTCCCCACTTCTCTTCTTCTTCGTCCTCCTCCATCCCATCCATGTAACAGATTCATTCTTAGTTTCTAATCAGAATAATGTTAGTTTTGTTGCAGACATGTTGGATTCCACCAGTGACTAAAGTCAGTGTGTGTTTCTCCTCCTTTCTCCTTCTCCTCCTTCTCTCCTCTAGGTTTATGGAGCTGCCATTCAGTTCTATGAGCCTTTTCCATTAGAGTGTCTGACGGATCAGCAGCTCTCACAGCTGGGTCTCCTCAACCCAGATCCTCCAAAACCCTCTAACACCAGCAGCTCCAGCTCCAGTTCCACCTCCAGCTCGACTTCCAACTCTACTTGCTCCGTCTACACCAACAAGTGTATCTGTCTTCTCTCCCACTGGCCCTTTTTTGATGCTTTCCGAAAGTTCCTCACATTCCTCTATCGCTACTCCATCTCTGGGCCTCACGCCCTCCCCATCGAGAAGTAAGATTCATATCTCATACATTTATCTGTTTCTTTTAAAAGCATCCCTAAACTAGAGGTCTGTGCGGGACTGATTTTTCCGTCTTAAGTTCGCAGATATACAATATATAATATTTCATCCTGCTCCCGCCGGCAAATGTTATGATTTGTCCCGGTCCGGCCCTGCTAAGATCCTGCATTTTTCCCCAAATGCTCCTTGTGCTTCCATTCTGGCCTGCCAGAGATTTCTTGGCAGGGGGGTAGATAGGGGGGGTGGTAGTTGTGGGGGGTGGCTGGACCACCCCGCTTTCGTTTTGGCACGTTCAAAAACTGCCTTCTAATGTAGATCTGCCACTGAACCTACCACATATCTTCCCCGGATAAAAAAAACACAACATTTGGAACTTTTCAAATACACATTTTAATAATTTTGTGAAATGTATTTAATGCAAAGGTATACTTTGCGGTACTCTAAAGAACATGCCTATGACCCGCTCCTATGTCCACACCTCTCCATTCCCGTCCGCTCCTGCAAGAGGCTGTCAAATAATGAGCCATGCTGCATGTTTTTGCACCACATCCCGCGGTTCCCATGGAGTCCCATCCTATTGGAGGCCTCTACCCCAAACCCCAAATAACTGAACAGTACTCAAGATGACAGAACTGGTGTTTACGCAAGCTGTCATACCCTTGTAAGTCTAGGCCACATGCAGTCTGGATTTTAACTTCACAGTAGACGTGTTCTGTTTTCCTTCTGCTGTCATTCATCTTCATCTTCTTCTCATTCTTCTTCCTTTCAGGCACATCTCTCAATTCATGCACAAAGTCCCGTTTCCATCATCTCAGAGGCCTCGCATCCTGGTGCAGGTATTTTCACTTTAGCGTTAGGCTTAGTTCTTAAAGCAGGGGTGTCAAACATTTAGCTATTTAGATCCAATGTGGCCTCCCAAGGGGTCCAATCTGGCCCACAAAGGGGTCTAATCTCGCCTTCCTAGGGGTCCAATCCAGCCGCCAAATCATTCAATCTGGCCCACCAAAAGGACAACTCAGCTCCTGAAAGGGTTCCAATCTAACCCTCACCAAGGGGTCCACTAAATGCAAAACTGACACTAATGATACCATCAGTTATGGGTGTGAATATTATTTAGTTCAGGTTCCACATACATATTAATGTGAGCTCAAGTAGGTCAGACCAATGGAATAATATCGTAACTGATAAATAATGACAAGTGCAGATTGTCTCTGTTTTAGTGTAAAAAAAAGTATAATTTATCAAACAACTAAGAAAAACCTCAAATGTCAGAAGAAAATGCAGTCAAACTATGATCGACAGTGACATAATAGAATAATAACCTATAAATAATGACTCCAAATTTAAATCTATCTTTCATTGTAAAAAGTAAGTATTGGTTGATATCGGCAAAATCCCCATCCAAAAAATCGGACCATTCATTCATTCGTTTGTTCGTTTGTGGTCTCCCACTTTATCTGGGTCTGGCTCGTGGGGGCAGCAGCCACAGCAAAACAGCCCAGACTTCCCTCACCCCAGCTACCTCAGCCAGTTCCTCCAGGGTAATCCCAAGGCATTCCCAGGCCAACCGAGAGATGTAATTCCTCCAGCCTGTCCTGGGTCGGCCCTGAGGATCAACATGCCCGGAACACGTCCCCAGGCAGGCCTCCAGGAGGCATCCTCACTAGATGCCCCAGCCTCAGTTGGCTCCGCTCAACATGGAGGAGCAGCGGCTGTACTCCGAGCTTCTCACCCTATCTCTAAGACTGAGCCCAGCCACCCTGTGAAGGAAACTCATTTTGGCTGCTTGTACCTGTGATCTCATTCTTTCAGTCATGACCCAAAGCTCATGACCATAGGTGAGGGTCTGAATGTAGATCGACTGGTAAATCGAGAGCTTTTCCTTCTAGCTTAGCTCCTTCTTCACCACAACAGATCAGTTTAGCACCCGCATTACTGCACCCCGATATCCATGCAATGTTGCAGAGACGTGTCAGCCAAGACAGCACTACAACATCCAGAGCTTTGAGATACCCTAAAAATTAGATCAGAAGCTAAAAAATCCAGATTAAGGCATTGTTAGTTGTAAATCCACTATGATATGTTAGTTGCAATTAATAAAAGATAAACTGAAGCAGAATATTGATAAAATTTCCCGGATTTTTCAGGTTTTTCATGTTCATAATTTTAAAGGATAGTAACTTTTAAACATAGAGAGATGTTTGTAGTTGTCATGCTGCGTTATTGTTTTACTGGTCTGTGGAGCTTGAGCTAAAATTATTTTCACACCCTTGATTGTTGTGTCATTTTTACATTTGGACCCTTTGGCTCTTGGTTTTGCCCCCCAGAGTGTATGTTTGACCCCCCTGATGTAGGGTGTGAATAGATTTGACTTCCAGTGTCGGTTCTGTTTAACATGAACCTCAGTGGTTTTTAGCTGGTGGGTTTTTGCTGCCGCTTTTGATCCTCTATTATAGATGAACGTGTAAATGATTCATTGCACAGATTTCTGCTGTGGGGAGTTTTTAATCTCGTGTTTCCACTGTTTCCTCAGCTTTCCCCTCATGACAGCCTCATGCTGAGTCAGCCAGTGTCATCGCCATTACCGCTCAGGTAAGAACAGCTGTACAGATTTAGGTCCAGTGGATCTGACCTTCACTGCTCTGAGCTCCTCACACAGTGTTAGGGTTGGATTAGGGTTAAGGTTAGAGCTGTAGCAACTGGGATAAAATCAACACAGAATTTGTCTGTCAAACATATGGTCCAAAGCCTTCCAGTATTAGCAAGAAAAAAGTTATCAAAATAAAGTATCTAAAAAATGATCAGAATAAAGTAACTAGGGCTGAACTGAAACGAGAAGAAGATCTAAATAAAAGCAAAAAAGAAAAAGAACAAATCACTTAACAGTCTAATATGATTCAGACAGCAGTTTGTGGTCATGGCCATTTTAAAGAACAAATGGAAAAAAAACACTTAAAAGTGTAATAGAATTGTTGTTTTGTTTTGCAGTTCAGGCCAGGTTTCCACACTTGAAAGTCCAATATTATTGTTATGTTCATGTTTTGCAGTGGAGGCCGCTTTTCCACGCTGCTCCAGAACCTGGGACCAGAAAACGCTGTCACACTACTGGTGTTCGCCGTCACCGAACATAAAATCCTGGTGCATTCGTTACGACCAGCGGTGCTCACCAGTGTCACTGAGGCTCTGGTGTCGGTACGTTAAACATGAACTCTTTACATTAGATTAGATTCGATTCGATTCGATTAGAAATTAGTGATATGTAATTTATGCTATGAGGATAGCAATAAGTAAAAAGTAATATAATAATAAAACAACATGGACAAAACCAAACTGGATCATGTAAACCCATCTCATACCATTGTGTTGATATGATACTCTGCTGCTCCTCCTCCTCCTCCTCAGATGATCTTCCCCTTCCACTGGCCGTGTCCTTACATCCCTCTGTGTCCTCTGGCTCTGGCTGACGTCTTGAGCGCCCCCTGTCCATTCATCGTTGGTTTGGATTCCCGTTACTTCGACCTCTACGACCCTCCACCAGACGTCAGCTGTGTGGATCTGGACACCAACACCATCTTCCAGTGAGTGTGGATGCTTCTCCCTCTGACCCACTAGGGTTGGCTCAGAGATGCTTCACAGCCTTTTTCGCCTCATTAGCAGACAGACGTTGGCTCCTAACCCTGGGGTGGTCTGAGTTCCCTCTGTGTTGCTTTTGGCATCTCAGTCTCTGCGCCACTCATCCTGTGCCTCTGCTTTTCCAGCAACGAAGATAAGCGAGCACTGACGTGGAAGATACTGCCAAAGAAAGCCTGTAAAAACCTGATGAATGTGCTGAGCAATCTGCACCAGCAGCTGGTGGAGGGTGAGCACTGGGGTCATGCTGGGGTCACACAGTTTCTCCTCCTGAACCCCCTGATGGTTCTGTTGTAGTTCTAGGCTTTGGGGATACCACACTGTTTCAGACTGTTTGAGACTGACAGATGGTTTCAGTTTCCAAATATAAGCAAAATATTTACATCAAGTGAAAAAAAACCACATTTCATTCTGTTTACATCATGTTTGTCTCAATGGTTGTGTCTGTCTGTGTTCCACAATAACAACAAGAACAACAATAATAATAATATGTTAATGATGACGATGATGGTGATAATAATAATAATAACACGACCAACAATAGTAACATCAATCATAAAAACATTAATAACAATACCAACAATATTATATAAGATAAGAGTAATACTACTCCTAATAATAAGGACCAATAAAATTAACAACAACAATAATAATAACAATGATAACAACAACAATGACATTGATAATAATACCAACCACAATAACAACATAAACAAGCGGTGTCAGGGACAACAAACCCTGCCTCCTCATATACATTATACCTGATTTTATCTCTTATCATTGCAAAACACATTTTTGGTGACTGTGACCTTTGACCTCCCAAAATTTAAAGGATTTATTCTGGACCACTTCACACCTTTCCTGAAAATTTCATGGAATTTGGTACTGTAATATTTGTGTAAATCTGTTGACAGACAGACAAGCAAACAGACAAACTGAACCAAAAATGATAACCCTCGGGTGGGGTAATAAAAATGACAACAATAATTTTCGCAATAAGAACAGTAATAATAACAATGACCAATTGTATTAACAAGTGGTGCCAGGCACAACAAACCTCATCCCCTCACAATCATTTTAGCATTTTAATGGACATCCCTCCCTCAAAACATGAGACTGTGGATTTAACCGTTTAAGGTTGCTCAAGGTCAAAGGTCATGATGCCATTTTGGAGCCTACATGTAGTTTCTTATCTGTCAACAATACTAACTGAGTACTTGTCGCCACTCTTTTAGGAGTTACAACCATTTAAAATCACGTGACCTTGATTTTTACCTTTCAACGTCAAAGGTTGTGACATTATTTTGAATCCCCTGCTAGGTTTCCTATCTGTCAATGATAGTAACTAAGTCTCCACTGGATTTTCAATAACAATAGCGATAATAATAACAATTCTAACAGCATCATGAATGAGAATAATACTAATAACAATAAGAACAACAGCAACAACAATAAAAGCACCATCAACAATAATATTAACAAGTGGTGCCATGGAAAAGAAATCCTGCCCCTGATCCCGCCCAAATGTTTTACCTGATTTGTTGTATCTTTTATCATTGCAAAACACATTTTTTACGACTGTGACCTTGACCTTTGATCTGCATTCACCAAAATGTAATGGGATCTATTTTGAACCACCTCACATCTTTCCTGAAAATGTCATGGAAATTAGTTGAGTAGTTTTGAATAAAGTTGCTGACCATCAGACAAACAAAAAAAGTACCCCTTTCAGTGTGGAGTTACTTTTTTTCAGTGGACTTTTGCTTAAATAGTGGAAGGGACATCTGTTTGGTTCCAAAACATTAGTGGGAACATGTTCCTCTGTTGAAATGCAAATATAAACCTATAATGTAATGTAATACAAGTATTCAGAGAATGCCTAATCTCACCCCGGTTTCTATGCCGATAATGTGATTTTGACCTTTTTGCTAAATGCGACTTTGACCTTTGACATTTTACAATATTGCTAGTTTTGTTATATGCATATTTGCACCAGTGCGTGTAATATTCTGATAATATATCCAGTATTAAGTTATAGCGTCATATGTGTATGCTTGACACACACAAACAGTGTTACAGACGTGTCACCAGTGACCTCCAGAGATCTGAAAAACTATTGGTTGTTGGTGATAACACTAATTATGACAATTGTAGAAATCTTCATTCTGTATTGTTTGGTACCAATCTGAAAGTTCTGTGACCCTTCATTCTTGAGTTATAACTGATTATGTTATTTTGACCTTTTAGTTAATTCTGACCTTGACCTTTGACCTTTACTCAAATGGATCATTGCATCTGATGCGCATTAGCTATATGTATATGTCCATGTAATGTCATGATGATACCTCAAGTATTCATCTAGTTATAGCATGATCTGTCTCTGCAGACACACACATGCAAACACACACACAGACATACACACACATGGTGATTGCAATAATCTCTCCCAACCAATGTTGGGTGAAAATAATAATAATATATAATGTGAAAGCAAAATGAACACATCCTTGTTCAGATTCAGAGGAAACAGGAAACACTGTGTTCTGGGTCAGCATACACACTTTTTTACTTTTGTCTTATAAGCAATTGTAACAGAGCATCATTTTTAAAATAATTGCCTTTCCTCTGTGGTCTGCAGCTCTTTGTATTATCGTCTCATTCTCACTGTGAGACAATGAAACCTGCTGCTTACTGAACTGAAAATGCAATAAATGCATTTTCCAATTCACTGAAGTTGAACATCCACCCACTGAATCATTTATCTGCCTGCCAGACATTTAACCTAAAAGACATGAGCAAAAGTTGGATATGAACTGGAGTTTAATTTTGTGGATGTCTACTTCATGATGCTTTAAAAAATTATGTTATTTCTGCTGTTTTTAAGGTCACCAGTATCGGCCTGACGGCCTTCTGGAGCTCAGCATGAGTGACTCTTCGGAGCTGAGCTGTGGGAAAAGCCTCCACACTCTGGAGCTGGAAATCCAGGAGGCCTTCCTGCGCTTCATGGCCGCCATATTGAAAGGATACCGCCTGTTCCTGCGACCCATAACACAGGCACCGTCGGAGAAAGCAACGGACGCCAGCTCCTTGTTTGACCTGCAAGGTACTCACAAGTAATACTTTAATACTATTACACAAGTAATACTATAAGAGTAGTATACAAGTAATACTGTAATACTAATACACACGTAATACTGTCATACTAGTACACAAGTAATACTTTAATACTAGTACACAAGTAATACTGTCACAGTAGTACACAAGTAATACTAATACACAAGTAATACTGTAATAGTAGTATACAAGTAATACTGTAATACTAATACACACGTAATACTGTCATACTAGTACACAAGTAATACTTTAATACTAGTACACAAGTAATACTGTCACAGTAGTACACAAGTAATACTAATACACAAGTAATACTGTCATACTAGTACACAAGTAATACTTTAATACTAGTACACAAGCAATACTGTAATAGTAGTACACAAGTAATACTAATACACAGGTAATACTGTCATAATAGTACACAATTAATACTGTCATACTAGTAAATGGACTGCACTTCTTTTCCACCTTCATTGTGCTCAAAGCACTTTACATTAGTCTCACATTCACACACACTCATACACCAGTAGGTTTCTAAGGTTCTGTCAGTTCTACTGGGAGACTAAGTCAGGGTTCAGTGTCTTGCCCAAGGACAATTGGACATGTGGACAGCCAGAGCCGGGACATGAACCGCCAACCTTTTGGTCACCGGACGTGTAATAGCAGTACATGAGTAATACTGTAATAGTAGTTCACAAGTAATACTGTATTAGCAGTACACAAAGTAATACTGTCATACTCATACACATGTAATACTTTAATACTATTACACAATTAATGCTGTCATACTAGTACACAAGTAATAATGTAATAGTAGTACACAAGTAATACTGTAATAGTAGTTCACATGTAATACTGTAATAGTCATACACAAGTAATACTGCAATAGTAGTACACAAGTAAGTCACTGAAAGTGGTTTTTATCATTTAAAAAATGTTGCCAGAGTTTGACCCTTTCTCTCTGGAGCCAGTGTAGGCTCTGGTGTATGCATTCCTAAGAAGACTGTTGTACTGCTGCAGCTTTTCCAAAACTCAGCTGCTAATGAGGACCAGAAAGAAAGAACCATCATACCAGTGCTCAGGTCTGCACTGCCTCGTGTGAGCTTCAGGGTCAATTTTAAAGTGCTTTTATAGGTTTTTAAAACTTTGAAGAGTTTTAACCCTCTTTATTCATCTGATCAACTTTTAACATATGAGCCCCTTGGGATCCTCAGACCCTCAGGTAGCAAGCGTTTTATTGTTCCTAGAGTTCACACCAAAACTCATAGAGAAGCCTCATTCAGTTTCTATGCCCCCTACCTGAGGACCTGAGGTCTGCTGTCACTGTTCATATTTCTTTAAAGTAAACTTAAAACATACCTTTTTAGTTTAGCTTTTGATTAAAATCTTATTTTTAGCAATGTTTTATGTTGTTGCTTTTATCTTTTTGACTTGATTTGCAACTGCAGAACAATGGGGGGGTGATGTAAAGCACTTTGTGCTACTGTACATGTACCATGTATGAAAAGTGCTATATCAATGATTGATTGATTGATTGGTTGGTTGGGTGACACAATGGCGCAGTGATAGCACTTGCGCCTTACAGCAAGAAGGTGCTGGGTTCGATTCCTACACCACACATTGGGTGGGGCTTTTGTGTGTAAAGTTTGAATGTTCTCACCCTGTCAGTGTGGGTTTTCTCCAGGTAGTCTGGCTCTTCCCACCATCCAAACACATGCACTGGTAGCTTAATTGGTTAATCTAAATTGCCCATAGGTGTGAATGTGAGAGTGATTGTTTGTCTATATATGTTCAGCCCTGAGATGAACTGACGACTTTTCCAGGGTGAAGCCCACAAGTACCTGGAATAATCTCCAAGGGTCCCTAATGAAGATAAAGTGGGTTCAGGGAATGATTGATTGATAGTAATGTGGACATAGTTCTGTGTGTGTGTGTGTGTATATGTGTATATATATATATATATATATATATATATAAAAATCCTGTGGGCCCACCTTGAGTAAAAGTCTGACTAACTGTCAGAGTCCATGCAGTCATCTTCTCTGTAACATTCACACACAGACTGTGGTCATTCAGACCTGACATAAACACCTTATACACGTTTAGGAATATGGGTTTGGAATACAATAGTTTGTTGTTAGTTTAAGTTGCTGTTGAATCCAGACTCCACTTTAACAAGAGTCCAAGCACAAAAGCAAAGACCAAAGGTGGGTTTTTTGCTGAGGGAAAAACTGGTACTTGTGGATCCATGTAAAATTACTCAAGCCTGGAATCTGACTTCAGCTGATAGGAACCAGAGCGCACAGGCGTCAGTCCAGAGGTCAAAGGTCAGACCCAACCTGGGGAGTTTGGAGCAGCTGCGGTGTTAACGAAGCGCCTTCAGTCTGCAAACAGTGCTGAAGCTCCACCATGTCCTCCAACACATGTGAAATATATTTCCTTCATCGGTTATTTATCACATTAAGTTGGAAATCAGGGAATAACTAGTCATAGTTCCATTATATTGGTAATATCACCATTGTGCAACCATTCTACCAGAAACAAACAAGAACAATAGAAGATAAACGGAGTAGAATCCCAAATGGCATATAAACCCATTAACACTGTCTGCCACCACACACATCAAAATATGAAATTAGTCTGACTATTTACTCCATTTGTATGAATCCATTCGCATTTTTTGTATCGTCTTTTAATTTTGTAATTTTTAAATTTTTTTTTACATGACATTAAAGTTTTTATTCCATAACTTTATCCCACAAACATAAATACTCTTCAGAGTCATGTGGACCTCTGGATTATTATTATTATTATTATTATTATTATTATTATTATTATTATTATTATTATTATTATTATTATTATTATTACTGCGACTAATAATAAGAATAATGAAGTTCTGTTCATTTCTGTCCTTCAGCCCATTGTGCTTCCTCATCATTGATGCTATTCTGAAGTGAAAGAAGCAGCTGTTTTGCCTGCAGAACATTACATAATGACATGAGAAAATAAATAACAGTTTGTGCAGCTTGTGTTTGAGCATCTGACCTTCTTATGTGTTAATGCGCCCTTAAAGCACATTTTGTATTTGTCCCTGCTGACCTCTAAACATGACTGTTTCCTCTATGACGTTATCAGTTGGTTTCACCTCCACATCTGGGACTGAAAATATCCTGATGTAGAAATGATTTTGCATTCCTGTTTTCCCAGATGATTTACTACACAAATAATTGAAACGTAAAAAAAAAGACAGCAGCTTGAAAATATTAGCAATAAATTGATCATTCTAATACACACACATGACTTCATCGTCTACTCTGCTTTATTATATACACATCTATGGGTTTCATCACTTTTGAACCCCCTGAAGGGGAGGCATTGGTCTTGTTTTCAGTTTGTTTTTTGTTTGTTTTTCCATCTGTCTGTTTGTCAGCAACTTTACGCACAAACTACTGGACCAATTTCTATGAAATTTTCAGCAAAGGTGCAAGTTGGTCCAGAATAGGTTCCTTTAAATGCTAGTGAATGTAGGTCAATGGTCAAGGTCACCAAAACAAGTCTGAAAATGTCACTAAATCCTAAGTTTGTGTGTGTGTCTGTGTTCAGGTTTCCTGAAGAGCCGAGACCGTTCCCACCAGAAGTTCTATACTCTAATGACCAAAACCCAGATGTTCATCCGCTTCATTGAGGAGTGTTCATTCGTCAGTGACAAAGACACCAGCTTGGCCTTCTTTGATGACTGCGTGGACAAAGTAAGCTCATGATTACACTTGACACCTTTTCCTATTTGGACAATCACATGGGCTTAATTTTTTCGATTTTCCAGGTGCATTAGATCTTCAGTAGTAGTTGGAATTCAGAACTGTACATTTTTTATCTTCCTGAATTCTGAGTTCCTTAAATGAGCCTGAAATCCTGTATTAAACTAATAGAACCCAGAAAAATTTTGAAAAAAAAAAAGTGAAAATGCTTCACAAAATGAACCTACATATTGATAATGAAACACATAAACACCATGAAGAGACACAAACTAGTTTTCAGCTTTTATTTAACCCTTAAAAATTAACCAACTAATGAAATCCTGGATGAGGCACCACATTTTTTAAGCTGACTATTGCCAGATGGTATCTCACAAAACCATCTGGGACCCTTCCACAACCGACCTGTTTTCAAAGGAGGGGCCTTAGATAAAATCCTTGCATGTGATTAGATGAAAAATCTGTCGATTATCTTGACTGACACACTGCTTCAGCCACTCATGTTGAAGTCAAGCCACTCAATCAGTGAAAATAATTTTCATCAGGTATATACACATCAACAGAAGGGGTTTAAACTTACCATTTATACGTGAAGTTAATTTATAATCTTGTCTACTACGATGCCCATCAAGTTTTTCTGGTAAATGTCGGCGGAAAGCATGGTTCTCCATTTATCTTTTATCCGTGATTCGGGGCTACTGAACACTAGCTGACAACATCCGTTGTGGATGTGGTTGTCACTTCTTCCTCCCAGTTCCATTGCTGTCAGTCCAAGCTTACCAGCCTCTTTGACTTGGACCTCTACCAACACAACCAGGGGGGATACCACAATAACCATGGGCTTCTGTGCTTGTCCTATTTCTTTATCCACCAGTGGAACCATCTGATAGATCAAACTCTTGCCAAACCCGGTCAGAAGAAGAGCAAAAACGTCATTGCCATTAACAAACGCTTCCAAAGCCGTCTTCTGTTCAGCTTTTAAGGAATGAACATGCGATAGAGTCGACAAAACAATGGAAATAGCCGAGTCTATGTGAACCCTGGGATCCCTAATGCACGCTGCCATTGTTGTGTACCAGAAAAGACTACACTGCTGTCGCTTCTGCTTTACATCACAACAGCCACAACACCACCGGGGACATGGACACACTGGGTTTATGTTAAGTTAATGATGTAGATGATGTAATTTTTTGTTCAGTTGTCTCTGTGAAAAGTTGAAAGGTGATTCTGTCTCATTTTAAGTGTAATACCTCAATTTTGAGGTCATGCTTCTGTTCATTTTCAACACTGTATGGGAACAAAATGCAAAATCTAAATTTGCTTATTGTTTATTTGTGTTCATTAGTTTTAAACTAACAATTTGGTTTAACATTATACAAACAGGAAAATAAAATAAATGCAAACTGCTACCTCATAATTAATTATATAAAATATTGTTAAATAAACAACCAATGTATGGACTAAAAAAAAAAAATCTTTGGAAACTGCCTTTAACAACACCAGCATTTTCAACAAATAAATATGGTCTTATATCTGCTGCTATAAAACCGGCCTGATCTGAATTGTCAGAGAGACTGCTTGAATAGCAATGTCTGGTGCGTTTGTATTAACCTGGATTTTTTTATTTTGTTGCTGTGATTTTTACACCCGTGTGGTGTCGTTTCAGGTGAGTTTGCATGTTTGCCGCATTTCCAGAAAACTACCTGATCTCAGCTGAACAGTGTGTGCACATGGCCCTCCTTTTATCCACCCATCTTTCTCTGTTGCAATATTTAACCAGGAAGCCAAAGTGTTCCCACGCAGGAGACTTTAGCAACACGGGAGGGGCTTCAAACTGCGGTTTATCACTAGCACTAGCCATGATGCATAGGCTGCATGAAATTTCTTGCCTCCCCAGGCAAGAGGCATTGTTTTTAATCTGTTTTGTTTATCCACTTGTTTGTCAGCAACTTTACCCAAAAATTACTTGACACATTTTCATGAAAATACTCAATAATAATAAGAATAATAAGAATAATGATAATGATACATTTTATTAATGAAGCACTTTATATTTTAATTAAAATCTCAAGGTGCACAATTACTAGTTTTGACAGATAGGTGTCACAAAAAACATTGTAGTTAATGATCTGAACATAATTAAAGAACTGAGTATTGATATTAAGTTTTCCTCTCAATTCTAGAAGAATTCAACCTCATGATCAGGGATCAGCTATGAATGTGTGTCAGTTGTATATTGACCTCCAGGCATGCTTCTTTTCCTCTTTCTTCTTCTTCTTTTTCCTTCCTGCTTCTGTTTGCGAGCAGCTCTTTAGCTCAGAGCGGAGTACAGACAAAGGAGGCAAGGTGAGTCCCAATATTACCCCATCCCCCAAAGGGGAGGCAAGTGGTATTGATTTGGTTTGGTTTGTTTGTTTGTCTGGGATTTGTTGTGCCTGGCACCACTAGTTTAGTCTGTTTCACCTGCCCTCATGACAACACTGACCAGAAACAAACTGTGATTGGAACACATTTAGGTAAATGTGTTCCATTTAAATTTGGCCTCAATCAGATTTTTTTTGTCCATAAGTGACCTGTATCTGACCTGTTAAAAACAGTTTGAACAGGGCTCCCATGGAGTCTTAAAACGTTGTTGAGTCTTGAATTTACAAATCTGTATTTAACACATTAAAACCAGTGATACACAGGTTGACAGAACATGACTTTCTTCTAAATCTTTTTTTGTCATTGAGAAAGACCATCATAAAAAGTCCTTTTCAAAACTGAACCCTCCTGCGTGCATTGGCACAGATGGTTAACACTCTCATCCAAAGAATCTCTGTTGTGTTTGACTTGATTGACAGGTCACTTTCCATTTGTGATGTCATTGTAGTTTCCAGATCGGCTCAGATTTGTCTCTTAAATGCCTTTCATATTCATTCAGCTGAAGACACTGCTGAAAACCCCGGTCAAACGTTCACTCAAGGTTGGTTGTGTGCAGATCTCTGCCTTCAATGTTTTATAACTCTAGTGACTGAGAGCTTTTAGCGCCGCAGTGGTTTCTGAAGTGCTTACACAACTTGAAGAGCTCAGTCTTTTTTTTCTTTTTTTTTCACGGCCAAGGCTTTGGTTTTGTGTGACAGTATGAAGCTGTCAGTGAATCTGTTGTACTCCACCGGGAACATTTAGAGTCATGTGAAGCCACATATTCACCACTAATTACCTCAAAGTTCAACCTGGTTTTATGTAGAATGTCCTAAACTGACAAACATCCAGTACACGCTGGGAAAACAAAGACAGTAAAATAAATGTGGTTTTTAGAGGATCGGTTTGTGGAATCCAACACAACGCACTGGTAGCAGATGGAAGGTTTCAGGGATGGGTACCTTCTATACATGTTGGTCTCAAGCAAATCAAATCATCACCAAACCTTTGACATTCTTGTAGTGGCAGGCCCTTAAAGTACGGGAGAAAAAAAAAACATAATCCCCACTGTAATAGCTTGGCTAACTATAACTTACTAAGCTTTGAAAATCTGTTCACTGACTAATAAAATAAATAACAATGTAGTCCCTTCCCCCTTTGAAAAATTATGCCCAGTTGTGCTCTGATGCTAGGGCTGGGCGATATGGCCCAAAAATAAAACTACTAAAAATTTGATTCACTGCTTTTTCAGATTTTTTTTTTTCTAGTACAGGAAATGAAGCTAAAGCTAGGTTAGTTATATTAGCTATATTAGGAAGTAAAGTTCACTGGAAAACTGTTTAGTCACTAAATTACAAGGAAATGTAACATTAGTGCGATAGGAATGAACTATGTGTGGACTGGAGCTGGGGTATGAGTCCGAGTATGTGTCGGTATCTGATTTTGTTGACCTACATTCAACAAAATTTTATGGGATCTATTCTGGACCACATCAGACCTTTGTATGAAAGTTGGTCCAGTAGTTTTCGTGTAAAATTGCTGACAAACCAACAAATTAACAAAGAAACAAACTGAACCAAAAGCAATATCCCTTGCCTCCCTTTTGGGGGAGGAGTTAACAAAACAGACAAGGACAGAGCAGGATTTGAACCACCAACTCTTCAGTTATTGGACGACCAGCTCTACCTCCTGAGCCATGGCCACCTCAGACTTGTCAATATCTCTGCATTAAGTGAAGCCAGAACCACTTTATTTCACTATGTCCCAGCACATATATTGTAGTGTCTGTTTGGAAGCAGAAGCCACATTTGTCACTCTGTTCTGCTGATGCTGCAGTTGTCGAAGGCAGAGGTGCTTTTTCCTCTGGAAATGTATGGCTGGTAACAGGACTGAGCACAAAAGAACAGAATCATACCTGCAGGCTGCTGTTGGATTCTCCGTTCATTCAATTTGCACAGCTCATAACAGTAGTTGGAAAGAAATGCACCTATTTTTGTAGCAAAGCAAAGCGGTGAACTTTAATAGATTCAGAGGGAGGTTCAGTGGGTGGCGGCAGATGTGCAGATATACGGCAGCAAACCAAGTGAGAGCAGAGTAAAAAAGGAGAGGCAGACTCACAGTGAGAATGTAGGTCACCTGCTGTTATCCTCCCTCTGCTTGCTCCCACTAAATCCTACCATGACACTGACTCCACTGAAAAGAAAAGGAAGGCAGAACCAAACGTGCAGTGGAAACATTGACACATGAATAATGACAGAGCAGAACATGAAAGAGGGCAAGTTGGAATGAAATACGGGTTCACTCTGCTTCAGCAGGAGTATTTAGGTCTAGGCACATGTCATCTTTTTCTACCTATATTTTAAGCTGGGGTGCAGACAAGATTTTAGAACTGGGTCGAGGGGCAGGGGGCAAGCTATACCTGTGTGTAATTAGTGTATTAACATCACCTAGTAAACTAAATGAACCCAGCTAGTGGCCAAAAAGTATTTTTATTTTTGACTGGCATGTTAGTCTTGCTAAGCCTAGTATTAGCCCACACCAGGCTGGGTAACCCAGCCTACCAATGACAATGCACGTTTTGTTTTGTTTTTTTGGCCCTGTTTGAGTCTTTGGGACGGGGTTGGCAGGATGATGACATGGCCCTGTGACAGTGGAATCCTCATCAAACCACTATTCCAGGCATGTCTAAACTATTTCAAAATGGGCCAGTGTGACAGCAGATTTTTGTTCCAACCAACCAAGAGTACACAGTTTGACCAATCAACTCTCTGTAGATTCAGATCAGTTGATTCATTGAGTCAAGTCTGGTGTGCAATGGTTTTGGTCACACCCACAGCCCCTAGCAGCTGCCTTCTGCCTGTGCAGGTCCAGACTATACAGTAGTTTTCAATTCATTGCCAGGATAATATTATAGCAGATTAAGCCACCCTCATGATTAATGTGATTAAAAATGTTAACACATTTAATACATTATCTGCAGCAGGATGACTCTGAATGTCCCTGATGAATGTGACTAAAAATGTTAACACATCTGAAGTAATGGTGAGAAAGGTCAGGTAAACAGGTAAGATTAACATTTCACATTATAAAACTTGTATTCAGATCAAAACTCAACAAAGTGTTCAGTGACTTAAGTCTTTAGTCAGCTCTTTATAAATAATAAACATCCAAGTGAGGTAGAAGAGGTAACAGTGGCTGCAAAAACAGAGGTGTGACAGGTATCCTCTGTCAGTAAATCATGGTCTTCTGGGTCTGTATTTGTCTTCTCCTGCAGAAGGGATGTTTTTCTCCTGTCTTGACCTGTGATGAGCACAGGCTGGTGCTTCTCTGTGTTGACGGTGAATATTGTGCTTCTGCAGGTGGACGGGGACAGAGCGGAGGAGACCAGGCTCATAGAGATCGATGAGTCCCAGCGCAGTGAGCACACAGTGTTCATCACACCTCCAGAACTGCCTCCACTGGCTGAAGGAGATGAACATGCGCTCTGCTACAGGTACCACCCACACAGCAGTGACCATAGAGCATCAAGTCTAAGTGATACTGAGACACTACAGACATATCCATCCATCCATATGTTCATCTGTCACTCTGTCCTTTCATTCATCCCCATTATTTTCTAATCTGTCCATATTTCTTGTTTGATCAAATGCTGCTGCATCAGCAGCCTCTAACTAAATGGAACTATTTACAGTGGAAACCTCTTATAGTGGTCACATATAGTAATCAACCACCTATATAGATCAAAAGGTTAGGGACAGAATCATTTCTATACAAATGCTGTTTAAATCATTCATTTATAGTAATCAAGGCATCCGCTTATAATGTTTATTTTTGCCCATTTTATGAATGTAAATATGCAAAAATAATTTTAAAATTACGTGTAGCTATTTTATTTTTTACTGCCATGATTCCCTTCGGGATGTCTGCTTCTGCCCGGCTAGCTAGCTAATGTAACGAGTTGACACCAGGCAGTAACCAAGTTCGCGAATCATGGCTGGAAAAAGGAAGTCATTTTCTTAATGCGGAGAGCTGCAACACAAAACTGGGGTAGCTTTAATTTTCTTGATACCGTTATCTTCTATGTCATTGTTCTATTAAATAGTTTGTTTCAAACATTATTTTAAGACATGTTAAAAAATGCACCGGCGGCACAGCAGAGCCGACTTACAGAATAAGTTATCATTTGAGTCATGTCTGCACACTACACAGTACACTGTAATTAGACTTGCATGATACAGTGTTGTAATAAAATTCACTAAATGCTGAAGCATCCATTTCATTTTTCTCATGGAAAAAATATAAAGATGATATTCTGCATAAAAAATAAGTGAAATAACTGTAAATTCAGTTTTAGTAATCAACCGCTTATAGTGTTCAAATTGGCTCTGGACCAACATAATGACTATAAGCGGTTTCCACTGTAATTGTTCTACACAGAACAGTGTAATGTCATGTTACCAGGGTTCCCAGAATACTGATTAGAGCTGGTAGAAGAACCAGAGTTGGACCCAGGCTCGGTTCACATGTTAAGCCACAGTTCATGAACCTAGTCTGTTGTTCCTCAGGTACGACGGGTTTCCAGTGTTAAGTCTGGACCTGTTTGACCCAGTGGAGGGTCTGCAGACGCCATGCTCACGGCTCACGGCTCGACACAGCTGTCCCACAAGCCCCGCCCCGATGTTCAGACGGACCAAACAGGTTAGCCCACCTCCTCTCTTGTACCGTTCACTGCAACAGAACTACTTTTCCACCATTTTAGACTCAAAGTAAACTTATACACTGGGGAAAATCCAGTAACATGCAACTTATATCTTGTAACCTATGTAAATGTCCCAGGACGGTAATAAATAAATAAAGAAAGAAACTAAATAATCAGATATTTACATGTTCATATTGAGTCCATTGAGCTGTTAGTCTGCCATCATCCTTCCTTCTTCTGCAGGAGATTAAATCAGCTCAGAAAATAGCCAAGAAGTACTCGTCAGTCCCTCAGCTTTGGTCCAAGTGCCTGCTCCGTCACTGCTATGGCCTGTGGTTCATCTGTCTGCCAGCCTACGTCAAAGTCTGCCACTCCAAAGTACGAGCGCTGCGAACTGCCTACGACGTCCTGAGGAAGATGCAAGCCAAGAAGCTGCAGCCTCCGGATGAGGTGCGCCGACATGTCACTGTCAAATCTGTTTGTAGATATTCTAGATACTGATTAAAATGTGTTGTTTGTTCTCGTAGGTTTGCTACCGGGTGTTGATGCAGCTCTGTGGACAGTATGGGCAGCCGGTTCTGGCTGTTCGGGTCCTCTTTGAGATGAAGAAGGCAGGAGTCCACCCAAATGCCATCACGTATGGCTACTACAACAAGGTATGACTCCATATTGTAGAGCTTCATGATGAGTTGTAAACAAGTGGAAGACATTTTGGGACAGTAACTAGTATTTGAAATTATACACAGAGATACAAGAGGCATTAGTCCTGTTTTTATTGTACAAGAACTGTGCATGTCTTTGTAACCTTTTATTTTTTTTCCTTGATACTGACATTTTTATGGAGGTTTTTCACATTTTAACAAAGAGATACATGTTCAAACGTATGTATTCCATTGTAGAGTTAGAGAAATAGAACGGATGTGTTAAGTAAAGAAAAACAGAAGAAACAAGTGGTGCCAGGTACAACAAACCCTGCTCTTGGCAAACATTTTAGTTCTTAATGGACATCTCCCTCTCAAAACATGAGATTTGACCTTTCATGGTTGCTCAAGGTCAAATGTCACAATGCTATGTTGAAGCCTAAATGTAGTTTCCTATCAGTCAATAATAGTAATGGACTACTTATCCCCACTCTCTTTGGAGTTACGACCATTTAAAAATCATGTGACCTTGATTTTGACCTTTTAGGGTCACTCAAGGTCAAAGGTCATAATGCCATGTTGAAGCTCATGCCAGGTTTCCTATCTGTCAATAACAGTAACTAAGTCTTTATCTCTCCTCATTTTCCATCATAGTCCATTTGATGTTTTTTTTAGGCATTACTTTTTTAAATATTTTTTGCCAAAGTAAAGTCAAAAATCAAGATACTTACATACCTTTTAGTTTCCCATTACGAGTACGAATATTGAGCTATGGCATCAGCAGTTTATGATAAAATAAACCATCAGGCCAACAGGGAGCATTGCTTTGCGTAAATTAATTTTGAATAAAAGTTATCCTAGTATTCAGCCCTTTTGACACATCTTCATTTACACTCATGAAGCTCAACTGAAACTCTCCTGTCCCTCCTCCTCTTTGTCCTCTTCCTCATCTGCAGGCGGTCTTGGAGAGTACGTGGCCTTCGAGCACCAGAGGCGGGTACTTCCTGTGGATGAAACTGAGGAATGTGGTTCTGGGTGTGGCTCAGTTCAAACGGGCACTGCGTCGCCATGGACCTTCGAACCACAGCCCTCTGTCAGGTAAACTCTGTCCAGCTGTGGTTGCTATTGATTTACAAAGGTGTGACAGTAACATAATACGATGCAGTAACCTCAATGCAAACAATACATCCTGTTTAGGTCAATGAGTGAAATGAAAATGATTAAAATTTAATTAAAGTTTACTTGGAAAAATTAGAATACTGTAACTGAAATACAATGAAGACAATTAAACATTTTGTTTTAACACTTTAGCTTGTTCCATGTATTGATCCTTTTTATATTTTAAATATGTATTCCATCTGTAGCATAGTTAGCTTTCTGTATTTTTTTATATTTTCTCTGTAGTTTTGTATGTTGTCAGTTTCAGTGTATATTTTAAGTATATATTTTTTTATAATAATTCTATACACAGTCTTTGTTCTTGCATTTTAATCTGCTGCCAAACAGAAATGGAGCTAATAAACCGATTTACACTATTGTGATAGTGACAATACAACCTATTCTATTGGGGTCACTTCTATTCTATTCAATTCTATTTTGTTCTTTTCTATTGCATTCTGCTCTTTTCAGTTCAGTTCAGTTCTACTATGTTCAGTTCTATTCTATGTCAGTAGTAGACTGAACTCGACTTATGTCTGTTTGTACGTGTGTTCATGTCACTGAACCCACCTGGTGCATATTCATCTAGTCTGTTAATCCCAGCTCTAAGAGCCAACACACAAACATGTCAGAACAGCATGTTCGTGTTTAACATCCTAAACACTTTTGATACTTCCTGTCACCTGCGATGGTGGTGTCATCCCACAGACGGCAGTGATCTGGACGCTGTGAGTCACGGCAGCCTAGACAGTTCGGCCGATGCCAACAGAGCTGACCACACCGACGATAGATCCAGTACAGGTAGATCTGCCACACCTCCTCCTCCTCCTCCACCTTGTCCTCCACAGTTCACACACAGTCACGTTGTTGCTCATCTTTTTCTTTCTCTTTTTTTTCCCACTCAATGTCCTTCCTGTTAAACTGTCCTCACTGTCCTTTTTCCACCCCTTTTCTTCATCCACCTCTCTGGTTTCTAACCCCTTCCTTCACTCTGGCCCTGCCTGTTTGCCCTTGCATGCAGTCGGCCATAGGGGTGGCGTTGTCGGGGGCCTGGGGGCTGACTCACCCTGGGGGGATGCCACCCTGCGCTCAGGTAAACCTCTGTGTGTGCCTGCCTCTGATTTCACTTCTTGTCTCTAATGTCACTGCCATGTCTGTCTTCAACATCATCACCACAAAAGCAGCTGTTGTACATTTGTTTTGTTGTCGTTTTCAGTGTGTGATATGCTGGTGTTTCAATTATGTGTATAGATTTTGACTTATTGTTGACTGAAGAGGTCAGGGGTCACAGGGGCAATACCTTAAAAAAAAACAATAACAAAAAACCCTCAAATGAACTATAATGGAAAAAAAGAATGGAGACTTAGTTACTATTATTGACAGATAGGAAACCTGGAATGGGCTTCAAAATGGCTTAATGACCTTTGACGTTGCGCAACCTTGAAATGTCAAAATCAAGGCCACATGATTTTAAATGATCATAACTCCAAAAAGAGTGGGGATAAGTTACTACTGTTGACAGATACAGTAGGAAACCACATGTAGTCTCCACAATGACAATATGACCTTTGACATAGAGCGACCTTGAAAAGTCAAACCCATAGTCTCTTGCTTTGAAAGGGGGATGTCCATTAAGAGCTAAAATATTTGCAGGGGGCAGGATTTGTTGTGTCTGGCAAGATAGTGGGTATTTTGTTACATAGATAGACCAGGTTCAGAGTCAGACTGCACCTTAGAAAAAGGCTTGTCATTGTAAAGATGGTGACTGAAACCAGCCAGGTACCTTTAGAGCAGACAGCAAAAGGCCATATAGTTGAGGCTGTTCGAGGAGTTCTGATAAGGGATTGTGCAAATGTATGCACAAGTATGAAATTTGATACAGAGATAGTTTTTGACATGCTGAGACCAAATCTACCATGAGCCAAAGCCAATTTCCCTTCCCTTCTCTGTCACCCATCTACTATTTTGAATGTAAATATACGTATACCCCTCTTAAAGTGACCACTGAAGTGATAGAGAACAATGAATATATGTTGCCAAATGCATTTAAAAAGAAACTAAGATTCAAGATTCAAGATTCAATACTTTATTGCCATGTCAACACAGTTGATTGGAATTTGTTGCAGTGCATTTAAAAAGGGACATAGACACCATAAGATCAGACAAGCATACAAAAAAGGACAATACAATCGCCAATATATGGAGGAGCTGAGGTCACACTTCACATCACCAGTAGTTAAGATCTATATATATATATATATAATAAAAAAGTTAAATAAGTTAGCAGTCAAGGAGGTGGCATTCAGTCAATTGCCCACGGGCCTTAAGGAGTGAACGATGAGGGGGTCTAGATTCAGGAGGCGAACGGCCTCTGGGTAGGTGCTGTTCTTGAAACGGGAGGTCCTGCACCTTATGGACTGGAGCCTTTTGCCTGAGGGCAGGAATTGGAGCAGGCAGGGTGACTAAATTGAAATCTCCATAATTTTTCCTGACAACTCCAATAATTAGCAATATTTGTTGTTATATCAGTAATGGCCATCTTAAATTAATGTAAATCTCTGGTTTTGTCACTTCTCCTGTCACATAAAATAAAGATTTAGTATCTTTGAGGCTTATGAATATGTCCTTTGTTGGTCAGTCTCATGACCATTTTCTGGCTAGAAATGGAAGAGAAAAATAATAAAGTTTCGGTGGCAGCCATTTTGAATCATCCAATATGGTGGCCCCATTAAGAATTCGCTTTGGCTCCCGGCAGATTTGAGTTCAGCAGACCCAAATGTACCTCTGTACCAATTTTGATACTTGTGCATTAATTTGTACAATTGTTCCCCTTACATTCCATACTAATAGAGTGTGGCTGCGAAAGGTGAACCACATTATAGCGAGGGACCACTGTAGAGTCACTGTATAGCGATGACATTCCCCCGGGTGATGAGGTGTCATCTCAACATTTTCTTCACCTTCATCTTCTTTCTTTTTCATCTTCTCGATCTCACCTTCTTTTTATTCCTCCACTGTCTGATCAGCTGCTTTCCCTCCTCTCATCTCTGAAAGATTTTTCATTGTCACTTATGGTGAGTAATTACCCAGAGGCTCATTCCTTCTGATTATGTAAAGCATTTTAATCACGGTAATGGCACCTCTGAGAGAGTTGGCAGAGGTCTCTGTCTGCTGATGATCTGGTTCCTGGGGTGAGTTTTGTTGGTTTAAAGTCACTCCACACTGCATTACAGCAGAACAGCTTTGCCTCATGTTTTATTTAGAGACGACGGCTGGTGAGGCTCAGCATGAAGATGAAAGAGGAGAGCCAATCAGAACACAGCTGTTTGCCTGGAGATCCAGGATGTTTTCAAGAACAGATGGAAAAATAAACCTCCAATAGATGCAAACGGAGTGATCGCAGCTACTTTCCCCCCTCTTCAACTCACCAATCAATAGGCTGCGAGTTATTGTGGAGGTGCCATGTCTATTAGCACTTCAGTTTTTGTTTGCAATGTCTTCTGACTTTTTTTTTTCTTTTGAAATTAAGTGTTGGATTAAAAATTATGCAACTTTTTCCACAAAATAGAGTATGGTGTCTAAAGTGTACCAAAAAAAATCTATCATATCTGTCTGTAGGTCCACCCATCTATCTATATTAGGTAAATATGAGATTAGAAAAAGTTTATTTATATAGCATATTTCACAAAGTGCTTCACAAAAAAAAACGAGAAAAGCACTCTGAGAGCACAGACCTCTGCCAAGGTAGACACCCCCCACCCCCCTGGATCACCACCAAAATGAAATCAGTTCTTTCTGTTCACATTTCCAACATATCCTGAAAATGTAATCAAAATCCATCCCTAAGATTTCAAGTTATCTTGGACACAGACAGACAGACAGACAGACAAACAGATAAACGTCGGCAAAAACATAACCTCCTTGGCGGAGGTAATAAATCCTACAATGGTATAAATTACAATAAAACATGAGGAACATATAACAACTCTTAATCTGCTGCCATTAAACTATATTTATTATTGCAAGATTACAAGAGAAGTTATTCCATAAACATGACAAACAAATATCCTGTTTTTATACAGATATATTCAATATTCTATTTTTTTTATTTTATTTTATCTCCTAAATTAAAAAATTATGTGTTTTCTGGTGTGTCTACACATACTGCACCATGTTTTTGTTAAAGCTCTTCATCTTCTCTTGTAATATCCATCAACATCAGTTTTTGTTTTACGTGACTACTTGTAGAAAAGGGTCTTTCCAGTGGAGTTTTGCACTACACCCCCAAAAACATCACCCCTTGTCAGCACAAAACGCTTTTACTTCTGTTTAATTGAAAAACACGAGTTTTTATGAAATTATCATTTTTCCATTAGATTTTTATGCTCAAGTTATATTCACACAATTTGATGGCCAATGGAAAAGTTATACCAATAGAAATCATAGATCGACCTGGTTCTCCTCCAGTGAAAGTCCCACCCACTTCTATAGTTAAATTGATCTGCATCCAGATCACAGGACTGGAACATAGAGGTGAAACTGATGGAACCTCGCACATTCAATATGTTTTTAACAGTTGAAATCTTTAGCAGCTACTGGTGTCCTTTCAGATGCTGTAGATCTGTGTGTGGCCTGGGGAGGATTTTTTACTCAACACAACTTAGTCAGAGCAGAGAGCCTCCCACAGCACAGCAGATGAAAGGGAAGAACCTCCTCACTGAGCTCCTCTCCTCTCTCTTATGTATTTTTCATTTTACAGCATCAAAGCTACAATACATTTATTTTTACCATGAACAATAGATACCAGTAAGAGAGAAGGAAGCAGGGGATGTAAGAGAAGAGTGTCTTAGAAAAATGAGGTGTGGAATCATCCTGTTTGACAAATGAAAAGAAAAGTGATTAAAACGAATAGGGAAAATGCAGGTTGACTAATGAGTATCTGAATGCGTTCAGTTCTCAGGCCCAGAAGAGTCTGATACTAGAGGAAGATGAGGGGGTGAGGGTGGAGAACAGTCTGAGTGACTCTAAAAGAGGGTTTGTAGGACCTGTTCAGACCTGCTATTAACATCCACAGTAGGATTAACTCTCATCTAAACTGTAGATATTTACATATATACTGTGCATATAATAAAACACAATTATGTATTTATGACTGAGCCCCTTAAAACAGGTGAGGGGGATTGTTTTTGTTTGTTTTGTTTGTTTGTTTTTTTTTGTCCGTTTGTCTATTTGTCAGCAAGGTGTGAGGTGGCACAGAATAGATTGCATTACATTTTGGTGAATGTAGGTCAAAGGTCAAGGTCACCAAAATGTGTTTTTGCAATGATAAGAGATAGGGTAAAACAGGTTTGCGAGGAGGTGAGTTTTGTCATGTTTGGAACCACTTCTTAATTTAATTGAATCCGTTGTAAATTGAAAGCGGAGCCTCATTAAATTGTGCTTTAATCAAATTTCTTGGCAGCCACAGAAAACCTATTTTTAAAAATTTAATTCTACAAATTATAGACTAAGATATTTGCACAGGACAAAGTGTTTTGACTCCTTTAGATTCATATAAGATGCCCAAAGTTCCCAGTACATCTAAAACTTGGCACTTGCATATCTCAGAGAAGGTCAGACTCTCCATTAAATAAATAGATGGAGGCTCCTTAACTGAGCCATTTTCTGGTTATTGCTTTTTTGCAACTGGCTAATAGATTTTTTTTTCATCTTGTTTCTTTTTGCTCAATTCCATAAATTAAAAAAACCCCTGAAAGAACAGTCTATATCTGAACCTACAATTGATCTGATTTTTTTAATCACATTTCGCAAAAACATTGAAAGTGTCTTCCCAAAAAATGTGAAAATGTCCAGTATTGCCACCACAGACTATATTAAAGTGGATAAAGCTTTCATTCATGTGACCCACTGGTTTCTGAAGCTGAAGTGAATTTTCTTCAAATATAGTGTGCTGAACTGTGCATTAAAGAGTGAATAATTTTTCCAATATACACTAACTAAGGTTTGGCATAACGATTATGCCCGGGAGCCAAACGTAAGGCCCGGGAGCCAAATCCGCCCCGCCAAAGGGTCCAATCTGGCCTGTAGGATGAATAAAATGTGTCAAAATTATTTTAATTCAGGTTCTACATAAAGAATAATTAGATTTCAATTGGATCAGAGCAGTAAAATATGTCCATAATTACCTATAAATAATGAAAACTGCAGATTTGAATGTAAAAAAAACTCAAATTACATGAAAATCTTTATATTAACAAACCATTCTAAACACCTGAACAAATACGAACCACCTGAAATATCTGTCATTTTACAAATATTCTGCCTGTTACTGAATGTTGAGTGTATTTGTAATTGAAATGTAAATTGTTCTGCACATGTGCAAATGACAAACTGATAGACTAATGGCACTTGTTTTTCTGAAGACGTTTCAAGTTGTTGATCTTATTCACATTTTAAGGGAAACATTACAGATAGAAACATTATCATGATGTAATTTGACTCTATTCACTGTTATTATTTTACTGCTCTGGCCCTTTTCAGATCATATAGGGCTGAATGTGGCCCCTGATCTAAAAAGATGAGTTACAACACAGTTGTCATCTAGACCTTTTAAACCTAAAATGAGCCAGGCTGTAAACATATTAATTTCTGCTGTGAACTTGAACTCTTGAACAAGGGAGTCGATGGGACTGACTCCTGTTTGGATCCAGTGAACTGCAGTTTATGTCACTTCCAGGTTGACTTCACTTCTGTCTTCCAGAGTTGCCACATATCCTCTAACATTATCCAAAAAAGCCATTGTGGAGCCTTTTCTTGTTTCCCTCTGTTTAGCAGTGATGTCTTGAACCTCCTGGTTTCGTTTGATCTCACCACTGTCCTTCTGTTTGTTCTCTGATGTAGGAGATCAGTCCGATCTGGGATATAATTCACTGTCCAAAGAAGAGGTTCGAAGAGGAGATGCGGGCGCTCAGGACAAGGATGACAAGAAGGAGAGCGACTGCAGCTCCTGTCAGTATCTGCAGCTTTTCACCTCATCTTTTCTGTGCATATTTCAGTGATAATGTTGGCAAGCTTTTATTCTGGTGGAGTTTCTTCTTCCTCTGCTTTGGTCTCTCAATGTCCTTTATTCTCTGTTTCTACTTGTACATCAAAGTGTTCCATTCATTGCATAATGAACTGTACATGTTAAAGACAGTGGTACTCTTTATTCCTGATAGATTGATGTATCAGGCTGATATTTCTGTTTTGTTTTTTTTTTCTTGTATCAGTATCAGCCTGTTGTGTTGGCTGATATCACCCCCCCTCCCCCCAATTCTATGATTTAGTGACAGGTGAAAGATAAAGAGGAAAAAAAGAAGGGGAGAAAACAAAAAAGGAGGGGGGAAAAGAAAACAAAGGAGAGAATGAAATGAAAGAAGGAAAAAGAAAGAAAACAAAAAAGGAGAAAAAAGGGAGTGGGGAGAAAAGATGGAAAAAAAGAGAAAAAGAGAAGGTGGACATTTGATCTTATGTATTTGTTTAACTGTCATTATTTTTAATATATAATTGTATTTAAAGAAGATTTTATCACGGTTATTTTCATTTGACAGAAAAAAACAGTATTTGCTCCAAATATCAGCAGCTTGTATTGGTCATCTGCTATGGCTGATGGGAAAAAATCAGTACCGGCCAATCACTCTTGTTTATTCAGATTATCTTTGTGTGTGATCAGTGTCAGAGACAGAGAGCGCCAAAGGCAGTAAAGACCACCTGCCTCAGGTGGACGTGGAAGGCCCTGCCCCTTTCAGACCACGAGGCATCGTACGCAGCAGCTATCCCTACGATGATTCAGCCGCCAAGCCCAAGAGTTCAGCCAGCGTAGGTGAGAACTGCCACGAGCCACAGCCAACACTTTAGATCACTTATATTTAACCCTGAGGAGTCTGAGGGTATTTTTTTTACCGTTTTTGAATCCTTTTTTAATATGTTTATTGAATTCTTCATTCACACACATAAATATTAAAATGTAAATACAAATAAAAGACAAGTGGCTGAAGAAACCTGAACTGCTCTGTGGTTTGTCTCCCAGGTCACGTGGCCGGCCTCCTCTTCACTTCATCCCTGGATGAAATCGGTGAAGTCAGTTTACTCCGTAGACATAAGAGCGCCTTGGAGGAGGTGGTGGGCAGCGCCAACAGCGGATCCACCCTCGAATGGCAGGGGGTCAGAGGTCGACGTTTGAGCGGAGACACGGTAGGCAGTAGTGGCAGCGGAACCACTGTCCTTGGTCTGGGTCTGAACCAGGCTGAGACCGACCCGGATAAGATCGCAGGACACATGGGAGCCGACGCCAAAATCCTGTCTGGCGCCAATTTACCAAAAAACAAGAGGCCTCGGTCTTTGAGGCTCGATAAAGTTGGAGCGAGCAGAGGTCATAAAACTGAAGAGGAAGACGAGGAGGCTGAGGGGCAAGAATGGAGTGATGAAGACAGGGGCAACACAGATGCCATCTTTGACCTGGAGGACATTGACCTGGATCAACCGGTCGCTCGGGTCCAGTCACCGAAAACCACCAAACCTCAAAAGAAGCTGGTGGAACGCAGTGCCAGCTACAGCGGTGTCGGCACCATGACGCCCAGAGGAGCAGTGAAGCGAACAGGGATTGAGACCGGATATGACCCTCTGTCCCTGCTGGCAGCCGAGTCAGACCAGCATCATGGGGACCGGGATCGGTACCCCGATGGCGAGGATGCCAGGACCTCCAGCAACCGCAGACTAGCCAGAGAGATCGAGCTGTACATGAACCACATGGGTAGTCCACTGAGCAGCCGCACACCCAGCCTGGACCTGCAGGACCCGGCCAGCCCCCGCCTCCTGAGCACCTCCCGCAGGTCCAGTCTACCCCATAGCTCCCCCCTCAGGACCAGAGGGGTACCACGCTCCAGTACCTTTCACCCACCCTCGCCCTCCCAGCCCATCTCACGACAGCAACTATGGTCATCGCCGCCGCGCCGCAGCTCCAGCACTACACTGAGCCCCAGTCCTCGTCCCAGTCCTCGTCCTAGTCCTCGTCCTAGTCCATACAGACACCAGAGTCTTGCCTCCCCTTCACCCTCTTCCTCCTCCTTCAACCTGGACACTCTGATCACGCCTACGCTGGACGTATTCAAGACCAGCATGGTGTCTGCAGGGAAGGGTGTGGCCGAGAAGGCGAGCCGCTGGTACTCCCGCCTCGCTACCTACACGACACCCACAAAGGTACACACGCAGTAATCGCATTAATCCAGCTGCTCAATTCATATTTAATAAATATGTATAAAATCTAAATATGACAAAAAACTAATACCTGGCATCAGTGGAAAATGTATATTTAAGAGAAATAATAATGAGTAGGAGAACAAACCCTGTCCTTCCCAAAGGTTTTAGCTCTTAATGGACATCTCCCTCTTAAAACATGAGAATATGGGTGTAAGCTTTGACCATGATTCAATTTTGAAGCCTGCATGTAGTTTCCTATCCCTCAGCAATAGTAACTGCGTATTTATCACCATCCCTGTTGGAGTTCTAACCATTTATAACAATGTGACCTTGATTTTGACCATTTATGGTCACTCAAGGTCTAAGGTCGTGAGACTATTTTGAAGCCCATGTCAGGTTTTCTATTTGTCAGTAACAGTGACTAAGTATACTACCACTCGTTTTCTGTTATAGTCCATTTGAATTTTTTAGGTATTGACCAAGTGACCTCCAACCTCTTGGGTTGACAATAGGTCACAATTTACACATACAAGATGCAGAATTGAAAGATCAGCATTTTGGTGCTCATTGAAAGTATCTAAGATAAATGCTTCAATAGTTACTTCCAAAATTAGTTCATCCCATTTAGAGACAGTCTGGATACATGGAGTTAACTATTCTTCATATTTTTACCCTTTAAGTTCTTTAAAAAAAGATGTAAATTAATAGTAATAATCCCAATGCCGATATATGTGACAAGTTGATCTCCTGCTGCAGTAATTATGATTACCAGTTGTACATCATGTTGGGCAAAAGCTGCCAAATCTGATTAAAATATCCTCTGATTAGTATTCTTTTTAGACTAGTGTCATAAGCATGAGATGCTGAGTGGACCATGTAGAGCTGCTGCCATCTGCTGGTAGTGTTCAATATAGCATCTGTCTGTCTGTGTCTGATCATTTCTTTCCTGCTACTTTAATTCTACTTGCATAGTGATACTATGAAACAATAATCTCCCCAGTAATAAATAAAGTATTTTGATTCCAATTAAATTGCTTTATTGTCCTGGTTTTTAGCTTTATTGTCCTGGTCTTTGTTGGATGCAGGATGCTCTGGGGGATCGTCTCAGCGTGTCTTCATTTGACCCCGACTGCTCTTCGCAGCTGGATGAGGATGACTGTGGAGATCCAGACGGTGTACGAGTCTCTGGGCAGAGAAACGGCCACATGGGGCCTCCTGGACCCCGCAGGAGCCCGAGACGAAGCCCCCTCCGCAGTCCCACCACGAGATCCAGTGTGGGACGACCCACGTCACTTCTCCCTGGTAACACTTTTCAGAATTTAACACTTAACCACCCACCATCGACCAAAATCATCTGCTGATCTAAATTGTTTGATAGCTGTTGAACCATTAATCCTATCAATACATGCAAATAATTGGTGTAAATACAAGGGGTGTCAAATTATTGCATTCATTAAGATTCATTAATTGCAGTTATATTTCGTGTATGGACACACCAGGTTCATGTTCAGTTCATGATGTAGATGAAATCACTTTTTGTTAAGTGTTCCTTGTTTCAGTAAAATTACCCATAAATTTACTCACAGCTATGTGATAATTCAATTAAATCTAGAAAAATGAAATATTTTCAAAGAAGAATCACAAAAGAAGGAGGATAATTTTACAATAAATGGGTAAATGTTAAGAAAAATTTATATGTGAATTGCCACAAAAGTAGCTTTGGGTCTAATGGGGTCAATTATTAAAAGCATCTTTATTATAAATCATTATTTTCCTTTGTTTATTGTACTGTATTGTATGATCAGTAAATGAAAAATTCAAAATGCAGAGGATAATATTATAATAAATGATGATAAATCACTTTAGAAAGTTTAAATGTACAGAAAATATATGTGGAAGTTGCTCAAAAACAGCTCTACCTGTTTAAGGTAAATCACAAACAATATGAGGAATAACTTAAATATGAATACATTGATACAAATGAAATGGACAAAAATAATATGAAAATAATGTAAGTGACTGTATCATTGAAATTGACAGTGTAGTTTTACATAGTTTTGACATGCTTTACTGAAAATGTTGCTTTTTTATTTTTTGTTTCTGGATTTAATAACCTTTGAAAAAACATTGTGCTTTAATGAACATCTACATGATCAGTGAATTAAATCATGAAAAATACATGATTTCCTGTGGTTCACCTACAGGGGGCACCCTCTCCCCACCCTGCTTCCCTCTTCCAGACAAGTCTGATCTTGGCTCTTCACGCTACACAAGCAACACCAGCATCTTCAACAACTATGCCATGGAGGTAATACCAGGGGCACATGAGAGCTGCCCATGGATTAATTGAACCAGGAAAAGGATGAGCAGATATTTAGAGAAATATCCAGGAAACTCCTTTCAAATTATCAATTTTTTAAGTCATTGTTTCCAAACCAGGGTGAAAAGTACCTGTCCAAATAAATCTGTTCTTCAACTGTTTGTAGTACAGATAAAAGAATGGGATCTTTGTAAATGTAACACCCTCTAGTTTGGACCAAAGAACTCACTTTTACTTTTTATTTAACATATAAAAAGCTGTAGACTTAGAAACACCAATACATTTAGATTGCTCCCCCTTGCCTTACGTTTTGTGTGACAACCAGAGTGTATAAAACAGTGTTTGGTAGGTATGGACTAAAAAGCATTTTTTCTACGGTTGTGTTCATGTTATACAGAATTTTTTGGAAAAACTTAATAAATCTTGAATACTTTAAATAGACATATTTTCGCAAAAACTGTCCAACCACAGAGGTCCAAATATGCAGCCTTGAGGAACTCCTCAAAGGACCAGATTTAAGGAGTCAATTGTTTTCCCCTCATTAGTTGTCAGGATGAAGTTTAGACAGAAGATAAACCATGGTCATTGATAGTGTAACTCTTTGTATGTATGCTTTGTTGCAGCTGTTGATCTCCAGCTGTTCTCGCTGTAAAACATGTGACTGTCTGGTTTACGATGAGGAGATCATGGCCGGTTGGACAGCAGATGACTCCAACCTGAACACCACATGCCCCTTCTGTGGAAACCCCTTCCTACCTTTTCTCAACGTGGAGATCAGGGACATGAGAGGCCCGGGCAGGTAAAGGACTTATCTGGACTCATCAGAACTTACCCTGATCAGCATTTTGGACGAAGGCGGTGTTCACACTTACAGATAATCAGACTGTTTTTCTCCAGATTCCTCTCCCTTCCCAACCAAAGATGGCAAACACCAGATTATCTTCTGTTTTATCAGATGATCCTGTATGTAACATGTGTTCAGAGTGAATTTGTCCTGATCATCAACTTTGAACCAGATCGGGGCCAACAATTGTAAATATTAAACCTGTTGAATATTTCCAATGGGGGTAAACAGATGACTCCTACGCAGAGTCTGATATGGGTTCACTTTGACAAACCTGTACCCACATGTACCCATGTACATTAGACCCACATTCTAAATGGCCTGTGATTAAACATATGGTCTACACAGGAAGTCACTGTTAAGGGCTTTATTTAAGTCACTTTTAAGGGGTTTTAGTTAAGCCACTGTTAAGAGTTTTATTTAAGTCACTTTGAATGGCTTTATTTCTGCCTAAAACAGACACCATCTTTATATCTGTGGTGACGTTCAGGGACATTTTAGGATTTAAGTAATTCACTCACACAAACGGTTCCTTTAAGTGTCTGTATCATCCACAGGCTGTTTCTGAAGGGGAGTCCATCTGTGGATGAGGCCATGACCTCCTCGTACTCTACGTCCACAGGTTTGGACACTGGGACATCCACCCTGTCCACTCCCTGTCCAGTGACCGCCGTGTCCCCCCCGTCCCCTGTCATGGCTGTCCAGGTGATCCCAGGAGGGGGCAGGTATTGGAAGTTGTTCTGCCTGTTTATGAATGAACGTGTAAGACCGGCAGATATTTGACTCTGTGTCTTCTCAGGACTCGACCGTCCAGAGCTCAGGGAATCAACATCCCCTCGGAGCACCGACAGGGGGCGCTGTCGCCTGGAGCACCAATGGCCCGGAGCATCAGCGCCTTCGGGCCGATGGATGATGTGTCCCAAGTCAACAGATGTGTTCCCACATCTGGCAGTCTCCCCAGCCGTCTCAACGAAACCAGCGTATGTCCAACAATGCACTTAGAATCTGTCATTACCCCCTCCCCAAATGGGAGGCAAGGGGTATGGTTTTTGGTTAGTTTTTTTTTTGTCTGTTTGTCAGCAACTTCATGAAAAAACTACCAGTCCAATTTTCAGGAAAGGTGCAAGGTGATCCAAAATATATAGATCCTATTCCATTGTGGTGAACCAAAATTCAAAGGTCATGGTCAAAGGTGAAGGTCACCAACAATGTGTTTTTACAATGATCGGAGATAGGACAAATCCTTTTTATTCCTGTATACTCAGTTTTGCATATAGTTTCTTTTTTCTCTCACTGTTGTGCATTCACATCAGAACCTTGAAGGACAAATTTGAAGACTCTAAGTCAAAGGTCAAGTTTACAATTGCACTCCAAATTAAAATTTGGATACAACTTTTGAATTATTGAGCCTTCCAATAAGCACCAAAATACAGCTCTTTCAATTCTTGTGTGTATAGACTTTGACATATTATTAAGAGGTCGGGGGTCACTGGGTCAATACCTACCCTCCATTAAGGGTTAAAATGTTTGTTCTGATTAGCAAATGCGCTAATCATGATATCCTTTGAAAATGTCATTGGTTCAAACATTAAATTGACCCATGTTTGTCACTTGATGCTGATTATGAATCCAGCTGAAATTCACTGTGATATGACGACACTGTTACCCCCCCACCCCCCACCACCAGGACCCTCTGAGTATGGACTGGCGGCTCCACAACCCCGAACCGGTGACTGTTCCGTACCTGAGTCCTGTGGTTCTGTGGAAGGAGCTGGAAAGTCTCCTGGAGAATGAGGGCGACTGTGTGATGAGTGAGGCTGACCTGGTGGACCATCACCCCATTATCTACTGGAACCTGCTCTGGTACTTCAGGCGCCTGGATCTGCCCAGCAACCTGCCAGGCCTCACCCTGACATCAGAGCACTGCAACAGGGGATCCCAGGTGCCACCAGAACCCCTAGAACAACCACAACCACTAGAACCACCAGTACATTAGAACCACCAGAACCAGCACACACCTGTACAGTCCAGGACACGCAACAGTTAGAAGGTCACACACTATGTGGCCAGACCAGCGCTGTCAAAGTGGCCTTAGTTCAGTTCCACATCTAGCCCAGTTTGATCTGAACTGGACCAGACCAAACTAGTCCAATAATTATATAATAATATAGAAATAATGTGGACTCCACTGTGTCCTCTGTGTTTTAGAGTGAAAAAAGTAACAGAATATTGCAAAAGTTACACTTGAGACATTTCAAAATGTTCATGTTTCTTCAGGTTATTTGTGTTTTGGTAAAATTATCATTTGTTTTAGTGTAAATACAGTAAATTGACATGAAAACTTCTTTGTTACAAAGAGACAAATGTGTAGATGTATTTACAGGCTATTGTTTTCGGTTCAGTTTTTTTGTTTATTTCTGTAAAACAAAACAATTGAGTTGTAAGGACAAATGTAATATTATGTTTTTCACATTAAACCAAGAAGAAAATTTGAAGTCATTATTTCTAGATTATTTATTCATTCATTCATTCCAATCTCCATGATTGGAAAGGAACAGGATGATGAAAATGCTTTTATATGACTTGAGATCACATTAGTTTGTGTTTGTATGAACCTCAACTAAAATTGTTTGACATCCTTAAGTGTTATTAGAACATCTGTGGTTTCTCTCCTGCAGGTTCCTCGTCACTGGATGTCTGAGGATAGTAAATATGTTCTGATACAAATCCTGTGGGACAACCTGAAGCTGCACCAGGACTCAGTCCAGCCCCTGTACATCGTCTGGAATACATACAGTAAGTGGAACATTTAATGAACTGGAGCAGAACAGGGAAGTGAGCTGATCATGTAGAACCGACAGTTACTGTAATGTCATGTGAAGGAACAGAAAGTAGTTCCCTGTAGGTCAGTGAAGGCACCACAATAAGAGGAACAAGTGCAGCTGAGGTCACATTTATAATCAGTGGTGACAGTTAGAACTGCTGAACACCAGGATATATGACAAGGGGATTTTTAGATCACAATACTAGTTTGGACTTTATTTTACCATTGGCAATGCTAATTTTGTAAGTGCAATATTTATTTTAATAACATTTTGCTAAAATATGTGTATTTGAAGCATTCAACCGTTATGATTTTTTTTCCCCAAAAATTTCCAAATGTTGTCACTTTGGAAAAATAGGTAATTCCCCCACTTTGCCCTCTGTAAAATGCATGAATATAACCAATAAAAATAATGCTATAAAATTGACATTTTTACAAATAAAGTTCTCAAGTTTAAACTGCAAAGTGCCAAGACACTGGTCTGTTGGCAAATGGAGTGTTTCAGTCTATACCTATGAAATGCAGCTGCATACACCCTGGTTTTCACACAAACAATTAAGGCTAAATGTATTAGGGTTCCTAAGTCTATAGGTTTTTATCTGTTAGATAAACAGCAAAGGTGAGTGTTTTAGTCCAAACTACAGGGCGTTACCTTAATAAAGATCACATTTATCTTACTTCAAACGGTTGAAGAACAACTGGAGATTTAATTTGGAGACGGATTTTTTAGGTGTTTTAAGTAAAATCACCATGGAATTGTAAAGGGTTAGAATAGAATAGAATAGAATAGAATAGAATAGAATAGAATAGAATAGAATAGAATAGAATAGAATAGAATAGAATGTCTTTATTGCAATTGAATGTTGATGCAACAAAATTGTGGTGCAGCTCCAGTGCAACAAGTTGGACATGATTTTTTTTTGTAAAATCATACTGCAAATAATGACTGGAGGACCGATGCTGATGCTGGCGTATGTTTTGCTAGCGTGTGTTCTGCTGGTGTGTGTTCTGTTAGTGTGTGTGTGTGTGTGGGGGGGTCAGGATAACTCAAAAACTTATGGACAAATTTTGATAAAATTTTCAGGATATGTTGGGGGTATCACAGGGAACAAAATATTACATTTTGGTGGTGATCCAGAAGAGATCCTGGATTGTGGATCACTTTGAAATTTTACATTGCAGTAAATGTACATTTTCAAATAAGTTCAGGCCTAATCCCACTGTACTTTCCTGTAACTGCCCTGTAATAACTCACATATGCCATTGTAAATGTAACATCTTTGCCAACAGTCATCAGAGCGTACTCATGGTAACATCAAAGGCTGAACAGAATTTGGAACGTGTTCAACAGAACCGTGGATGTGACAGAACAGGTCACTTAATCTTGTCCCACTCTGAGCTTGTGACGTCTCTGCTTTCTTCATAGAGCAGTAGCAGTGAGCTTTCACACAGATCTCTTTTGTGTCTGTCTTTCCCTGATACTTAACAAAACTAAATACAGGACATGAGAGTCATTTGTTGTTGTCCAATTTGCTTAAAGCTCACTAGATCATTATTATAGGACAGTAAAACTGTGACCACCAGCTGAGCCTCCAGTTCAGCTCGCTAAAATTATCTTAGCAACTTACCGTCAAAATGACACAGGTGCAACGAGGCGTCAAACTTGAGACCTTTTTTAAGTTTACTCTGTGATGTTGCACTGGATACCTGGACAATTTTCCACATATCATTCACCATGATCTTTGGCAACTCCAGTAACTAGTGTATAACAACAAACTCTGCCATGGCAAGATTTAGCGCTTGTTTTCATAGTGTTTAAGTGAGAATGAAAATGTTTAACCATCTTTACCTGATTGCAGAAGTGTTTCGTGCATAGAACCCATAGACAGCATGGTACTAGCTGATCTGTCTGTAGCAGAGTAGAGCAGGTGAGAATGAATGACAGGTGAGAGAGGCTCTTATATGTGAACCAGAAGAGATTATGGTGGCACAGGAAGTGAGGCGTTATGTGATCTGGATTACAATTGAGCTCCGGTCGTCACATGACTTTTAGTTGTCAGGATGCCATATTGGCAGTCGACATGACAACTGTTAACATTATGGCAGTAAACATCTTTGCACCATCAGAGTGCACATCTCACTTCAGTTTGCGTGAAATTCAGATTTATATGCAGAAATTGAACAGATTTGAGATATATGTAATTAAAAAAATTATAGGATGGCTTTGACATAACCCTAACCCTAAAAGGGCTTTCTTAATGTCGAGGAAAAACAATATGATATCAATCTGTGTGTTATCTGACTTGTGGGGAACAAGAGGAGAAACCTGTCCGTGGCCATTCCTACTACGCTAAAGACTGACAGCTTCCAGACGCTCAGCTGCTGCTGCAGCGCATCTCATTGTGACAAAGGAAGAGAGATAGAGGTCGGAAGTGTGTGAGGTGGCCCATTTCGAGGCAGTTTTTCAGTAGTTTTTAATCACACAGCTTTTCTAAAAGATCAATAAAGTGTTAATAATAGTAATAAGTTAAGTTTTGTAAATACAAAACATACCTTTGATATATCTAATGTTTGGTTTGGTATTTTTATGTCATGAAATATGCCAGTATGTAAACTCTTTATGCACAGTGAAGAACGTCTGACTCACCACAGTTAGAGATAACAAGACATACCAAGTAGTCATATATCTTTTAGGAAACACAAGGAACATATCAAACAGTCATAAATTTGTCAGGAAGCAGCAAGGAGCAGCACCCCCACCTTATCCTGCCTAACAACAACTTAAAGACAATATACACCAATGAGGACACAGACACAAAAATGGGGAAGAACCCAAATAGTCTATAAAGAACACACACCGAGCTACCTCAGGTCAGATCTTCTTCCTGTCTTACTATTGATATTATACAGAGTGGATCTCCACTTTCTGCAGAGGGCAAAATAAATATTCTTGTACTTGATTCAACTGAGATTCCGACTGACTTCTTCACCACATCAACCAACTCGGGGAGATAGACAACTTAGGTCTAGTCTCAACAGTTTCTAAAGGGCACTTTCATTGATAAAGGCCAAAGAGGCAAGTGCTCTAGCACCTATCTGTGCACACCTCTGCTTACTGGTGTGTGTCTTACTGGTGTGTGTTCTGCTGGTGTGTATTGTGCTGAGGCTAACAGGCTGTATCTTCTCTGTTTCAGGACTAAACTGTACTCTGTTGTTAGAGCGTGAGTCTCCTCTGCTCTTCTACCGTGTGTCTGTGCTGTGTCGTAAACATCTGTGCAGCTTTTCTGCCTGTTTGTCCTTAGTTCACAGTAGTAGTACTTACTTACTTTCTGTACATGCTTTTCCTAAAAGCATGAAACGTGGCACATGGTTAGCTTAACACAAAACAAGGATTTTTATTTCAGGAGCCACTGGAATATGCCAACTTAGATTTGAAAATGCTCAAATGGGATCTATTTTGTTGAATAATTTCTTAACAAGTTGAGATATTGAGACACTTGAAATTCCTATGCCCACATTTTAAGTGTCTGCCATCTTGGAATCCAAGATGGAAGATATTCATAGATATTCATTAAAACTAATACACAATAGTGGCCATTTTGAAATCTAAGATGGCAGCTACACGATGGAATTTCTGGAGGGAGGCTACTGGACGTAAAATAGTTGTTTTGTGTTACTCTGTGCCAAGTTTCATTCTTTTAAGGGAAAGTGCATAATCAACTACTTTTTGGAGCTAAGTCATCCTAATGTGTAGGGGGTGTGTATCAGCAAAAATCTGGCAATACGATACTAATCACAATACTTGGATCACAATACAATGTATCACAATATATCATGATATTGTTAAGAAGAAATTCTTAGTTTTTGTATTGGTTTAGGGATTTTTTTTGTTTCTTTTATAAAAATCATTATTTCCAGGAAGTATTTAATTATAGCAGAAATATGCACAAATACTTTTATTTAGTCAGAACAGGATCCAATACTATATCACAAAAATTTCCTCTGTAAAAATGTAAAAATTTGATTACATTTTACAGACAATACAGTTTCATATCCTGCTTAAATGTTCATTTTCTATTTGTTCAAAACAAACACTGTAAATTGGGTTTCGCACAATCCCAACAAAGGAACTAACATTTGCCTCTCAGAAGGGCTAAAAGTGCTTTGAGGATGCCTGTTTTATGTGTATGTGTGTGTGTGTGTATGTGTGTGTGTGTGTATGTGTGTGTGTATATATATATATGTATTTTCTATGGATCCTTCAAATAACAATTATTTTATATATCAGTGTAAAATAATAATTTAAAAGATCTGAACAAGAAAGAAAACCCAAAACTTAACCTCTGCCATGTCTGCATTTCAATAAATAACTAAAAATATCAATACAGTATTGTGAAATGAAATATTGCGATACACTGCACAGGTGATATTTTCTTACAGAACAGTTTCTGTGTGAACCAGTCAAATTTGCTGCTGAATTTGACAGAGGTGTTGTTGTGAGTGTTTGTTCTGTGAAACTGGGAGGAAGTTTGTTTCCTGAACGTCCACCATGTCCCTGCTTTTGTGTTAAAGCATCATTCCAGTGGTTTTCTCTCCTTTCGTCCCTGCCTGCTCTTGGTCTGGACGCAGGATTTGTCCACATTGTCATCGTCCAAACGTGGCAGAATGTGGAGCATTGATCTATGCACAGCCTTTACAGACCACATTCAGAAAAGGATGGGTTTTGTTACCCTCGAAGCTGAGGCAAGGGCTAATGTTTTTGGTTGTTTTTTGTTTTGTTTTTGTTTTCTGTTTGTCTGTCAAAGGTCAAGGTCACCAAAAATGTGTTTTCACAATGATGAAAGATCGGGTAAATCTGGAACTTCATTTTCATTCCCATGTACTCAGTTTTGCATATAGTTTATTTTTGCTCCCACTGTTGATGTTCATTGATGTCAGAACCTTGAAGGACAAATTTTCTAGGTCAAAGGTCAAGGTCACCATAAAGATAAATATTTTATTTTGGATATAATTTTAGAACTATTCATCTTACAGTCTTCCAATGAGAACCAATGTGATGTTTAATTCTGCATCTTGTGTGTATAGATTTTGACCTATTGTTGACCCAAGAGGTCAAGGGTCACGTGATCAATACCTAAAAATCTAAAATAGATTGCAACAATAAAACCAATGGAGATATATATTTAGTTACTATTATTAACAGATATGAAACCTAGCATAGGCTTTAAAATGGTGTCATCACATTTAACCTTGAGAGACACACAGGCTGTGTCCTACGATCGGGTCTTAAAGGCCCAGATTCCAAAGTTCAGTTCCAAAGACTCAAATGAATATCAATGAATGTCTTTAAATATTCTGTTGGACGTTGGAGCCGTGGGCCTGGTTTTTAGCCCACACCAGTAACATCAGAACAATAACAAGAAAATATGTTCAAACAATGTCTGTACTTAATGAGACCATTATTTTGTTTGTGTTTTAAAACTGGTTCCATCTGGTTCTGAATGGTCTGATAAAAGCTCTGAATATGTCAGTGATCCAGCTCCTGTTGTATCTAGAACCTGGTGGATATGTTTCACTTCTATTTGTTCTTCTGGTTCTTGTCTTCTCCTTGTGTTGTGGACTGTACTGGTCCAGTAGCCTCAGGTCTGGGTGGACTAAGATGGACTGACTTGGACTAAGGTGGACTAACGTGGACTAAGGTGGACTTATGTGGACTAATATGGATTTAGGTGGACTAACATGGACTAAGGTAGACTAACATGGACTAAGGTAGACTAACATGGACTAAGGTGGACTAATGTGGAGGCTGTGTGTCTGTTTTGTGGCAGACGTGGGCTACCCAACATCGCGTGCGGTGCCGGAGGAGGAGAAGGTTTTCAGCGAGGAGCTTCTGCAGGACGTGGTCAGGAGCATCCAGAGGAACGACCTGAACCGACCCATGGCTCAGCTGCTGCAGCTGCAGGCGCATGCACTGGGGGTCAAGAGGCAAAGGTCAGGAGGTCAATCCTAGTGCTAACTCCAACACAAACCCTAACCCAATAGAACTGGGGTTGAAACTATTGGATATTTTTGTCTTGTTTCTTCATCATCTCTGTTTCAGATGTTTGTTTGTTTGTTTCAGATGTTTATGTTTGTTTGTTTCAGGAGTCTGTACAGAGACATCCTGTTTCTGGCTCTAGTAGCATTGGGAAAAGACAACATCGACATTGGTGAGTTGATGTTTCCTGTTAGTGTTAGTCCAGTGTCTGTACGATGTTTACATGTTTTCATATTTTCTCTTCTCGTCTCCGTCAGATGCCTTCGATCGGGAGTATAAACTGGCATACGACCGCCTGACGCCGAACCTGGTCAAACTGACCCACAACTGTGACCGTCCTCCCAGTACAGGGGTCATGGAATGTCGCAGGACGTTTGGAGAGCCTTACCTGTAAGCCCCACCCCCTTCGCACCAAAGTCTCCACTTTAAGATGAGCTCAGGAAACTGGACGTGGCGCCAGCGAGGGGGCGGGGCCACGTTGGCTGCCCCATTTACAGAGGCTGTGAAAAACCCAGCCCACACTGATCCAACAAACACCACACGAAGATGAAGATCAGCAATATATCAAGTGTTCTTTTTTTTTCCAAAGCTCAGCTGGATTTGTGTCCGGTGTGTCCCCTGTGCGTTTGTGTCCTCTGTCCTTTTCAGTTCCAGTCTTTATCATTGTACTTTTACAGTTTGCACAAAGAAAAACTCAGACTTTTAGATTCAGAGAACAGTTTACCATGGATTAACCAGTAAAGTGTTTCACCCAAATAAGTTTCTATCTTATTTAACCAGATTTATCTCCATTTATTACAATATTAAACTATATATTTAGCATTTTTCCTGTTTCATTTCCAACATTTAATTTGGATGTTCATGAAAACTCAGTAAGTAAAAAGGTTATTTTATCAAAGCAGGCAAAACTGAGGAAAAGATGACTTTTATTGTAAATGTTGTCACTAACTGAACATAAACCCAGTGTGTCCATCCACTGTCATGGGTTTTACTAGTGAATCAATGTTGTAGATGATGAAGGTGTTTCCATGGTAACTCCAGAGCCTCTGAACATCCAAATATAGTCATATCTGATGACCATGAAAAGATGAAGAACTGTATTTTCCAACAATTGTTGACATGGATTGATGGAATTAGTGGATCAACAGGTATTAACCAGTTTATATCTGTGGATGTTTGGCTTTTTATAGTTAAAAAACAACAACAACAAATATCCAGTTCTTCTTTTCGGACCTGTATCTTTTGTTGATTCTTATGTTGCACATTTGATCATCTCAGCATCTCCTTGTTCTATCAGCGTCTTCGAGAACCCAAAACTGATGATGACGCCATGTGTTTGTAGATTCAAAGAAAAAGCCTTTAGTTGTTTTTTTTTAGTTTGATCAGAATTTCACCAAAGGACGATTGTGGTTGTGTCAAACATCATCCATCGCATTGGGAGGACGTTGGCGTTAAGATTTACTTCTTTTTTTTTCTCCGCCGACGAACACGATGTCTGCAGGAAAATCCCCACTTGTCAGACGTGGGACGGTTTGAAGATGCACTTTGAGGCTGTGGTGGACGGAGGAGGCGGACATTCAGAACGGGTTTGTAAATGTGTAGCTTTAATGTTTGTGTGAATGAGCCTCGTCTGCTCATGCTCAGACATAACCAGCCTGTGTTGTGTGTTCTGTTTAGTTGAAGGTTTAGTTTTTTGGTTTGTTTTTTTTATTATTATGGGTGTTATTGTGACTTTTGGATGGTTGAAGGAGGACCTCTAATCCAAATGCTAAGGTCCCATGAATGTCAACCATGTTAAAGATTCAACTGGATAGTATGCCAAGACTGTGACGTCAACTCATCTGTGGATTTCAGAGTGTTTAAAGATGTACAAACAAATGCTTTTAAGAATGGGGGGGGGCATGTACATTTGTGGATATGACATTTTTTTAACAGTTTGGTCCTTTGACAAGTGAAGGATGTGTTCAGCCACTGGGTCTACAGGACTGTTCGACTGTAAATAAAACCACTGACACCAAACACACACTGGATGGTTCTGTTTATTCATGAAACTACAGATGGATTCTGTTTGGGGGTGGGGGGGACTCAAACATCTGCATTTGAAAACCAGGAACAATAACAATCCAACAAAGAACAAATTCAAATGTATTTATGAATGTATGTATTTATGTTAGTATTTATGAGATTGCTTATAGTTTAGTTTGATGAAAAATCTATTCAAAAGGTGTTGTTTTATAAATTGATCATTTTTAAGGTTTTTGATCGATGATCAAAAAATGTGTATAGTTAGATTTTTTAATGGTCGTTGATGAAACATGAAAACAAAATTGGACAGAATAATATGATGAGCAGGGGGTTAGTGTTAGCATTGAGGTGAGGGTGTGAGATAAGGTTAAGGATAGAGATGGAGATGGGGTTATTAACACATTTCTGTAAAAATAAAAAAATATATAATGTGTGTGTGTGTTTAAACAAAAATGTAAATCATTTTGAATTAAATAAACAGGATGTGGAAGTGGTTGATGTGAGTCCACGGCTCCACCTCCAGTTGCTTCCATTAACCTGTTCTGCCTCCACATCATCATCCTTTAACATCTGGAAAACGGAGACGAAGAGCACCACTAAAGCTAAGGCTAAAGCTAGCCTTTTTATTAGCTCCGCCAAGGAGGTTATGTTTTCACTGGATTTTGTTAACCCTGAGGTTATGTTGCTTTAACCGTTTGTCTGTTTGTCTGTCTGTCTGCGATCTTGTCAAATCATGAATCAGACATTATCACAGATAATCATGACGACACGAAAATTAAATATGGCGTCAGACCGGAAGTCATGAGTTGTTTCGAAATTCGCTCTGTTTCATACTTGTATCCGTATTCCTGTAGATGCCAAATTTCAAGAAATTGCGAATCTAGCATGAGAACAGAGGAAATGTATGAGCGCGTGCTCACACACACACACACACACACACACGCAGGCAAACCATTAAAGCAACATAACTTCACGAATCGGATTCGCAAATACCTAGAATCAGAAAGAGTTTTATTGCCATTGTTCGTATAGTACACATGTAGTATACAACTAGGAATTTGTCTCGGTGTAACGCTGCAACATATAGTAGTATAAATCCACGCGGAGTGTGTTAACTTTGCAAATTATATGAAATCGGTGATCTTGTCAAAGCACGAATACATCGCGATGACGCATTGTTAAAACACATGCACACACGCACATGTTAAAACACCAATACATTTTGAAAATGACAAATATCTGCTGTGACGACTTCAACATGTCGTCAGACCGGAAGTAGTGAGTAGATTCGGCTGAAACTCTATCAGTTTCATCCTTGTATGCGTCTTCTTCTATATGCCAAATTTCAGTCAAGAATTGGCGACGCTAGAGTGAGAACAGAGGAAATGTGCACACACAGACAAACCGTTAATGAAACGGAACTTCGCGAATGTCTTATTAAATTAAACCGTTAAAGCAAATTTACATTGTGGTAACTAGAGAATACATTTTAAAGTGATTCAGAATCCAGGATCTCTTTCGGATCACCACTAACAAAATGTAATCATTTGTTCCTTGTGACACTCCCAACACACCCTGAAAATGTCATCAAAATCCGTCCATAAAGTTATCTTGACCCCGCCCCTCCGCATCACCCCTCTCCCCATTACCAACATACCCTGAACATTTCATCAAGATCCATCCATAACTTTTTGAGTTATCTTGCTAACTAACAGGCAAATAAAGTAACTCCAGGTAATAAGGAATATAAAATTAATAGAAACAAGGAATGAGGTTTGAAAGAGGAAAATCTTTATAACTACTAATCTGTGTCATTCCTGTCTTTGACTTCCATCTAGTGGACGTTTGTAGGTATTGCATTTAAAGGGTTGACTGAATATTTAAAAGAACAACAAGGTATGATTGATAGTGTTGATTAAATTTCAACCAATTTATTTTAATGTATACTACTACAATTTTGCAAGATTAATTAAATCATTAATACGAACAATACAGTTAATCAAAAGTCAGGTATTTAAAGATTGTTTGAATTTACGTTTGTGGGAAACATGTCAGACAATAAAAATGATAGATCAGGTCACACCACATACATTGCATATTTAATACAACTTCCCACAAATATGAAAGTTTATGAACAGGCACTCAAAATAACCTATCCAATTATGCATTCATTATTTTTATATTTTAAGTTATTAAAAAGACATTTTACCTGTCACTTTGAATTAATTTATGTAGATTAAGAATATGAAACTGAAATTGGAGATGATCAATCAACCATAACAGAGATATTAACACTATTGTTATAGTTATTCTATGCAACCAAAGGAAGACATTATTCATTTGTAATTTTTTTTTTTTTTACTTTTGAATTTTTTTAGGACACACTGTCACTGCAGGGCTTGTGTGTGTTTCCCTCCCACACAGACTCTGCACACTTGTGGAAAAATGTCAATATATCATAGAAAAAAAACCTTAAAATATAACATATTCTGTATTTGAATATTACATTACAATGTATCTTTAAAATAATTGGGTTTTTTGTTTTAGATTGGTGTAAACACATCTCCTCTATATGCACGTCATATTAAATGTAATATATTAATAATTTAACTAAAAACAATCCAGAAAAAGCTAAGACAAAGAAATCCAAACAAACCCCTTTAACTCTTCCTGTTTCAGTCCAGTCCTTCTCTGACCCCTGGTGGTTAACTGCTGTAATGGCACCTCAAAAGGCTTTTTTTTTTATTCATTCATTTATTTATTTATTTATTAATGTATTTATTTAAATAAAGTATTTTACTTGTAGACCAGTGTTATATTGTTCATTGAACATACCACTGGAGTTTAGATGTGATGGTGAAGACATTAGTTTAATAGAATAATCTTCAATTACATGAAGAAATAATTAAGAGGAATAATAATTACATTTTTCATCAAAGCCTGAACATTGATTTCTAACCTTACTTCCACCACATTTACTGTCCACAGTGTGTTACTGACCTCAACAGTTTTATTTATTCACCCATTTCATTCATTCCTGAACCCTAAAGACATTCGTCATAAAGTCTCGTTACCTCTGCCAAGGCGGTATTCAATTCAGGTCTGTCTGTCGGCAGGATTATGCAAAAAGTTCTTTTGATTCAACTTTCAGGAATGATAGATAATGGGTCAAAAAAGAACCCATTAGATTTTGAGCAATGAAGGTCAAAGGTCAAGGTCACACTAAAGGTCCAAATCTAAAACACATTAGTGGTAATATCTCAAGATTCAGACAAGATAAAAACTGTTTTGTTTTTTTTTTCATTCACATTGTCTCACCTTCAGACATCAGATGGGTCAACACTGGGGGTGTGACGAGATCTCATGAGATATAGTTTGGGGAGATTTCTCATGCGTTAAACTTATGTCCTGCAAGATTTGTTATCCAGCAAGCAGCCCCCGCCATTTTGACTTCCTGGCAGAAATTATAAATGGCAAGAGAGTAACTGATAAGACACGGACAATATACAGACTGTGACGGTGCGACATGAAGCACTCCCTCATTTCCTGCCCCAGCATGCTTTCTCTCTCTCTTTCTCTCTCTCTCTCTCTACGTCAGGAGTGTGTGAAGTGTGGCTCTCCTGTGACACAGTGTTTGAACTGGACATTATTTGGACCTCACTACCCAGCTGTTTCCCCATGTTGTGGGTGGCCGGTGTGCACCCCCAGTCACAAACATTGGGGCCGTACATCGCGACTAATACGAGCACAATGCAGAGACATTTCCAGCAGCATCACAGCTCAGTACTCAAACCAACAACTGCACCTGTGAAGAAAACACCAACAAATAACACAACACTGACAAACACATTCACACTTTAACTTCCACAGTCAAGAGCCACATTTGATTTTGAAAAAAATGAGAAATAGGCAATATAATATTTGTTTTATTTCAGTTTCACTTTGTAGAGGAAGAAGTGACATGTCAGTGACAGACTTGGTCAGGCTCTGTTTGCACTATTTTCAGTCTGTATTGGCAGAAGAACTTTTTGTTTTGCACATATTGTCTGCACTTGAAAAAATGAGAAATATATCATTTTATTTATTTTATTTTAAATTTTATAACATTTTATTTTAGTTTAAATTTGTAGAGGAATAAATTCATTAAGAAGTTCATTAAAAGTTAACACAGAGTTATACAATCCATGTGCAACTCAGTTATATAAAAGTTTCTCCATTTATATAATTTCTAATTTCATTTTCTTAAAGTGTCATCTCAATATCATAAACCCAATCTCGTGTCTCGTCTCATGAGATGAGTGTCTCATCACATCCCTAGTCAACACCTATGGCTTCATCATGTCATGGTTTGACGTCATATCAAGCCTTGGTGGAGGTCTGCTGTCTCTGTCTAGTTTGGTTTTGTCTCACATTTGTTTTGAAACATGGGATTGTAATAATTAATTAAACATCTTGAATTATTTAGTGATACCACAGTAAAGGACAAACGCGTTGACCACATATTTTTCAGTGGCGAAATAAATAATTCAATAATAATGAGGATGTGTCATCTATGATCCTGTTGGTGTAAATTATGTTCCTGAAAACACCACAGATGTCAGTGCGTCTCTTCTAAACACCGTGTTCTGGTCCAGTGTTTGTGAACATGAAGCCTGGCCCATGTTCCAAAATGACTCCAGAGAGTGGGGGTGGGGGTGGGGGCTTATTGGTGGTTGGTTGGGTTATGAAATCAACAACAGCCCTCCAGAGCAGGACAATGCCTCAGTTGTTCAACACCAGTTGTTTCTTGTTCAGATTTGTCCAACGTCTGCAGAACACATGACGTTCACCTCTGCCGGTTCCTCACCTCCATCCAATTACACCGAGGAGATCCTAGAAATCTGAAAAGTACAGAATGAACAACTATCTATGGCACAGGTGTCAAACTCTTTAGTTCAGGAAGTCATATTTTATAAAACAGGCCAGATCAGTAACATAATATAGTGGTGCCAAGAAAAACAAACCCCGCCTTCTCCCTCAAAACATGAGACTATGGGTTTGACCTTTCAAGTTTGCTCAAGGTCAAAGGTTATGATGCCATTGAAAGCCCAGGTCAGATTTCCTATCTGTCAATAATAGTAACCGTCTCCATCTTCACTCATTTTTCTGTTACCGACCATTTTAGTTTTTAACATATTGACCATGTGACCAGTGGGTCAACAATACGTCAAAATCTATAAACACAAGACGCAGACTTGACAGACCAGCATTTTGGTGCTCATTGGAAGTCGGTAAAATGAATACTTCAGAAGTCTCATCTTGTCATCTGAACCCACTTTATCCTCATTAGGGTCATGGGGGTCACTGGGGGCCTAATCCAGCTACAATGGGTGAAGGCGGGGTCAGAGGTCACCCTGTATAAGTCTTCAGTTCATCTCAGAGCTGAACATATATAGACAAACAATCACTGTCACATTCACACCTATGGGTGATTTAGATTAACCAGTTAACCAGTTAACCTATCAGTGCATGTGTTTGGATGGTGGGAGGAAACTGGAGTACCTGGAGAAAACCCACGCAGACACGAGGAGAACATGTAAACTCCAAACAGAAAGGTAAAGGTGTGGGAATAGAACCAGGAACCTTCTGTCTGTAACCACTGTGCCATCCTCACTTCAAAAGTTATATCCAAAATAAAAATGTTTAACTTTGTGACCTTGACCTTTGACCTAGAGAATTTGTCTTAGGTTCTGATGCCACATCAACAATGATAGCAAAAAGAAACCATCTGCAAAAATGAGTATACAGGAATGACATAGACATTCCTGATGTACACTGTCTCTGATCTGATCTGTGAAACCACATTTTTTGGTGACCTTGACCTTTGACATACGTTGAAATGGGATCTATTCAATAATAACGTCAATGCCAAAGTGTTCTGTGTTTGTGATGAAAAAACTACAAATCTATAAAGAAAATGGTTGCATCTAGGAACTGTACCTTTAACACTAGAACAAATATGAACAACCTGAAAATTATTTTTTTTTAAAGTGTAATTAGGCTTTAGTTTATCAGTTATGCATGTGCATCAAAACCTATAGGTCACATCTATAAATATAAATAAATATATATATAACTATCTATTTTTTAACATACAGAAATAGTTTTCATTATTTATAGATATTCATATGATAGTATTTTACTGGTCTGATATATTTTAACTTTCTTCATTGTTAAAATCTCATGTGTAATTTTTACATTTCTGTTTTTTTCTGCAATATATTGAAGTTAAACATATTCAAGTGTTCTTATAGTGTTTCTGTGGTTCAACGGATAAAGTTCATGAACAAACCTGCTGTTGTAAATGTCTGTTCTGAACCCTTCACTTCATCTGGTTTGTGATAAAACTTTACCACAGAAATAATAAATACATGGTTTATGTCAGTTTGTTTTCTTGAGCAACATCTGTGGAGACTTAAGCCCCGCCCCTTTTATGGACTACATCCAACAATGAGACACAAAACTATTTCAGTCATGTCGCAATTAAACATACAATGTTTGTCAATTTAATGAGTAATTTTACAAATAATAATAGTAAAATAATAATAGTTTGTGGAAAAAGGTCTTTGTTAAACAGGTCAGTACACACACACACATACACACACATATACACACACACATACACACACATACACACACATATACACACACACACACACACACACACGACACATTTCATATAGTTCTTCCAGATTGAGACCATCATGTACCCCAACCCTAACCCTAAGGGGGGACACTTCAGTCCCACCAGTACTAACACTGGTTTCAGCCCAGTTCACTTTGTCTGTACTTATTATTTCTAATGAGTCTGTTCATCACTATTCACCAAGTGTTTCTTGAGCCACGCCCCTCTGGGGGAGGGGCTACTGTTTCAGTTGTAATCAGCAGAGGCTCAATGACAACAGGGTCTGTAGTGGATCATCTGTGACCTGTGACCTCCCCCTTACTGCACCATTAGTCCTGGTTATTCTACAGTCTGTTCTTCTACTGGGGTTTTAGTTTTTCTTTGGCTCTACAAACAAATAATCCATTTCCTTCATCTGCTGTTTATTAAACTAGTGTTACTTTTCATATTCAGCTTATTCTGTACAGTCCTGTTAGAACACCTTGTTGTGATACTGAACTTTATAAATACAATAACATTCACCAGGTTAAGGTTCAGTTCATGTGATCAGCACCATTGGGAAATCCTGTCATTGTTGGTAAATCCAGACCCACCTTCTAACCAGAGGGGGTAGAGAACATGTTCCAACAGATGGATTCATGCTAAACCTCTTCATTTGACTACAACCTCGAACACACCCTCATTCAGGGACCACAAGTGTTGAAGGAACAGCAGCGATCACACCTGCAGGGTTAGAGATGGAAGGAACTGTTCTGTTTACACAACTAAAGCTCTGAGGTAGATTTAACTGTCCATATGTGGGGACTGTTTTGGGAACCAGTATTTGAATAGAAATTTGTTATACTACCCCCCAAGGGGAGGCAAGGAGAATCGTTTTTGGTTTATTAAGTTATGTTGATTTAATTCTTTGTCTGTTTGTGTGTGCGTGTATATTTCCTCGTTCTCGTGCCACCAATTCTTGACAGATCGTTCTGAAATTTGTCATGTACAAGGAGACGGGTACAAGGATGAAACAGACCAAGTTCCAACCGAAACAACTCACTACTTCCGATCTGACGCCATATTGAATTTTCGCATCAAGGTCACAGCAGAGATTTGCAGTTTTCAACATGTATTGATTTAACACATTAATGACTGATAATTATGTATTTGTGATTTGACAAGATCGCAGATTTCATTCGATTCGTGAAGTTACCACACTCCGCTTGGGGTTTTCAGTTATTTTGTCAGAAACTTTAACCAAAAACTACTGGAACATGTTCAGGAAAGGTGTGAAGTAGTCAGTAATATATCCCATTAAATTTTGGTGAATGTAGGTCAAAGTTCAAGGTCACAAAACTGTGTTTTCACAAAGGTCAGAGACAAGCACACTGAGTATACAAGAATGGAAAGGAAATTCCTGATTTGCCCGCTTTTTGCTCTCACTGTTGATGAAATTTTAATACCCCAGGTCAAAGGTCACAAAGGTTCAAATTCAATTTGGGATATAACTTTTGAACTATTCATCTCACACACTTCCAATGAGCACCAACATGATGGTCTTTCAATTCTGCATCTTGTGTGTACTACTGTTGACCCAAGACGTCAGGGGGGTCAATACCTAAAACGCTAAAATGGACTATAAACGAAAAAACTGAGCCTTAGTTCGACCTTGAATGACTTTAAAATGTCAAAATCAAGGTCAGATTATTTAAATGGACGTAACTCCAAAAAGACAGTGATAAGTACTCAGTTACTATTCTGGGCAAATAGGGAACTACATGTAGGCTTCAAAATTGCATCATGACCTTTGACCTTGAAAGATCAAACTCATAGTTTTATGTTTTGAGAGGGAGATGTCCATTAGCAGCTGAAATATTTGTGTGTGTGTGTGTGTGTGTGTGTGGGGGGGGTTGTGCCTGCTCCTACTTGTTTATCTTCTGTTTTCAGTGTTGTATTTGAACTTGCTCCAAAAACACCACAAAAGAATTTATTATATTTTTACCCCATTTTATTTGTTTTTAAATAGAAAACCTTTCGCAGTTGGACAGAGTTTAAAGAACAAAAATGACCAAAAAAACCCAAAAGTTCAAGAATGACAGCATCGATCACATTCATCCTTCGATCTTAAATATCAAGCACTGACATGGTTTTTGCTGAAGGTGGAGCAGTAAAATCTGATGTAGCGCTACAACACCTGAGGCACCGAAGACGGGGGGGAAGAGCAAACCGGGCCTGAGACGCAGAACCAGACCCGTCACAGCTCCATGGAACCAGCAGTGAAGCCACGGCACCGCTCGCTCCGTTTGACCACCGAAAAAAAAAGAGAACGTTACGAAAGACTGAGACCGAAACGTGTGAAAGGAGTGTAATTGAAGCCAGAGTGGTGGATGGAGCTACAGTGAAACAACCACACACATTCAAAGCTAATGACACACCCATATATCGGCCGGCCGATACATTGGGCCGGTATTTACATTTTTTACTTGTAGTGATATTGGCTTGTTGTGTTGGTCGATAGGTTCTTTTTTCCCTGCCATGATTTACAGACAGGTGAAGGAAAAAGAAAGGGGCAAAAAGGAGAGAAAAACAAAGGAAACAAGGAAAACAGGAGAGAGTAACAGACAAAAAGGGAAAAAGAGGAGGGGGAGAAAACAAAAAAGGAAAGAAAAAAATGGAAAAAGAGGCAAAAAAGAGAGAAAAATGAAAAGAAAAATATAGAAAAAATGTGAAAAAGGAGGAGAGAACAAAATGAGAAAGGAAAACAGACGAGAAATGGGAAATTTAAAAAAAAAAGGGGGGGGTGTATAAAAAAGGAAAAAAATAGTCATTAGTTTAGCGGTCACTATTTTTATATTTTCTAATTGTAAAATAAAGTAGATTTTCTTACATTTGTTTTCATTTGACAGAGAAAAAAAACATCAGTTCTGAATATCGGCAGCCTGTATCTGTCATGGACTAAGGCTGATGGAGAAAAAAACTAAAATAAAAATCAGTATCGGCTCCATAAAATCCATATCGGTCAATCACTAGTTCACACGCAAACACACCTAACATATGGTATCTACCACAGATTGTGCAAAAACTCTTTGGTGATAATGAGTTTAAAAGAATAATAAGAAAAAATAAAACACTATCCTGCAGCTGACATGGTTATACAATCTTTCCATTATACATATTAAAACAATCAGAGTAGAAAATGGAGTGTATTTCATTCTAATTCAATAAATTAGACAGGAAAAAAGATGAATTGCAGATATCAAATCCAGCAGTTGGGTTCACAGAAATAAATCATAAGTGAAAATAATATAAACCCTGGAGAAACAGTAACAGTGTTATGTCAAAAGCAACAAAAAAACAAAACAGTAAATTAAAGGAATCAAATAAATGGCCCTTAGTAATAATCATTTAAGATCGCTGTGATTTGAGTTTTCAACAATGAAACGTTCAGATTCAGTCTGTTGTAAACATTCACAAAGAAAAGTTGAGTTGTATTTGGAGCGCTGAGGACAACACCGCACAAGTACGATTTAAAGACCGCCGGCGCATACGTCACTGAGGCGCACCAGAAGAACTGCAGAACCTCCTGCAAACACCGCACATGTATGATTTAAGGACCGCTGGCGCATACGTCACTGAGGCGCGCCGGAATAACCAAAGAACCTCCTCTGCTACAATTCAGTACCTCTGCACCAGAATAACTGAAGAACCTCCTGCGAACGCCACACAGGTACTATTTAAGGACCACCGGCGCATACGTCACTAGAATAACTCAAGAACCTCATCCACTACAACCCAGTACCTCCGCACCGGACCAAAGGCGTTGTTGAATTGTTCATCAAGGCGTTTTTGTACATTTTATTTTTAAAAAAGACATTTTCAAAATATATCCATGTGCAGTCTCTCATTTCAGTAAAAAATAAATTAGGTAGCGAAAACACCACTAAGAGAAGAATGTGAGTCCAGACCAGCTCCAGGTTGGACTTTACGACAGTCTGCGGTACAGCGTTTCTCACGCCGTCCTGATGGAGCCGTTATTGCTGGCCAACCTCCTGAAGCTGTGGTCGTTCTTCTCCAGCCAGAGCTCTGCCAGCTGTTGGGTGGAGCCGTGCGACGAGGCTTTGGAGCCCAGGCACATCTTATATTGCTTTGCCTCTAGGTTGGGGTCACATATAACTGGGTGGTGGACGTGCACTATCCCTGTGTCTGTGCTTCTGAACAATTTAATCCCTGACTGGACAAATTTATTAAAGAGGTCAACATCCTCTAACCCCCAGCCCTGTATCGAAGTGTCAAAGCCTCCTGCTCGAACCAAGTCGCCTTTGTAGACGCAGACGATCCCAAAACCGTAGTTCCTCCACAGGCCCGTCTTGGACGTGAAGACGTAGTGGTTGTTGCTTGGGACTTTCCCAGCGTATACCACCTTGGGATCGTATTGACTGAAGATGATGGGAAAGTAGGTCTGCTCTCCGAGGGCAGTATTGGCCCGACATCGCTTAAGGAAATCACCAGTAAAGAGCAGATCCACGTCACAGTAGAAAAGCAGAGAGTCATTGGAGAAGTGTGATGAGCCCACTTCCAGAGCCAGAGCTCTGGAGAAAGACCCCACCACGGGCTTGATCTCCATTTCTGCTCGGGGATACTTCATGTGATAGTCCCTCATGAGGTCCACCTGCTTGACCCGCTCAGTGTTATTATCGGTGTTAAAAAGCAAAATCAATAGTTTGACGTTCTGGTTGGGGATCAGACAGACGCGTTCAAAGTTCACCATGAAGCGTACAAAGATGTCATAGCGTCCAGACAAAGGTACAAGGATGTTGACCTTTTTCTCCTTTGTTTCCCTTTGGTCCTGGCCAGATGTGGCGAGTTTGAAAGGCACCAACATCTTTAGGGAATTGGACAGAAATGAAAGGGAGTCAGAATCTTTATTGATGTGGCTGGCGAGGGCTCGAGCATCCATTTCTTCCTCCTCTCTGAACTGGATCTGGCTGAAAGTCTGTTGTAAGTAGGCATGCCTCCTCACAGGAACTGTCATTGTCTTTCCTTTATGCTTCTTGTAGAGGAGCAACAGATCCAGGACATACTCGGCCCCGTAAAGGGGACTAACCCTTCGGTACCCATACTGTATTTCTTTGAAATCAATAACCCGCCCTCGTGTTTTGGCGTTGGCGTTGATCATCTCCATCACTTGCATGATGATGTCGTCCAAGGCTTGTCTCTGGGACGAGTCCATGCCACGGCGGGGCGGCTGACCGTCCGATGATGAGAACAGATACTTTCCTGTCAAGAACTCCCACTCCAGGACTTCCTCTCTCTGCCGGGGATGGAAACGCATGAAGGAGGGCGGCGTTCCAAGTTGGAGGTCTTCTCGGCTGGGTTCAGCTGCTCCGTAGCGCCACATCTGGACAATCTCACGATGAAGCTGAATGGTCCGATAACGCAGATCTGCGATCTTGCGGCTGAGCATGTAACTGTGGAGGCGATACTGGTATGGGGGGTTCTTGTTGGGGTGGAGGGTGATGGCGCGATGGATCTTGCTGTTATGGAGATCTCTGATGTAGCCTTTTTTATTTGGTTCATAGTTCTCATAGAACAGCTGCTGCATCTGCAGACAGAAGACAAGGAGGCTGTGTTAGAGATCACATGATATTAAAGGGTTGTTACACATTACATTAAAACTCAAACCATGCCTACATTTATAGTCAACAGAGAAACATGGTGAAACCTGATGCAGATTGTTGGGTTTTTCTACATTAAACCAGATCTAGCCTGATCAAACACTGCAGACGTTTTTCATAAACAAGTGTTTATCTACAGGGTTCAGGCAAACAGAGAGATATTTAGCTGATATTTTTTACCACCCCTCAGTAAAAAAGGGAAGTGAAGGGTTAAACATGCAAAGTGGTCCAGAAGAGATCCCACTAAATATTGGTGAACGTAGGTCAAAGTCACCAAAAATATATTTTTACTATGATAAGAGAAAGGGCAAATTGAGTAAAACGTTTGCAAGGGGTGGGGTTTGCTGTGCCTGGCACCACTTGTTTTGTGTCGCGTCAGTGCTTTGGTGTCCTAATCCTTAGTGAGTATCAGGGTTCAGGTTCAGATTGAGGTTAGACTTGGCAACTCTGTGCTCTTCATTTAATAACTGCTGTTTCCACTAATGGAAGTCACCTTCTAAATGGAAGAGAGGAAGCCCATTTTAGACACTGCAGAAGAAGAGCCACTCCCTCTTTAGATACAAACAACTTTAAGGGAGAAATATCCCAATTATATAGTAACGGGAAAAAGTTAACACCACAATTAGCTTCCAATTCTGCTGTTGCATCGACCTAAAACTTCTTAAATCTTAGACTAAACATTGAAGGCAGATGAACTGACACCTGTTCAGACTGATATTCGTTCTGCGACCATGCACAGCATTAGTATTCACAAAACTACCGTTGATCAAATTACAGCCAGTTCAAAGTATATACACTGAGGTGGTTCATTCCAGCAGGAGCTCAGCTGGTTTTAAGGGTTTACCATTACCCTGAACTGAATCAGGATGTCTCATTGAAGCCCTGCAGGAGCTGCTTCTCCTCCCTAAAGGTCTTGTGAGATGCCTCTGGCACAAAGCCAGAGGCCTGAAGCCAAGATCTCCATCCAAGCTCCATCCTGTCCTCTGTGGACAGAGGACAGGATGGAGCACATAAACCATAAGCGAGTTCACCAAAACAGTTCAGCTACAAACACCAAACGGAGACATCATCACCTTCAGGTATTCAGTGGAATTCAACTCAAACTATATTCAAATTAAACTAACAGCTGCTCCTTGAAACAACATCAAAGTGGTGCTTGGAGCTAAATATGTCCAATGCTAGCGGCGTGTTCTGGATAGGGTTAGGTGTGTTCCAGGTGTTGGATTTAGGGTTGGGTGTGTTCCAGACGGTTTCCCGCAGTAACACCAGTGGTGATCAGCTGATGCCTAGTTTGTCAGGAAGTTTATGTCCAATTCTAGTCCTTTCCTCCTAATTAGCCAAACCCACCCTGACCTCTGTTTTTGAGGGAACTAGTGTGACTTCTGACTCATTAGTGTGATTCTGTTACAGTCATTACCCTCAGAACACTGCTGGGGGCTAATCACCTGGAACCCCCCCCGACTAAAGCACTGGCAGCTGAAGCCTGGGGAGTTCATTCAGACTCTGCTGTTCTGGAACTGGTTCTAGGGATGTTCCAGGATCCCAATGCCAACTCTGAGCTCTTTACAAACAGACACCAAGAAGAACCAAGAAGATTACATGTGGATTGGCATCTTCCGACAAAACATACAAACCTAGTAAAAACTAAATAATAAGCAGATGTAATACAGCATCATGAAGGGAAACCGCAAACTGTTGATCTGTCTGTGTCCTCTCTCCCTCTCTCTCTCTCCCTCCCTCTCCCTCCCTCATGCTCAGATAAAGCAGCCTTTAACCTGCAGGACAATAGGCAGCGTTGGTCTGTCACAGGCCCATACAAATCTAATTGGAGACGGCATTCTGTTGCTGTAATTGGCTCTTTTCTGTCCAAACCAATTTCATTGACTCAGTGGAACATTTCTCACACCTCCGATGCAGCCTCCAAAACAGGTCCACATCGACATGTGGAGTCTGAGGGTTGACCAGAGCCACTCTATAGGTTACGATACGAGTCAGGGTACAAGTCAGAGTTGGGGTCAGAGTACAGGTCAGAACACATCCATTAGATTTATAGATGTGGATCAGCTGATCATAGAACAGAACCGGACCACTACTCTTGTCTAATCCGTTAATGACTCGAGTATTATATTTATATCATATTTTTTGTTGTGTGTACATGCAAACACTGTCAGAACACTGGACTGATTTTTTGTTTGGTTTGTGTGGTTTCATCATAGAGGAACACACGGTGAAGGTAACGGGCAGACAAATGAGCAGGTGAGAATGCAAGGAAATATTGATAGATTTCTTTTTAAATTGAACAATAGGGATAATGTTATTAATACAATGTGTACAATCATTCAATAGATTTTCATTTCAGGGAGTGACATGTTTTCTTTTAATGTTTGTCACAGGGACTTGAGCCCCATGTCGGGGAAAAGCAATGTATGGCAAAACAGCACTAAAAAACTGACAAGCAGAATCGTCAGTGGTCTGCAGCTGTTTAACCCCCCCCCCCATTGGTCAGCATAAAGTTACGGCCTTGGACTGTATGCTGAGGATTTGTTGTTGCATAGAAACAAATGGACCCATGATGTAAATAAAGTTCACCACCCATCTCAGCTGATCCACTTCCTGTTCTGGTCACGCTTGTACTTAAACCCATGACCATTGGCTCATGTTGACAGTTCACACACACCTGGGGAAATCTAGACGAGGAAACTGGAGGAGAAATTCGATCTCCGTTTCGTTGACAACAAGTACCTGTATTTAACAACCCGCTGCGAGTCACAGGTCTGGTTTTTAGGACAGAGGAACCGTTCCGTTTACCGGCCTCTCAGTTTGATCATTTGAAATGTGTTTTTTTCAAATAAACACCATCAGTATGTGATGGTTTATCCCTTTATTGACTACAGCCCAATACAAACCCAAACAGCTGTGATGATGATGATGCAATGAATTTTCCACTCAGTCGATTAATTGGTTTGGATAGAATAGCAACTGAATTGTCACTTGTTAATGGGAATCTTAATAAATTAAATGAACTGAACTACACCCTCATAGTTCCACCAAAACAAAGTTCAACTTCTCCTTTCACAGTTTGATGAACCATCTTCAATCTCTTCATTTATAATTGAATGGAAATGATCCAGAACCACAATAGAAAACTGAATCCATTGTGGTAGTAGCTCCAGTTGTAAAACTGTCGATGGCCACTTGATGAATTGGTTCCAGAGAACTCTAGTCTTGGCACAAACTCATTTAATCTCATTACAGGTGTTTCACATCATTTTAATGAGTACACAGTTGGGCTGAGTGATATGAACCAAAAATCACATCCCCATATTTTCTTGCAGAATGGCGATACAAGATGTACATCTTGATATATTATTTTTTACATAAAGTAAGAACAAAAATATAGTTCTAGGTCAAATTCACAGATGTCAGCTGCCATAGAGGCACTTTTTGTTGATTGAAAGCAACACAATAACAACATGTACATAGAAAACATAAAAACATAAGTGAATAAGTGTAAATGTAATTAAATTGTTCTGCAACAAAATTATGTAAAAAATGTGTTCTTTTAGAATATGCTTTAAGTCCCAGAACCTATACTTTCACATGCATTGGTGCAAAAATGACCTGATAGAATGAAACTGTAAACTGTAAAACATCTCTTCAATTCACTGGAAAAATCCCAGACTAAAAACAAGTTTTAAAAAAAGTAAAAATCTTAATCTTTAAACCGGTTTTCTGCATATCACTGAGATTTTATTGGTTAAATAAGGGGAAATAAATAAATTAAAAAATGTGTTTGGAATCTCATTAACCGTTTCATGCCTGACATCCACATTTATGGACAGAGCTAAACTGACTTTCCAAAGATTCCAAAGGTAATAATCTCCAGACCACATGGGGGCAGTCTGTACAGTCCCTCAGCAACACAATGAACAGAATAATTATTATTATTTCAGGGACAATGTACAGAGAAAATTAAGCTCACAGAGACAGAGATGTGCTGTACCAGGTTATAGCTATCTGTAGCCACAATGTGGACTGATCTGGGATCTGATAAAGTGAACCTCCTCATACCCAGAATAGGGATGCACAATATAATGAAAATATATTGTTATTGCAATAATAGAGTGCACAATATTCCTATCACAAAGATGTGCAATCATTTAAATGTCAATAACTTTCTGTTTTCCACATCATGGGGTACCGGAGTGGGTTTTTTTCTACCAATCTTAACATAAATGTTTTTCTGTCCAAAAAGCTGAAGTACTGCTACTGCTGCACGTTGAATGTAAGTTTACATGTTACTAATTTGGAAAAGATGTGAATATTTTCAGAGCACAACTTTGGGCAAAGCCTAGGCACTTATATTTAAAGTTTTTATCTATATATATGCAGTATTTACCAAACCAGGCAAACAACAGAATAGTATTTAGTTGAAGCTTGTACAGTGGTACGTTTATTATCAAATACAACCAGGTAATTTACACATTATTGAATGTGAATACTAAATGCTAAATATGTGATTGTGTTTGTAGGTCTACAGTTGCAGCATCTTCAGGTTGTTGAACAGAGTCAGTGGTTGTACTAGTTCAGTATTTGGTCTGAAATTATGACTACTTGAGACTGCATACAAACAACTGGATCATTTTTCTTAGTAGATGAAACTGGCATTTCTTTACTGTGAAAGACAGATATCACAGTATTCTTGTGAGTGCAATGCTTGACACTCATCTTTCAAGTTTTGGTAATATCGTTCAACCCTAATCCTGGATGGATTTATTGTCCACATCTGGACAAGATGTTCACAATTTTATGCAAAAATCCCCAAACTATCCTCCAAAAAGGACATTTAATAAAAACTGTAAAAAATAAATAAAACATTTTTAAAAAATCTGAAAAAAAAGTCATTATATTTCCAATAAATCAGCAATGATTTCATTTAAAAAGACAGAATTTGGACTTCACTGGGTCTCTGGATTTTAAGTCTATTCTTAACAAATCAATGTTTTGTTTTAGTTTTTTTCTTTATTATTCTAAATGGATTTAAAATATACCCCCCCCCCCCCCCCAAACAACTAGATGTTTGTTTGTTTTTTTCAGAATCCATGCACGGAAGGTATATTTTAGGGCTGTCGAAATTAACATGTTTATAAATTTTTATTCAATTAAATGGAACAGTTCACAGTTGTTTTGTTTCAAGTTGTTTTGTTAAAATTGTTGAATGAATGAATATGTTTGGCATTTTTCATCACTTTTTGTTCATTTTTTTCTGGACTGTATTATGTTTGTTTTTTTTTCTCTCCACATTTTTTTGTGTTTCTTGGTGTATTTTTGTGTATTTTGTGGGGAATTTGACTACAAAATAACCCAGAGACAGAACAGTTGACGGACAAAGTGCTTCAATGGAGTTTTCTTGTCACAGAAGAACTTCCAGCTGAAAATACCACATTAACGTGAAGCAATCATTAGTCTTCCGCTAGCACTTCAATGAATGTGTCACCCATTTTATGGCTCATTTTTTGAGTCTGCTTGGTCATGCAAAATGAAATGCAATTAATAGAGTAAATATGTATATTTAATCACGATTTAACAAAATTAATCTAAAGCAACTCTGTAATTATAAAAAATTGTAATCATTTGACAGCCTTAGTTAATATTGTAATACAAATAAGAAGTGGCTATAAGTTAAACTGTGACAGGAGAGAATCAGTGTGAGGAAAAGGCCATCACCTGGATCAGCAGCGTTCAAATGTATCAGTGCATATGAGTCTTATTACTCCAACATGTGAGGAGCACTAATAACAGAGGAATGCAGCCAGTCTTTTGCTTTTGGTGTCCTCTGTGCACTGGACGGGACTGGGCCACGAACAGAGCAGAAAAGGCTCTTTGTTCCTTCAGCTGGTCTCTCCATCCAGATGTCTCCCAGGGAGAGATGGGAGATATGACCACAAGTCCAACACGGGCTAACGCTAACGCTAACCCAACAAAACACTTACACAGTCTGACATATGACAAAACCCAAAACAGAGAGTCTGCATACTTTTAGAGGCAAGTCAAGACTCATAAGCAAGAGTTACAAACGACAAGTGAACACTTATGAAGCAACGCACACAGCTGCAACATTCACAGCAATCGTTGTAAGAGATTTATTCATCCTGACTCATGATTTTCCCACGTTTCTGATACAGGAATAGAGGCCAAACATCCTGTTGGCGTACAGACTAGATTAGCAGCTTTAACTGGAGAGTGTTCTGTCCAACTACAGCTGGAGTCAGAAAAAAATGGAGGTTTACACGGTTCACCAGGATAAATGGCAGGCGTTCCGATCCCAAAACCTAAACCTACCAGGAATTCATGGTTTCATTTGTATTCGTTTGTTCCCTCCTTTAACTATCGACCGAAATAAGAATGATCCCTTCATTTGTGTTCCTGCTTAAATACAAGGTTAAAAATATAAATAAAAGTACAACAGCAGATTAAAGGAACACAATGAAAGGATGGTAAAGTCCAAATAACCGTAAAATTCAGGAGTGCGTGGATGTACCGGTGCATCCTGGTAATGTGCACGATTTGAGATGACACGGTGCCTCACTGAAACTCCATTTACAGTCTTGGTTCAGGTGTCAAACTAATGCTTTTAAGTAAATAGTGTTTAAGGAGAAATGTTAAACTGAAGTTATGAGACATTATAAAACAGATTTGCCAATAGTTTGATTACATCCAGTGCAAGTAGATAGAAAAAACTGTGAAAAAAAGGAACTTCCATTTTTGAGCGATATTAGAGATTTGTATGAAATGTTATGACACCTATAGTTATAATAGTATATTATATAGTAATAAATGTAGTATATAGTTTTCTGTGTTGTGAAAATGGTTCACTTCACATGTTTGTGCCATCATACTATAACACCAGATTGTTTCTGAAATACTTTAAGTGTTTTCCCAAAAACACCTAGGTATTTGCATGCAGTTATTATTATATAACTTTGTTAGTTACTAAATTTAAAATTATTTTTGAGCTTTTCTATTTATTCGAATTTATGAAAATGGTTCATTCAACATGTTTTTTGGTGAAAAACTGTCAAAATTAGATTGTTTTTCCTACTCAGATGTCATGGTTTTTGTTATGTTTTAGGTTTAGTTTGTTAAAACAACATGTCAAATGAAAAAAATAACTACAGTCACACAGATGAGGCTGTGCTGGGAAAAAAACTATACCAAATAAGTTAAGATACACACCTATGTTGATGAGAAATATGAAGGTAAAATCAAAAGTATTCAAAAACAGCTAAAATACATAGACTCCTCAGGGTTAAGTAACCATAAAATGGTCTCCAGTATAAACTGATACCCACAGACATCAGTATCATTACGTTCAATCACTGCATCCTGATTTGAAGTATCTTTAGACTTTTACAGACACGGTGAGGAAACGCTCAATTTGAAAGTGTGTAAATGTCAGCTGATGCAGAACTGTTCATTCAAACTGTTCATAAGAGACACGATGTTCTTCCAAATATACATCCAACATTGTAGATTTTCTGGAGTGTCCCTGAAATGGGCTTTGACCCAGTTTCTGACCCGACAAACAATGGGCCAAACCTGTGCAGGTGTTTGACCAGACTTTTTCTGCTCTCATTTGTTCCACAGCTGTCATCAGTTCCTCACAGATAAACTGAATGTGGAACTGAAGGCTAAGGCAGAAGGAAACACCTTTCTGAACATAAACACTGAGCAGATCTGCAGCTTCAACCTGAGAAACAGGACTTTTCACCAGTGAAACTTACAGCGTAGGTCATTCAAAGTCAATGGAAACCATCCATCGCCCTGGTTCCAGAGCCCGAGACGGACTGAGGAGGGTCAATATAGACCTTTGGGTTTAGGGTCAGGGTCAGACCTCCACATGAGGACAACCCTGGGACAAAAACACACACTAATAAAATTTGTTAGATAAATAAAATGCAAACAGCTGTGAAGGTCAGAGGTCAAAGGTCAGTACCAGCTGGTGCCAAGTCAGCTGAACCATTACAATGAACATGAAGTTCAATATGCAAATTAGGGCTGCATGATATTATGAAAAACTAGCATTGCAATTTTTTTTTAAACCTGCGATATATATTGCAATATGAAAAAAACATACTTTGGAGGATGTAATAGCTGTGTGGTGCCGACATAAATGGTAAAACTTTTCTTTTAAGCAACAAACAAGAAAATCACCGATAATGGAAGACAGTTAACTGTCATGACCTCCGCTCCAGTGACCTTTCCCCCAATCTCCACACTCACCTGGTCCTGCACTGCGCAGCTGCAAGCCGTTCCTAATCGGTGGCTATATAAGCAGTATGGCTTGTAGCTGCCAGTGCAGGACCATTCAGATATGTCACCTCCATAACCCGGACTATCGCTTCCATCTCCCCAATCACCATAACCCGGACACTCATCATCACCACGGACTCTGGCCGTCCACTCCCAGGTTGTGTTTGTCTTGTCTTTATGTTGTAGTTTTGTTATTAAATTATTTTGCCCTTCAGTACTGTGCATTGGAGTCCTCCTGTTCCACCTCACCCCGATCTGTGACAGTTAACAGTGATTTTCTCTTGTTTGTTGCTCATTTTCCAAAGTTATTACCAGCAACTCACTCCAAATTGATTAAGAATGATTGTGATTGGTGGATTGTTGGCTGCAGTGTGTGTCACATACCTTTGAAATTAAAACAGATTGAGTTAATTGACTCAATCTGCTGTGTGACTACTGTGCACACGTACATTACGATGTCGATGTTCAAACGTTATATTGTGCAGCTCTAATGCAAATCTGTTTTAGTGTCAGCAGTAGAATTCAGAATATTCAGATGCTTTTTCTCTCATCAGATCTTCATCTACCGTGAATCATCCAAGATTTTAGTACTGTCTTGTTGAATTAAAAACATTTTTATGTTAAATTAACCATTTCCACACACAACATATGTCTTCAAACAGAAGCTCAGAACCAACCTGAATGAAAAAGCCATGTTCTTTCAAATTAAAACAAATAAATGAATCCACAGTTTTCTGTCAACAGAAGCTTTTCTTTCTGTGATCAAATGTCCTCCTGCCCTCAGCAGCTACGCCACCAAGAACCAAGAGCTCAGAACCCAGAACCTGGAGGTCAGAACCCAGAACCTGGAGGTCAGAACCCAGGGGAAAGTCTGCAAACATAGTCCTGGCTTTAGTTTCCCCACAGAAAACATCACTGACCAATTCCAACCAAAAAGTGTGAGTGACCAGCTGCAGCAGAAAACCCAGAATTCCCTGGGACACAGTCAACAACAAGAACTCAACCCTTTACTCTTCATAGAAAACTGGTTTTGTATGTAGTGTTAAAATGACATGATTCCACAAAAGGCTTTGCGTAGAATCACTGGAACAGTCTAAAACTAAGGACAAAGGACAGATGGGACTGGGGGTAAAAAAAACTGGGATCTCTAAAACATTTTCACTCAGAACGGTGCTGTTATGTTTTCCATCTCCGCCCATGAATAAACCTTTTTTTTCAAAAATGTTAAGTCTGAAACTCAGGATAAACCTCTGAAACACATCTTTATTAATAGTGTTAACGATGAAAAAGTCTCTATAGAACAATAGGGTGAATACATGCAAGCAATAAATTCTCTTAAAGTGATCTTTAGTAAAAATAACATCAGTGGTTGGGGTGAGGGTTCTAGGACAGGCCTTCCTGTAACCTCAGGCCAACTCATCTGGAATTCTAAACTTCATCTGAGAGGAACAAACTCGGAGCAGCTCTCTCTTAAGGCAAAAGCCTAAATTAAAACCTTCCCAAAAAGCAAAGGGAGAGACTACCCAATATTGGTCAAAACTTTCTTTTTCAGTTTTTTTTTTTTTTTTTTTTTTTTTACTGTTGAAAGTAATTATAGCTGTGTGGAAGGCAGCAGCATATTTGTGGAGTCCTGGTGGTCCATGGACCTAGCATTAAGGAAGCCCCGCCCTAGGACGCTGGAAGAAGAGTAGGAGCTGGGGTGTGGGTGTAGGACATGGACCTAGCATTAAGGAAGCCCCACCCAAGGAAGGTGGAGGGAGAGCAGGAACTGGAGGTGGGTGTAGGACATGGGCTGAGCATTAAGGAAGTTCTGCCCAAGGAAGGTGGAGAAAGAACAGGAACTGGGACGTGGGTGTAGAAAAACTGCATGTTTTAACACATAGTGAGAAAAGAAAGTAAATAAGTTTATACAAGTCTGTAATCAGCCCCTCTGCCCCTGCCTTAAACACCATCTCCACCCCAAAACCAAAGCATCTTTTTAAGTTCAGACCTCTACCATATTCAGAGTGTTCAAACCACTACTTAGGCTATGTCTACATGGCAAAGCGACATGGGTTTTTTGTATGGGGTAAACAAACAAACAAAAAAGAAACATGTCTACACTGGGAACGGATCAATAAAATATCATAGAAACATGGCAATGAAACGCTTGCTGAAAACGATGCAATACACATGCCACACGTGTATGTGTGCTGTAAGACAGTCCCACCGGATACACCAGAACAATAGAAGAAGTTGTGTAGGTGTCTGCTGCTCGTCTTGTTGGTATAACATTGGTAGATTTTCCTTCAATAATGCAAGCAAACTTAGTGACTGTAGCACCGCTACTACCACTACTCTACTACCACTATGATGGTCGCTGTCTCATTTACAAATTAATGTTGCACGCAAAGCTGCTATTTGTTCTGGTCATGTGGTTGTGGCATCAATGCTAGGGGTAAACAAATCAGTTTTACTCTTCCAGATGGCAATAACAAGGGCAACATTGCCAGAAATTTTCCATTCTGGAACCCGTTGTCAGAAAATATCATTTTGGGGTATCCGAAATGCTGGTGCCATGTAGACGCAAGGCTGAAATGATAAAACTATTGGATTCACTAAGGATTAGGGTTATGGGGTTAAAGTACACAGGATGTAGTGGCTAGAGGGTCTGAGCTGACAAACAAATAGACTGTGTTGCAATCATATGTACAAACTAATGAATCCAAATATTGATGACAGTGTTTTAATAGAGTTGTTCCTCTGCTGGCGGGATGGCCAACACCTTCCAGTCTAAGATTACACCTACGTCAATACATAAGACAACTGGTTTTCCACACCCACTGGATAAAGGGGTTAACAATCAGGTGTGGAGCTGAAAGCTTCATACACCACTCCTGAGGTGTGCCTGGGGGTGGGGGTGGGGGTGGGGTGTGAGTTGACACAGTGGGACACTAATTACAACTCTGTCACCATTTGATCCCAGCGACCAGGCGGTGCTCCGACCCTCAGGTGAGGGACAACAGCTGCACACCGGAGGTTATTGCTTTGTTCCAGATGTTAGTACAGTTCCACAGGGTGACCACAGGAAAACAGCAGGTAGCCCTGGTAACCCAGGTAAACCAGGCCCCCCAGGTAACCCTAACCTAATGACAGCAGAGGTGTTTTTATCTTGCTACACTCTTTACATCATCTTTGTCATGTTTTATAAATTATCAGAACTGTTCATTTTTTTTAATATATATCCTCCTGAGACCAAGCAGTATATTTTTGACATCTATAGGGAACAAGTTTGACAACCTTATTAAAAATAATTATAGAAATGCTGTCTACTGAAAAAGACCTTCCATACAGTTTTTAAAAATGTGTCTGAATACAACTGTTCCACCATGATGTTTCCAATAAATGCAATTATTTAATTTAAAAAAAAGGACTTTCCTGGGTTTCAGGACAATAGAATCATTCCTGTCTAGTTGTTGGTTTATCTCTTAATAATATTCTTCACACACATTAAAACTGAAGGAACAAATTTGCCTCAAAATGTAAAAAGTGCAAAGTAGAGATGAATCCTGACCCTACAAACAAATAATCAAACAGGTGACAAAAAAATACAGAACCTCAGTATTTGTACTTTGTTCCTTCAGTTCATGTAGGAACTTCGAATGAGGTTGTTGTAGGAGCATCGGAATTAAAAAAAAAAAACAATGATGTAGCATTTTGTGGGTGGCAGCGTTAAACCAGTTCCTGTTTTTCAGTGGTTTCCATCTCTGGGCACAGATGCTCAGACCAGGTCTCAAACTTCTCCTCATGGCCAAATGAGCAGAGGAGAGGAAAAAAAACTTAAAATGACAATGATATGGTTTTGCTGGGAGGCTGCAGGAATGTAAAGAATGTCTGTAGTTTTTTTTTTTTTTTTTCACAAACAAGACAATGTAAAAGTTCACAGGAATTCATGTTTCAGAGACAGCGTCATGTCTAAGTTGTCGTTACTGGAAATATTCCTGTAGGATGGCATTACTATTTAATATGAATTTCACACCTGAGGCACAAGACAGTCTGATATAACAGAATAATTTATCTAATGGACTTCAAACAAATTATTGTAGAGAAGTCATGTGAACCTCCAACCGTTGTCATTCATCAACATGGTTCCTCTGCCCGGTGAGACTCGTGTTGAAGGGTTCAAAGCTGAAGCTAATCCAGTTTTCTTGTGCATTAAAGAGAAAAACTGTGTTTCAACATCAATTATGTGTTCAGGAATGCTGAACCTCCAAGGACTTTAAACTGTAGCAGTGATGATGGTGTTGTCTGTGATAGGCGTTTTGTCTGTGGTGGACGTGGGATCTGTGGTGTGTTTCATCTGTGGTAGTAGTTGTGTCTGAGGTGAAGACTGATCTAATCTCCCAGCTTTCACCTGTTACAGAACTCTGAACCTACATCCTGTTTTGGGTCACTCTGCATCGGTCAGGTGTTTTGTTTGGTAGCTGCCATTATGTAGCTCTACAAACTTTACAGGTACTTCAAGTATGTTAGAAAACTGTGTTGTGTCTAGGTCAGTGGTTTTTAACCTGGGTTCAATTGAACCCTAGTGGTTCAGCGAGTCAGTCTCAGGGGTTCGGCAGAGGTCAAGACACAGACCTGACTCATGATGATACACCCTGCGTGGCCATCATTGGCTACAGGTGATCACTTTAAATTGCTTGGCCAGTCTGTGCTGCAGAGAATTTGGTGAGTTCAGTAGTTGACTTACGACTGTCAGGATGGTACATTGTGGGATTTCTTTAATATGTTAATCCATACGAACTACGTTGAGCAAAAAAAGAAAGTGGTTGAACGACTATGTGCAATATGGATTCACGTGTAGATGGAACATGATGGGAGTCAGCATCCTATCTGCATGATTTCTAATGCAAAAGTTAAGATATTCTAGTCTAGCACCAACAAAACTAAAGGGACACTTGTGCACCAGTAAGACATATACCTATGTCTTAAATTTGAAAAAATTAAATAAAAAATAGATTAAAAAAAATGTATACATATATAATTTTTTAACTCTTTGTGTGTGTGTGTGTGTGTGTGTGTGTGTGTGTGTGACCCTAGTGAAGATAAAGTGGGGTTTGGAAAATCAATGATAAATATAATAAATAATAAGGTATGCAAATCATGCAGTTCATATATTGTATTGATTTTATTTTCTTAACACAGTGATGTTAAGGCATGGTTAATTTTGTGCACCAGCAAAATATATACCCGAATTTGAAAAAATAAAAAAAAAAATCAATGAAGAAGGGTTCGGTGAATGTGCATATGAAACTGGTGGGGTTCAGTACCTCCAACAAGGTTAAGAACCACCTGTGTAGGTGTCGCCTAAATTTGATGACATGACCATGTGATACAATAGTGTTAGCATCAGTGCTGAGTTCTCCCACTGCACATACTTCCATTACAACAGCCATTTCCATCCAGTTGAATTCATCTCATAATTACAGCCTTTAAAAACAGCTGGGAGGACCAATACCAACAGTTCTATTTCTGTCAGAGTTCATGTGTGCATTTGGATCAAACAGACTTTTGGAAAGTTCATGCTTTCATTACCATTTGTATGTCCCTCAAAAAAAATGCCTTAGAACATTTACTGTGTGTATTAGACCAACAGTAATAAAACATAAAGATAAATAAATACATAAAAAATCCATTGATGTCCAAACTGGTTTGGTCCAGTTCAGTTCAAGTTGGTTCCGTCCAGTTCAGGTCCAGCTCAGTTCACTTCGAACTAGTTCAGGTCCAGCTCAGTTCCATTCCATCCAGTTCAGGTCCAGTTCAGTCTGATTCGGTCTAGTTAATTTCGTTCCAGTTCTGTTCTGTTCAGTTCAATTTGTTCTCGCTGCTGATCTCCATCTAATGCAGGTCATGCACTGATTTCTACACTTAGATTTGATGTTTCCAGTGCAGCTTCATCACAAAAACATAAAACAGACAGAGAGATAGGGCTGAGATGACGCCAGTGAACAATCTGAACATTTAAAGACACAAATAAAAATCGCACATTTCAATAAAACAGACACCAAGGACAGAGGTTAGAGAGTCATGTTAACGTGTGGGATCAATCAATAAAATCAATCAAATGTCATGTATATAGTACCACATAACAAAAAAGTTATCTGGGGGCAATTCACATTTAGAACTACTCTAAACCAGACCCCTAAGGAACAAAGACAAACGTATGTGATTTGCAAAATATTAGCTGTAAAAGGGATGAGCATGTGTAGTCTTCAGATCATACAGGTAAGGATAAGGGTAGGACGATCTGTGTTAGGGAAAAACCACCTGGGTAAGAGTAGGGTGATCTGGGTTGGAGTAAAAGCATATGAATAAGGATAAAACCATCTGGGTCCTTGAGCTTTGATTCATAAAAATTGGCCTGAAACTGTAAATAATGATTTCACATTTATCCTAATAATGATTACAGTCACAGATCGACACCTCCGTCCTGTAGGATGGTCCCGTTGAAATAATACTGATTAGCATTGAATGTTGGTTTGAGCCGGTGGCATCCACAGACAGTCCTTAAATAGTCCATGTATCCAGTATGCAGGTAAAAGGCCAACTGGTATCAGGGCCAACCCGACTGTTCCATCTATGGGGCAGAAACACATGGTGTAGACCTGGAGAGTTCATGTAAGACTCTTAGAAACTAATCTGCTCTAATTGGATTGGTCCTGCTTAACAACACCGCTGTGATGGTCTACGGAGTGTCATCATGGATCGAGTATGGTCAGTGGACCGGCCTCAGGGCCCCTAGGGGCCTCAGCTGGTCTGAGGTCTGACTGAAACACTGTGACAGTCGGCAACAAGTCATTATTTTCACTGATTAACTCAAAGTCCATGTCTGTTATGAGCCACAGCTACAGAGATTCAAGCCAAGTAGAGCTGGTATAGGGCACCTGGATCTGAAAGGAACACCAGGATCTAGTGTTGTCACGATACCAATATTTTAGTACTGGTATCAACATGTATTTCGATACTTTGATATGGTTTCAAATAAAAAGAGAACACAGAAAATGGCATTACTGACTTTATTCATCGAAAATCTTATAAACATAAACAGTAATTGTAACAAAATTCAAAATAATTTAAACCAGAGCAGTGATAGCATGGAAAACTTTTGTTAAAGATCAAATGAGAATCAGTATATGCCTACATATTAAAGACCTCATGCTTTATATTGAAAAAGAATTGCAAAGTAAATTTTTGTTTTGAACCCGTTATTATTTGAAAAATATCATATACATAAAGCAAAATGGAATAAAAGAGTACCACAAATTAGGGGTGTAACAGTAGAGAAAAATCATGGTTCGGTACACAACTCTGTTTTAAAGTCACGGTTCGGTTCATTTTCGGTACAGTATGGAAACAAAATGCAAAATGATTTTCTTCCTCAGCACGGTATTTTTTAAACCAAAAAAATGTCAATATACAAATGGAAATAGTAAACAATTCAAAGTGCGGCTTGGTACCAGTACGTTAAATAATATATTCTTAAATGATTACCCAAATGATGAAATAAAAATAATGAATTCCTTTTAAAACAATAAAAACAAAAAATAAATAAAAAATTTCAACATCTTAAGGTATCATTCCATCTGATGGGTCACCCCAAGTTACAGACACATGCTGCATTTCCTATGTGGTGTGTCACCTCCACTGGCTGTATTTCCCCATTCATAGAAAACAACACAGAGAAACGAGCCACTCAGAAAAAGCCTGTCCACTACACATCACAGGGACATTAGCGTCACCCACGTGGGGTTAAGCTCATCCCCCATTGTAGTGAATCTGAAATAGCATTAGCATTAGCATCTACAACAGAAGACGGCGCACCAGTAGCTGCTGCACAAACTTGAAAAAAAAAAAATGGCGGAGCAAACTGGTTCATGTGTTCTCTGTGGAAATAAAGCACGTTTTTTTTCCCCTGCACATTTTCAAAAGAAGCGATGGTACAAAACCTAGCTGGATGGTAAACACGCACAGAGCGAGAGAGAGGGTAGGGGGTGGTCTTCACACATTCTGAACCAATCAGAGACACCTCACTACTGTGTCTCGGACATGTATAAGGAAGTACTGGTAAACGTTCGACCTCAAGTAATTTTTCTACCGTCACCTCCACATGATATGCACATGGTCACAAGAGCATGAATCTTGCATTATTGAAGGACAATCTACTGGTGTTAAACCAACAAGACAAACAGCAGCGATGCCTACACACACCTTCTTGTTGTTCATTTTCAGATTGCGTTTTATGCCAGTATAAGCTGGTATGCACTAGGTCAGGGGTGGCCAACCCTGGTTCTTGAGAGCCACAATCCAGTGTGTTTTAGATGCATCCCTCTTCCAACACACCTGATTCAAATGATCAGCCTATCATCAACTTCTGCAGAGGAATGATAACGACTATCAGGTGTGCTAGAAGAGGGCTATATCTAAAACATGCCAGAATGTGGCTCTCGAGGACCAGGGTTGGTCACCCCTGCACTAGCGATAGGACATGATTTTCGAATATTCAGGACAAGCTTGAATATAGAATACTGCAATACTTGTATTGCGATTCACTTTGAAATAATGTCATATTGACTTGCCCTGTATGGTGGCCGACAGGTGCAAACGCACCGCATCGACAAAACTCTCCAAACGCAAGAAAGATGATCAACCAAAAATACATAAAACAAATGCAACAGAAGTGCATTGCAAGAGAAAAAATGTTGCAATAACAGCAGAGCAGAGCGCAGACCTCTCTGTGACTGCAATGTCTGTTCTTGGCAGTTGGATTAATTGTAAATAGGCTGTGCACACGCCTTCACCCTGAGCATGTGGACATGTTTATATATATATATATATATATATATATATATATATATATATATATATATATATATATATATATATATATATATATATATATATATATATATATATATATATATATATATATATATATATATATATATATATATATATATATATATATATATATATAAAAACCTGGAATAGATTCATGTGACTATTGTTAAATCCGTTTGACATTGTAGCTGAAATCAGGCATTTCACCTGGTTCCGCTTAGACAGTTAAATGAAATATAGCGTTGGCTGCAGTTATTGTGATTTCAAAATTAAAAGCCTTACTCGTTTCATGAAGAAGATGAGAAGAATTGCTCAGGGAAGATCAACATGTTGTGTGATTTGTAATATTCTTGTTTATTCTTTTACCTTTTGTCGTCGTGTGTGAGTTTGGGGTTGGGGGCACACATCAACATGGAAACACATTTGATTTTTGAATATTTTCTAGTGAATTTCTAATAGTGTTTTGAACCAACAGTCACATCCCTAGTATGCACATGCACTTTACTTCTATTGTTCTGGTGTATCCAGTGGAATGCCTTACAGTGCACCTAGAGGTGTAGCATGTGTATTGCATCATTTTCAACACATGTTTTGTTGCCATGTTTATGGGATACGTTACTGATCTGGTCCCAGTGTGGACGCAGTGTGTTTTCTATCAGCTACAAAACAAAACCTTGTTGCGTTGCTGTGTGGATAGGGCCTCAGTGTTATTACCATGAAGAGAGGGGGGGGGGGTTATTATGTGGGAGCATTTAGCATCTAAATAGAGCCTCAGTGGAGTCACCAGCGGATGAACCATACTAAGTCAGTTAGTTAAAAAAGAAATTCATGACTTGGACACAAACAGTCAGACAGATACACCAGTTCATGAAGTGTCTGTAGTACCTTCAACCAAACCAGGATTTAGTGCAGGCATGTCCAAACTGTTCCACAAAGGGCCGGTGTGGCTGCAGGTTTTTGTTCCAACCAACCAAGAGTTCACAGTTTGACCAATTGACTCTCTGAAGACTGAGATCAGTTGATTAATTGAGTCCAGTCTGGTGTGCTGCTTGGTGGGAACAAAAACCTGCAGCCACACCGGCCCTTTGTAGAACAGTTTGGAGATGCCTGATTTAGGGTTTCGTCTTCAGTAGCAGAATATGTCAAACAGAGTCCAGCTGTTGGACCAGGGGGACACATTTGAAATACCTACTCTCCAATCACTCTTTGACTTTTGTGCAAAGCTTCATGACTTTTCAAACAAAAACACAGATAACTATCCTTAGCATCTTACTGATTTTTATGAACCCACAGCCTAAAGAATGATTGCCTCAGCTGGACAAACACACAGACGAGTAAATGCATCCTGGCATGAGTGGACCCAGATTAAGGCTTATGGTTCTCTGCTGTACATGTAGGCCAACGGCTGCACAGCTTAAACCCGCTTTAGCTGCTGAACACAGGGACCACAGACCTGAAGCAGGACTCCCACTGGGACCAGAGGCCCAAAGCAGGACTCCTATTGAGACCACAGGCCTGAAGCAAGACTGGAGGAAAAACACACTTCATTTGGATATGTGTGTGTATATATATATATATATATATATATATATATATATATATATATATATATATATATATATATATATATATATACATACACATACATATACACACACACCTACTACTCCTATATCTATGAGTAGCAATACTATAAACTTGTACCATCTATGTGCTTGTATAATGAAGAGTGAAGGCAGTAGACACATGTGTGGAACATTTGATGACTGGATAAACAGAGGTAAACCCTTGGACACGTCCAGTAGTTGAATATCAGAATACTGACCTAATTCCTATTCAAGGCCCTGTTTGATCACTTCTTCTCTATCCCAGTGGGATCCCCTTGTTTTTCCATTTCAGTGGCATTCTTTATTGCCAGGTGTGACTATAACTATGAGTGCATTCATGTTCAGCTTTGTATTTCTCAAAGAAAAAATAAACCATCACATTAAACTAATTTAAGAATAAGTAGCAAGCTAAAAAGGGAGCAAACTGATGTAGCTAAACCCAAGAGGAAAATCCCAGCATAAAGCTCCAGTAGGTCCAAGTCCACTGGTGGATAGAGTTGAGTTAAGCCCTAAACCCTCACAGCGTGAGTCACATCTGAGAATGTCTACTGCTGTTTAATGATATGACTAAAGGAAAAGATGAAAGCTTAGATGTCTATAACCCCAACCCTCCTCTCAGATCAGTCAAACTAACCTCTAGCCTTTGAATATTAACACAGGGACATTGTTGATCAGAAGGTGGAGCTTCCATATGGTTTAACTGCAAGGAGTAAATCAGTACTAACCCAACACAGTAAACATAAAACTGTATAAGGAGGACAGGTAATAAGAGAAGCCCAGCACCACTGACAGCCATTGGCCCTGGACCACCACTGACCCTGGTTCCTGGGTGGTTGTGATGCATTTGCAAATCATTTACACCTGCATCCAAGCAAAGTGGAAAGTCAAACAGGAAGGAGGACACTTTTATAGGCAGATGCACAGCGACAACCAACATGTTTTACATTCCAGACATCATGCATGTGCCTGGAAACTCCAATGATAGAATACACGCATGATGGCCCCACAGTGAACCTTCTACAGCAGGGGCAGGCAAATCCAGTCCTCGAGGGCGAGTATCCTGCATGTATTAGATAATGCCCTCTTTCCATCACACCTGGTTCAATTAATGATCAGCTCGTCACCAAGCTCTACAGATGCCTGATAATGATGTAATGGCTTCCAAGTGTGTTGGAAGACAGAAACATCTAAAACATGCAGGATAGCAGCTGCCCTCGAGGACTAGAATTGCATACACCAGTTCTACAGGGACATGGTGGCAGACAAACAGGGGGTCAATGGCAAAAAATGCCACATGAAAATGAACCTAAACCAAACAGGAAACTGTGTCCAAGCATTACTGAACTAAAATACATGTTCTGTCAAAAAAGAAAAGAAAAAGACTGAGCAGCATCAACATGTTTTGACAAAAACAGAGAGAATGGATGTGCAGCCATTCAACAGGTTAAAGGTCATAACAGTGTCAGGAAATTGCTGAATGAAGACCACACTTCAAACAGCAGAAACAGAACAGCAGCTGCTCTGATCAGGTGTGTTCGCAGACTCAAATACACACGAATACACACCAACACAAAATATCGCACACCTACAGCCACTTCACTACTATACACAGGATTAGGAAGGTCGAGGTTTGGCTTAGAGCAGCCATGGGCAAACCATTCCCAAAGGGCCGGTGTGGCTGCAGGTTTTTGTTCCAACCAAGCAGCAGTAGCACACCAGACTGGATTCAATTAATCAATTGATCTCAGTTTTCAGAGTTGATTGGTCAAACTGTGAACTCTTGGTTGGTTGGAACAAAAACCTGCAGCCACACCGGCCCTTTGGGAATAGTTTGCCCATGCCTGGCTTAGAGTCTGTGTCAGGCATGATCTGTCCCAATTAGCCATCGACCAATATGGATATTTTTGGGGCATATATATATATATATATATATATATATATATATATATATATATATATATATATATATATATATATATATAATTTTTTTTAACAACATCCTTAGTTGTTGACAAACGCAAGGTGCCAATATTTCTGATCTGAATTTGGATTTTTTTTTTTCTTTGTCAAAAGATAAATGTCAGCAAAAAAATCTGTCTTTCTTAATTAATGATTAAACCCATTATTCATTCAATCTCACATTCTCCCTCTGATGGTAATGGGCGGGGGATGGAGGTGCAACATAGTGATGCAAGCATGGCTACAAATTCACACCAAACAGCCCCTCCCACCACCACTGAACATTCATACATCAGTGTGAGTGACACTGAGGTGAAGTGTCTTCCCCAAGGACACAATGAACTGGCCAGGACAGAGTGGGCTTCGAACAACCAACCTTTCAGTTATTGAATGACCCGCTCTCCCAACTAAGACATGGCTGCCCCTGAACTAAACATGAAGTACAATAAATGTAAAAATAATATTAGGCTCCCAACAACAAACCCCACCCCTTACACACATTTCAGATCTTAAAGGTGATCTGCCCCTCAAAACGTGAGACAAGGTTTGACCTTTCAATGTCAAAGTTCATGATGCCATTTTTAGGCTCATCCTGGATTCGAACCCCTGGCAACATAAAGAAACTGATTTGTGGGCCAACTCCTTAACCACTAGGCAATCTCATACAGCTAATAGCAGGTGTCCCTCTGGTTGTGTTCACTACAGTATATGCTGCTATGATTGTTTTAAGTACAAAACGTAGCGAGGTAAATTTTTTTCTTTTCAGAAGTTTTGGCTTGAAATAACACACTTCATATCTGGACTAAACAAGGCTATATTTGGCCAAACTGACAAATGGCTCTGACAAAAGCCAAGTCTGAGAACTTCCATTTGGTCAGTGAAGGAGAGCTGTGTTGGACTGTTCTGGTCAGTTTGCTTTGGTGACCGACTGGCTGAAAGCATTTAAACTTCACTGGCCAAGAAAAACACTAGGAGAAGATCATAAGGACAAACACCGCTTCTTACGCTGTTTTTTGTTAACAAAGCAGCATTTTCTACAGTGTAATTGGTGGCCGTTAATACCACTTTTAATGGTGTAATTCAAAACACTGTAAAATACAGTGCGTTTCCTGAATTATGGCATAAAATATGCCGTAAAATGCATGGAAAACTATTTTACAGCATTCTTTCATTTTAATGTGTTAAAAATGCACAGAAAACTGCATATTTTATGGCGCTTTTCATCTTAACACGTTAAAAATACCCATATTGTGAATAATTAGTTATAGCAGGCCAAACTAATTTGTAATTAGGAATGGCGGGGCTGGAAAAAAGTTTGCCAATGATACTGATTCAATACAAAACTATACTCCAACATTGGTGTTTATTTATTATTGAGTTTCAAATACTAGTTGATCCTTCTCTAAATCCATCTGATCATTAAAAGATATAATGTCTGACAATGACACATTGAAATAATGATAGCTTTGGGGAAAAAATAAATAAACAATACTTCATTTAACAGGATGACACCCCCTGGAACTGGGGCAGACTAATCCAATCAGCTGCTGGAGTTCGTCTCTTCATTCAGTAACACGATCTCACCTGGGACATCGAAACAATGCTGCACTTGTACATAAATTACTTCATAGATTTGCATGTTTTAGCTCCTGAATGTGAGTTATAAGGTAAAAAAAACAAGTTGGACTAGAGCCACAGGACCACAGTTTAGGGTTACACCGGACTACTAATCCACCCCGATGCAGTTTTCGGGACCAATACCGATTTATTCACAACAGCTTGAGCTGATGACCGTTACAGGCCATCAATATTTCTAAGGCAATATTTGGAGCCTATACGGACTTGTTTTCTGTCAAATTAAAAAAAAAAAAAATCTTTTTTTTAATTACAATTCAAAACTATAAAATATGACAAGAAGTCCACATTCTCTTTTTTTAAAACTCCCTTTGCCCCCCCCCTTTCTTTTTCCTGTTCTTTTTTCTTACTCCCCCTCTTTTTCTCTTATGTTTTCCTTTTCTCTCTCTTGTTTTGTCCCCCTTTTTCCTTCAGAGCATATCCACCAATGCTACAGGCCAAAACAGACACCAGAAAAAAAGTAAATATCAGTCCGATATATTGCCCGGCTGATATATTAGGCAAATACCCCCCCTCGCCCGTTAGTAAATTATGGAATTAGGGGAAAAAGAAAAATATCTTCCAAAGCAAAAGGCCCATACTGATATAAGAAAAAAATTAACTCATATCAGCCTGATATATCAGGCTACTTATTTACTCCCTTTTTGTTTTCTTGCACCCTTTTTTGCCTTTGTGTTTTCTCTCTGGTTTTGATGCCCACCCCCTTTTTTCCTTTTTTGTTTTCCCTTTCCATTCCTTTTGTCTTTTTCTGCCACTTTGTTTTTCTCAAAGTCCCCCCCCCCCCCCCCCCCCCACACACACACACACACACACACACACACACACACACACACACACACACACACACACACACACACACACACCACCACGCATTTTCTCTTTTCTTTACCCATCAGTAAATCATGGAATCAAGGGTACAAAAAACCACAACAGACCAATACAAGACAAAACCGGAAAAATCACCCGATATATGCATCTGTCATTATCATAAATATGAAGAATGCACAGTATCGGAGCAGCTCCACAGAGGCGACGTGTGAAGTGAAGGAAACAGCAGAATTGGAAGAAAGGACTTGAGAGCAGAGAAGTACCAGGTCCCAGATGGAGTCGACACCTTCACCAGCTACAATTCATGCTAACTCCAGCCTTCAACCTCCATTTATTTCTGAGTAGTGCCAGTAAACATGTGTTTACTCATTCCTACTTTTAGCATGATGTCAAGGCAGCACAGAGTAGTTGCCACAGGATTTCTGAAAATACATGAGGCTCACCACAAACTGGGCTGAGCGAAAACCCGTCCAAAAGAAGACGACTACCACCGACATGTCAGAACAACACTCCGACTCTGATCAGAAAACAGGACAAAAACCACAGTATGTTCAATGTCCACCATATGTCCAAATATTAGGCAAATTGTATTTTTGAGAATTTTATTATTTAAGAACAACAGCAGTCACACTCAACCCAAAATGTTTAAAGATCTCAAATCAGAATATCGAAGAAAAGGTGATATTTTTTTCTGTGTCTAAAGACATTTACATGTAAAGGTTGGAATACGTCTAATTTAATGAAGCACTTGGTGATACAGTGTTTACTAAACCCTCTAAAGCCTCTGTGAAGAGCTAAGTAGCCTAGCACTGTGCTACTAGCACATTACTAATGGGAATGCCCAGCGTGGAAAAGACAGACTAACGAGATAAAGCTTCAGACCAGCTAATGTGGAGAAACTGCACCATGACAGTGAAAGTGTGAGTCGTTTTACTAACAACTACAAATAAGTAGCTGCTGTATGCGAGTCCCTCAACTGGTGACATGAGCTGTGGTGCTAGCTTAATAATAATAACAAGCTGTAGCAGAGATGTGATCTCACAGTTTATGTGTTTGTCAGACAGACTAGTTCAGTAAGTCATTGGTTAAATTGTGTACGTCTCTGGTTGTCTTTTTAAATGTACAGATTTAAATACTGTTTAGGAACAAATACCATTTTGGACCGTACCGATTTGGTGTTGGTATCAAATGAAAGCTTTTCATTACCAAACCCTACGCACATTGTGTTTAAGCCTCACCAGTTTCAGACACATTAAAAACACGACTCAGTCCAATCAGTGATAAACAAAACTGATGCCCTGATGTGAAGGTGGTTCGTTTGACCGACAGAAAACAGCTGCCCGTTAGCATTTAGCATTAACAGCACTAGCACGACTAAATCCAGACATGGGACTGAAATTACTTTAAGCCTATCATGAAACGGGTACAGAACCAGAACTTGACGAACCATGTTCTGTCAGGTTCTGGCCATCCATGTTCTTAGTTCTGAAGGAATTGTTCACAAAACATTCAGCTCGACTTAAACTGATGTAGTTCTGCTCTCATGTACAGGGGGCGCTGGTTCTGGATCTGTTCTGGGTTTGTATATTATAGTTTAGAATGCAGCAGAGGCAGAGACCATGGTGGAGGTGTCGAGGTTAGGGTCAGGTAGGGATAGGCAGGCTGACGTGATTCAACACTTTTCTTAATATTTCTCATGACCAGCGATCACATCACACACACAAGTCTGAACAATGAGCAAATGCAACTGGATCCAAAAGACACCATGGAACCGGTTCATCCACCCACCCACTTCAATCTGCAGGTAAAGCTTTCAAGTCAACAATAAAACACATTCACTGGATGAAAGTGAGTAAACACTTTCACAACAGACCAATTGTGAGGAGGTCAAAGATCAAACTGGCACAAACAATGGGTTCAGGTTAGCCTCATTGGCAGAACCCTGGGTTTGCCTCACATTTGGTCATGATTTAGGTCAGCTGGAGTTGTTTATGAAAAATTCCATTCAGAAAGTGGCCTTTTAAATGCTGGCATAATGTCAATTATGACGGCACTTGAAAGTTTGCTAGGAGGGTTGAAAAATGGCAAAAAGTCATTTTGTGGGAAGGAGGCACTGCACCCTTGCACTGCCATCTACAGAGAGCCCTGCCTGGGTTAACCTAATTAGCACAACCCAGGGTTAAGATTAGCCCCATTAGCAGAACCTTGGGTTCAGGTTAGTAGGGGCATAGGTTAAAGAAAGCATCACTAGCAGAGCGCTGGTTTAAGATTAGCCTCATTAGCAAAACCCTGGGTTAAAGTTAGCGTCATTAGCAGAATGAAGTTTGGGTTTGACACGGGTCTTGTTAAACTACAAGCAATACTTTCCGAACAACACAGACCTCAGGGAGTCTACAGAAGCGTCATTGCTTTTATAATCTATATTTTTTACTAATCCTTTTATGGGTTTTACTCATTTTTATGTCCATGTACAGAAATTTTGGTTCTGAAAGTATTTTGTAAGTACAGTGGACTTGAGTCTTACCTCGTAGGACCACACACACTGGACCCCTGCAAACCTCCTCACACAGCGGCCCACCTCCACATCCTCGTGGGTGGTGTACATCTCTTGTAGACATTCACGGATGTGGGGTACCATCCTTCTGAGAACCTCGCGACTCATGATGACCCCCGGCCCTCCCATGCAGAAGTTCTCGCCCGGTTCCAGGGCCAGTTTTCCCAGTTCATCTCGGGCACCCATGCCTGTTTGGCCCAGGAAGATGGCCTCGCTGCTGTTGAGGCTGCGCAGAAAACCTTCCAGCTTCTCACTTTTGATGTAGACATCATCATCCGCCCTCATGAACCACTCGTACTTGTCCAGGTAATGGTCATGCATGTATTTGAGCATCATGAAAGACTTCTTCTGGGGTGGGTACGAATCATCCACGTTCCTCAGAGCCACAATGGGGATAGGGATGGATGTGTCCGAGCCTTCACTGGAGAAAAACTCCACCCGCCCTGGAATGGTCTGAGCCCATGTCCTGTTAAGATTCACAAGGAAAAGATCACATGACAAACAAGCAACAAATAAAGTGCAAACAGATGTGAAAGTGATGTAAACAGACCAAAGGTGGGAAGGAAATGTTACTACTACAAACACAGAGTAACCACAACCTGACTTTTATTTCCTCCAATTTAACACCAACATCCTTCTTGCTTCTCACCTCACTTTCTCAGTTTGTTTTTTTTCCCATATGTGAATGCTGCTACCGTTACAATGCAATTTCCTCAATTGTGGGAACAATAAAGTACATCTATTCTGTTCTATTATTTTCATTACATTTTAAAATACACAGAATTTTTTTCTGAATTAAGTGGTGAACCTTCCCAACATCAACCTACATAAAGAGAAAAAGAACACAGAAAGAAAAAACCCCTGGTGAATGTCACCCACAACAAGAATAAGTGGAGGGGGCAGAAAGTGGGGGAAAAACATCAAAAAGTAAAAAAAAAAGGTGGGGAAAAAAAGAAAAAAAGAATTCAGGTTTAGACCTACTGTCCACCTGAATACATGTAACAGGTCAATCAGTGGTTACACTCCAAGTTTGGTTTAGTAGCAGTAAGGTCAGTTATTCTAGTCCATAACGTCAGGTTTTCATGTGAGGAAACCACATATAAATGACATGTTCAAAATCTATTTAAGTTTTGCACTTGTGTGTGTGTGCGCGTGTGTGTGTGGGGGGGGGGGGTCATAAAAAGAAGGTCCTGGGTTCTATTCCATCACCAACCAACAGGGGTGGAGTCTACATGATCTCCCGGTTCTCCAGCTCCTCCCATCAAAGATACTCACTAATGACTTAATTTATAATAATACTCTATTTCAGTCATAAGAAGAGTTTCAAGAATAATGTGGTTCAGAGGATGAGTGTGTATTCATATGTGTGTGTGAAACATATGTGAATTCATGCATGTGTGTAAAACGTGCGTATTCATGTATGTGTGAAACATAAGTCTGTGTGTGGAAAAATGTGTGTATTCAAGTAAGTGTGTGAAAAGTGTGTATTCGTATACTAATTCATCAATGTGTGTGAAATATACAAATACATACAGTACAGTAACAAAGTACAAATACTTTGTTACATTCCACCACTGGTGTGAATGTATTTTCATATGTTTGTGTATACACAAAAAGGGAACCAAACAGTCTCAAAATTCACGTGTGCCTGGTACCCAGTCCACGAGTCCTCCGGTACCGGAACGGAGGTACAGGGCCCACATACCTGTGCGCCGCCACGGCCCGGTTGTTCAGGTATTTCTGGGCCGTCATCACACCGACGAACAGGAAGTTGTCAGACCTGGATCCGGGCTGTTCGGTGGTCGGTGAGCCGTTGTCCTGCGGCGGCCATAGCCCCCCGGTGTACTCCTTTCTCAGCCCCAGGTTGAGTGCGCAGCCGGCGGAGTTGGCTTTGCGCTTGTGCCCGGCCTTCTTGAGCTCGGTGGCCTTGGGCAGGATGAGTCTGGAGGCCAGGGTGAAGCCAACCACCAGTCCCAGCAGAACACTGAACCATGCCCTGCGGCTTCGACCGGCCATGACCCACCGCTTCAGCAGCGCGTGCCCCGTCCTCAGCGCGTCCGAAACCCCCCGACGAAGCCCGACCGCACTCAACCCACCGTAAACACGGTACAAACACAGCGGCGTGTCCGGAGGAACGGACCGAGACAGCAGAAGCGCATCGGTGTGTCGGAGCCCCGGTCAGACTCACGGTCTCTCGGTGAAAAACGGCTTTTCTTCCAGTTGCCTACGTAGCATCACCGCGGAGCCTCGAGCCCAACCGTGTCCGGTCCCCTGCCCGGTCCCAGTGTTCATGTAGCGGCTCTCCGGTGTCTGTCGGCTCCGCGACAAAAGTCAACTGACGACGTGAGAAGCGGCGTTTGTCTTTTCTTGAAATAACGGAACCGTCCTCATCATGTCGCCGCTGAAGAATGTCGGACATTCGCGTCGCTGGTGTTAAGGGTTTGACGGAGATTGGAGCCACCAGGCTTCCGTAGCCAAGTGCTGACGGGATACTTCCGGGTGTCTAACTGAAGAAGCGTCAATGCTGTGTTCACGGGTACTGGGAAATAGAAACTTCTTTTAGAACACCAGAATCTTGAAATTGTTTTGTTAAAAATAGATTACCCTAGTGAGGATGAAATGGGTTCAGATTGTTTTCTATTTATTTCGAACATACAAAGAAACAAATAAAACAAAATAAGATAAAACAAAATATTTACTGAACAGAATTTTTACTTTTACACCTTTACCAATAACTTAATACATATATCCAGTAGTACATATTTTCGAATGCAATAACTTAGTTAATGAATGAATTAATTTATTTTTTTTTCCTTTATATGGGAAGTTGACTGTGTGTGTGTGCGCGCGCGCAGCTTGTCATACTAACAACAGACCAGTTAAAATGACAAGTTGATCTGACCAATATTTTGGGATATATTAGTCATTTTGGATAAAGTAGCCTTACAGTCACATCCCTTATTCGCTAAAGTGGGTTACCTAACAACAGATAAACAATAAGGCTACGTTTCTGTGGTGTCAAATTTCCTGTACAGAAACAGACTGTCTGAGAGGTTATTCCACTGGAAATGACGAGGGAGTAAAGAAAAGACTGAACTGGATCAAAGGATCAATACACTAGTTTTAATTTAATTTGTTTTAAGGATTACAGAGGTTTAAATTATGATACTGAAAACATTTTCATCGATGAATAGTTCCATTCAGATTCAGCTTAAACTCAAAACTCGACCCATTTGAACCCCAGCACGTCCATGTTCAAAGCATCTGCCATTATAGGAAAGTTTAATGTTTTTATAGCTGTAGATAGGATGCTGCTGGTATCGTTACCATGGAGACTAATGACAGACTGAATTTGAACAAAGTGCAGGAGGATAATCAGGAATTTAATTGTGAGTGTCAAATGTGGCTGGTAATAATAACTAACTTGTTAACCCTTTCGCTCCTGACAAGTCTGTGGTGAGTGATCTGTATGTAGGAGTTGTACAAGATGATTATGGTCACTGGGGGAAAAAAACAAACACTAAGATGTTTTTTTATTATTAATGTGAGAAAAACATAATTCTGACTTTTTTTGTCATGAAAAAAGCCATAATTCTGACTTTACAATCGGAATCAAAGCCAGAATTCAGAGAAAAAACTGTCAAAATTAAATGTCTGTGGAAAGAACAATGTATGTTCTATCAGAACAACTGGAAGTGTAACTGTTGAGCAAACAGTTACATTTTTATGAGTATTTAAAATAAATCACATTTAGAATGCATCACCCCTGACACATCAGGGGTTAAAGGGTTAATAACTTCCTGAGGCTTAGACAACTGGGGATAGTTTTCATCGTCTTTTGTTGAATAGGCAAGTGTATCAAGGAAAACAACGGTCCTGTACATGTCAGCAATTCACATGGAACCATTCTGCCCATATTAATTTTTCCTCACTATTCATGTTTTCTTATTTATCACTATTTATTCTAATATTACCTTCTACATTTTGGATTTATTGAAATAAAAATTTGATATTTTCTGATATTTATTTTATTGATCAAGTACTTTCATAATCATTCTGAGATTATATTTGGGGGTTATAATGACCAAAACAGAGAAAAATTGAAGCTAAAGTGACTTTAATAGTAAAATCTATTATTAACTTAACTCCATTGGTTTTACAGGTGAATCAGTGTTGTAGAAGATGACAGTGTTTCTATAGTATCTATAGAGCCTCTGAATATCCAAATAGACCATATCTGATGACCATAAAACGATGAATTACTGTATTTTACAGCAATTATTTACATTTATTGGTAGGATTAGCAGTTAATAAAGTTAATAGACATTTTAGATCTGTAGATGTTTTGGGACACTGGTGTATATTTGGGTTCTTATGGGTTAACATGAAGCATTTTTTCTTTGATCCACATCATGTCATGTCTTACACAGATTAGTTGATTAGGACATTTAGGATATCCACATGTCCATATAGATGACATGTTTAAAAAAAAACCAAAACCTCACCTTTGACCTTTAAAAACACAACATCTGGATCCATTTAATAAGTGACTTTTCTTGTGACCATAAAACTTGATTGACTGGGTGAACTTGTGGACAGGATGTCTTCTATGTACCACCACAGAATTTAACCTTATGGATTAGTTCAGGAGACACATCTATGAAATTCATTCCTCAGACACATGACTGGGTAAATGGACTGCACTTATACAGGGTCTTTCCACCTTCATGGTGCTCTAAGCGCTTTACAGATCCTCACATTCACACACACACACACCAGTGTATTCAGCTGCTGCCATGCAAGGTGCTGCCAGACCTACTGGGATACATTTAGAGTTTGGCTTCTTGCCCTAGGACACTTCGAAATGTGGACAGTTGGAGCCAGGATTCGAACCACCGACCCTTCAGTCATTGGACGACATGCTCTGCCAACTGTGTCCAGCCACAATGGAACAGAAACTGGAACGTTCCAATCCAATAATAACTGACTTTAAATATAATATCTGAATCAAAAACTATGTAAAAAGGCAAACACGGTGGTGCAGTGGTAGCACTCGTGCCTCATAGCAAGGACGTCCTGGGTTAGATCCAAACACCAGTCAGTGGGACCTTTCTGTATGGATGTTCTCCCTGTGTCTGTGTGGGTTTTCTCCTGGTACCCCCGGCTTCCTCCCACCATCCAAAGACATGCATTGATAGCGTAATTGATTCATCTAATTGGCCCATAGGTGTGTATGTGAGAGTGATTGTTTGCACGTTCAGCTCTGCAATGAACTGGCAACGTATCCAGGGTGTACCCCGCCTTCACCCTTAAGTAGCTGGGACAGGTTCCATGTTACTCCCATGACCCTAGTGAGGACAAACTGGGTTCAGAACATGGATGGATGGCAAACTGTGTAGTTTCTTTTACAGAACGGTGAAGACAACTGCTTTAAAAGAACATGTTCAGTGAAAATACAACATTCATTAACAGATCTTATTTTCCAGCAGATGTTCTACAGCTCCACCATGTGGTGGTTTTAACCCAAAGGAATGTCTGAGAACCATTACATCCAGTGGGCGAAATTATACAGGCATATGTGCATATATCTACACGGGTACATATATTCATATATAAGTACACACACACACTGCCTCAGAGCAGCTGTTGTTCTACCTCCACTAGTGTGTGAATGAATAGATCAATAATAATATATAAGCCTATCTCCTGTGGTTTTTCCATTATCGTCCATTTTAGTTTTTTAGGTATTAACCCAGTGACCCCCGATCTCCTGGGTCAACAGTAGGTCAAAATCTATAAACATAAGATGCAGCATTTTGTTGCTCAGATGAATAGTTCAAAAGTTCTATCCAAAATTAAATTTTGACCTTCACCTTTGACCTATAGTCTTCAAATGTGTCCTTCAAGGCTCTAACATCAATGCACATGAACAGCGAGAGTAAAAAGAAGCGATATGTAAAAATAGATAGAAAATAGGAATGAAAAGGAAATTCCAGATTTGTCATATCTCTGATCATTGTGAAAACACATTTTTGGTGACCTTGACCTTTGACCTACATTCACCAAAATTGAATGGGATCTTTTTTGGACCACATTGAGCTTTTTCTAAACAAATTAATGGAAATGGTTCCAGTAATTTTTGTGTTAAGTTGCTGGCAAATGGACGAACAAACTAAACTAGAAAAGCACAAGGATCACCACCCAAATCTAATCATTTGTTGATCCCCCCATTACCACCATACCCTGAAAATGTTATCAAAATCCATCCATTAATTTTCAAGTTATGTTCTATGTGAACCAACAAACCCCCCTTTGGTGTTTTCTGAATGATGTTAATAATCATATTTTGAGATAAAAGACGGTGGGTTTTCATTAATTGGAGACAATCAGCTAAATTAAAACAAAGAAAAAAACCTTAGATATGACTGTATGTATTGTGAATCTAATATATATTCAAATATGACTGTTGGAATTAGATGATAAAAACAGAGGCGAACTCTTCAGTTATTTCCATTCTGACCTGGTGGGTCATAGATGACAGGAAGTAAGAGGATTTAGTACAAAAAACAAAGCAGAATAAAGTCATGAAGTTGGACTGAAACATGTGAATGTGATGAATCTTGTCCGTCTACACAGGTTCAGGTAAGTGCTACCCTTTTAGCTTTATTTCACTTCTTTACTGAATTATTGTAAATTCAATAAATCAAAATATTTGTAAACCACGAGAAAATTTTATTTCTTGTAACCGACTTGTGATTGACATACATCATTATTTAAGATGTCGAAAACTGATAAAGATAAAAACGGAAAAACCCACTGACTGAGACTCATCAGCCAAACCCACTGGTTACAAACCATTTATAGGACTGGCTTCATGGAAAAGCTTCCAATGTCTTCACACTGTATGAAGGGACAGAGCTAATGCTAACGCTAACTCTGCAACAGAAGCATCGAACCACACAAATAAGATCATCATTAAAATGAAAAGTACATGTATGAACATCATCAGCTTTGTTCAGTCAGTCAGGGTGTAGTGTTGTCAGAGGTCAAAGGCCACTCAGATGTCTTTGACCCATTTTAACCTCATCCTCCAGACGATGGACCTCTTCGGCCCGGTCTCCAGGAGCAGCTGCCCCCTCCCTGCCCAGCGAGGGGGTTGTAATCTGGACAACAGACACAAAACATCAGCCACGGAACATCATCGGACCTTTAATATAACTGAAGTTGGAACCGTGTCTAGACCCGGTCCCAACTTCAGTTCAAACCAGGGTTCTGGCTCAGGCTTGATTTGAACCAGAGTTGGGTTCAGACCAGGGTAGACCCCTCAGACTGAACCTCTGTTCATTGTTTGATCACCATCTGTCTGGGTTTATCCCAGATGTTTGTCGATATTTCAGTCAATTTTGTCCATTTGTCTTCATGTCGACGTCTCATGTTGCTTTTATGGTCTCATTCCATTTTGTATTTGATATTGTTAAAATGTTGAATCTGCATAAATGACAGGATTTGTGACCATCATCCTTTCACTACATAAATGATGCCTACATATTAGAAAAGTCACCCTAACCCTCACCCTGACTCTTTTCCCATTCCTAACCCTTTAGAAATGGGGTGATTTCAATCAGTTTCAACCTTTGTAGCCGTTTAAGCAGAAATGTTTGGAATTACACAGTACACTCCACCTTGTTACAAACAACAATAAGTAACAACATTATATAGCTTAGAAGACAAAGTCTCAGTGTATTCTAAACCACCCCAGGGTTTCCACGTCAGTCCCCATGTTCCATCAGATTAGAATGTTCTTCTGGGGGTCTGGGGGATTTCAGACCACCAGGACTATTGGACGTGTCCTTAGCTTTAGTTTTATTTCATTCCAAACATACCAGCATTGCGAAGTGGCTTCTTTTCCGTCTTGGGTTTCATCGCCGCAGTGGATGAACTGGTGTCTTCAGTGTTCTGCAGATATTAGAACACATTATGTTTGACATGTAGAAGTGAAGCACAGATATATCATGGTTGGGATGAGTCCTTATGAGGCTTATTCCTGGATCATGTCCCTGTTTACATGATAAATATTAGTATCTATGATCCTCATCTTATGCTTAAACTCTGTTCATGGAATCTGACATTAAATTCATGTGAAATGGGTGGAAATATTAAATAATTCCTCTGGTTTGGACTGGTCTGAGCTCTAGGCTAACCCCAACCCTCTGTGCTCAAGGCTAACCCGGGTCACCTACCTGAGTCACTTTAGCATTTCCTTTGTAGCTCTTCCCTTGTTGCATACTGTCCCACATCTCTATTTTTTGTCTCCTCTTGTCATCTTCTTGCTGTGAATCAAACACAGATGCTGAAGTGTGTCATAGTGAAGTGGGTGGGGGTTCAAATTCCTGTTAGTACTCCACCTGTTTCTGCTTCTCTTTGAACATGGCTGCTTTAGCATCCAATTCCTCTTGCATCTTTCTCCGAGATGCTTCCATGGCCTCCTGTCTTTTTACTACCAATGACACATCTATGCAAAAACGAAGGAGGAAAGGTTAACAGGGTTTGAAACAGAGTTAGGGTTGCAGTTTAGTTTAGCCTGGTTTAAAACAGTTTAGACTAGTTTAACCCAGTTTAGCCTGGTTTAAAAGGCCATTTAGTGGAGCCCAGAGTGGTTAAATGAACACATATGAACACTGACCCTGCTGGGTTTGTGGGGCGGGGCTGTTGCGAAGTGCCCCGGACCTCTTCCTGTACAAGTATTGGATCAGCACGTAGACCATGACCGTCCCAGCCAGCAGGTACCATCCATACTGGGACAGAACATCTCCAACTGGAAACACAACAATTGCATGTTATGGATTCATTGAAGCAACTGGATACATCTTCCACCAAAATAAAAACTAACCTGAAATAAAAAAAACAAAAAACAACCAGTTGGAGGTTCAAACACATCATATAGATTCTCACGTCACAGACAAAAACCACATACACCAAGACCCCACCTTGTCAAAAACTGCACAGACCCCAGGGGGCAGACATGGGAGACACAGTGAATACACTAGACATGGAGGGGACACGCTGGACATATGGTAGGCCACAGGGTTGACCAGTGTTTTCCAAGTCCAGTCCTCATGACCCAGTGTCCTGCATGTTTTGGATAATTTCCTCTTCCAACACATCTGGTTCAATTAATGATCAGACTCTGCAGAAGCCTGATAATGATGTAATGTCTTCCAGGTGTGATGGAAGAAGGAAGTATTTAATACATAGACACTTGAGTCACGAGGACTGGACTTGGGAAACACTGGGATAGACTGGACATAAGGTAGGCCACTGGACACAGGGTGGACATACTGGAAACGGAGGGACACACTGTACACGGGGTGAACATATTGGGCAGGGGGTGGACACACTGGACATGAGGGACAGACAAAAAGTGAACAGAGTTAAGATTGTTCCATTCGCTGAACACAGAATGCGCATGCTCAGTGAGTCAGAATATGGCTTCACTGGTACTAGAGCCACGTACACCAGCTAAAATTAGCATAACAAATGCTAACGGCCCAGTTTATAGTTACTACCCACTAACCCTGACCCAGTTCATGGTCCCAGTGTAATGACGTCCATCTGACAATGAAGGTATCCTAACCCGGACCCTAAATAATAGTATCAGGCTTTTTAAGTGATGTTACCGGCCATGCTCAGGAGGCTCAGGTCCCGGTTCTGTGGTTCCGGTTCTGGCTCCATTAGAGGAGTGTCACCATCGTCAATATCCGTAATCTCCACGTCGTCCATCTCAGAAACGCACAGATGCTGAGCAGGAAACCTTTCAGAAGCAAAACTGAGCTTACGTATTGAAGTCAACACTTCCTACTTCCGCCATCTTTACCGAAAGGCAATGAGACGTTCAAGGAAACTCGGGAATTTGGGTTTTCTTACTTCAAGTGTCATATTTAATAATTTTGAGCTTTTGATAGTTTGCTTTAGTTATTAATCAAATGCATGAGCATTTATTATGAAATGAGAAAGGAGAAATCAGAGTTGATTATATAAAAGTCCAAGTTTGCTTTAAGGATTTAAGATAAAACTTTACTGATTCCAGGTCCAATTCACATCTTTTTAGAACTTTACGACAAATTGGAAATGTAATGTTTTTAGTGAAGCAGATCACGAGTCAACAGACCCAAACCCATTTTAGTGTTTGAGTTCTATTCTATTCTATTCTGTCTTTGCATTGTGGGGCCTTATTGTTGTAATTTCAGTTGTCTGTATGTGATGCACATAATGACAAAAACTGACAATAAAGCTGACTTTGATTTGACTCATTGGGTTAGGGTCAGAGGTTAGGGTAGGGGTCAGGGTTAGAGTAGTTTACTTATTGTTGTTCATTTATTTACTCTTTATTGTTTAACATAAAGTACCAGGACAAACATGAATATATGTGAAATGTTAAGCCCAGAACTCAAGCCCACAGATGAGTAAGTCCTGTATATTGGTCATGTGGAGGTGGACCTAAGCAGAGGTTAAACCAGACCATGGTTTATTCACGTCAGTCCAACAGAAGGCCAAGTCTTTATACCACAAGTGCATCATTCATGATATTTGTAACACCACCACGTCGGTGCCAATAAACTCCTGGCATTGACTCTGTCGGGATGTTTACACGATGGCCGCTACTGAGAAAAGTTCTGTAGCTCCTTGTTTTGTTTTTTTTTTTTATTTGAATTTTGTTCAGGGTTTTGAATCATTAGATAAAAAATGTCATCAATACAGCACAGATTGTTTCCTCATGACTTATTTAAACTGTTACATTTAGGAAAATCAACGAAGATCTAGATATTCCAAGTAGTGCAGTGACTGTCCTGTCCTCTAAATGAGTTTCTAATATGTAAATATCATGTTGTCCTCATGATAATGTGTCATCATGTTGATTCCTGTACCGATATATTTGCTGTGAACGTCCACATCTGTATCTTGTAAAGGAGTGGGACACAGCCACAACTGTCTGACCAATCAGTGTCTGCAGGATTCATACATCAGATTTTAGTATGGCTAGGAACCTTAGCACCCCTGTGCCAAAACCAATGAAGACGCAAAACACATTGTATCTTCAAATGCTGAAAAAAAAGCATGCAAAATGACACAATAAAATCTGCGAAACAGCAAAACCGCAAATGGTGAACCATGTTTTAGCAAGGGAATACCGTCCACTAAACCTCAGTGGCTTATCTCTGTTAGTAATAAAGATCTCCAGACATGAAACACACCTTTGGTTTATCATAATACTTTTATTTAGGACCATTCTGTACATTTATGTCATTATGAATAAAACCTATTTACACATGCCTTACATACACTTCATACATTTGATACATGACTTAGCTCCACCCTTTTATAAGGCTGCACTACATTAGAGTCTTCATTGGCTCCTGCGAAGAGGCCCATGTTTGGGTGACCAAAACAAACACCCAAACTATGTGAAGAGAAGTGACTTCAGCGTGTCTGCTTTTATAATGAGATACAGGCGTCTCCATCCGTCCTTTATCAAGACTGAAAGGACAGAATACGTCACTGTTTGGCCCAGTCCTAGTTCACCCCCTGAGCTCTCCCCCTCGAAACTCTGTTCTATAAGTGGTAGTGGTGTAAGCATTCCTATGAAGTACTCCAACCCTTCCAGACAAAGGTTGTAATAGCTTAGGTTTTTCCTCTATAATTCAGTTAGTTATCCCACCAAGAAATTATCAGTCATATTTTTGCCGGCATTCGTGTGATGGTGGGTTTGTTTGTTTGTTAGCAAGATATCTCAAAAAGGTATGGCCTGATTTGGCTGAAATTGTCAGGAAATGTTCATACTGGCACAAGGAACATGTGACAAATGTTTGGTGATCAGTGGATGTGGTGGTAGTGAACATGTCTTTCAGGGGGCAGGTTTGCTAATTTTTCTTTTTTTGTAAATGCTTAATTTTAGTGCTAGTTTTTTCATATGTTGTATCTTCCTCGCTGTCGTATTCGCATAAATCCTGTACAGGACTCTTTCTGCGGCTTTCTCCAAATTTTAGTTTAAGTGACCGACTATGATGTGATGCATGGTGCCACCAACTAAAATTGCTTGAGCAAAAAAAAAAAATAAAATCAATTTCAAATCAAGCCGACATTGACAAGGACAAAAACAAAAGGATTTTATCCATACGTTTAATACATTTTGGTTTTTTAATCCTAGTTTTCATCAGTCCATTAGTTTTGGTTAACAAGAATAACTTTGTTCCAGACCTGTCCCATCATCATCAGTCATTGATGTTTATAAATGGATGAAACCTCTGTGTTTGGGACAGAATTCTCCACGTCAGCAGCTGGAACCATCTTTGTTCCGCAAGATTTGAGCATATTTTTGTATCTATCAACCTCAAACCACAGAAATGTGATCTATAATACACTGAAACTGCATCAAACACTTGATCAAATTATTAAGCCACTTACGAAGTAAATCATTACATTTGTGTTTCTTTCGTCACTGCTGAACTTTTTTTTGCTGTTGTTTACTTCCACTAGATCCAGGATTTAAACAGAATTTGTTCTTTCCCTCCAAGAATCAGGACACCCCAGCCCCTTCATGTGAATGTGCAAAACAAAGGGGGAAGGGGGAGGGGCCAAGAGTTGAAATGGATTTGGGCCTTTGTCTCTTTGGAACCATATAACTGAAAAGGAAGCACTGAGAGGACATTCAGAAGACCGTCCGCTGTAAAATACTGTTAAATAAAAAGTGGCTCAAAGGCCACGTCAGAGTCAAACTCCAAACCAGTGTGGAAGAACAGACCAGTCTGCTTTAGACAGAACCAGGACCACAACTAGGACCATTAAACCTCTTTAAGACTTTATCTTCTGAATCTTTCAGAAGCAGCTTAAATATGGAGGTTATGATTGTTAGGATTAGGGGTCCTTAAGGTCAGGGGTCATTTGTGATGAGTATCACATGTGACCAGATTCCAGTTCGACACTGAAAGTTATTTTAATTACAAATTATCTTTTAAATTAACAAACATTATACACAATACAAACGGGGTGAAATTATTCACCTTGTCCATTGAGCCCTTTTCATGTTACTAACGTTAGGTCCCATGAGACAGAGTGGAAGGGATCGAGCTTTAACAACATCACATGACCATAAACGGAATGATATGATAAAAGACAAAAGGGCTTTGTTTTGGCTCCTGTTGAATCAGGTCTACTTTTTGACACGTATCTGTACCGGACCCTAACCCTCAGCATTTCCGTCCTGGTCCTGTTAATGGTCCAGGTTCTGTTGATGGTCCTGATCCTGTTGATGGTACCGTCCTCCAGACTCCTTGTGATGGGACCAGGCCCAGGTCCAGCCTTTCCACACCCACTGGTCCTCCCATACATCCATGTGGGTTGTTAAGCAGCTGTAGGGTTAACACTGGTGGTCTGTCAGTAGCCCACCCCCCCTGAATTTCTCTGCCTCAGACCCTGGACTCAGAACTACCTCCTCTTCCTCACGTCAGCCTCCATGCGACCCAACTCCTCATAGGACCGGTAGAACACATCCAGATGGTTGCAGCCCCATGCCCTCCACACACACAGGCTCCACCCACTGGCTTCACCATGGAAACCACACACTATGGTGTCCTTAGCCACAAGTGCTGCCTCCTTGAGGATCCTGAAAGAAAGATGTGGAGGGAGGGAATTACATCTTCAATTCCAGGAAGTGGTTCCCTGGAAAACTGGAGAATACTGAGGGACACTGTTATACACAAGGCAGTATTTATCCATGCCCCCCACCCACCTACACACCGCATACCCCCCTCAAGGGCTCCTGTCACAAGTATGGTTTATATTAGTGGAGGTTGACAAGGAGTGGAGACATGTATGAACCCAGAACTGGGTTTGGTTTGATCTGATAACAGATCCTCCAATAGGTATTTATACTGAGGAACCAAAAAGACAGACAGAGACATACGGACAGACAGTGTTGTTGTTCAGGGTTCTAACACGAATAACTGACAGGTGGACCAGTGTGCTCCATGTTTAACCCTTTAATTTATGATGTCTGTGCCCTAAAGCATTCTGGGAGGAACCAGGTTTTCTGGTGACCCAGGACTTGGAGCATATCTGCTGTGCAATTATCTCTTCGTATTTTGTCCTGTGTCCTGCTGAGGCATCATTATTGCCCCCCCCACCCCCCACCCCAGCAGAGTATGAGCCAGTCCATTTAACTACAGTTCAGCAGTTAAATGAAAATGAGGCAGAAACAGACGCGTTCCTGCCGTCTGACCTGAGCAGCCTTTTCCTGACCTGAACCCCCACCTGTTACAGGTGCACCGCCACTACCTACTTATTAAGGACATAAACACCCCCTGCTTTTATTACCTGCTCCTAAAACCATGTGCTTCTTTGTACAGAGTCACACTGGAGTCCTTTCAGAGCCCTCACAGCTGCCGGCGGCTTTCAAACAATAATTACAGACTCCACCAACGACTAGAAGCATATGATGAAGGATGGTTCTTTATTGAAGCTGCATCAGTAAAGTCAGATATTGGTCTGTGGCTGCCCCCCCTCGATGCTGAATGGGTTAATCCACAGGTTCTAATGCAATGTTTCCACGAGTATTAGCTCGGCTCGGCTCGGCTCGGCTCGGCTCGGCTCGGCTCAACAGCATTTCCATTACAGGATAGTCGTGACTATACAGTACCTGTTCATCATAGTAATCTGGCGTGTTACTTCCATGTCGTCTGTTCAGGGAACTGTTGATAAACTCACTCATTTTGTCCAGTTTCTTCTAAATTTTTACGTCAACCACCAAAGACTGAATCTCCTGAACCAACCATGGTGTATAGTATTATGGGCTGTCATCATATGGATTATATATTTACTATCAACTTCAATCAGTGTCTGCAAGGTTTATACATCACATTTAAGTATCACTTGGAATCTCGGCGGAGGCGATCCCAAAAATCTAGTACTGGGTACCATGGTACCAGGTCCTTTTTTCATAATAGAAAAACACCAAATTGAGCCCAGTTGAGTCGAGTCGAGTCGAATCCAGCATGCAGCCCGGGGGTCAGATCCGGCCTATGGAATTAATTTGTGAAATTACACTGAAGATGTTAAAAATGTGACAGCTGTGGCTCAGGAGGTGGAGCAGGTCATCCAATAACTGAAGCTTTGGCGGTTAGAATCCCACTCTATTCTAGTCATGTGCTGTTGTGTCCTTGGGCAGACACTTCACCTCTTGCCTTCAGTGCTGCCACTCATACTGATGTATGAATGTTCGGGGGCGGTAAGATGGACTGTAGGTGAGAATTGGCAGCAATGCTTCTGTTAGTCTGCCACAAGGCAGCTGTGGATACATATGTAGTTTCCCACCACCAGAGTGAGAATGTGAGAGTGAATGATTTCACTGTTATTATTTTACTGGTTTGGCACATTTGATTTTATGGCCCCTGAACTAAAATGTATACCCACCTGCCCTTGTTCCTTAAACCTCCTGCCTCTGTCTCCTGCTTCTCCTCCTCTCTCCTCCTTCTCCTGTCTCTCCTCTTTGCTCCTCCTCCTGTTTGTCCTCTTCTCTCTTCCTCCTCTTTGCTCCCCCTGTCTGTCCTCCTCATGTTTGTCGTACTCTCTGCCCCCCCCCCCGTGTCTCCTCCTTCTCCTGTCCCCCCAACTATATGTAAAACATGTCATCAGATATTTTTTCTTCTTCATGGGCGTCATTAGATGAATCCACATCACAGTTACTGACAGAGGTTTTTTTCATCCATTCATTCCATCCATTATGTTGAAAATATGAGGCTATGCTTCTGTGAAGAGATTTAAATAGGAAACAGTCTCTTACCCCAAAGAAGAATGTCCAGGTGGGCGGAGTACAGCAATGACACGCCCCCTCAGCTGATTGGACTGGGACTGCATTTCAATGACTATCACATCACCACCGCGTCTGTAAAAACCACAACACACACAAACACAGTAAATGTGGAGTTCATCCGCTGGGTGCGGAGCCTTAATATATATTTAACTCTAATCTGGGTGGTTCTGGTCTATTATCTTATCTATTATTATTATTATTATTATTATTATTATTATTATTATTATTATTATTATTATTATTATTATTATTATTATTATTATTATTATTTCCTTTGAATATCAGAGAAAAACTTAACCACTATTTATTAAATGTTGAAAAAATAGAAATGTGTAATGTTGTTTTTTCCATTAAATTACAAATGCGATGATTTGTTGAGAGGGCAGCCATGGCTCAAGTAGAGTGGGTTGCCTTATATCTGAAGGGCTGGTGGTTCTAATCCTGCTCTGTCCTAGTCAGTCTGTTGTGTCATTGGGGACAACACTTTACCCTCCTTGCATCCAGTGCCACTCACACAGGTGTATGAATGTTCAGTGATGGTTGGAGGGGCTGTTTGGCAAAAATTGGCAGCCACACTTCTGTTAGTCTGCACCAGGGCAGCTGTGACTGTAAATGTAGTTTACCACCACCTGGATGTGAGAGTGAATGAATAATGGGTCACTAATGTAAAGCGCTATGAGTGGCTAAAAAAGCACTACATAAATCTAATCAATTTGTTTATTTATTATTGCAAGATGTTACAAGAAGTTAATCCATAAACATGAACATATATATATATCCTGTTGTTTTACAGATCTATTTATCCACACCCCAAAAAAAGAGGAGAGGAGCATTGTTTTTGGATGGTTTTTTTGGCCATCTCATTGCCAGCAACTTTATACAAAAACTAATGGACACATTTCCATGAAATTTTCCGGAAAGGTGCAAGGTTAAGATTAAGATTATCAAAATATGTTTTTATAATGACTTTCCTTTTCATTCATGTATACTCAGTTTTGCTTCTTTTTGCTCTCACTGTTGATGTGCATTCACATCAGAACCTTGAAAGACACATTTGAAGACTATGTCAAGGGTAACAATAAAGGTCAAAATTTAATTTTGGACATAACTTTTGAACTATTCATCTTACAGATGTCCAATGAGCACCCAAATATTGGTCTTTCAATTCTGCACCTGCATTCTGTATAGACTTTTACCTATTGTTGACTAAATGAAATATTATGTGGTTTCCTGGTTTGTCCACACATACTGCACCATGTTTCTGTTAAAACACAAACACATGACAAGGACAGAGCAGAATTTGAGCCAACAACCCCTCAGTTATTGGACAACCCACTCTACCGCCTTAGCCACAGCTGCCCCAGTGTGTGTGTTCTACCTGGGGATCCATAGAGTTCCGTTCACCGGTAGCACAGTGAACGCCTGCAGCTGAGGAGGTCCGGCGGCGGCAGGGTCCTGAACACTCTCCAGGTCGTTGGGCTCCTGTTGGTTCGTCCCTGTTTCAGTCCCTGCCTCTGTCTCCACTCCCACCCCTGTGTTGCCAGCAGAAAGGCTGGTGCTGCTGAGTAACGAGGTGAGGTCAGCAGGGCTGGAGGTGTCTGAGTGCGACTGCTGTGAGCAGCTGCTGGACATGGAGCAGTAGTCAGTCTGAGAGTCCTGGTGTTGGATGATCTGTGTCCCTGCCTCCTCACTGTGGATTAATGTCACTTCTCCATTCATCCATTCTGGGTTCTCCTGCTGGTCTGAAGTCAGGTCAGAGGTCATGTCGACGGAAACACTGGTCGGACGCCGTATGGTGAAGACGTCCCGCAGTGGGTGGCTGTCTCCACAACTGAAATCATGACATGAACTCACATCAAACTACATTTTCACAAATAAACAAAGATTTTATTTTCATTTCTCTGGTTAGTTGTTAGAACAAACAAGACAATGACATTAGCATATTAGCATTAGCGATCAAACCTGTAGCAACGGAGCACATTATTTCCACAACAATTAAATCACTCAGAGTAAATACCAGTGTTATGTAAACAATGCACATTATTACCCTGCCCACCGAAATGGAGAGGGGTATTGTTTTTGAGTCAGTTTGTTTCTTGGTCTATTTGTCTGTTTGTCAGCAGCTTTAAAGAAAAACTACTGGACCAATTTCTAGGACATTTTCTGGAAAGGTGCAAAGTGGTCCAGAATAGACCCCATTCAATTTTGGTGAATGTATATCAAAGGTCACAGTCAGTTGTGTTTTCGCAATGATAAGAGATAGGGAAAATCAGGTAAAATGTGTGCAAAGGGGGGCAGGGTTTGTTGTGCCTGTACATGTTTAAGTGGATGTAAATGAGGACTGAACAAAGGGTTGAGCCAAGGAGACATTTTCATAGTGGAACAGGGTCTCAAAGTGCATCCACCAGGGCTTGGTAGACTAAAAGGGACCCAGTTTAACAGAAGTCCTCCTGAATTACTATGTCCAACCTGGGTTCTGTTAGACCAGCAGAATATGTTCTACTTACCAGTACTGGGCACAAAGCTGATGGGAGACGGTGTGGTAGAGCAGAAGAGTATTGGTGTGGTCATCCAGGGTCCACACCACCTCATCCCCCCATAAACTGAAGCTGGTCACCATGGATACAATGGAGGAAGGCGGGCGATAGGGCTCCAACCTACTAATGGCCTGAAGCTCTATGCAGTCCACCACCAATACACCAGGACCGTTGGAGAACCACAGCTGATTGAAGAGGACAGATGAGCATAGTGTAAACTCAGTGTAAACTCAGTAGTCCAGTTCCTGTTCTATCATGCTGGGACAACACCATCACAGGCCCCATAAACCAGACCAAACCAGATCCATGTGAACCGAGTCCAGACCATCAGTCCACTATGTGACAGACATGACCCTAAAAGGAGGATTACTCCCACCAGTGTACTCACCTGCTCACCACTGTTGACCAGCGCCATGGTCCGGACCGGGTATGGCCTCTGTCTGGGATCAGAGTCTTCCACACCAAACAGTGTCTTATTGAGGGTGTGAGAACACAGATACGCCTCCCCCTCTAGAGGAAGGTCATCCACAAGACTGTAGACCGCCACCAGGCCGTCAGACATTCCTGCAAACACCCGGTCCAGACTCTGAACAAACACACACATAAACACACAACACATGACATGCAAACACACAACACAAAAACACACACCATCAACTGACATCACCAACACTTACAGCAGGGTCTGAGGTGGGTTTGTATTATTTACATGGGTTAAGTTATCTCGAGGGTTAGGGTTAGGTTAACTCTAGGGTGAGGATTCAGGTTAGGGCTGTCATTAGATAAACATTGGTTGTGAATGGCTCCAGATGGTGTGGTTGTAGAGGTTTGGAGTTGAACTGGGTTCACAGTTTGAGTCAGAATGGGAGTCACCCTCAGTTCCACTCATGTCTGTCTGTTAATGATTCATGTGAATGGATTAGAACCCTGAAGGATCAGGAGCACCATCTTCAAATGATATTATAGAACTTCTATTTTTGATCCAACCCATTTTTAGACAATTACGCAATCGATATTTGAGTTGTGGTGAGTTTTCACATGGAAGTGATGTTTGCACTTGGTCAGACTGACCTGGGCTTTGGCCTGAACAGGAAACAGGCAGGTGATGACGCTGGGACAGGAGAAGTGTCTCTGGGGCTGACTGAGTGGACACATATCCTTCAGGCTGTAGATGAACACCTCTTGCTCCTAAACCAGGGTCACAACCAGCAACACCCTTTAGTTATGTCTGTTTAACAACAGGCTCATGGAAATACTGAACTCACCACAGAATAATAATAATGGATTAGATTTATATAGCACTTTTCTATGTACATACATACTCAAAGTGCACGGTGGATCCATTATTCATTCATTCTCACATGCTCCCTTTGGTGGTGGTAAACTACATATGTAGCAAACATTCCCCCGGCTCAGACTAACAGAATTGTGGCTGCCATTTTGCGCCTACAGGCCCTCTGATCACCACCAAAGACATTCATACACTAGTGTGAGCAGCAGCACTGGAGGCAAGCAGGGTGAAGTGTCTTGCCCAAGGACACAACCGCACTTGACCAGGACAGACCCACTCTACTAACTGAGCTATAGTCGCCCGTGAACAACCATCCATTACCATGGCAACAATGGATAAAACCTTGAAAAGCAAAGCCCAAACAACAACAACAACAATATAGCTATGGATATTTTTTCACTATTACTACTGTATATATAATTAACCAGTGATTTTTCCAAACCTTTTTCAGTGCCCCCCCACAGGCCTGGCATTTAAACACCAGACATGATGGGTAATCCCTCTGGACCAGGGTCAGTCTGGACTCATCAGACCACATGACCTTTATCCATTAAACCCAGTCTAAGCTTTCTGTTTCTATTAAACTGTTGGATGTTGAAGGAATGAGAATGAAGTCATTCAATCAGTTAAAGGAATGAAGAAATAACCTATGCAGTGATTATCAAATGGAAGGATGGATTTCATAAATCTAGAATAAATAATTACAATATACATGACAAAAAGTATACATAGTTTCATTTAACCCTAAATGAACATTGCTTCATGTTCTATAAACATGTGTAGGATAAGCCCTGATATGGGCGTGGTTGTGGGTGTATCTGTTGGTTACCTCTGTGGCGATCCACACACTGTTTCCCAGTTTGATCTGACAGCTGATTTTGGCACCTGGACATGACATCTTCTTCACCTCCACCAGGCCCGTGTCTACATTGACCACACTGTAGTTCCTAGAGAAACAACACACCATCACAAACCCAACCTTAACCCTGACCGCAACTGTAAACCTGACCCTAAACTCAACTCTGAAATTAACCCTTAAGGTAGTAGATACACTGTGATGTTTGGAGCTTGTCACAGAACTGAGTGGAACCTCCCTAATTTAATTTAATTTAATTTAATTGTATCTAATCTAATATCATTTTCTGAAGCCCCATGGGCGTGTTCACCCTGGACTTGTCAGCAGTTCATCGCAGGACTGAACATATAGAGATAAAGAATCACTCTCAGATTCACCCTTATGGGCAATTTAGATTAGCCAATTAACCTATCAGTGCATGTGTTTGGATGGTGGGAGGAAGACCCACGCAGACATGGGGAGAACATGCAAATTCCACACAGAAAGGTCCCACTGACTGGTGTTGGAATTTAGGACCTTCTTGCTGTGAGACATGAGTGCTAACTAGTGCACCACTGTGTCGCCCCAAATCTAATCTATTCTAATGTAATCTAATCTAATAGAGTGAAGCAGAGAAGACCAGAAAATTGGTCCATTCTACATCCACTCTACACTACACACACACACATATATATATATATATATATATATATATACATATATATATATATATATATATATATATATATATATATATATATATATATATATATATATATATATCTTTCCTGGTTCTATAGTATTTTATTCTGGGTTCACCCTCAGGTAACTATTGGTTTCAACCAGCTGACAGTAAATCCAAACCCACCTGGTATCCTTGTCTCCATCCCAGAGGACAGCATTGTGTCCCTGCAGTTGAGACAGGAACAGCTGGGAGTGTGGGCCACAGGACAACAGGTATCGCAGACACGGGAAACTGGGCTCCTGCATCTGCTTCAGGCACTGCACAGCCACAGGCCTCTGCACACACGGGGTTAGGGTTAGACACAGACACATGTGACCACAAACTACACCAGGTTCAACAGTCACCTTACACATAATCCAAACCCCCTAATCACAACCATAACCATATAACTGTATCCCCTAACCATAACCATAGCCCCCAAACCATAACCCCCTCATCATAATTTCCTAACTATAACTATAGCCCCTTAACCATAACCATAATCATAACCCTTTAACCCTATTCCTAACTGAAACTAACTAGGTTAACCCAGGACTAACCCTAACACTAACTTGGCTAACCCATTGTATGTGACCTGACCTTCTCTGGTTTGGTGTCCCAGCATTCAGTCAGTAGGTTCTGGAGGCAGTAGAACTGGACCTCTTCTGGGCTGGCCAGAACAGGCCGGATACCTTTGGACAGCTTCTTGGAAATCTGGAGCTGGTGGTTCCCCAGGACGGGCCTCTGTCCACTCAGCAACTCATACAGAACCATTCCATAGGAGAACATGTCCACCTGCAGTGGGAGGGGTGGGGGCAAGGTTAAGGTCTGGAAAGGGTTAAGGCTTGGGTTTGGGGTTTAGAGATTAGGGGTTGGGTTACAGTTTAGTGATAGGGTTAGGGGTTAGGGTTAGGTCCATCTAAATGTGAATGTTGTCCTGTGACTGCCCATCGTGTCAAGGAGCATCTCAGTGGAACTGTCTAATATTGTCCTGATCTTGGACACCACTGTCCTCTCTGAGTCCATCAGAGTCCAGCTCCATTCACACAACACTACTTGCATTGGTTACCTTTAATCTGCTATCCCAGAATGCAACAGCACAGACAAGTATAGGTGTTGCTTTTATACATAAGACAAAGGTACCATTAATATGTGAGTAAATGATTATTATGTAACTGACGTTTGTTGGTGTTTTCAGTTTGTTAAGGTAAGTTCTTTTCATCTTTAAACAGATCATCAAACCAACAAAAACCATTAAACCAGTAGGAGACAGTCCTATCAGTGTAAAGCACACAGCCTAAGCCAACTCTGGGAAACACTCCAGTGGTATCAGTAGAGTAAGAAGAAGGATGAGGATGGACTGACTTTGCTGATAATGAATGGAAACACTCGCTGACTGATGTTCCACAGACTCTTATCACAGTCCAAAGTATTTCAGGATTCCTGAGTCTGGACCAGAATATCCAGCAGGTCAACATCAGCTTCAACGTGGAAGAGATTTTTCATCATAGTCGACTTCATTTCCAATAAATAACAGAAAAAGGAAGGTAGAGTCCAAAAAAACCAACCAAACAAACAAACAAAAAACACAACATGAAGAATCAGGGGTGAAGATTCAACAAAACACGACCTGCTTCATTCTCACCAGGGTCATGGAGGCAAAACCTGTCCTAGATACTTCTGAGGAGGGCGGGGTTCACCCTGCACACATGACCAGTTCATCACAGATGAGACACAGACAAACAATCACTGTCACATTTACACCTATGGAGGTGAACCCTTATCAGTGCACATTGTTTATTGTCCACAAACATGTCCAAATATGGACAGCGATCAGATGGGATACAATGTTCAGCTTTAATGTAAATCCTTCATTAACTGAAGGTCCAGATGCATCCCGGTCCTGGTCCTTCAGTAGCTGATGAAGGTCCACAGTGAGTCCAAATCCTTACGGACCTCACTTTCACATCCCTCGCCTTTTCAACAGCTTTAATCTGGACATGTACTTTCCAACCACACAGCTGGAATTCATGTATTTTCCATAAAACTCTTACAGTGATTCTTGTCTCTGTTGTTTAATGTTTTTATTTTTAGTCTCAGTCACTTTCAAATAGTTCATTAGAACTAAAAAAGCACTTGGGGACCACAGACTCTGCCAAGGCAGCCCCTGTTTTGGAAGACACACATGTGCCCCCCCTCCCTCCACTGATCACTACCAAAGCTTTATCACTTATTCTGAAACATTCAGCCAAATCCATCCATACGTTTTTGAGTTATCTTGCACACAGACAGACAAACAGATAAACAATGGCAAAAACATAACTGCCTTTCCTTGGCGGAGTAATTAAACCAACATGGTAATATGAGCTATAACCATTTAACCAGATTACTAGTAAACCCAAACCCCTTGGTCTGTGTTTTGTCACTGAATCAGACAAACTCAAGTGTGAATAATTTGGTTTATGACAAACATGGGTTTCTCAAGAAAAGTAAGACAATCCTGGATTTGTCCCAAATAGGAAATTTACCACTACTACAAAAACGCGATAAGAACCAATATATGAAAATGTACATTTAGAGTAAAACAAAACTAAATCAAACATGCCAATGAAAGAATGTAAAAGGTTTTTCAAATGTAAAGTCTGACTGAAAGTCCAGGTCAAACTGTTCTTCAGTTTGTTCCATGAATGGATGAATGAATGATTGAATGACTTGATGAATTAATTAATGCATGAGCCGGTGGATTGATGAATGAATGAATGAATGAATTAATTAATTAATGAGTGGATTACGTCTGTTACTGTTTAATAATAACCTAAAAATGTCTTATGAATCCATGTACAATACCTTCTCGTCATAGACGATTCCCGGTCGGACCTCTGGAGCCTGGTATCCCGGTGTACCCTCTACGCCCAGTGCCCCTTCATGGAATGATTGTCGAGAAATGCCATAGTCAGACAATTTGATGTTGACCGGATCCTGCTCCTGGAAGGACAGAAACCAGACCAGTTACAACAGGAACCACTGACCTTAGACCAGTTACAATAGGAACCATTGACCTGAGACCAGATTCTGGACAGACATGAACACAATGACCTCTGACCTCATACTGACCTCCAGAGACCACACCAAGATGTTGTCAGATTTGAGGTCACAGAAAATGATGCTCTTCCTGTGAAGGTACGCCAGTCCTGCAGCGATCTGATAACTGACTTTGAAGGTCAACATGTGTCCGAGGGGCATGAACCTGGAACCTACAACCATAACACAACATTAGGTACAAGTTTGGGCTCAATCCCACCTGGTTAGCATCTGGTCACATGCCTTTGTGTTTATCCTCTAGGACGGTGTTGAGGCTGCTCAGTGGCGCCAACTGGAGGGCGAAGCACAGGGGGTGGATGCTGATGCCAACCAGAGACACGATACACGGGTGCTGTAGCAACCGTAACATACCGGCCTCTTGGCGAAACTCGGAGAAGCTACGACACGCGTCTGCAGACTGCAGGTGTTTGATCATGGTGTCTGAAACCAAGATTAGAGAAAACACAACTAAAATGAAACTATAAATTTTTTTCACTGACCCTCAAACTGCTCAAATATAATTCACACAGAAAAACGACAATTTCAACAAAACCCTAGTTTTTCGATCAAAAGTTTTTGCACTGGCAAGAGGTGATTTTACAGGTGTAGCACATGGTATATCATACAAAACTACTGTGGAAGGGGAACTGGCAGAAGGAGAACCTGTGGATGGAGAACCTGCAGAAGGGGAACCTGAGGAATAAGAACCTGAGGACATTTTACCTGTACTGCTGCTGATGGTCTGCTGTCGACACTTCTTGAAATGGAAGCGTTTGACAGCGACTGGTTGACTGCAGTATTGCGCCCGATAGATGATGGTTCCACTGCCCCCCTGGCCCAAGATGTTCTCCTCCTCCTCAGAATACTCCAGAAGGGACTTCTCCAAGAAGAGCCTAACCAGCAGACAGGAACACTGAGCTGCTTTTCTGTCTGTACATGTAGGTGAAATTGTTGATGGGACAGGGGTTACCGTGCAGGGAAATCTGTCATGAATAGTTCAGGGACCAGTTCCTGGAGTGGGACTGCCTTGTCCGGGTGCAGAGGACAGATGATGAACTCCTTCTCCATAGCAGCCAGAACGCAGTCCTCCATGTTGAAGTAATGGACCTCAGCTGGTGGACCTTCTCCTCCTGGTCTTGCAGGTTGGTGAAGCTGGCATCCAGGAGGCTGAGTGTGTTTGTGCTGGTAGGGGGGTTGGGAGCAGAGTGGGCAGGGGGCCAGCTGTTCCATCAGAAGACTCCCATCACTCTCACTGGCTGTCAGAGCTGCAACACATGGGGGTCAGAGTTCACTTCAGAGGGGTAGGCCAGGCAAACCAGAACACTAACCTTAACCCAGGACTAACCAGAACCCAGGTCTAAGCGAGGACTAACTAGAACCTAGGCCTAAGCCAGGACTAACCACAACCCAGTCCTTAGCCAGGAGTAACCAGAAACCTAGCTCAGGAATAACCAGAACCCTAACCCAGGACTAACCTAAATCAAGGACTAACCCTGACCTAGGACTAGCCTTAACCCAGGACTAACCACAACATTAACCCCAAACAAACCCAAACCCAGACCTAACCCTAACTCAGGACCAATCATAACCCAGGACTAACTCTAACCCAGAAATAACCAGAATCCAGACCTAACCCAAACCCAGGCCTAACTGGTCAGGAAAAGGGTTAGGGTTAGACCAGGATTAGCGTTAGACCAGGGTTAGGGTTAGAACAGGGTTAGGTTTAGAATAGGGTTAGGGCTCCAGGCTATGTTTTTGTGGATGAAGGTGGAAGCTAAATCAACAGCTGACTAAATTAACTCTGCCATGAATATTAACATCACTATCCATGGAAACAGAAGAAAGCAGATACCAACCAGGAAACCACTGCTCAATCAGAGAATGAACGTGGTCAGTGATGAAGGCCATAGCAGAGAAGTCCCTCATGTCTGATTGGCAGATGATCTTTATGCCTCCGCTCTTTTTCCTTTTCCAGTTGATATCTGACGACTCCACACTGAATCACACAAATGCACACAAACACACACACACACACACACACACACACACACACACACCACACAATGAGTTCTTCTGTGTTCATGGATTCATGCTTCTACATCCACCCCAACCCACTCTCATTCACATGGACTGGATCATGTCACCACTAGTGATAGACCGAAATGTATTTTTTGGGGGCGATACGAATCTTTTTTACATCAGCCTTAGCTGGTGACTAATACAGAGGCTGTTGATACTTATAAGCCGATATTTGGAGCTAATAGTGGGTTTTTTCTCCATTAAATGAAAACAAATGTCAGAAAATCTTTAATTACAATTAGAAAATAAAAATAGTGACAGTTAAACTAATAAATGTGACCAAACCTCCACATTGTGTTTTTTGTTCATTTTTCATTTTTCCTTTTTTTTCCTACCTTTTTATTATTTTCTTTTTCCTTTTCTTCTTACTTTCCCGATTTTCTCTTTTTTCCCTTTTTTGTTCCTTTTTCATTTTCTACCCCTCCTTTTTCCTTTCTTTTTTCCATTTAGTTTTCTTTTCTTTTCTCTCTTTTTGTACTTTTTTCCCTCTACTTTTTTCCTTCATTTTCTCTCTTTTTGTTGTTTTCTCCACCCTTTTCTTTTTGCTGTTTTTCCTTCACTTGACAGTAAATTTTTGCAGGGAAAAAAGAACATATTGACTAATGCAACAGGCCAATAACAATACAAGAAAAAAACATAAGTCCTGATATTTGGATGGTACAACAAAGCTGCTGAAGAGGAAGCTTCAGGAGCATCAGGAGGTTTCTAGGTCGACAGAAAACAGGATTCTGTTGCAGTCACTTGGTGGTGTAAAACTAAACGTCATGACTGAAATGAGTATAAGCAAAAGAGAAACCATAACTAGAACCACAACTTCTGTTTTATTTACTAGACATCTACAATTAGTAACAGAACAAGGTTTATGCTGACTGAGCCCAACAGCAAGTCTTTACCGCTCTGGAAAAAAATAAGAGACCACTGCAAAAGTATCACTTTCTAAAATTTTACCACTTATAGGAATGTGTTGGAATATAACTAACATTTTTGTTTCATTCTCTAAGCTCTAAATTCGTCTTAAATAAAACATGGATCACATTTTTATTCAATGGAATATGGTGTGTTTGTGTTGGAATTCAATAGATACTGGAATGGACTGGACATGCTGATGTCAGAAAATTTCGGTGGTCTGTTCATTTTTTCCAGAGATGTATATTGTAGAAGAAAATTTCCTCAGTCACCTTCAGTTATTTGTGTTTGAATATAAGTTAATTCTTAATTGAGAGAGGTTCTGTTCTCCCAAGGACAAAACATTGTGTCCTTACAAATATCTGTTCCTGTTTTAATGACCTTTTTTGTCTCTCTGAAAGTCTTAAAAAACTGGCCTTGAAATGTTTGTTTAGAGTAAATAGAAGTATGTTGTAAATCAGAGAGGCAGCCCTTTAAGTAGTAATTCAAATGAATCTATGAATGTGATGTAGGATACACAGAAAATCCAAAACGAAGTGTCGAGATGGATCAGGAGAAAAGGAGAGTGGATGTTTTTTTTTCATAAGTTAACACATATTTGTGTTGTAAAAACATTAAAAAGTGCATTTTGCATATGTCCCCTTTAAAGGTGGGGTGGGGGATCTTCACCATATTGCTTGAAAACTTCTTCACGATCCCATAGCACACACTGAAATAGAATGTTTGCAAAAAAAATAAATGTTTTAATTCAGTCTAGAGGGTGGAATTAGAGGAAAACTCTGGCCAATTATTGTACTGATCATCTTTGCACTGATTGACTGCCAATACGTCCATCAAATATCAGCTCCCCCCACCCCTCCATCACCCTTCTGCATGTTCACAAACAGCTATGGCAACAAAACCAAAATAAAAATGTGCTTGAAAAACCTACAGCCATGAGGAAGCTGAGCGAAGGACGGTATGGCTTTCAAGCGCTGGCGTCCAATGAAAAAGGAAAAGTGGTTCAGTGGGTGTAGGCGGGGTTTATCATGACTGCTTCAGTGGGCGTAGTACCTTAGGTATCCACCGTCAAAGGTCACAAGTAGCCCCTCCTTCCAGTAGATGGTTTGGCTGCGTCGGACTCTGAAGGTGCTGCAGCGGTTCCTTTGCTGAGCTCCAGTAAAACTGTAGATCACAGAGTTCCTGTTGCATGTTCTCCGTGCATTTCTTTTAGGTTCAAACAACTGAACAAACGGAACAATTTAGGCCATGTTGTTTAAAAATGTAAAGCACTGCAGCTTATTTTAAAGCTTGGTTTGTTGTGGATCTGGTACCTGTAAGTCCATCTCAGTGAGGCTGATCAGCATCCTGGCTATGAAACGCTCCCAGAAGCCTGCAGGGACAAAACTCATCTTAAACAGACGCTGCAGGGTGTTTGTGGTCTGTTGGCGAAGGCAGTGCAGGTCCATGGCTGGTTTACAGGGAAGGAGGTGGGGAAGTAGGTAGCTGAAGAGAAAGAGAAAGATACCACTGAACTGAACTGAAATGAATGGAGGAGAGCTGAGGTTCTGAGGAACACTGGACAGTCTATTACTAGAACAGTCAGTAGTGTAGTCCAGGATATACAGTGGGGTATGGAGTCCTGACGTCAAGCTCGCTTAAACGCTGTTGGATTTCCCTGGCTTTCTGGACCCACATCTGGTATTTGGTAATGCTTTTTGGATTGCTCTATTCATGGTCTGCTGGCTCTCTGGTTCTGACCCTGTTCTGTATCCTGACATTGCGTCTGTCCTGCTCCATAGTTGCTGTATGTGACACAGCCCACCTGACCGTTATCCAGACAGCAACACATTTCACCCGCAGCGCTTAACATTCTCTGTTATGATAATAAACTGAGCTCATTTGGGTCCAGTTGTATTCTGAAATACGTATATCAAAAAAAGCAGTAGAACCTGTTGTTGGCTACAGGCAAAGCAATCTCGAACTTCGCAAGGAACTGGAAGTACTGTTCCTCTGTGCGTTGGGTGAAGCCTGTTCCCACCATCAGCATCTGCAGAAACCAGCAAAACAGCCATCAGCACCTCAACCATCCATCCATCCATCCATCCAAGCCCCAGGTGAACCCAGTCTCTCATCTTACTCTGAGGTCCTCAGTCCGGATTACTCCATTCCTGGCCACAGAACGAGAAGATTTGAGGTGGATGATCCTCTCCAGACATTCAGACAACCACACCGGACACAGGAAGTAGAGCATACATAGACCATGGCTGGTGTCAGCGAAGTGCAGCAGTGTCCCAGTTTCTATCAAGAAACCGATGGCTGGATGTGGATTCAAAGGACAAAAGAAAAGAGCTGTAAAAACCAGCAACCATTATCTGAAAGGTTCCACACCACTGAAAGAAGTTCTGCATCTGTATTAATATCAACTGCTAAGTTACACAGATATATTGTTTGAAAGTTATCCTCTATTTGAAGTCCGAGGTTTGAGTTAATTTCTTTAACTACGCCTAACCAATAGAAAGGATGAATATTTGATTAAAATTAATAATAGATCGATATATTGGCCGGCCAATACATCAAGCAGACATTTCTAAATCAAGCACTGAAATAAAGGTAAACATTTTGAGTTGTCATCATTTTTTTAAGGTTATTCTGTTATTATTTTACTGGTCCAGCCACTGGAGAACAAATTGGGCTGAATGTGGCCCATGAATGAACATGAGTTTGAGACCCCTGATCTAAAGGGCTTTGGAATCTCTTTAGCGTTGCTTGACAAACAATGGACCCCAAACAAAATCTTGCTTAAGGACTCCATGAAGCTAGAAACGACCCTGGATCTGGATCCCCAACCTGAAAACCCCATCTGTGTGCACACGTGGTTCTACAGACTGTGTTCTGATGTGGACATTCCTGCTACATTACCAGTCTGCAGGTCATCGTAGTCTCTGATGTCACTGTCCGTGTTTTGTTGGATGATCCGGTCCAGCTGGGTGTCAGTCAGGTACTGGACCTCCCCCTCTGCCTGCCTCCTCTGCTTCTCTGTGATCACGGCCTCCTGGAGGGTCAAGTAGCTCCGAGGAATCTGGTGTGACAACCAGAGGAAACAAGCTGAAGAACACAGGAATTGCAAAACATCACACTAGTGATCCACCCAGAGGGATGTTTTGGAGCCAATGCTGATTTTCTTATCCATCAGCTTTAGCCAATGACCAATTCAGGATGCTGATATTTATAACATTGGAGGAGGACGTAGTGATTCTACTCGAACGTGTCTGAAGCTGATCTGGAACATCTGCAGTTATTCTACAAGAATGTGTCTGAGGCTGGTTTAATTTCTCAAAATAACAGAAGACAAGTGAAGGACTTGTGTTGGGAAATCAACAATAGACCCTGGAAGTTTTGGTTCTATGTTCTATAATATAACTGGATGGATGGATACATATATATATATATATATATATATATATATATATATATATATATATATATATATATATATACTGGGTGTGATTTGCTGAGGGTAAAATGTATTGGTTTCACCTTTTATGTTGAATTACCTGAACAAACTGAAACAACTTTTACACAATATTCAAATTCTCCGAGTAGTACCTGTAGAGAGGTGTGTTTCCCTCACCAGTCTGCCCAGTAGTTTCCCACCACCACTTGAGTTACTGCTGCCATTGTCCTTCATGGACTGGACCACCTGGTAGATGAGTGTCTTCAGACCGTCCAGACCCTCCAGACTCTTACACGACATTTCACTGTGAACCAGGACACACAGGTACACGTTAGGACCAGCTCCAGGTCAGCTCAGCCTGCTCCTGGATGGTTCTGCATGTACTGACTGCAGGTGTTTGAAGGTGATGTCAGGGAATCCGGAGGCTCGAGCCCCAGATGGGGATCGACATAGAGCCAGGACATAGGCTCTGAGGGTGGCCAGGCGCTCAGTCCGAAACTTGGAGTCAATGAGGTCCAGATGAGTCCCCACGACTAGAACCGCAGAGCTGGGTGCACGAGCCTGGACCAGCAAGGGCAAAAGGTTATGACAGGAAACAGGAAGGTCAATAAAAAGCTGAACCAGAACCACACACGCAGAGTTGGACTCAAATCCAGTGAAATAAGATATTCCTTCATTAGTCCAAGGGGAAATTCCAGGTTTATAGAAGCAAGAATATAGCACAGCACACAAAATAGCACAATATGCACAATATACATGCTTTTTAAAAAGAAAAAAAATTTAATATATAGTCCACTAGAAGAAAAAACTGGGTTAAACTGAGCCAAAGCAGGATAAACTGGGCTAAAGCAGGTTACAGCAGGTGTAAGTAAATAAAGTAAGTAAAGTACTTTATTTGTCATTATACACTGTACAACAAAATTTGTCCTCTGCATTTAACCCATCCTTTCTTTGATGCCGTTGGTGCAACCTGTAAGGAGCAGTGGGCAGCCATGGGTGGCACTCGGGGGACCCACCTCCTGTCGTAGAGCCAGGCTAATGGTCACAATCACCTGGCTGGAGGATTTTACCCTTATAGACATCTATTTGCAGTCACGTCTGTAGGTTGAACTGGATTAAACCAGGTTAAAGTGGGCTAAAGCAGGTTGAACTGGGTTAAAACAAGTTAAAGCAGGTGTACCAGGGTGGTGCTTCTATGTTGAGCAGGCACGTCTGTAGGTTGAACTGGATTAAACCAGTTTAAAGTGGGCAATAGCAGGTTAAACTGGGCTAAAGCAGGTTAAAGCAGGAGAGTTCTGAGGTGGTACCTCTATGTTGAGCAACCACGTCTGCAGGTGGGCCACAGCCTCCTCTCCCAGAGCCAGGTTCCAGACTAGCAGGTACAAGGCTTTGTCTGTGAAGAAGCACTGGTTGACTGTGGACATACTGGACATATTGGCCTGTCCTCCAATGTCCCACACATTGAACACCACCGAGTCCTTCTGTCAACACAGAGATGGACAAACAGGGCTAAATGCACCATGTGAAGCCAGGACTGAAATAAAACCATTTGACATTTAAAGTCTTGTGTCTTCTGCTTATGTAAAAAAAAAAGGAACATTTAAATGATGATAAACATGTAATGAGAAAAGTCAAAAATGCAACATAATGAAACACAGTAGGACAGAAGGACCATGTTCTCACTTTATCACGTTTTAAATATAAGTTCAGTGGACTGTTTCTACAGAGTGGACCAGACTACTGCCTGAAAATGGAACAGACAGAAACCACTTCACATGACAGAGAATGTGTTTGGTGAATGTTCCCACTTTAGCAGGTGAGAACACAACATGCAGTGACCTCTGACCCGTCCAAACAGCAACCCATGACCTATGTCCCTGACCTCTTGTGTGTCCAAACAACAACCCTTGACCTTTGACCCATCCAAGCAGTGACCCATGACCTCCCCTCAACCTCAGAAACACCTGAATGAGGCACAACGTGTCACACTATTATGTATTCTATGGTTCTTCATGCTCCTCCTGTTAGGCGTTTTATAGAACAGGGGTTTTCAAAGTGTGGGATAGTGAACCTCCCCTAAAAGAACCAAAAAGCAGCTGTGTCCCACCCCTCCCATCTTTACCTTAAATTTTTTATTTCCTTCTCACTTCTTCAACATATATTTTAAAAATATTTTAAACATATTTGATCTCCATCTCTATATGTGCTTAAATATATTTTTAAACACATTTTAGCATCTTTGTGTGTGTTTTTAACATCACTTTTAACACATCTTAATATTTTTGTGTTTTCAGCAGCCTTTTAAATATATTTTACATATATGTGTATATTTTAACATTCCCTTCCATATATTAACATGTTTGTGTGTTTTTATCTTTTTTTTCCAATACATTTTTTAACATCTGTGTATGTTTTTAACGTTTCTTTTAAGATATTTTGAAATTTTTGTGTATCTTTAAGAGTTTTTAAATACATTTTCATGTCTGTGTATGTTTTTTTAATGTCTCTTTTAACACATCTTAATATTTTCTTTCATTTTCACTTCAGGTGTGATTTTGCCCCTCATGTCTACTGGAGTTACACATTTACAATTTTTTTTTCATTTTTATTCAGATGTGTTTTTTTCTCATTGTTTGCCTCCCCTGAAGCCCACTGGCACCCCCCCAGGAGAGGCCCACCTCACTATTTAGAACCCCTGTTATAGACCATAGTATATCATATACAGTGGCACCGCTACTTAAGAAATTAATTCGTTCCAGAAGTGGTTTCGTATCGTGGATTTTTCATAGAGTTGCATTTTTCATGTAAAACGCCTGATTCATTTGAAGGCCTCCAAAACTACCCCTCAAACCCTTTAAAAACGATGAAAGTGTACCAATTTTGTATGAAATATGTGTTAAAAGTAAAAGAAAATGTAGATTTTAGATGTAATTTATGGGTCTCAGTGGGGGAAATTTGTCTTCACTGACTGAACATTAAACATTAAACCATTAAAATGAACCAGACATGCGGGTTATTTTCATACCATTGTGGTTGTTTTAATTGGCACTTTCACTTTTACCGGTGTTTGTTGATGGATGTTTAGTGGGGTGTAGATTCAGGGACGATTGCTTTTGACAAGTTTTTGTGACATTCATATATATATATATATATATATATATATATATATATATATATACATATACACATATATATATATATATATATACATATATATGTATGTATGTATCCAGTGTATTCTCACATTGGTTTTGCCAGTGTTGGGCTTGTCTAGTTCCCAGGTGGAGGTGGAGATGCTGCTGTGGGTAGGGCTGAAGGGTGATGCCTTTCCCGTCTGCAGAGCCTCCAGGATGGCAGTCTTTCCCTGCCGTGGTGGACCAATCACAATCATTTTCAGCAGGCGACAAGGCTCTGCTTTTCGAAGGTGAGCACGTAGAAACTTCAGGACAGATGATGGACCTAAGACACAAAGAACACAGTTTGTATTTAGACATGTTGAAGATGGGGGCAGGTTATAGACCAGTTTTAAGGCAAAACCTTAACCTGGACTATAAATAGAGCTAATTCATATGACTTGGGTTAGACTAAATCAACAGTTTTATTGGTACATGTCCAAACGTGTACAGTTGAACCAACCAAGACATATGAAAACAACTCAACAAACATGACATTTCAATAAGTGCATTGAATCCAGTTAACTAAGCCTTGGACTAGACTTGGGGAGAGAGTCTTTAGAGCCAAACAGGTACCTTCTTGTCTTACTTCCTGGGGGACGTTGCTGATGTTGAGGTCTTCGATGTCCAGCTGCCACAGATTGGACAGTTGACCGAGTTCTTCTGGAAGTTCCCGGATGCCAGGGTTACTGTTCTCAGATCAAATCAGATAGGCTTAGACACAGGATGTTACAGCTAACACTAATCTTATGCCTAACACTAACCCTAACCCATCACATTCAATTTGATCCAAACATCTGATAGTTTGGAAGTTAATGACGTTTGTTTTAATTTGACTAAAGGATGTGGATCTGAAATGTACCTGTATGAACATGATCATCCAAAATTTACCTTAACTTAAAGAGCCCCAACCTAAAGACCCCTAACCCTGGCCCGAAGGCACCTAACCCCTAACTCAAAGGTGCCTAACCCTAACCTCTAACCCAAGAATGTCTAACCCCCAACCCACAGGTACCTAATCCTAATCCTAAACCTAACCCTAACCTTAAAACAAGGACCCCTAACCAAAAGACCCAAAACCCCTAACCCAAAAACCTAACTCCCTAACCTAAAATTCCCTAACCCCCAATCCAAAGACCCATCCCAAGATCCCTAACCCTTACCCCAAAGACCCTAACCTTAACCCCTTATAATGAAGTTAGTTGATTAATGAATGAATGAAAAATTAATGACGTTTATTTAGATGAACATTAAATGGTGATATCTTAGCTAGCTGGTAATAGTTGACAATTCAATGATAAATAACTACCTGAACTGTGTTTGCAGAACTTCCAGGTCACGTAAATACAAACAATTAAATATAAAAATCAAATTCAGTAAAGTAGCCCATTTTTCCATTTCGTATTTTTGATCTGAGCCTAAAATCCAAATACGAAAAACCTGGCATAAATTAATTTTTCATATTGGATTAAGAAAACGAAAACGAAAATATTCCATCTCCTTTTTAGTTTTTTGATTGGCAGTTGAAAAACTAAAGAATGAACGATACACAGATTTTCAACTGTTCTGGATTAGGCTATTCATTTTGACTTTTCATTTTTCTTTTGTGTACACATTACAAATAGTTTAATACATTTATGTGGAATTGGTTTAATTTTATAAACACAATTACATGCTGAAAGTGAAATGACAAAGACAACACAGTGTAAAAGATGTAACATATTAAATTGGTGCAAAAACACAAGGATGACACAATAAATTCAAACAATGTATATGTGTGACTGATTTGGACATCTACAAGTGTGTAACTGACCTGGACAGGTAGAGCTCAGTGAGGCTGTGCAGACCACACACTGACTGAGGAACACACTCCAGATGGTTGTCGTTCAGAAACAACACCTCCAGTGAATCCCGTAGAATCTTGGGAAACTCAATGGGACACACTGGAGAAAACAGGATGGCAGCATGTTGGTAACCAACCTAACCCTGACTATGAATTAGACTGAGGGTTAGGTTTATGTTTAAGGTTAGACTTAGGGTTAACCCTAACCCAGTAAGCATTTTACTTCCCAACAGGACATTGTTCATACTTTGTATACATTATTTGGTTCAGTAAAACTGTTCAATACTTCAGTCCTATATTAGTGCCACATCTCAGCCTAATTTAATTGGTAGATTTCATTTGAAGGGTGTTTTCACAAAAGCCTACTCCAGTCCGTACCCTACCTGGATATGTTCACATCAACATCACACCAGCTTTTGCGTTCATAAGCCCATTCCACAGCCTGTGGGTACCAGTACCAGTGGGTGTTCCAGGGCTGAAACAGTAGGTGGAGCTGTAGAAGGTAGTCTGTCACAATCTAAATAAACACAGAGGTCAGAAGGGCACAAGCCTTCATCTGTCTGTTGTCCTGTCTGAGGCAAAGAGAAGAGCACACTTCCATGTCCCTCATATTTCACCCAGTTATTCAGTCCATAAGGCGAGTCAGTGCTGTACAGATCTGAGACTTTTTCAGGAGACAGCAGGAGTGTCATCTGGTGGTAATTAGGTCACTTCTGTTCTTAGGCATAGACTGCTTTTACATAGCATTGTACCATACTGGTCTATAAGAAGTCTGTGTCCAGGACTACCTTCTCAGCTGGACTTGGGTTCGGTACTGGAGCACGGAACGTTTGCATTCACAAGGATAAAATTAAGCAGACTTTGGGGTCCAACATATTCAAGTCCGAGTCAAAGACCCCAAAACACCCTAAGATACACAAATATAAACATTTGCGGTGAAAAGACATGGATCTGAGAACATGGATCTGAGGAAACAATCCTGGATGTTTGGATTTGGATGTTGATCATATGACTAAAGCTGGTTCTGGTGGGACTGTACACTGAAGCACCCAGTTCATCACAGTTCTAAGATCTGCTGAGGTCGTACCTGGATCCGGGTCCCTCCGGCTCCATGTCGTCAGGAAGGCCAGTCTCCGGGATTTGGGAACCTCCTCTGTCCTGAAACCAACAATGAGACCAGTAACCTGACAGTAGGGAAAATGAAGAACTGAAACATCTATTGAAATAGAACTGAAACATCTATTGAAATAGAACTGAAACATCTGCTGAAAAAGACACCTGGACATACTTTCCCAAATGGTTCCTGGAGAGGTCGAGGGTCCGGAGCTGTGAACACTTCCACTTGGAGGGAGGAGGCAGGGTCTCCAGGAGGTTCCCAGACAGTCTTAACCACACCACTGCCTGGAGGGAGGAGGGAGAGGAAGAGCAGGGACAGGAGGAGGAGGAGGAACAGGGGGAGTAGGGGAGGAAGAAGAGAAGGAGGGGGAAGAGGAGGAAGAGAATCATGAGGAGGAGAAGGAATAGAAGGAGGAGGACCAGGGGAGGTTTCATATTTCATGTCATTTTTATCGTGTTTATAATTTTGATATGAATCAATGGACTGTTTACACCAGGAGACGCTCTTTTCTGTGCCTATATATTAATAGGCTAATGCTAATGCTAATGCTAAGACATTTTAAATAGTGTAGTCATCTGTGGTTACCTCCAGTTCAAATATATACGATGGCAGCTCCTTTAGGTGGTTGTCGGAGAAGTCCACCTCTTGTAACTGAGTCCTCCAGAAGATGGAGATGGTGTTTGGAAGACTCTCCATCTGATTGGACGATGCTCTGCATTGTTTCTGCAACACAACATCAAACAGTGCTTTGTGATTGGTCCTCTGGTCCCTACCCCCTGTGTCCTCACCTCCACCCCTCCACCTGTCTGGTCTTCAGTGATAGACTGACATAGACATGCACACATAGACACTAGGGGGTGTTAGAGCAATTACTTCTGTGTATTGTTGTTGTATTGTTTGCCCTCCAAGCTCAACCTATGATCATTTTGTTGTGCAGTAGCATGTCTCATACATACGGTGGCCAGGAAGGCTCACAACAAAAATAAACGCCACAACACAAAGGCAAACACCACAATATACCAAAAAGCCACAACCATAGTGACTGTATTTTCCGGCGGACCAATGGAAGCAGAATAGGCGCCATTAACCAGTCCTTTCTAGTAAAATTTAAAAGGAACATAGAAGTAAAAGGTTTGGAAAAGTAAGTAAAAGTATTTATATATTTTTAACGCTCTTTTTCCATCTGTAAATGATGACTTTGTAGTGCTTCACGGCGACTATAGTAATTCTACTTCCGGTGGTCCGCGGTCAATTCCTTTGTGGCTTTCTGTGTTGTGTTGTGTTATGAGTTTTTGGCGTGTTGTGGCATTTGCAATTGTGTTGTCGCTTTTGTTTTGGTTCTGATCCTTCCCGGCCACTGTACATACAGCACCAAACAATTGAGCAGTTTTTAGCTGACTGGTCACCTGATTAATGAGTTTAACACTACCGCCCAAATCAATGATAGATAACATAGACGACCATAGTAATAATGATAGTAATAAAAAAGGAGGAAGAATAGAAGGAAAAAAAGGGAGAAAAAAGAACAAGAACAAGAAATGAGAGAAAAAAAATTAATTAGAAAAAAGGGTTAAAGGAAAAGGAAGCAAAAAAGAAGAAAAAAGAAAACAAGAGGAAAAAGAGAAAAGAGCAAAAGAGGGAGAAAGAGAAAAAAGAAGAAAAACAAAACAAAAAAGGAGAGAAAATAGAAAAAACCAAGAAGGTTAGACAGTTGGGTTTTACCAGTGGACAGGCCCAGGGGTCAGGGAATGATGCCAGTTTGTTCCTGCACACGTTAAGGACCGTCAGGGACTTCAGACAGTGCATGATGTTTGTGGGTAGAACAGTCAGATTGTTATCAGACACGTCCAACTCCTCCAGCTTCCGAAGACCAATCCAGTTTGTCGCTAAAAGAAGGAAAAAGTGGGAAAACAGTCAAATACAAGACTATGAAGATGAAAACGACAGTAAAGGGTTTACAACTAGAACCATCCAAACAATCTGAGGAAGTCTAATATTCACTGAAACAAAAGCACCATTTATCATCCACATTTATTATGTTTACAGTAAGAACATGGGTGTTTAAAGTGGGACATATTGTGCAAAATGCACTTTTTAATATTTTTCCAACACAAACATGTGTTGTCTGTGTGTGAGGAGACCCTTAAATTATGAACAAAAACCATCCACTCTCTTTTTCTCCTGATCCATTTCTTGTTAGAGGTGGATGAAAATTCTCTGTTTTGGATATTCTATGTTTCATATGTCATATGCATAGATTCATTTCAATACCCCACCCCATCCCATCCCACCAGCGCAGCTAACCCCACAGTCACAGCAACCTCTGCTCAGACTCGCAGATCTGCCATTATATGCTATCTGTAGTCCCAGTGTGCATCTAGTGCGTTGGGGTCTGAGCCCTGGTCGCTGTGCGTGCGTCTGGGTCCACGGTTGGTCAAAAGTCATGATGCCATTAGGGAGCCTACACTTAGTTTCCTATCTGTTAGTTATAGTCATTGAGTACTTATCATAACTCTTTTTGGAGTTAAGCCCATTTAAAATCATATGACCTTGAATTTGAGCTTGAATACAACTCGAGGTCAAAGGTCATGATGCCATTTTGAAGCCCATGTCAGGTTTCCTATCTGTCAATATTAGTAACTCAGTCCCTATGTCCACTGGTTTTTCCATTATAGCCCATTTTAGTTTTTTAGGTATTGACCCAGTGACCCCTGACCTCTTGGCTCAACAATAAGTCAAAAGATCAAGATACCGAATTGATAAAACAACATTTTAGTGCTAACTGGAAGTCTGTAAGATGAATACTTCAAAATTATACCCAAAATTTGATTTAAACGTTTATTGTGACCTGAGTGAGTATATAGGAATGAAAAGGAAATTCCTGATTTTCCCTATTTCTGATCAATGTGAAAACACATTTTTGATTTCCTTGACCTCTGACCTACATTCACCAAAATTTAATGGGATCTATTCTGGACCAGCTTGCAGCTTTCCTGGAAAATTCCTGGAAATTGGTCCATTTTTGTATAAAGTTTCTGACAAACAAACAAACAAAAAACCTCCCAGCTTCTGTTTTCGCTTTGATTCCAGTCACATCCTAAGCTTCTGCTGCTTTACATACCGGCAGGGATGTCGAACAGCTTCATCAGTTGGTTCTTGGCAGCAGAAAGTCTCTGGATGTGAATCAGGTGGAGAAGTCCAGGTGGTAAACTGGTCAGCTGGTTCTGTGATAAACTGACCTGACGTAAACTGAAGCACAATCAACAGGAACGTAATGAAGGAACAGTTTCATCCTCATTCATGTCCCTTTAAGTGATCTAGGTTTGAATATTAACCCTTTACCATTTTGGGGTCATTTAGCCTAAAACACCTGAAACATCCCTCTCTAAATTAAAACTCCAGCAGTTCGTCAATTGTGTGGAGTACAGATAAAAGAATGGGCTCTTTGTAAAAGTAACTTTATAAAGAGTTACTCCTTAGTTACTTCACCAAGGAATGGTGGACTTATGTTCTTGCCGGTGTTTATTAACTTTGCAAATCTCTGATTCCACGCTCTGCATGGCTTTCTAGTTAACTTCGCAAATCAGAGATTCATGAAGTTATGTTGCTTTAACGGTTTGTCTGTTTGTTAACTTCACGTATCATGGTAAACATGATTTGCAAACATGGTAATGCATGATCATGATGTATTCATGATTTGACAAGATCACAGATTTCATATAATTTAAGAAGTTACCAAGCACTGCATGGATTTCTAGTCCACTAGAGCATAGTAATTAATGTATTTGTATTATTATTTCTTAATTTCTTATTATTTTTATTTACTTATTTTTTTTTTTATTTGTTTCCAAAAGCAAGAGAAGCCAAATTTCTCCAATTTATCTTTTATGTAAAAACATTCTTTTGTGTATGTGGTGTTGCTGTTGCACTTCAGAATGGTTTATATATTCAGAAAGATGAGTTTGTTTGCTTTCATTTGATGTGTGACAAGTGCAGGTGCATTAATGATGGAGCTGTGTATGTAGGTGTTGTTAAAACAATGTCATCTATGTCCCAGGACCAGGATGTATGGCTGGGAAGAGGTTAATGATGTCCAAAGTGTTTTTGAAAGTCAGATGTTCTTGGATACTGACACTTATGTTCAAATATTTCCTCAGTTCATCACCATAGAAATTAAATTAGATACAACCAAATCTAACCAAACTAATAAATGTGTGCCCACTCATCAATAATATTAAACTGACCTTCATGGGAAAATATGAGGGTATGGATATTGGAGCCCCCTACAGTGACCTTTGACATCAGACATTTGTACCTGGAGCAAATGACCTCCTGGGAGTTCAGCACCGCTGGAAGCTCTTTGAGAAGGTTATTGGACAGATCCAGGACCTGGAGGCCCACCAGACCCCAGGGGACCACGGAGGGCAGCGCCGCCAGGCTGTTGGACGACAGGTCCAAGTGGACGATTCGAGAGGAGAAGTCCATGAACCAGTCCAGCTCCAACCAGGGCAGCTGGAGACCACTCCAGCAGACCACCACCTCCTGCATAAACACTACATTCAATAAATCATCCAGGGCGTTTGCTATTTTTCGTAATTAAAATTGCAGACATTTTCCAAACTGATATTTTTTCCCCCCAGTTGATGTTCATTTATACTAGTGTTTCTACTGCATACACTGTAAAAAAAAATAGAATTATCTTTTATTCAAGTAATTTCATATTCGCAATTGAATTGACATGAAAATATGAATAACTCTGAACGAACATCAAACTTAAGTGGTTTAAGTTTGGTTTAAGTTTAACTTCTTAGGGTGCACCTCAATGATATGCAAATGTACAATAGTGAATATTCTGGATTGAAAATACATGATTGCCACAAGCAATGTTTTTTTTTTTTTTTTTTTACCAGTAAGAGCAGCTTGATGAGAATGCCAAGATACCCCAGTTAAGAAATGCACTTGTTGTGCTGTAGCCTGGTCTAAGAAACTGTGAAGATGGCAAAGTTAAAAGATTGAAGGTACATGTTTTATTTCAAGAAAAGGAATCCCACATATACTACATTAATGTATGTGAAAAGACTTCAAATAGATAGAAAAGGGGGTAGGTGCTCTGTATAAAAACCATTGTATTGTGTATTATGTATTCTCCATTTACTGTAATGTAAAATTTCAAAGTGATCCAGAATTCAGGATCTCTTCCATTAAAACTTAATAATTTGTTCCTTGTGACACTCCCAACACATCCTAAAAATGTAATCAAAAACTGTCCATAAGTTTTTGAGTTATCTTGACCCGGATCACCACCAAAGGTTACCCTGTAAATGTAATCAAGATCCTTCCATAACTTTTTGAGTTATCTTGCTAAGTAACAGACAAACAGACAAACTCTGGCAAAAATATAACGTCCTTGGCAGACGTCTCTTCATTCAAAGGGGGGAGGTCTGCCTAGGTGGAAGTTTGCGCTCTCAGAGTGCTTTTCTAGTTTTGAACATGTTTTGGATATTTTATCAAATTTTTTGGTGTTTTTGTTTCACTGTATTTTAGAGTTTTTTAATGTTTTGAAATTTTCTGTGCTTTTTTAAAATTTTATTTTACTGGATTTTAGCATGTTTGGCAGATTTTTTTCTGCACAATTTTTTTTCCTTAGTGTAATTTGAGTACAACATCCTCCCCATAAGACAGAAAATAATTACATATCATGTATTAGTATTATATTATATTATATTTGTTCATGGTTAATCAAAAGTATTATTGATAAAATGGGAAAAAAATTTAAAAGACTAAAAAAACAACAACTGTATGACTTTTTTTTTTTTTTTTTTTTTTTTTTTTACATTTTTCCACAAGTGTACTTTTTATGCAAACTTGGTGCTTAGTAAGGGCCTCTGTGGGAGGGACACCCCAGAGTTAATCAGTGGGACCTAGGTCCACCAAGAACAGGACCCTGGAATATCTAGAATCATTAGAACATCATTCTTCATTCTGCACCTGTCTCCTCTTTGTCCAAATCAGAGACTAAATATAAATGGATGCAAAACTGAGGCCACTTTTCCATACTTGCACCCCCAAAACCAGAACTGGGCAGAAAACCTGGAAACACCAGCTGTCAGTCATGTTCTCAGTATGATCCTGTTCTCCACACATGCTACTCTGATGAGGACTTGGAAACCAAGTGCGATGTACGTGGCTCCAGAACACACACCTGCTCTCCACCTGCATTGGTATTTTCTTGTAGTCGGAGTCTGAGGAGATGTTTGCTGAAAGACGGATGGTCCATGAGAGTGTACGAAGAAAAGCCAGCTCCATTCTGGAGCAGGAAACAGGCGATCTCCTGGTTCCCTACAACACAGAACCAGTGACATCAGTGCAGGTCCAGACCCCAGTATAAGTCTAGATCCCAGTATAGGTCCAAATCCCAGTACAGGCCCAGACCTCAGTACAGGTCCAGTATAGTTTCAGACCCAAGTCACCACCCTTTAGATGATACACATGTCCCCCTGATCTCCTCGATCACACATGTCCAACATATACGTATATAAATATACCAATACAAAAATGTATGCCTGAAAAAACACCTTCTACAAGTGCAAAACCATTTAATCAAAAAATTAGGGTTTTGTTGAAATTGTCATTTTTCCATTAGTAACATTTTTATATGCAAGTTATATTTGTGCAATTTGAGGGTCAATGGAAAAGAACCTAATGATAATCAAACATGACAATGACATGTGTGTATGCATTTGCTCATTGTGACCCTCAACTGTTTAACCCATAAAGATCCAAATCCATCTACTGATCTAAACTGTTTAATAACTTCTGATCCACTATTTCTATCAATCCTCATCAATAATTGGTGTAAAGTGCAGTTCTTCTTCTATTCATTGTCATCAGATATGTCAGCAGGGTCTGTAGTTACTATGAAAACTGTCATCTTCTACAACATTGATTTACCAGTAAAACCCGTGGAGTTTAATCAATGGCAGTGAATGGAGACACTGGGTTTATGTTCAATTAATGACAAAGTTTGCTGAAAATTTCACTTTTACTTCATTAATCTCGCCCAACATTGGTTGGGAGATCACTGTGTGTGTCTGTCTGTGTGTGTCCGCAGAGGCATATCATGCTTAACTCAATGAATACTTGAGATATCACCATCAAATTACATGGGCATATACATATAGCTAATGTGCATCAGATGCAATGATCCATTTGAGTAAAGGTCAAAGGTCAAGGTCAAGGTCACATTTAGCAAAAAAGTCTAAATCACATTATTGGCACTAATTCAAGAACGAGTTGTCATAGAAACTTGAGATTGGCAGAAAATAGGGGCTAGATTAGGCATTCTCTGAATACTTGTTTTTTTCTGTTTCTGATATAAATCCCCTCAAATTTAGTGTAAATGTTAATGAACATGTATGTGATCAACAAATTAAACATAGGAAAATACATGTTCACTGAAAAAAAAAAGTACTTTATGAATCTGCGACTAAAATGTTCATACCCGTTCTATTGTTTGATCTTCATGGTCTACGACAGATGGAATTAATGACTGACTGCATGTTTGTTTGTGGATCCTCAGATGTGCAGCGTTTGTGTCCTTACCAGCCTGAGCAGCAGCGTACAGCGGTAAGCCTGTGATCACCGCAAACTCCTCGCTGTGACTCCCACAGTCTTTGGCGTCGGCATCGTAGCACTGGACCAGCAGACGGACCAGGTCTAAGTGGCCCTGCTGACATGACGTGGCCAACATCCAATTCAGAAGGTCTCTACTCAGACCTGGACCTGTACAGATCACATGGACCTTCATCATCACCTTTATCAAACCTGAAACTATCAAAGGCTTAGAGGATAGAGTTAGACCAGGGTTAGAATTAGACCAGGGTTAGTTAGACCAGAGTTTCAGCTAGACCAACTAGGGTTAGAGTTAGACCAGGGGTTAAATTATGTGTTTGTCGTACCAGGTATGGAGTCCAGAAGTTCTTTGACCAGGTGGGTGTGGCCATAGTATGCCGCTATGATGGCCGGGTTCCCATTGGACGGCTCCTGAGGAACGGCCACATGAGCCTCTTTCAGAAGATACGTGACGCTCTGCAGATCTCCATGTTGAGAAGCCATGTACAAAAGACGGACCTGGAGAACATAAAGAACATCTACTGGAATATCACATGAGAACATCTACTAAAACGTCATAGTAGCCACGGGAAGAAACCAAGTAGACAGTGTACTTCAAAGTGTTGGTTCTTTGTCTACTGTCCACAGACACAGTGATTGGACGGGCATCTGCACACACAAACCCACAGTGTTGACTTGTAGAACAAACATCTAAGGAACTGAGGAACAAACCGTGAAACTAAGTGCATTATATTATGACCCTAGGTCATAATTTCATCTAATTTTCTTCTTTATCCTCACCAGGGTCACAGGGGTCGCTGGGGGCCTACCCTAGCTACAATGGGTGAAGGCGTGGTACACCCTGTATGAGTTGCCAGTTCATTGCAGGGGTGAACATATACAGTATAAACAAATAATCACTCTCACATTCACACCTATAGGCAATATAGTTTAACTAATTAACTTATCAGTGCATGTCTTTGGATGGTGGATGAAGAGAACTCCACAAAGAAAGGTCCCACTGACTGGTGTTGGAATTGATCCCAGGACCTTCTTGCTGCATCACCAATCATAATTTCAGTTTTATGTATTTCTGTGTATTTCTCCCCAAGCCCTGTAGGGGCACTTTGCTTTCATTTTTGTTTTATTTCAAGAAGCTGCTTATTGGTGGGGAAACAAATGAGCTGACATTTGAAAATGGCCCTGAACAGAAGGAGGCGTTGTCTCTGCTCTGCCAACTCCCAATGTCTGTTCTCATGTGTTTTTTTTATTGCAGCTTTGGATTATGGATTTGTGTGATTTAGTAGTTATAGTTTGTAGATAAGATAGTTAAGATTAAAATTTTATTAACATAAGTTTAAGAATTAATAAGATTAAGATAGTCCCTTAGGTTTTGATAGAGGAGAGTGACTCTTTTCATCTGTTTTTGGTCCAGGGAGATTTAGTTAGTATTTTCTATATTATTATTATATTTTGACCATTACAGACATGTCCAAACTATTCCACAAAAGGCCAGTGTGGCTGCAGGTTTTTGTTCCAACCAAAGAAGATTTCACAGTTCATCCAATTGACTCTGAAGACTTGTGTTCTGCTGCTGCTGCTGTTGGAATAAAAACCTGTAGCCACACCGGTCCTTTGCGGAATAGTTTGGACACGCCTGGTTTAGGACAAACATTTTTTGGTTTGAAAGAAGAATTTTGTTTGTTGTTTTGAGCACGCTCCTGCAGGAGCCCTGAACCGCACAATGGGGAAAGGGGAAAAATAAAATGGTAAACAATCTATAAGAAAAAATAATAATAATAATAAAATGTATATATATATATATATATATATATATATTTATTTATTTATTTATTTGAAAAAAAATCCCAAAACATTATCTAACAATAATGATATAATTATATTGTTATTTCGAGATAATTATCTCATTATTTTGTGATAATATTATGCTGCCCAGATAAGCTGATTGAATCCCTGGACTGGAACGTAACAATTAGTGTTGACAGGAACCAACATTCATCAAACTGCTAGAACCTCAGACATGTTTTGGTTCTGTTGGATCAGAACACACATATGTTCCACGGATGGAACAGATACAGTTCAGCTGATACATGCTGCAGGATACAATAACCACCTCCTCCTGTCTTATCTCCTCTTCTCTCCTCCTCCTCCTGGCTCTCTTCCTTTTCTCTCCTCCTCCTGTCCACCTACGCCTGTCTGTCTTCCTCTCTCCTCCTGCTGTCTGTCCTGATCTTCTTTCCTCCTCGTCCTCCTGTCTCTCCTCCTCTCTCCTCCTGCTGTCTCTTCTCTTCCCTCCTCTCTCTCACTCCTCCTGTCTCTCCTATCTGTCCTCTTCCTCCACCTCCTCTTCTCTGGATGTGATGGCTCATGTCTTGAAGCCCATGTATTCTATGTGCCTTCCTTCCTACTTACGCCATTGATCCGTGGCGTCCCGGCACTGCATTCCACGCAGCAGGCCTGTTGGATCAGTTCTCTGGCGGCGTCCTCTTCACCATTCTCGTATGCCGTCTGGATGTTCTCCAGAGTGGGGGAGGGTCCCAGCACTGGTCCCGGAAACTCCACCAACGATAACTTGGCTCCCATTTCATCCCCAGGACCTGACAGAGAACAGAGCGTCTTACTACAGTCCTACATACACAAGTAGGTCACCAACGACTGGTACGTCTGCGCTCAGGGTACCTCAGAACTGCTGAGCAGCTTAGAGGGGAGTGTGGAGGGTCTGTGGCAGCAGGTGGAATTCATACACAGCACTTAGCATTAGCACTGGACCCACAATACAAAACACCTACCATTACTACTGGACCCATAATAAACAGCACCTAGCATTAGCACTTGACCCATAAAACACAGCAGCTAGCATTAGCCCTGGACCCATAATACACAGCACCTAGCATTAGTACTGGACCCACAATACACAGCACCTAGCATTAGTACTGGACCCACAATACACAGCACCTACCATTAGTACTGGACCCACAATACACAGAACCTAGTATTAGTACTGGAGCCATAATACACAGAGCCTAACATTAGTACTGGACCCACAATACACAACACCTAGCATTAGTACTGGACCCACAATACACAGCACCTAGCATTATCACTGGACCTATAAAACACAGCAGCTAGCATTAGCACTGGACCCATAATACACAACACCTAGCATTAGTACTGGACCCACAATACACAGCACCTAGCATTAGCGGACCTCCGGAATCAAGCACACCCTTCCAGCTGTGAGGACAAAGTACTTGTCATTTGACAGTCTTGGGTGTGTGTGTGTGTGTGTGTGTGAGGTGTTGGTGGTGGGTGGAGGGGGGTGGGGGGTTGGGTGTTCTTTAACACACACAGCTGTAGTTCTGGTGGTCATCAGAACCAGGACCGTTAACGGCTCAGAGGTTCTCACTTCAGCGCTAAAGCATAGTTTCCTCTTTCAGCTGCATCAGCCATTTCCTGCAGATGGTGAGGTTATGAATAATTTAACATCTGACTGAACTGCAGAGGTTATAGGAGAAAACCCCAGGGACCAAATCCTTACAGATGGGGTCTGGGCCTGGATTGGGGTCTGAGTTGGGGTCTGGGTTAGGGTAAGGATTAGAGTTAAGATCTGGGTTAGGGTCCAGGGTCAGTTTCTGAGTCAGGGTTAGGGTCAGGGCTAGGGTCATGGACTGGGTCAAGATCTGAGTTAGGGTTGGCGTCTGGGTTAGGGTCTGGATTTCTATGTGTACAGTCGACATTTTCTAAGCTGAACTATTTTAAATTGTGAACAAATGCTGAAGTGCCTCAGACCATGTGTTCACACAAATGAGGAAGGATGAACTGATGTAGAAAATAGAAATACATGCCTTTATTATTATTATCATTATTATTATTATTATTATTATTATTAGGATCCTAGAAAAAAGGATCCTGTCCAATAATATCCAGTCCTCGATTTTTTTCATATCTACTCTCCTGAGGTTCCAAGTGATAGTATAATGTGACATGTAAACAGGCTGGAGTTATCTCTGCATTATCGTGTTATCAACATGCGACCCGACATTGCTCTTCTTCAGGACCACAATGATCATCTTCAGGGCCTCAGTACTCTTCTTCAGGGTCATAGTACTCTTCTTCTGGGTCACAGTACTCTTCTTCAGGGTCATAGTACTCTTCTTCTGGGTCATAGTACTCTTCTTCAGGGTCATAGTACTCTTCTTCTGGGCCACAGTACTCTTCTTCAGGGCCATAGTACTCTTCTTCAGGGTCATAGTAGTCTTCTTCAGGGCCACAGTACTCTTCTTCTGGGTCACAGTACTCTTCTTCTGGGTCACAGTACTCTTCTTCAGGGCCATAGTACTCTTCTTCAGGGCCACAGTGCTCTTCTTCGGGGCCACAGTGCTCTTCTTCGGGGCCACAGTGCTCTTCTTCGGGGCCACAGTGCTCTTCTTCGGGGCCACAGTGATCTTCAGGGCCACAGTGCTCTTCTTCAGGGCCACAGTGCTCTTCTTCGGGGCCACAGTGCTCTTCTTCAGGGCCACAGTGCTCTTCTTCGGGGCCACAGTGCTCTTCTTCGGGGCCACAGTGCTCTTCTTCGGGGCCACAGTGATCTTCAGGGCCACAGTGCTCTTCTTCGGGGCCACAGTGCTCTTCTTCGGGGCCACAGTGATCTTCTTCAGGGCCACAGTGCTCTTCTTCCAGGCTACTGTGCTTTTCTCCTGGACACTACATTGACAGCCTCGGTCATCATGATCCAAGCATCTTCTTTTTTTTGTTACCAAGGTTACAGAAAGACAGACATCAACCAGACACTCTTGTAAAGTTTTCCTGATCTGGTTCCATCTCAGACTGTTTGGATTTCTGTAGTTGTAAAAATCTTTTGTTTTTTTACCTTTCAGTTCCATCACTTTTACTCTCCTCACATAACTATTTCATTCACAAATGAACTCTAGGTGAGCGACTTCTTTATATGGAGATATGGGGGTGTGGCAGTATGCTAATCACTAATTGTGAGCACACACACCTGTGTAGACTGATTGAGTGTCATGAACATTTCCATGCACACTTTAGTGAGCGAGGTCCAATGACATTTAGATCTGATTTAATTACACCTGTTTTGGGGGGAAATTTCCAATTCCAGAAGATTAAATGAGTCACAATATGCTTTTCTATGGTTTGTCTTTTTATTTATTACACTGTGGCATTATTTAACACTTAAATGCCTTGAACTGAAGTTCCCATAATTTTCATGATATAAACATGATTCAAGGTTCCTTAAAAACTCTACTTTCAATTTAACACTGTTCTTAAGTTGTATCCTTACTTTTACCAGTTGAATTTCAACAGAAATAAGCCTATCAGCAGTTGAACCAATCAGTGAAAGTGAAGGGAATTTCCACTGATCCTGTTTAACCTGACACACATTTAACAGGTTTCATTTTCACCAGGAACCAATTTCGCCCTCAGACAGACATGCGCAGACCTGACAACTAAAGCTGTATCTACATAACAACTGCATCTGCACAATAACTGTATCTATGGCAAATATATAGACTGAGCTTATATAGCACATTTTATGCACCCATTATGCCCAAAGCACTTTACAATTTCCTCACATTAACCCATTCACACACACACTCATACTCCAGTAGGTGGTGCTGCCAGATCTACTGGGAGACATTTAGGGTTCAGTGTCTTGCCCAAGGAAACTTCGATATGTGAACAGCTGGAGCCAGGATTCAAACCACCAAACCTCTACCTCCACCTTCACCTCCATTTCCTCCTCCGCCTCCTTGTCCTCCTCTACCTCTACCTCTACCTCCACCTCCATGTCCTCCTCTACCTCCACCTCCTTGTCCTCCTCTACACCCCCTTTCATCTCTGTCTTCACCTCTTCCACTGCATCCTGTACTAACCTGCTCACAGTGAATAATCCTTCTCCTCTTCCTTCTTTGCCTACTCCTCCTCCTCCTCCTCCTCCTCCACTTCCTCTTTTTCTTCTTCTTCCTCCTCCTCTTCCTTCTCCTAATGCTGCCTTATACACACCAGTCACCTCCTCTTCCCTGTAGAGACTGTATGGCTTGTACCCAGAATCCTTTGCAAACCTGCCTGTGTCTCCTCCTGTGTAATCCTCTAATAGACTGAGGAGTGTGTGTGTGTGTGTGTGTGTGTGTGTGTGTGTGTGTGTGTTTGGAGCAGGCGGGGAAAATCCTTTCTTTAAGAGCTTCCTGTCTCCTACATGTCAGATCTGTTGTATCTGACAGTGATCGTCTGGAGTCCAAACCACAAACCACACCTCCAAACCGCACATTACGCCTTCACCCAGTCACAGGAAAAAAAAAACGACACAACACTGGCAGCATCATAATGACCTGACTTGACTAACAATGATTTGTCTTTTTAAGCTTGATTTCCAACTTGTGTTCTAGGAATGAAATATGCTGAAATTGTTTATTTTTGTTTCGGTTTTTTTTGGAACCAACATGAAAATTATGAAACTGATGTTGTTATTTCATTGTAATTATGAGCTAAGGTTAGCTTGTGTACTGTATGTGATGTAAATGTTCTATGTTGTGCACATCTACCTGGGGACAGGAGATAGAGAGCAGCTGGTAGTTACATGGACGGACGGACGGATGGACCGACAGACAGACAGACAGACAGACAGATAGATAGATAGATAGATAGATAGATAGATAGATAGATAGATAGATAGATAGATAGATAGATAGATAGATAGATAGATAGATAGATAGATAGATAGATAGATAGATAGATAGATAGATAGATAGATAGATAGATAGATAGATAGATAGATAGATAGATAGATAGATAGATAGATAGATAGATAGATAAAAACTTTGTTAATCCTCTGGGAAATTAGTGTTCCAGCAGCAGTACAATACCATATAATAAATAAAACACATATAAAATAAAATATATACATACATATATCCACAATAAACACAATAAAACAATTATGTCTATATACATATATATGCACATACCCAGACATACACCCAGAATATACAATATCCACACAATATAAAGTGTATGGTATTGTATAGCACTTCCTATACATATATCTGGTACAACGTATCTCTTCTCTTTCAGGTTAATGTATTTGTGCATTGTGCCTGACAAACAATAAACTAAACTAAACACAAAAACACCTGATCAACCCTGGTACCAGTGGCATTTGATTCCAAACAAGCAGTCATAGCCCAACTATTTCACACTCGGTACGTTTACATGCACATCTAAGTCGAGCCATTGGCAATAACTGAACGAAAGATTTAACTGGAGTTTCTGAGAAATCTCAGTTTGCATCCGCTACTGGGTGCTGTTACACACCGTTTTGCATTAGCTTTCTTCCGGTGAATGCCATTGAAGAACAAAAATGTAGAAGAAATATGTGCCACATTTGAAGCAGACACAGTAGGAGGAGAACAACACAAAGGGATAATATGGACAACAGCCATGCAGCAGCTCAGTATATTTTGTATGTACTATAGACTCTAATTTAATACATGTAGCATGTATGTTGTCATGCTGTGTTTCTGGTCATTTCCTGAAGGGGGCGTGTCCAGGCCGGTCAGTAGTTGAGCTAAGGTTGGCAGCATTTAGATGCATGTAGAAGCTCGATTAAATTATTATTATTATTTATGATCTGATTTTGTGAGTCCAAGTTCTAAAACTCCTGCTCGATTTAATTTTAGTCCAATTAAAGTGCATACATGGCTTTTAAAATTTCGATATGGGTCAGACTAAGGCAATATTTGAATTTCTCTAAGTGCTTGTAAATGTACTGACTAACATGAACATTAGGGATGAGAACCATTATGAAGCAACTTTTGTGGTGGGTCAAACTGAGTCTGTGACAGAAGCTGACCCACTGGGCTCAGCTGGAAAAGTACCGAATGCAGCTGGATGAGAAATGTTTATTTTACACTGCTTAGTGTTTCTGAGGCTGAGGAAGTTATACAGTTATTATGAGATGTTCTTTTTATGACGCGCACCAATGGGGAGGCGAAGGTATTGTTTTTGGTTCTTTTTTTTAAGCAACTTTATGCAAAAATGACTGAACCATCTTCCATGAAATTTTCAGCAAAGGTCCGTGTCAGTCCAGAATAGATCCCATTAAATTTTGGTGAATGTAGGTCAAAGGTCAAGGTCATCACAAATGTGTTTTCACAATAATCTGAGCTAGGCCAAATCAGGAATTTCTTTTTAATTCCTGTATACTCAGTTTTGCCTATAGCTTTGTTTTGCACTCACTGTTGATGCACAATGACATCAGAACCCTGAAAGACAAATTTGAAGACTCTAGTTCAAAGGTCACAATAAAAGTCAAAATCAAATTTTGGTTAAAGGTGGACGTTTGCGTCTTCATTTGTTGAAGGTGGATATTTGGGTCTTTAAAGATGTCATTCCATGGTTATTTCATTAATATTACTGTCTTCACCATTGTTATTTAATAGATTGTGTGTTGGCTCTATTTAAAAAAAAACCTTGCTTTGTTTCCAGCAGTTTTTTCATCATAGAAAAATGTCTTGAGGTCGAACAACAGAGTTTACCGGTACTTCCTCATACATGTCCATGACGCGGTCACGAGGCATCTCTGGCTCAGAATCTGTGAAGGAACACTCCCCCCTCCCCTCTCGCTCTCTGTATGTGTTTACCTTTATCAGAGTATCATCCAGCTAGATTTTGTGCCGTTGCTTGTTCTGAAAACATGCAGGGTAAAAAACGAGGCTTTATTTCCACAGAGAGCACATGAACCACTTTGATCCGCCATTGTTTTCAAGAGTGTGCAGCAGCTACTGTGGCGCGATCTTCTCTCATAATGGGGGATGGATTTAACCCCACGTGGGTGGCGCTAAAGTCCATCTGACATCAGATCAACCCACTTTTTCTGGGTCCCTTGTTCCTCTTGTTGTTTTCTGTGAATGCAGTGTGCAGCCAGTGGAGGTGACAAACCACTTTCAAAGGCAGCATGTGTTGATAACTTGGGGTGACCCATCAGATTCCAAAAGGAGCGTGGAAAAGTGGTTTTCAGCGGAATGACACCTTTAAGGGTTAATGGACATTTAGTCTTGCATATCAGATTCATTGTTTATTGATGAAATAAAGAACATGTCTTAAATCAGATGAAGGACTAGCAGAGTGTTACTGTTGTGTGTCTTCCACTCAGGACCAAAAGCCATTGAGTATCAGTATCAAGTATCAGGTTCTGATGATGTAAGAACCTCTTCATAACTTGTTGAACAGGTCGAAGAACTGGGTCTGATTATCTGGAGCAGGTATGGTTATTGTTCTCTTGCTTATAAAATGGTATCAGTGGTTCCCTGAGGGTCAACACTTATCAGATGATATACAGATATACAGAACCATACAGCCCTGGAGAACCCACATGAAGAACCCTCCACTTCTGTTTATCAGTAGGGCCATGAAACCAGTCTGAAGTCACCTGGATCAGAGCCATCAGGACTCAACATCCATCTGGTGTCAGAACCACATTTAACACAACTCAACCAAAGGTTTGAGTTCCACTTCATTCATTCACTGTCTGAACCCACCTTATGTGTGGGAGGCAGAGCCTATACCAGTTACAGAGTTCACCCTGGATGAGTCTCCAGTCCATAGACTAAAACTTAACAGATATGGACATACACTCCAGTGGGTTTACTCACTGCTTTGCTGCTCCATGTTCCTGGGACAGTGGGAGTCCTGGGGTTGTCCAACAGACCAGTAGGACATTCCCACCACAGACTCTGGGACTGGACCAAGACAGACCAACGTTTATAGAAGAAGAGGAGACAGTTTCACCCTGAAAAAAAGGAAATGGTCAACACTAGAGATGGGAGATGATTTTTGAATATTCGAATATTCGTGACAAGCTTGAATATAGAATACTAATTTCAAATGCTGCATTACTTATATTACATTTTACTTGGAAAGAATATCATAGTGACTTGCATTGTACGGTGGCTGACAGAGGAAAATGCACCACATCAACAAAATGCTGCAAACACAAGAAAAATGCACAACCACAAAAAAACCCTCCTGGCAAAGTTGGCGAGCGCGTACCTCTCTGTGCTCGCAACGTCTTTGCTGTCGGAGCATGTGTTCTTGGATTAATTGTGAATAGGCTGTGCACACCCCTCCATACCAAACATGTGGACATGTGTTTTTAGAAATAAAAACCTGGCGTAGATTCATGTGACTATTGTTGTTAAATGCGTTCAACATTATAGCTGAAATCAGTTACAATGTCGAACGCATTGGCCTGCCCGCTCAATGGCCTGACCCCCCCCCCCTTCATTAGCATGCCTGTAAACCATGGAGCTCGCCGGAGTCATAGCAGTAAGGATTGGTAGGGGTTTTTTGGGGGGGTTTTTTGTTTAAGAAACACATTGTGATTGGTTCGTCATTTGATTCTCCACAGGCCGCCCCTGCAGCAGGGGTTGTTATGTTGTGTTTATCTTATGTTCTGGCCATGGCGATGTTGGGCACCACATGTACAGACCATGCAAATGTTAACCAGCTGGTTTGTTTGACATGTTAGTGTCTTTAAAGAGTTCGGCAAGGACTTTTACTGACGAGAGAATTATCAGATTCATTAATTCAATGCTATTACATGCTAATTCACGGCTGTCATTTAAACACATCTAAAGCATACTTCCACTTCATGTTTCAACCTGACAATGTAGGGACCACATGTGCAGACCCTTATAAAGTCAGCCAGGTTGTTTGTTTGACATGTCAGTGCCTTTAAATAGTTCCATGTGCAATATAGTTTTAGACTTTATTTTGTGTTATTTTCATTATAATTTGCATTCATGATAATTGGGCAGGTGTATGATTGTGTGTCTGTGTGAACTGTTTAACTTTTTCTCACTAAAGATTAGTGTGAGTTGACCCACCTTGTCTGTTTTATTTGATCAATATTACAGTATGTTGGGAAACTGAAAAACAGAATAATTTATATCACCATACATTAATAAATGTAATGTTAATTTTAATACAATATTTTTTAATTTAAAAAAATCGCTTCCGTGGTGCTAGAATTGGCCTGGATGCTGTGGGATATTCTCGGAATGGTCCTGTCCGCACCTGACCTGGTCCATCCTCATTTTACTTTCATATGTCATCACATTATATATTCATCATGCGTTTTTACTGAACTTTAAATTAGTGTTTAAATTCAGAGGCAACGTTTAAGTGATAAAACTGTCACGTGACATCTGCGGGTTTTATTATTTAGTGTGGCATTAAAGTAGATCTGAACTAATTAGCATAATTAACATGAGGTTGAGTTGAGTTCAAAGGAGTTAGTTACAGTTTTATTTTTCATCTAGAATCAGAACCAACGACAGCGTTTCATGTTCTTTAATAAAATACTGGACTGTAGGTCTGGGTCCTATAAATATTCTATAAATTGTCCTATAAATGTTCTATAAAGTGTGCTATAAATGTCCTATAAAAACAGGAAACCCGTTCACTAAACTCCGGTGCGTCGGTTTGTTCCTCTAATTACAAACTCACACAAACTGACACAAAGGACGTGGAATCAAGTCTAACTCACAGCACAGAAGAGTCCAGTCCATGGTTCAGGTCCGGTCCCGGAACAAACTGGTACCAGATGGTTTGACTGGACTTCCTGATTCCACGCGCAGTCTCTCCAATTCCACAACGCGCGGTGCATAAAGTCAGTGGAATCGTGGAAGAGGACGGAACCGGACGCACAGTCAGGATTTCACAATAAAACACACAGCGACGATTCCGGACGGAAAACACTATTAATGCGATTTAATTGATATTAAAACGTACCACCACAGAAGAACAGGGCGGTAGCCTACAAAAATCAGATATCAAAATGGTATGGTCCAAAATAGAGGTTCTGAAATAGCAACATTAAAATGTTCCTACAGTGAAAATGGGAGTTGACTTGTATTCTATTATTATTTTTTCACAATATCAGCAAAATTACTTGACCCCCCCCCTCCCCCCAGAAAAGTGATATTTTTGTCTCTTTGTTGGTATAGTGGGTCTTCCATGGGGTTTATAGTACCCCCTGTAATTCGACCTATGCATGTATCCTCTATACTACTAGTACTACTACTACTACTAACTACTAACCATATTACTAGTACTACCAACCATATTACTAGTAGTTGTAGTAGTAGTAGTAGTCACCATACAACTACTGCTGTGCAATGTTTATTTATTTAATTATTCTACAGTTTTAGTGGCAGTTTATGACTTTTATGTGTGTTGTTAATTGTTAACAGGTAGTGGCTTTATGGTTATGGCACTTTTATTTTTTTTTATATATTTTATTGTTACCTCCGCTAAGGAGGTTATATTTTTGCCAGAGTTTGTCTGTCTGTTGCACTGTAGATTTTGCAGTGTTAATTTGGAGACAATGGGACCAAATACACTCTAGAAGAAGTTAAATAAACTCTCTAAGTGTTGATTTAACACTGCAAAATTTACTGTGTAGTTAGCAAGATAACTAAAAAACCTATGGGTGGATTTTGATGCAATCTACAGGGTAGGTTTGTAATGGGGAGATCTGGAAATGATTAGATTTAGGGTGGTGATCAGGGGGGTGTCTACCTTGACGGAGGTCTGCGCTCTCAGAGTGCTTATCTGCTTTTAATTGTATGAACTTAGTAAATGTGTTTTATGATAGCTCCAGCTGCACTAACTTGATAATGAGCACCTTAAATTTTTGTCATGTGATGCTTCATGCTAATATGATGATAATAAAGCTTCTTGACTACTGCTAACCATACTACTACTATTACTATTACTAGTACCACTACTACTAACTATACTACTATTACTACTAGTGCCACTAAGCATACAACAACAACTACTACTACTACTACTACTACTACTACTACTACTTGGGAGGGTTGTCTCCCACCTCGGCACTCTAGTCCAGTTCATTCCAGTCCAGACTGGGTTCAAATGTTCCTGTATGACTCAGCTTTGTGTATTTTGTTCCATGTAAAGCATACATAGAAACAATGGAAGACAATGGTCACACAAAAAATATGGTTTACAAGAGGATTTAAACACACACACACACACACACAAGGTTAGGGTTAATAATAAAGTTCTACAAACTCTACTAAAAATGACAGTGTCCTCTTTCAGAGACATTTATGATGTTTCTGTTTTTGAATGTTTCTTTGTGAGTTTTAAACCTCTTGTGTTTGTTTGGTTAGATTTATTTCAGGTCCTTACTTCATGGAAATTGTCCTCATTCTGAAACCAACAGTTTCACTCAGTTCCTCTGCATCCATATTGGATATCAGCTGAATTTACACAGAGAATATTTGAAGTTCTTTATTTAAAATGTCTAATAAAATATGAAACTAAGTCAAATGGTGTGAAAGACTATTATACACATGACACAATGAACAAATACACAATGATATGTCTGAGGTATACACACAACAGCAGATACAGGATCCATTTAGTCAAACATACATGATCTTTCACCTCCCATAGGTCACAGCAGAGAGGGGGCAGGGTTTCTGGGGATTTGATAGACAGAATGTTGAGCTACAGGTCAATAGGCTGGTGGGATAGGTGTGAAGATTCAAAGCCTTCAGTGAGAACTCAACTGGGTTGTGTGTGTGTGTGTGTGTGTGTGTGTGTGTGTGAAGGGGGGGTAGTACCATTCAGTCACAAGATTCATTGACATCATCATCATATAAAACAGGGCATGTTTCCACAGATAAAAAAAACACTAATACAATAAATACAAGGTGGGTTCATGTTACACTTCTGTCAGTTTCTAATTATGTCAAAGGACAAAGAAAAGAGTTCTTCAACTGTACTTCACACTCATCAGTGAAAAAAACAACAACAATTTTTTCACTAAAATTAATTCAAAGTTAAACATTTACATAAAGTCATCAATGTCAGCAGGTTTATGCTCTGAAGCTGGTGGTACTGATGGGAGGTGTGGGTGGGGTGGGGGTGGGGGGGTGGCCTGACAGGGCGGTGGGTTCTGAATCACTGTGGGGTCCAGGTTTTGGTCCAGTTCTGGTCACAGGGTTTCTCTTAGTTTAATGGTCACTGCCTTCACCTCAGAGTACTCAGCCAGAGCATATTCTCCACTGTGGGAGGGGGGGCAAAACACACTGATGAAGCAGCCGCAGCATCACAAACAATAGGACATCAAATGAAATATGAACCCATTAAGAACCATTATGTGTTAAATGTGTGCGTTTGAATCAGACTTTTTTTTTGTATTGGTATTGGCCTGTAAAATGAAGAGGGAAAAAACAAAGAGAAAAGGGGAAAAAATTAAAATAAAAATGGTAGAACAAATGGGGGGAAAAAAGAAGAACTAACAAAAAAGGTGAAAAGAAAAGAAGGGGAAAAGAGAGGAAAAAATGGAAAAAAAGAAAGGAGAGAAAAAAGGAAAAAAGGAGAAGGTGTACATATGGTCATATTTATTCACAATTATTTTCTAATTGTAAATTATGAAGGTGTGTGTGCGTGTGTATTCTTACAGTTCTCGTCCGTGTCCTGACATCTTAAATCCACCGAATGGTGTCTGGGCGTGGAGGGCATTGTAACAGTTCACCCTGAAAAACACCAGTGGTTTTAGAATCACCATCAGCATAATCTCAACCGACATTTACACATTTTCCATCGAAACTCCAATATTTGTTCTATTCATTGTATTCATTTATTCCCAGTTTTTCTTTCTTTTCTTTCTCAGTATCTACTCAGTTTATTCCTCAGTCTTCCTCATAGCTCCTCTGTTTCCAGTTGGTGGATGATATATTTGGGGGATTAACACCTTTTTTTCATTATTGTCATAATGCAAACAAATGAAATAGAAACATAACAAAATGTATTTATTCCAATCAGATTTAACAAAATACATTAATTAATAAATACAAAAAAAACAGGTCACATGGGTCGCCAGTTCATCTCAGAGCTAAACAAATACAGTCACTCTCACATTCACACCTATAGGCAATTTAGATTAACTAATTAACCTATCAGTGCATGTCTTTTGGATGGTGGGAGGAAACCAGAGTACCTGGAAAAAAACCACACAGACACGAGAACATGTAAACTCCACACAGAAAGGTCCCACCAACTGGTGTTGGAATTGAACCTAGGACCTTGGTGCTGTGAGGCACGAATATGCTACCCACTACACCACCATGTTGCCCATTTCAATTCAATTAAAAATTTTATAAAATGAATCATTATAGTGGTTTTGTGTTGCCATGGTTGCTCTAATCTGCTCTGGTCCTTCAGAGTCAACAGTTAAGGCTCATGAAACTAGAACTGGAGAACATCAGGACTATATATATATATATATATATATATATATATATATATGTGTGTGTGTGTGTATGTGTATATGAAAATGACTATATAATTACTAATGACATTCTATTCTATTCTATTTACTAATTCATTCATTCATTCATTAAAAGTGGGGTTGGAGCTGTGTTCATTCAGCATTTTTTTTACCATATTTTAAAAAAACATCTCCTTCACACCCCAATTACAACCAATTGTTTCTTTGTTTTTAACAAATCTTTTTATTGATGTCTTTTTTTCATTTCCCAAATACAAACAATTAATTAAATGCTCAAACACAAAAATAAAAAATGTTTGTTACCTGTGGAACGAACAGGACTGAAAAAATAGCATCCATTCATTTCAACCAACCCATCCAAATGATTGAACCATGTTATGTCTATCAAAATAAATGGCCATTGGTCCCTCTCCCTCTGTGAGCACAATCCAGTACTCTGGAGGTGTGGCTTCAGGGGGAGTCTGAAGAAAGGGGGTTGAACTTGTGTGTTTTCAAATGGTAGCAGCTCCACCCATTGTTATAGGTTTGTTTACCTAACCTTGAATGCAGTTGTGTCTATTCTACCCTTAATGGAGTTGTGGTGTTCTGCTGGTGTCCTCAGTGGACTGAACGTACCAGACGGTTCCGGTGTCCAGTGCCGCTGACATGGACAGGGCGCGGTCCACGCTGCTGGTGAAGACAGCTGACACCAGGCCAAACGGCGAGCGGTTGGCGCGCTCCACCACTTCCTGTTGGCTCTTGAAGCTGAAAATGCACTGAACCGGGCCGAAGATCTGCAAAAAAAACATGAAGAGGTTCAGTAGCATGGTCCTCAGGTGCTGAGGTCCAATGGGTCCAGTTCTGGTTCTGTCCATTCAGCTCTGACTTCTTCTTCTTCTTATTATTATTATTATTATTATTATTATTATTATTATTATTATTATTATTATTATTAATAATAATAATAATAATAATAATAATAATAATAATAATAATAATAATAATAATAAATAAATAAGTAATGTGTAAAAGAAGTGTTGATCCACTGGGGGGCAGGCTTCCCCTGTTGGTGGGCGGGGCTGTTACCTCCTCTTTAGCGATCCTCATGTGATCTCTGAGGTTGGAGAAAATGGTTGGTTGGATGAAAAGGGTGTCGGCCCCGCCCACTGCCACCCCCCCATACTCCAGCCGAGCCCCCTCCTCCTTCCCACTGTCAATGAGGTCCATGATCTTCAGGAACTGACACCGGTTGATCTGCATGAGGGAAACACGGAACAGAACACAAAATAAACGGATGAAATACAAGCGAACAGAATACAATACAACACAATACAAAGTTGGGATTAATAAGTGTGGGTATTGACACTGTTGTGATTTATCTGCATTTATTATAATATTATGGTCTGTCTTTCTCAGTATGTTGACATGGTGGTTCTAGCTGTGGTCTGGACGGGTCAGTATTGGTGGTTCTAGCTGTGGTTTGGGCAGGTCAGTATTGGTGGTTCTAGCTGTGGTCTGGACGGGTCAGTATTGGTGGTTCTAGCTGTGGTTTGGGCGGGTCAGTATTGGTGGTTCTAGCTGTGGTCTGGGCGGGTCAGTATTGGTGGTTCTAGCTGTGGTCTGGGCGGGTCAGTATTGGTGGTTCTAGCTGTGGTCTGGACGGGTCAGTATTGGTGGTTCTAGGTGTGGTTGGGGCGGGTCAGTATTGGTGGTTCTAGGTGTGGTCGGGGCGGGTCAGTATTGGTGGTTCTAGCTGTGGTCTGGGCAGGTCAGTATTGGTGGTTCTAGCTGTGGTCTGGGCGGGTCAGTATTGGTGGTTCTAGCTGTGGTCTGGGCAGGTCAGTATTGGTGGTTCTAGCTGTGGTTTGGGCAGGTCAGTATTGGTGGTTCTAGGTGTGGTCTGGGCGGGTCAGTATTGGTGGTTCTAGGTGTGGTCAGGGCGGGTCAGTATTGGTGGTTCTAGCTGTGGTCTGGGCAGGTCAGTATTGGTGGTTCTAGCTGTGGTCTGGGCGGGTCAGTATTCGTGGTTCTAGCTGTATTCTAGGCAGGTCAGTATTGGTGGTTCTAGCTGTGGTTTGGGCGGGTCAGTATTGGTGGTTCTAGCTGTGGTCTGGGTGGGTCAGTATTGGTGGTTCTAGCTGTGGTCTGGGCGGGTCAGTATTGGCGGTTCTAGCTGTGGTCTGGAGCAGTGTTGACAAACCCTTTTTCCCATGGTGAAGACAGGACGACACAGCTGTTCTAAAAACACTGATAACTGTGAATGTGTGTTTGTTGATGAATAAAAATAAGATGAAAATGTCATGCCATAAATAAATACGTAATCCCTGTTTTCATCTGTTATAAGAAAAGTGATATCCAGTCTTGCTGTCATGAGTTTGTGCCCAGACTTCTTCTAGGCCTGCGTAGGTCTAGTTCCTTCGTGCATTCTGAGCCAATCAGACCGTATCATGGACATGTATTCTGAAGTACAGATAAACTGTTGTTTGACCTCAAGTAATTTTTCTACCATCAAAAATATGTACGTACATGCGAAAATACATAAAAACTGAATGTATTTGTTCGGTATCGGGCTGTACTGAACCGAACGTCTGTTTTCAACAGTTCGGTACGAATACATATACCGTTACAGCCTTAGTTCATACACAAGGATATTCCTGAAATACAAGAAAAAGACTGACATTTTTTGACTAAAACTGGACTAAAATACCTTGTGTTAACGTCTGACCAAGACTAGACTAAAATGTGGAGACTTTTAGACGATTAAAATATGACTAACAAAAATGAGTAAGAATGAAGACTAAAAATTAACTGAGACTACAATGAAAAATGGGTAACAAAATTAAGAATGGTCTGGAGTCAGTATTGGTGGTTCCAGCTGTGGTCTGGGGAGTCAGTAGTGGTGGTTCTACCTGTGGTCCCTGGGACGTCAGGGGGTCCAGAGGGTCTCCAATCACTATTTTCTTGGCACGTTCTACACTGCGAAGAACAAACTCTTCATAGATACTTTCCTCCACAAACACACGAGACGCTGCTGTGCAGCACTGACCCTGGTTATAGAATGCGCCTTTGTGGGTCTCCTCCACCGCCAGCTGCACTGGAGAACACAGAAGACAGAGAACATAGAGAACCTAGAGGAAATATAGGACACACAGAACACACAGGAAACAGAGAACATAGAGAACCTAGAGGACACAGAGAACTTCAAGAACAGAAGGATACAAGAGACAAAGAATGTATAGAACATAGAGACTATCCTTTTTTCCAATCATTTATGCTACAAACTTAATTTCTTTCCCAAAGCTCCAGTTTGTTCAATAGAGCGGTGGAAGCAAACCTGTATGACTATAACTCTGGAACCAAACCTTTATGACTGGAGTGGTGGAACCAAACCTTTATGACTAGAATGGTGAAACTAAATCTTTATTACCGGAGTGGTGGAACTAAACTTTTATGACCATTCCAATCATCCATCAGTTGTTGGTTTAATATCAAGGCTGAAAAATTGATTCAATTCCAGAACTGAATTAATCTGTTCATGAACCATTGAATCAAACTCAACATGCTCTGTCATATATAACAACAATGATAGAATGTTTGCTTACAGTCACAGTCAGAGAACACGATGCAGGGGTTCTTGCCTCCCAGTTCTAAAGTCACTCTTTTCAGATTACTTTTAGCTGCCGCCTCTTTGATCAGCTGACCAACCTGAGGGTGGAGAACACAACAGATCCATGAGTTCTACATGTACACAACTATGAATGTAGACATTCAAGAAGTGGAAGTGGTCCATAGGTTTAATAACCCTTACCGCTACCCCTACCCCTTCCCCCTTCAAACGGAGCTATAAGGTGTAAGGCTTGAAAAGGAACCCCTATCAATTGGGACACCCCTTCAACACTCACCTACGTCATCAGTTCGCTCTGGCAGTTGTTATGTAACCAAAAACAACACCTATAACCAGAAGTAAACAAACATGTCTGCTGTCGCTGCGTTCTCCTGAGATATGCAGATATTTTTTTACCAATATGTGCGTCGAATCGGAGAAGAGTTTTTGTGCCTGGAACCTACAGAAGCTACAAACTTGACTTGGACCTCTTTTATCGCTTTCTACAACAGAACCAGTCAAAACAGTTGGATAATGATCCACAAAAATATCTGATCAAACACAAGAAACGACAATATTCATCAGATAAAACAATTAATTAAATGTTGTCATCCTAGTAATTGTTCAGTAGCACCACTTCTGGTCAGATGTTCTCCATCAGTGTTATGAGCCTGGACATTCTTGTTTTGTCCTCTTGGTTATTGTATGTCTTCATGTTGTTTATGTCATTGTTCAAGTGTGGGCTTTTATTTTGTCATGTGGGGTTTTGTCCACTGGGTGTCATTCTTCCTCCTGTCACTGGTGCCTTGTCAAACCCTTGTTAATTACCATCATTTGTGTCAGGTGTGGTTAAACAGGGTTCCCCCAGTCTGTCCGTGCGAGTTTGTTTGCTTCCACATGCCACATGCATTCCACATGCATCAGATGAGCAGTATTCTTCCTGTCCTGTGTTCCCCTATGTATGATATCGGGTTTCTGTCTGTTGTTTGCTCCTCTTTGGTTTGTCTGCTTGATTCATAGTTTTTGGTACCTGGCCTTTTGCCTGTCCCGGACTCTGAGCCTGCCTGACCCCTACTGGACCTGCATCTCCCTCTGGACCATTGGTTTGACATTTTTCTGTCTTTTGGTCATGTATTTTGGATTACTCTTAAAAGGCTGTGTTGGATACCTGGTTTTTGACCCTGCTGTATGCTCTGACCTGCCCTTTGCCCTACTTCTCAGTTGTTGTCCCCCAGTGTGCTGCTACACACCTGACAGACATCAGAGCAGCAGCTAACCATCTCACAATTTATCACTTGTGCACCAATAAACTGTTTGATATTCTATTCCTGTCTCGGAGTCCTGCATTTGGGTCCAATTGTTATTTGACATTGTGTCAATCAGATGTTTAGATGTTCAGAATAATAGAATTTACTAGGATGGATGAGTGTTGGTTCTTGATCCATAGGTGGTTCTTTTACTTGTACATACTTGCGTGGAACCGGTGAAGGTCACTTTGTCGATGTCCATGTGGTTGGCGATTGCAGCTCCTGCTGTTGGACCAAACCCTGGGATGATGTTCACAACCCCAGGAGGAAACCCCGCCTACAAAGAATGCATTATATGACAACAGTTCTGTCCAACACGGACACATTCAACTGAACTAGATTCCCACAAACAAAACCATCATTGACATTTGGGTCTTTAGGATGTTTCACACTGGAAATCTAATCTAATCTAATCTAATCTAATCTAATCTAATCTAATCTAATCTAATCTAATCTAATCTAATCTAATCTAATCTAATCTAATCTAATCTAATTCTAATATAATACAATGTAGTCTTATCTAATGCACTCTAATCTAATTTAATCTAGCCTAATCTAATCTTGTGTAAACCAACCTCTGCTATCAGTGAGCCCATATGCAGTGCCGTCAGTGGCGTCTGTTCTGCTGGTTTTAAGACCACAGTGTTCCCACAGCTCAGCGCTGGACCGATCTTCCATGAGAACATCAGCAGAGGGAAGTTCCACTAGAACCAACACAGAAAACAACACACCTTAGTCAGACCACAGGGGAAACAGATGGACAAATACCTGGATACTTCAACCCAAAAGAGACCTAAATCCCTGAGTCAGGGTTTAGGGTTAGGTTAGAATTTCGGGTTAGTTTTAAGAGTTAGGGATTAGGTTTTACAGATAGGGTTGAGAGTTAGGGTTAAAGTTGGAGTTGGGGGTTAAGGTTTAGTGGTTTAAGGTCAATGTTTAGGATTTAAGGGTTAAAGTTAGGGTTTACAATTAGGATAAGGATTTATGGTTAGGGTTTAGGGTACTGTTGAGGCTTTGTTCACTTTTACAGACTTTGGAAACACTCAACACTGTTAACAGAGCTGCAGATGCAGTTTGGCACAAACATTTCCTGTTTTCCTTTAACAATGACTAGTGTTGTGTTGGTGCCAGCTGTACTTTCAGTAATTACACAGCGTCCTTCAGGATAAATTTCACCTTTATGATATAATATCTCACGTCAAACAACAGACGTTTTGTTCCTTTGTTTCCAGAGATTTCCATCTTACACTCTCAGATAAAAACTAAGTGGATATATTTTGTCAAGATGTGGAAATTATACTCTTGTGTTTCTGTGGTTCTTCCACAATGTGACACTTGATCTGGTGAAACAGCAAACATAGCCCCACCCTAAAGCTGATGGCTAAGCTTAGTGATCAACAGGAAACATGGCCTCACCCAAAAGGTAATGGTTAGGGTTAGGCCCAATCCCAATTCACCTCTAAACCCTACCCCTTGAAAATGAGTTGCAAGGAGTACCGGTTGAAATATCCCCCAAAGAAATGGGACAACACTTCATGACCTGTTACGTCATCAGCAGTCCTCTGTGAGCCACCGTTTTACAAAATACAGATGCGGAAGTTGACAGTAAATATAGGTTAATCCACATAATGACAGCCCATAATAATACACCATGGTCAGTCCAGGAGATTCAATCTTTGGTGGCCGACGTAAAAATTCAGAGACGATAACACAAAATGAGTGAGTTTATCAGCACCTATAGGAGATGACAAGGAAGTACACCACATTGCTATGACAATAAGGTAATGTAAAGTCAGTACTACCCTGTAATGTAAATGCTCTATAGGAATGAGACCTGGTAAAACAGATGATAAAACTTTCCTACAATATTCACCGATACACACCAGCAGCTGTAAACCTCTTTGTTCCATGGGTTTTATGTATCTATTTGCAGCTATCAACTGTAATGTGATCTATTAAACTGCATTAACAATAAATCAAGTGATTAAGGTGTTTACACAGAAATTCTGTACATTTGTGTGTTTCTTTTGTCACTGCTGCATTTTTTGACTATGTTTTCTTTTATCTAGCCAATAACTCGAATAGAATTATGGGAAATTTCTTCTACCCCTCTGTTCATAGTGTAGTGCTGGTTTGTCTCCATTTCAAGGCCTCTACAGCCCTTCCCTTTAGCCCCTCCCCTCCATCTAATGGAGAACTGGGACATCACTACCCCTTCACATGAATGCACAAACCAGAGGGGTAGGGGTAAGGTGTTTGCTAAGAGGTAAAATGGGATTCAGCCTTAGTGATCAACGGGAAACATGGTCCCACTCTGAAGTTGACACGTTAGGGTTAGTGATAAACTGAAGACATGTTAAGTAAAGCAGTCGTGGACAGTGGACGGAACACTTGCAAGAGCAGCAAATTAGGACAGAACCCACTCAGAGTGAGATCAGCTTCTGATGCAGATTCTTCTTTAATTGTTCATTGATTCACTAACACTGTTCTATGTAAACACTGTTCTATGTAAACACTGTTCTATGTAGACACTGTTCTATGTAGACACTGTTCTATGTAGACACTGTTCTATGTAAACACTGTTCTATGTAGACACTGTTCTATGTAAACACTGTTCTATGTAAACACTGTTCTATGTAAACACTGTTCTATGTAGACACTGTTCTATGTAGACACTGTTCTATGTAAACACTGTTCTATGTAGACACTGTTCTATGTAAACACTGTTCTATGTAGACACTGTTCTATGTAAACACTGTTCTATGTAAACACATTTATAGTTTCTACATATATACAGCTCATTTGTCAATGTGTAGAAATTTCCACCCTCTTCTTCCTCTTATCTGGGTGGCAGTGTATGTGTGGGGGGGGGGGTCAGCCTGGGCAGAGGAGCCCAGGCACCCTTTCCAGATGCTTCCACCAGGTTTTCTGGGGAAATCCTGAGGCATGCCCAGACCAGAATCCATCCACGTGACCTGGTTCAGCAACAAGGTGCGCATCATCTGCTGCACCTGTCCTTAAAGTTCTAAACAGAACCTGTGACAAAGGGTAGGCCTGGGGTAGGGTTAGGTTAGGCCTGAGCGAAGGTTGGGAACAGGTTGGACTTATTACAAGCTACATGGACCAGGTTCACACCTCTTCAGTGTAAGAGTGAATGGCCTGGAGCAAAGTGCCACCCTGTAGTCGTAACCCTCTAACCACTAACTGTAACCCACCCACCACAGGGTGTCCCTGGAGGCAGAGTTGTAAACCTTCTCTAAAGCCACATGTGGACTGGATGGGCAGAATCTCCTCCCACAGATTTAACGAAACTGATCAGTTGGTCAGTTAAATCTTTGGACGTTGTGGACAAAAAGTTACATGGAGACTTGGGAGAGTGACTTTCCACATATTCAAGGCAAGATGACAAGTTTTGATGTCTTGCCATGAAGAAGAGAACAGTGTAGCACCTAAATTGTAATAATAAGTGCAAATGTCATTACATTTTCAGGAAATTATTACATTATAGGGTGAAATTATTAAATTATAGGGTGTTACAAACAGTTGCAACTGCCACTTTTCATCCAGTAGACATCAAACTTGATGTGTTTGATAATAGTCCCACCCCAAATGAAATGACATAACAATATTGAATCAGACTCATAGTTCCACCTTCTGGTGGACAATGAAATTACATCTAACACACTCCAGACCCTGTGTTCCCATGGTTGTGACCCCCACCCCCCGTTGTGTGGGTGTATGAGGTCTTGTCATAACTGCTCACAGTTACTAGCCTGTAGTTCTACTTGTATTATTGCATATTGTTATGGTCTGTTCTGTACTTACTGGGATGATGGCTCCACAAATGCCCACAGGCTCATGTTTGGTCAAACACATGAAGCTCTCATCTGGAACGAACACCAACACATTGAATTTCAGTTACATATTTTATTCCATTTGTATATATTTATATATATATTTATTTGTAATTTTTTTTGCCAATTGTCTATCATTACATATTTCCACAGTCACAGTCTCTGAAAATACAATAGTACTGAAAAGATATTGAGGCGATGCATCAGTATCTTGTGTGTAAAAGTCCACAGTGTAGAAGCAGCCAAACCCAGTCTGCAGTCTGACCTTCTCCGGTTTCCCAAATGACTAATCAGTGCCCCCCCCCCAACCTTCCCTGAAATGTTTGGTTCTCCGTTAGTTTTTTGACTTTCTGGATGATCACAGCCTCGGCATCCATAGAGAATGAGCTGCTGTCAGATGTAACATGATTCAGTGGATCTGACTTCAGCCTCAGGCCTAATGTGGACCTGCAGAACCAGCACCGACTGGCCTCCCCGTTCCAACATGACACCCCCATCTCAGGGGAAAAGTGACAATGCTTTGAAAACAATGTTCTACTACACAGAGACAGAGAAAACAACTCAAACTCCCTTCTCTGTTAATGCAATTATTGAGCTCCTTTACGGAATCCCCTGTTGAGGACGATAGCGCATTACCAGCCAATGACATCATAAATTTGCTGTTTTTAAAATGTAATAGACCAATAACGTAATAACTGGCTAATAACGTAATAAAAGTCCTGAACCAATATCGACATAACTTTTGGCCTATAATGTAATAATTTACATTAGATTACATTTACAACTAGAAAAGCACTCTGAGAGCGCAGACCTCCGCCAAGGTAGACCCCCCCACCCCGATCACCCCCAAAATGAAATCAGTTCTTCCTGTTCACATTTCCAACATATCCTGAAAATTTCATCAAAATTTGTACATACGTTTTCAAGTTATCTTGAACACAGACAAACAGATAAACTCTGGCAAAAACATAACCTCCTTGGCGGAGGTAATAATTCATTAGTGCCAAGGTAAAAAAGAACTGTTGCAAATGTAACAAGGCAGTCAGAGACAGCAGACCTGCACCAAGGCTTGATTTTTCATTCACATGTGACGTGATGGAGCCATAGGTGTTGACCCATCTGATGTCTGAAGGTGAGACCATGTGAAAGCAAAAAAACGTGAGATTCTATCTGAGGTAGACCTGAGATATTACCACTGATGTGTTTTAGATGTTGACTTTCAGTGTAACCTTGACCTTTGACCTTCATTGCTCAAAATCTAATGGGTTATTCCTTGACCCATTATCTATCATTCCTGAAAGTTTGATCAACATTCGTTGAGAACTTTTTGTGTAATCCTGCTGACAGACAGACAAACAAACAAACAAACTGACCCAAATTTAATACCTCCTTGGCGCTGAGCCAGTAATATAAATTATTACATTATTAGCTATGTAATAAATGATTACCTCCGCCAAGGAGGTTATGTTTTTGCCAGAGTTTATCTGTTTGTCTGTGTTCAAGACAACTCGAAATACCTATAGACAAATTCCGTTAGTTAGCAAGATAACTCGAAATGTTATGGATAGATTTTGATGAAATTTTCAGGGTAGGGTGATAATGGGGATATCTAGAAATGATTAGATTTTGGTGGTGATCTAGAGGGGTGGGGGGGGGTCTACCTTGGCAGAGGTCTGTGCTCACAGAGTGCTTTTCTAGTTATGTTATTGGCCAGAAGTTATTACAATTTCAGGACTTTTATTACATTAATGACCTATCATATTTTAAAAATTACAAAGGTACTACGTTATTGGCTGTTATTAGGTTATTGGTTTCTACATCCCCTAAACAGCATTTTAGAGGATGTAGAAAAAAAACTCCTCATACACACAGCATCTACCATTAGGGATTAGCACAAGTACTTAGCATGTTAGATTGATTCTCCTGCGCTCCTTCAATGGCAGCTCACTGCTCCTAGTGCACTAATGCTAATGTGTAAAGTGAATTCATCTTTTATTACCCTATCCCAAGAGGGAAGAGGGGTATTATTTTTGTGTGTCTGTCTGTTTGTTTGTAAGCAGCTTTACTCAAAAACTATTGGACCGATTTTCATTAACTTTTCAGAAAAGGTGCAAGGTGGTCCAAAATAGATCCCATAAAATTTTTTTTAATATAGGTCAAAAGTCACAGTCACCAAACATGTGTTTTCACAATAATAAGTGATAGGGCAAATCAGGTAAACGTGTGTGTGAGTGTTTGTGTGTGTATGGGGGGGCTGGCATCACTTGTTAATCCATTTTCTGAACTGCTTAGTCTGCCTGAGGGTCATGGAGGCCAGGTTTATCCCAGCTACCTTCAGGCAAAGGCAGGGTCACCCAGGTCACCAGGTCATCACAGGCTGATGTATACTGACCAACGTCCAGTCGCGGTCTGACGTCTGTAGAAAGTAGGAGAACCTGAAGAGAGCGCATCCAGAAAGGCCCCAAATGTCACGACCTCCTGCAATGAGGTGACCGTACTAACTACCTGCCTTTATCACCTCAGAACAAACTCCACACTAATTCTACTGTTCAAACCTCACTAATGACCATGTTTTATCCACAATGCAGTAGGTGGAGCCAGAGTCAGAATGGGGATAAAGTTACACTTCAAACATAAATGACTGAACTGAGGTTTAGTTCCACCTGGGTCTATCTGTCATCTCCACATCGAAACATCCACAAGTGCTTTTAGACCATAGTTTAGTCAAAGGAGGTTCGAGGTAAAAACACCCAAATCCCATTGGAACCAATGTTACAATAGTGTAGGATTTTTTCATTATAGTTTAGTTTGATTTAGTTTGGACTTTTTTCCCTCTAATTCAGTTAGTTTTAATTCGTTTTTAGAGAAAATATGCTAGTTTTTATTAGTTTTCCTTTTTTCTCTGAATTATTAGCTTTATTAAAGTTTGTGTATTAGTTTAAGTTTTTTCATATATTTTATCAACTTCACTGTCATATTTAAAGACCCCCCCCAAAAGGAAATAAGAAGAAATTAAAGAACCCCCCCCAAAGGAGAGACAGATAGACAAATAGATGGAAAGAAAAGAAATCCCATACTTTTAGTTATATTGACAAAGACAAAAACTACAGGACTTTCACCCAATATTTGTATACAGTTTCAGATAGTTATTGTTTTTATTTTTTATGTATTTATTATTTTATTTCCAGGTTTTATTTATTTCAGTTAACAGAAATGTTTTTTCAATTCGTTTCTAGTTTTCATCATTTCATTAGTTTTCGTTTATGATAATAAGCTTGATTGGAACGTTCTAGCACAGTTGAAGAACAGCTCCAGGTAGGTTCTACTGTTTCCAGATGCAAGTAGAACTTCCACTATCTGCTGGAGGTCGACACTCTGGGTGGAGGTGGGATTAACGCCTACAGGGTTAGCGTTAGCGGTAATCCTCACACCGTTGCACCTCAGCGATCACTATCTGTGCTTTTGTTTTGTCTTTCACCACTTGACTGGGGACGAATGGACAGGAAACAGCGGCTGGTTTGTCTGTGGGTCGACCTGCACCATCGGATCAGACAGGGGGTGGGGGTGGGGGGACATTAGTCAGATACCACCCAGGGCTAAGGCCAGACCACAGCCAGGTCCGGTCAGCTGGCAGTAACCTGCTGAGGGGGGGGTCTGAAAAGGTGGGAAATAGGAGTCACTGGAAGGGAGCTGGAGGGCCCTTTTAAAGATGATCTGACCAATCACAGCAGGCAAGGAGAATTGACCAATCACAGAAGAAGAGGAAAACTGACCAATCACAGCCAGGAGAGGAGAAAAATCATCAAGAACAGGTTTAGGGTTCTTTAATGGTTAGGGTTAAACGGTTTAGGGGTTTATGGTTTAGGGTTAGGGGGTTTCGAGTTTAGGGTTAAGGCGTTTAAAGTTAAGGGCTTTAGAGGTAGAGGGTTTAGGCTTTTTGAAGCTGGTCTAGAGTCTGGTTTATCATCAGATATTTTTCTTTCAATATAAATAAAGTTGAGTTTGTTCTGTTCCTTTTTTTATTTTATGTAATTTTTGTTTTCGTCTTTAACATAATTTCCTTCCTGTTGTAAACGACTGAGCATGAACTTATTTCATGTATTTTTCAGGAACATCATGATGGCAAATGCCAAACCACAGATCACAGGTGGGTCACATGACAACAGCATGGGGACATTAATGTCTGATTGACAGGAAGGTTCAGAAGGGCATCCACGTCTGCACCAGCATCCTGCTCTAAAACCATCACCAGGACCTTCAGCTGCTAACAATGACCCAGACAGGTCCTAGTCTGTCCAGTCCAGGTCCTGAGGACCAGCAGAAACTCACCGACGGGCAGACTCTTCCCGTGGATCTTGTCAGCCCAGCCTGCGTAGTATCGTAGAGTTTTGATGCTTCCATCCAAATCCACGTAGAAGGACTGAAGAAAGGGTTTCCCTGAGTCCAGAGTTTCCAGAGTCTGGACAAACAGGGTGAATATTAGTTATTTCAAACCACAGGTACAGAAAGGGACATAGCAGGAGGTGGACAAAGCAGGAAGTGGAAAGATGTGGACAGAACAGGAGGAGGACAGAGCAGGAGGAGGACAGAATAGGAGGAGGACAGAGCAGGAAGTGGACAGATGTGGACAAAGCATTACAGTGGATAGAGGTGGACAGAGCAGGAAGTGGACAGAGGTGGACCCACCGCTAGCAGGAGCCTGTCCCTCTCCATCAAATCGGCCAGTCTATTCAGCAGTCGTCCCCGGTTGGACGCGTCCATCCTCCTCCAGGCTCCGCCTCTCTGCTGTGCCACCTTGGCTGCGGCAACTGCTCGGTCCACATCATCCTCCGGACACAAATCAAGTAGAGCAGTGGGTTAGAGGACATCTGGGACATTTACTGGATATGAAATAAACTCCACAACATTTGATTATGTCAGTAACAGCTCTAAACATATCTTTTAGTTTGAAATAATCTATGTTCCCGTTTGTCTTACTTTGTCTCCTTCCTCCACGTCACACAGTTTGGCCCCTGTTGCTGGGTTGAATGTTGGAAAAGTCCTTCCTGTGCTGGATGTGTGCCACTCATTATTGATGAAAAGCTGTTCAAAGTAAACCCAGTTAAACAACTGTAAACCCAGTTAAACCTGTATAAAACCAGTTCAACCAGTGTAAACTCATGTAAACCCAGTTAACCAATTTAAGTAAATCCAGTTAAACTAGTGTAAACTCAATTAAAGTCAGTTAAACTCAGGTAAACTCGTCTAAACTTGGTTAAACTCACTTAAAACTAGTTAAAACCAATTAAACCTGTATGAAGTCAGCTCATAAAAACCAGTTACCAGTAACCAAAACAGTTAAACTCATCTAAACTTGGCTATACTCAGTTACACTAATTAACACTCATTCAAACTCAGGTAAACCAATATAAACTGACAAAAACTTGGTAATAAAATCAGGTAAATTAAGTTATTCCGATATAAAATCAGGTAAACTCTGTAAAACTAGTATAAACTGTTGTAACCCCGTATAAACTTGGTCAAAGTGACATACACTCCACTCTGTTAAACTTAGTTACACTGGTATAACCTCAGTTAAACTTGGCTAAACTCTGTTAAACTGGGATAAAGTGACAAACTCAGATAAACTCAGTTAAACTAGTATAAACTTGGTTCAATTTGGTTAGACTAGGTAAAACCTGGCTGAATTAGGATAAACTGTTTTAAACTAGTATAAACATAGTTACACTTTGTTAAACTGAGTTAAAATAAAATAAACTCTGGTTCACTAGTATAAACTTGGTTAATCTGGGTTTAAGTGGGTTAACCTGAGGTTTGCCATTTAAGGTCCAGTCTTTGGAGATGGACCTGGACCTGATTCTGCTGGAGAACCTCTTACCTTGGTGTACCTGATGTCTTGGACTTTGAGTGGCTGTGGAACTGATGCGGTTCCTTCAATAGGGCCGTTCTGTGCCGTTCCGTTCTGGGCCATTCTAGATAGGCAGTACAGTCCACAGGAGAGTGGTGTGTCCTTCTGTCTGCTCTTCTGCTGCTTTATAACAACACACACTTCCTCCTCCCTCCAACTGCCCCAGCTCCGCCCCCCACCAGCCCAGCTCCGCCCCCACCACAGCAGCACCACCGAGCTTCATTCACACACAATAGGGTTTATTCAGGGTGTGATGAGCACAACAAACAAACACACAACCACAACCAGAACCAGAACCAGGACTGCTGATTCATCTACCCTGAACACACACACACACACACACACCTGCCCATGCCATATTTGACTCCGCCCCCCTTTTATGTAGTGTCATAATAATGTTTGATTATTGATGATGGAGAATGGGACCACAGCACCAGGTCTGCATCACATCCCAGACTCCAGTCTGGACTTCATGGGGGTCTGATCCATGTGTCCCTGAACCATTCTATCCCAGACTTAATGATCCAAATCAGACCTGTTTTTGTTCAGTCCGTCTGTGGTCAAAGATATGAGGACACAGGCTGATTGATTGATTTTATTTGACAATCTCAGTTCTTATTGAGACTGATTGGACGAGAGTTCAACAGACTGGACTCAAGAACGGACCAGCCTGAATTTAACCAAGCATATAATTGTGATCCTTCCATGGGTCAGTACTGCAGAGGGTCAGAAAGGTTCAGCTGAAACAGATGATTGACAGGTCAGACCAGACTGGACCGATTGTGGTAGACTATGGTGGACTGATAGACTGGTGGACTGTGATAGATTCTAGTGTACTGTGGTGTACTGATAAGACTGTGGTGGACTGATAGACTGTGATAGACTGGGGTGGACAGTGAACTGCACTTCTCCACCTTGGAGGTGCTAAAAGCACTTTACATTAACCTCACATTCACCCATTCACACACATACTCATAGTACACCAGTCGGCGGTTGCTGTCATGCTGCTAAATCTAGTAGGAGAAATCTAGGGTTCAATGTTTTGCCCAAGGTCATTTCAACATGTTGCCAGCCCAAGCTAGGATTTGAACCGCCGACCCCTCAGTCATACGATGACCCACTATTAACTTAGCCACAGCCGCCCACTGTGGTGGACTGATAGACTCTGGTGGACTGTGGTGGGTTTTGCACCTGGGTCTGGTGCAGCTGAATGGGGCTAAACATCCTTTTGTTGCTGTGAACTGGGTCTGGTGGTCTGCTCTGGTCCTGGTCCTCGGACACAGTCTGCTATTGTTTCCCCTTCGTTGCTTCTTGTCGCTCTTCATGTCAAAGTTTAATTAGGACAACGAGCTTCACAGGCTCATTTCTCACTTCAGCAACTTTCTAACACTTGATAATGAGACAGAGACAGAGTGAGGGTTTGGCCGACAGAGCTGGAGGATAAGATCTGGATGGGGGGCGGGGGGGTGGGGTGAACACGGAAAGGAAAAGCCTGTGCAGGACGGACACATCAGGGAAAATCTGTGAAATGCAAAGCACGGGCACAGCTCATGCAAATACACAGCAACGGCAGCGAGACATGAAATGATTTGTCAAACAGTTGGAGGGATTAACACGAAGAAGAAACAGGAAACTGCCACCAATCAGAACAAGTTCAGACCAGTTTGATGTTGAACACAGGACTGAGACCAGGACTACAGATCTGGGTTTAGGTTGGGCTCAGTTTGAATCCAGAAGCTGGGCTTTAATATTCTTTGGTACAATTTATGAAGTAAAAACCACAGAAGGATTTTGTTTTTATGTCGATTTTCTGAAACTGATTGAACTGTTTGTATTGTTTTGGATCAAATTTGAATTAAACAAAGAATACATGTATTTTGGTTTTGTTTTGTCTTTTAATTAGAGGTGGGAAGTAACTAAGTATAAGGAATTTACTGTACTTAAGTAGATTTTTTTTTTACGTATCTGTACTTTAATTGATTATTTATTTTTCTGGTAACTTCTCATTTCTACTCCCTACATTTTTGCGTAAATATATGTACTTTATACTCCTTACATTCTCAGAATAGACTCATTACTTTTTCAAACTAAACAGATGTGACAGTACGAAAAATAAGTCACTTCAGAGGGACAAATTGTTACTTTATAAATTATAATTACGACTTTTATTTCATGATTGTGACTTTTTATCTCATAACTTTGACTTTTTATCTTATAATTCAGCATTTTTTTTAATTTAAAGTTACTTACTCTGCTTTTAATGTCTTTTATATATCAAAACCCTTGCATTTGTTTCTAAGGTTGTGAAAATTAAGGCATTAATGTGGATTAATCCATTATGATTAAACTGATTAAAAATATAATCATTTGACAACTGTTCCATTCAATTCTATTACATTTTCTTAATGAATCATGATAATGGATTCATCTGCATTAATGAATTAATATGGACAAGGCTAATTTGAAAACAGTGACAGTGTTCTACATAGAGTGGGGATGGGTTCGACACAGACTGGGGAGTTGGTTCTAGTGGAAGCAGTCATTGGAGCTCCTGCTGGAGAAAGGACACATATGTGCCAAACCCCTGAGAGAACATGGAACGTTGGGAATTCCTTTAGAGAAACTTAATCCTGGAACCGGCCTCCACCTTCACACACAAGAATGGAACGTTTCAGACACACGAAGCCAGAGGAAAGGAATGAGCATGTTTGGCCTGGATCCATTTTAATATGGATCCACAAGGAAGAGCAGAACCTGGACCACATCTATCCTAAAGTGGATTGGATCAGTACTACACTGAATCGGATCTATACTAGACTGTCTAACTGTTCTAACCGGTGTTTGTTATGTTTTAGTCTGTAATGTTCTAATGTTCTAACCAGAACCTCACCTACTGTGCTGTGATGGTGGCTTGGTGAACTTAGGGTTAATGTTCCATGTTTCTATGGTTAAATGAAGGTGTGCATCAGTGAATAACTTCACTACACTCAGGAAATCCATACAGACTGAAGCAGGTCCACTCATGGTTCTGGTTCCTCTTCTATATGCCCATGCCATTGTTCTAAACTGGAACACAATAAAACCTAGTCTGGAACACACTTTACTCTATTTAAGCTGCTTTCATGGATAAGAGTTATTCAGGGGCCATGAGGATGTCCTAGAACCGGGCTAAGAGGACAGTCTTAGAGATGAAACAGTCCTGGATATGGAACAGAAAAAGACTGAACTCATGGACCACATGAACTTTTAACAGCCCAGAAAAATGACCACTGCAATGTCCAAATATGTCCAACACACAGACAGACTGAGCTTGCGTCATCAAGCTCATGCTGATTTTTTTACGGTGTGTTTACTATAACTTTGAAACTTTTTTTTAATGAGGAGTCACACGTTAATAACACAATGATGCAGAAACAACTCCAATAGTCAGTGTCTACTCTGTTTACATATCACATTATAGTATTGCTTGGGACCTCAGCAGAGGCAATACCAAAAATCTTAGATCGGACACCATGGAACTGGGTCCTTTTTTTCATCATGGAAATGCATCACGGTTCCTCGGGTGGAGGAGTACCTCAGGATGTTATTCACAAGTGATGGAAGGATGGAGCTGGAGGTCGACAGGCAGATTGGGGCAGCATCCACAATAATGCGGGTGCTAAACCGATCCGTTGTGGTGAAGGACCTAAGCCGGACAGTGAAGCTCTCGATTTACTGGTCAATCTACGTTCCGACCCTCACCTATAGTCAAGAGCTTTGAGTTATGTCCAAAAGAATCAGGTCACGGGTACAAGCGGCCGAAATGAGTTTCCTTCGCAGAGTGGCTGGGCTCACCCTTACAGATAGGGTGAGAAGCTTGGACATCCAGGAGGGACTTGGAGTAGGCCTGCTGCTCCTCAATAGTGAGAGGAGCCAGTTGAGATGGCTCAGGAATCTAGTGAGAATGCCTCCTGGACGCCTCCCTAGGAACGTGTTCCAGACATGTCCAGCCATGCGGAGACCTCAGGGCGACCCAGGGCATGCTGGAGGGATTATATCTCTCAGCTGGCCTGGGAACACCTCAGGATTCCCCCAGAGGAGCTGGCAGAAGTAGCTGGGCTGCTTTAGTGAGGCTGCTGCCCCCACAACCTGGACCCAGATAACCGGAAAACGACGAGTACAAGGAAATACATCACGAGTAGCCTTGGGTAGAGCTGATAATAGTGGAAATGCAGCATTTAATGTTGCCCTGCTCCAACACACCTGATTCAAAGCAGTGGGTCATTATCAGGCTTCAGTAGAGCTTGAGGACAAGCTGATCATTTGAATCAGGTGCAATGGAGCATCAAAAACATTCAGGACAGTGGGGCCGAGGACTGGATTTCAAAACCACTGGGCAAGAGAATGGGGGGTAGGGTTAGGGCACACATAAGTTTGGATTTTTTTCTCAGTTAATAAAAAACTTCTTTTAAAAACTCCATTCTGTGTTTACTTGTGTTGTCCTCCATTAATATTTAAATTTGTTTCATGATCTGAACCATTTAAGTGTGATAAACATACAAAAAAAAAATCAGGAAGGTGGCAAATGCTTTTTCACAGGGGGAGGTTACCCTGGGGGATGTGTCCCCCTACAGTGCTGTCTATGTAGGTAAGTTCCCCAACAGTAGTGTCTGTGTTTACGTGTGTCCCCCACGGTAGTATGTGTTTGTTGATATTTGGCCCCCCACAGTAGGGTCTGTGGATATGTGCCCCACTACAGTAGTGTCGAAATATTTATTTATCAGATTATTCATATTATTATCATTCATATTATTAGTCAATCATATTAACAGTCTAATCCAGTGATTCTTGGGGGTGGGGGAGGGGGGTACAGACACTATCTCTCAGGGGAGTGAGTGACATCATCAGGGGGCAGTTGGAATGAGAAGGCTGAAGTGGAAGCTCTGGCCCAAATGGGATAGTACCCCCACCATGATGCCATTAGTGGAGCTTTGTTCAAAAAAAGTTGAGAAACACTGGTCTAATGTCATCGGTTTGAGCCGATAACAGCAGTAATCTGTTTACAATCCATTCCATTAACACACTTGGACTCCTCCTTTCCTCCTCAGTACTCTTCAGGTGTTTGTGTAAATGGGCTCATCTAATTGGAGTTCTTTTACATCTGAACAGTCAAATCTAAGTAAACAACTAAAACTGTAGAAAACATAAGATACATAGAAGACAAGAACAGGAAGTTTGAGTCTATTAACATGTACGTCTGAGGTCAGGGTTGGTATCACTGCTGTGTGTGGGCGACTCTTGCTCACACTTCTTCATACCACTGACATGCAAATCAGTTCATGTTTGATGTTTATTACCAACTGCACAAATTTAAATCAGACTCCGTAACCTAAAAAAATGACATGTTGTTGGCGTTTGCTCTTCAGATTCTTGAAAAGAAGTATTTGTTCTTGGATGTGAACCACATGAAGCTGTATTTTGCGCTCTAAGGTTCTCATCTGTTTATCACTTGGGAATGCTGTTTGAAAAAAAGCATGAAGCTTCAGTTTCAGATTTTATAGAAGACTCTGAAAGCTCCTGGTTAACTTAGACCCCTGATGAGCCAGTCTCCTCGAAGGTGGTCAAATGCGTATTAGATGGATGTGTCTGAGTCCAGTTATTGGAGGGAACATCTCTAAAACAACCAACAAGCAAGCATTACATGAAGACGTGAAGACCACCAAGACTGACATGAGCATTCTGATCCGGGCTGTTTTGGTCTAGGCTGTTCTGCTCCCGGTCCATTCTGATCCAGGTCCGTTTCAATCCAGGTCCATCCCGTCTTGGTCTCAGTCGGGCAGTGGACGTATAAATGACCAAACAGCTGCTCATCTTCACTCCAAATCAGACAATTTATTTCCAAAAAGTTTTCAAATGAGAAATTCACAGTATAATTCAAATGGTTCTTTAAACAGAATCCAACAGATTTTCAGTCGCGCTCACAGTCACACAAAGAAACAAACCAATCAGATACAAGACGTTCAAACCGTTAAATACAAGAACAGAAATCAGAACAGTTCCACATTCTACAAAAATATCCTGTGGTTTATAGAACACATGGAAAAGGACTGGAGGTTCTACAGTCATTATGATGGCAACTGAGACTGGTTCAGAACCAGAGTCTGAAAAACCACACACTGTAGAATCAGAGCCTGTAGAACCACAGACACTCCTGAGGGACAGATGGGTACTGATCTATTCACACTAGTGATTCATCTCTCATTTGCATCTTTGGGGTCTGGGTTTGGGCAGGTATATCTGGGTTGGTTCAGGGTTGGGTCTGCTAATCCTAACATGTTATCTGTATACATTCATATGACGTTTAAGGTAAATATGAGGCAGAGCTTAAACTCACTTTCTGATTATTTTCAGACTTTTCTGATCATGCCTCGGCTTTGTCCTGTACTGATCTCACCTGGAGACCCCATGTGTGGAAATGCAGTTGACTTCTGACCAACATTAGCCAACAGGCTAACCACGTGTTGACACTTCATATGTGAGAAAATGTCTGTTAGATCAGATCCAGAGGATGCAGTACTTATTGAGTATTTGTATTTGATTTAAACTCTGCTCCACATTGTCCTGTTCAGAACAACATATGACAGAAAGTGTCCACATTTTCACCACAGATGGAGTTCCAGATCCAGACCAGTTCATGCATGTCCATCAGTGATGTTGTCATCAGCAATGCACCCAAGAAGTACCTGGTATAATACTGCGTGTGTGTGTGTGTGTGTACCCTACTGTTGTCTACTGATCGCATGTGTCTGTGAAAGAATCCAATTGGTCAGTTGTTTGTTGTGGGAGGAGGAATCAGCCTGATGTTGGTTTTCGTTCGTATTTTCCTGATGAGAGGTGACCACCAGGTGGTTCAGACAAACCAGAAGAACCAACCTTCACTCTTTCATGGTCCATGAAGGTCCACTGACCTTCAGCCAGAACCAAAGACCATGTGTTTGAGGCTTTGATGGTCTTAGGGTGACCCCAACCCCACACTCTAGACCTGAACCCATGGTCCTACACACCAGACTGAATTTGGGTTCAGGTCTGGGGTTAGGGTCTCAGACTAGGGTCCAGTGTGACCCAGTTACAATAGGTACATTCAGAGAATAGTCCTGATCTGATCATATATTACAGAAAACGAATGAACCCAATTAGAATATGCACTTATGACACAGGAAGGATTAACGTCATGCACATTTTAATTGGCAACAATAATAATAATAATAATAATAATAATGTTAATAGTAATAATAATAATAATAATAATAATAATAACGCTAAGTGTTATAACAATGGCATCTGCAGTTCACAAAAAGCAGAAATCACATGAAGTCCTTTTCCATCTGTTTGTAAAAAATGCTGAAGGACAAACTGAATGTGTTGAATGAGACACATACTGGGATCGACCAGAATAACATGTGAAGCTTTGTTCAGGGGAAGGACTGAAGTGATTGCATAGTCTTAAATGGTACCAGAGTTTCCAGCTGTCCTCATCATTGCTGTCTTTACAAGTGATCAAACTTGTGCTTTAAATAGTCCTTCATTACCTTCGCAATTGGTAGATCTTCCAGAAATTTCAAACTTTGAAGTCCGATGCAATGACGGATTTTTATCCGACACAAGTCCTGGAGACTCCTGGGCTGTCCTGAAACAGAGACTAGAGTTAGACCCAGACCAAAACCACATCTGAATCAGTATCAGAGTTAAGAACAGGTTTAGGAACAGAGTCAGGTTAGGGTTAGGAACAGGATCAGGAACACATACATACTGAACACAAACTGAATAAACCTTGGTGACCAGTTAAATAAACTGAATAAACCCTGCCAACTGGCTCATGGTTGACCACTGTGGGTGGAGCCCACTGAGGGCAGAGCCTGCCTGGGTCTAATGTGAGATCACATATGAGATGCTCCATGTCATGGTCAGACTGACGGTGAATCTGTGTGAATTCGCAGCAGTTTGAAGAAACGAGAAAAACCTGAGGGAACAACAGTGATATGTCTGGGGCAGAACCAGGGGGCGTGACCACATGGGCGGAGCCTCTGACGGCAGATGAGTTAATCCACGGGGCTGAGTGTCATTGATAACCTGCAGATACGTGATCTGCCTGTGAGTCTGTGAAAGGACGGGTTCAGCTCTTTGATACGGTTGATATCAAAGTTCAGAGGCCACGGCAGGAATGTGCACATTGTTCTGTAAATGCGAACGCTTCAGGTAATGTGATGTGGAATTGTTCTGGGACTGAACACTGGTCATTAGAACCTCCACTTGGCAGCCTGCCCTCTTTCATTCTGCACTGCTTCTACCTCTCAACTTACAATAAAAGGCCTTATCGCTTTTTGTCCTAAACTTGGAATCCCTTTCATGCGTGGCCGGTTGGAGCTGGAACCGAGCAGGAACATCCAATATCCACCACACACACCTGGTGTGTGTGGTGGATATTGGATGTTCTTGCTCTCTCTCTATCACTCACACCTGGAGAGAGAGAGAGAGAGAGAGAGAGAGAGAGACAGAGACAGTGTGTGTGTGTGTGTGTGTGTGTGTGTGTGTGTGTGAGCAGCTTTGACCTGAGTTCACACATTTTTACTGACATACATGGTCTATGTCCATTTGTCCAGTAAAGTTCAAACATATTAAACTTCTCATCAGGTTCATGAAGTCAGAAACGGGGTTAGAGTCAGGAACAGGGTCAGGAATAGAGTCAAAAACACCAACATCACTCCCTCCAAACTTAAAGAATAAAGCTTGTCAGTACAGTTGAAGGCCAAGAGTCCAGAAAATAACCAGGAAGAAAGGATGTGAATCTGTGGAGGGAACAAGTTTGGACTGGGTTAGAGTTTACAGAATTAATCCACTGTGCTCCTCCAACAGTCAGGTCATTTCTTTGGCTAAATATCATCAGAATCTGTTAGAAAACCATATCTAATCTATTAATTGTTCGTATCTGGAATATTTTATTCCAAAAATTAACATTATGACCAACATGTCAGGACTTTGCCAAACATTAGTGACATTCCTTCACTTCCAGGACCTTTGGATAACTGTAGTTAATTTGCTGATTTGTAATGTTTTAATGACGGGAATAAGATTGATTGGCAGCAGAAACAGATTCTGATTAGTGTGATTGGTTCCTTCTCTTGGGAAAGTATGAATGTATTCTTGCCTTTGGAGCAGTGGGTCAGATGTGGACATAAGGGTAGGGTGTGTCCCCCTACACTACTGTCTGTGTTGATATGTGTCCCCCTACACTACTGTCTGTGTTGATATGTGTCCCTCACAGTAGTGTCTATATGGACATGTGTCCCCGACAGTAGTGTCTATATGGACATGTGTCCCCCACAGTAGTGTCTATATAGACATGTGTCCCCCACAGTAGTGTCTATATGGACATGTGTCCCCCACATAGACACTAGACACACATGGGGCAGCTGGGGTTGGTAGAGCAGGTCGTAAAATGATTGAAAGGTCGGCTGTCCTTATGTCGAAGTGTCCTCGGGCAAGACACTGAACCCTAAGTTGCTCCCAGTAGTGTCAGGCAGTGCCTGTGTATCGGCAGCAGCCGTCTACTGGTGTATGAATGTGTGTGTGAACGGGTGAATGTGAAAAATTGTAAAGCACTTTGGGCACCCACTGGTGTATAAAAAGCACTATATATTCCAGTCCTTTTACCATTTAGTACCACTAGTGTCTACGTGGACATGTGTCCCCCTACAGTAGTGTCTATGTAGACATGTGTCCCCCTACACTAGTGTCTATGTAGACATGTGTCCCCCTACAGTAGTGTCTATGTAGACATGTGTCCCCCTACACTAGTGTCTATGTAGACATGTGTCCCCCTACACTTTTGTCTATGTAGACATGTGTCCCCCTACACTAGTGTCTATGTAGACATGTGTCCCCCTACACTAGTGTCTATGTAGACATGTGTCCCCCTACACTAGTGTCTATGTAGACATGTGTTCCCCTACAGTAGTGTCTAAATACTATTTATCAGATTATTCATATTATTATTAGGAGGAGGGGCGCACATTATCCCTTGGGGGAGTGAGTGACATCATCAGGGGGTAGTTGGAATGAGAAGGCTGAAGTGGGGAGGGAGCTCTAGCCCAAATGGGTACACTACCCCCACCATGATGCCATTAGTGGAGCTTTGTTCAAAAAAGGTTGAGAAACACTAGTCTAATGTCACCGGTTTGAGCCAATAACAGGAGAATACGTAGAAGACAAGAAGTTTGAGTCTATTAACATGTACGTCTGAGGTCAGGGTTAAGGTCAGGGTGGGCATCACTGCTGTGTGTGGGTGACTCTTACTTGTGACCTCCTGGAGGAAGTCCAGACACGGTCGACTGATCCCAGACATACTGACAGACACGGACACCGGCGTCTGGCCCTCATAGTTTCTGGTATTGGTATCAGCTCCATACGTGTAGAGCATCTGAGCACACAACACGTCGTCCCTGAGGGCGGACAGGTGCAGGGGCGTCTGTCCATCCTCCAGGCGGCCCAGGTTAGTGTCCGCCCCCCTCTGCAGGAACATGCGACAGTATGAATGGTTGCCTTTAATGACAGCGTAGCGCAGCAGAAAGCCGTTCTGAATGTCTATGTTGGCGCTGTGGTCCAAGAGGATGCGCACGCAGCTGGAGCGCTCGCGGATGATTGCGAGCTGGAGGGGTGTGGTCCCCTTGTCACTCAGCGGATCCACCTCTGCCCTGAACTCCAGCAGCAGGCGCACAAATGAGTCCCGGCCGTAATGGGCAGCGACGTGTAGTGGCGTCCAGCCGTCGTTGCTCTTTGCGTTGATGATGTCACTTCGGAACTCCGACTCCAACATGAGGCGTGCGATGCGTGCTCTGCCATGCATGGCGGCATAGTGCAGGGCTGTGAAGCCTCCGATGAAGTCTTTCACGGTGGGGTCAGCTACACACAACACACGAGTCAGAAGCAGAAAAGTGTAATTTAGTTAATATACATGTTCATTCAGGAGTGAAATGGTTTCTACTGGACTAAAACTGAACCCGAGCCCTGAAGATCTGGTCTGAACACATGTGATTAATGGACCTGAACCCAGCCCTACATTAACAGACACTGCCCCCCAGTGTGGACTCACACCATTACATGGATGGAAGAGACCAGTAACAAAACACTTTATTATCATTATTAGGGGTGTCCTGATCCGATCACGTATATATATATATATATATATATATATATATATAGACACATACATACACACACACACTCAGGTCGACCGATCACTCAAAATCAAAGGAAAAGCCTGTTTAAAAAAAAAAGCCTGATTAGCATGTCTCTAGTCATTATTAATAATTATCATTATTATTATGTCTCTTATGGGTCGGGATTGAATATATTCTGTATCGATTCTGTTGTTGTTCTTATACCGTATATGCGTTAAATCATACTCTGCTAACTGGACCTACAGTTAACCTACTAACCAGAACCAATCAGTGCCACAGACCATTACCATGGACAGGTACCACTCACAGTACCTGTACAATGAACTGATACTAAGACCATTGACTGGTACCAGGTACATGGCCTGACCCAAAGGTGTTCTGACCTCCGTGCTCTAGGAAGACTCTGACACATCTTTCTTTGCCTTTGGCGGCAGAAAAGTGGAGCAGTGTCCATCCATTGGCATCGCGGATCTTGGGCGAGTATCCCTGTTCCAACATCCTGCGGACGGTGCAGACGTCGCCCGCCGCCACCGCTGCCTGGATCTGCAGCTCATCATGAAGCTCTGGGTTCCGTCTGCACTGATGATTCAGCATCCTGCCAAACAGGAGAGTCCAGCAGAGGTTCCATTACAACCCAAACATTCAGGGTTAATGACACACAATTAATATGATCATTAAACTGACATAAACTCCAATTCACACACAAAGAATCACCATCATCTGGTTCAAAGGAACTGTTTTGATTGCTTTAAGTACAATTAACTAATTAGATGTTTTATTGTCTCTCTCACTCAGTAAATTAATACAACTTAATAGTGAATGGTTTGCATGAAAGTTTTGTGTTATTGTAAAAAAAAATAATTTTTTTTAAAGGAAGCTGAATCCATTTAACTCTTACCTTGTAATGGGGCAGAGTCTAGAGGTTATACTCTCTACTCCTTTTTGAGTGATGAAAATGTTGTTTGTCTGTGTTGGATTGTTCTTTGTTATCTGAACATTTTATGCCCTCAAAATAAAACTAAACTAACTTCAACACAAATTTTACATCATCATGACTAAGGTCTTCATACTTTAACTCAGGTTACCATGGTAACAAAGATGTGTGTTTTATTTAGTAATCTGAGTAAAATTATATAGTCCTAAGCCATGAAAGGCAATTTAACCTTTATGCTGAAGTTCACATTAAAGTGGTCTTAAAGACCAGAACAAGATAGGAAGCATTCCACTAGAAAAGAACTGTTAACCCAGATCAAAAATTTTAAGCTGAATAGGAACCATAAAACTGTGATTTTTTTCAAATGATAAACAAATGTGGAAACAGTGATTGAATTATTTGTCTCATCATTGACCACAGTTCACTTTCTCCCAAAGTTCAGTCCCATGATGCCATGCACAATAAAGGGATGGGGCTTGGTCACTGTACATATATAAGAACTGAAATGACAGTGGAATGTTGGCCAAAGGAACCCGCAGGTAACTGTAGATGACTGCAGGTAACTGAGGGTGACAGCCCATCTGTGAACCACCATAAATCACCATCACCAGGTTAAGGTTGGAAACTAAATTCACCTTTTGACAAACTGAAGAGATGGACTCATATCGGAGCTCCAGATGCACGGTCAGAAGGTCACAAGTATGTCTCCTAAGACACAGAAAACATTTACTGGTTAGATCAGCTGGAAACAAGTCCAACCTTCTGTTCAACGTACAATACTGTGGATGAAAAGGGCATAGATGAAGTCGTCACACCAACACTAAACACCAGATTCAGAGTGAGACACGGTACATGGATTCTGTAACACAGAACAGGGTTAAATTTAGCCTTAGGACCAAATATTTCCTGTCAACTGCATCCGGGTTAAAGTGGGCTAAGGTTAGCCTGACCTGACAGAATAAACAACCAGGAACAATGGACAATAGCGGATTCATCTGCTAACACAACAAACATAGAAAAACAGACCGATGACAGAACCAACCAGCACAGACGTGTGGATGGACACACAGACGGACGAACCGGGACCACAGACACAAACACCTGAAGAAAAGTAATGAGTCCGGTTCAAGATCAGTGTGTGTTGATGTCAACGGATGAGCTAGCGCTGTTAGCCACTGAGCTAGCTAACTTTGACCACTAGCATCCCGAGCTAACATCCGCGATCTTTAAACTGAGGCCGAAGTGAGAACATGAAAAGCCCGGTACACCAGCCCACACTGACGGGCATCCATACAGGGTTTGGACGCAGCTTTGACATCAGTAAACAAAGACTTACCAGAGACGCCGAAAGCTGAACTTAGCCTTAAGCTTCAGGACCGGACGAAGTTGTCAAAGCTGCATGGTACCGGCCCGGTGGACCAGAACCCGGACCAGAAGCCGGATCAGAACTGTGCGGTTATCTGCGAACTCAACACACAAGTTAGCGGACAAACCGAGCATTATTTCACACCGAAACTGTGAACGTTCAAAGCAGCGTCAGTTGAAATACGTCAGTCAGAAGAGAACAGGAAAAACAAAGGCACTTCCGGTGGGTTTAAAAAATAAAACCACGAAAATGAGAGGAAACGCTTCAAAAACAAATATGGAAATAAAAGCCAACACCAATAGAATACGTCAGACAAAACAGAAAAAAACTAAGACACTTCCTGTAACTCTACAAAATAAAAGTACGAAAACTACTAAAGCAGCTAAAATAACACTATAATAAATTGCTATAAGTAATGCACTATTATAGAACAGATACTACTACTGCAAAGCTAATGCTACTACTAAACTAATATCACTACTACTAAAATAAACTACTGTTAAACAAATAAACTAAACTACAATAAACTTCTAATAAACTATTACTAAACTATAAGTAAACCACTATACGACTAAACTCCTATTGATAAACCAGTCGTAAATTGCTAAGTTGAAGTAGTATTGCTAAAGTACAACAAATAAACTACTAGACCACTATTAAACTAAAATATTAACAATAAACAATAAAGCATTACTTAACTTCTACCAAACCTCAACTAAACTGCTGGTAACCACTCCTCAACTACAAATCAACTTATCATCATACACAAAACAAAATCATGGCAAATATATTAAATAATGAATAAATACAGAATAATAAAGAATTTATTCAGATTAAGAGTTTGGTTTATTTCAGTTCTATATATAAAGTGTCATGACTTAGATCATTTTTGTTATGATTTGGTGCTATACAAATAAAATTTGAATTCATTGATCTATTGAGTGATTGATCATGCTGAGAGACAATTATGGATTTGATGCCTGATGGTGTCAAAAACTAAAATACTGCAATACAGACAAATATTCAGGTTTGTGGACCTAATGAATGTATGTCATTATGTCACGATTTCCCTTTTACACTGTTTATATATCTCTTAGACTTTTCTACATTTCATTGGGTTTTTAACCTGGTGAACCGTAACACAAACCATAACTCTAATTGTTAGGAAATTAGAATTATGACATTTAATTAATGTGTGTGGTTCATCTGTATTTTACTTATGACTGATCTCTTAGCCTTAGCCAGTGGCAGACAGATGGGAGAATAATTATAGAATCAGGATAATTGACTGTGACTATTTCTTTTACCTTGTGTTCTTTCATAGTGGTGACAAAAACGTAGATTTTACTCTTGTGATTAACAATGCATTGTTTTCATGAAGTTATTTCGTTAAGTTTTTTTCATTGACACAGATTACATTAAAGAACAATGACAAACTCACATATGAAACACCGTTCTCAACAATTAACAAACATTCACACCTCCAACATTAATTTAAAAAAAACCTGCAAATGTAGTTCTTTTGTTAAGTGTGTTTAATTTACTCTTTCCTCCTGGTTGTGTTGAGACATTTATTATAAATAAAACTGTATTTTAAGACTCACTGTGTTTCCGTGTTGCGTCACATGTCACATGACCGGTCTGACACGGTAGTCGAGCAGCCGCCATGGAGCCGCACACAGAGCCACGCGCGGCGGCGGAGGAGCCATTTGACTGCGTATCTCGTGCCTACAGGTGTGTTCTGAACGGGTCATGTCCCGACCCACGCGCTGAGGATTTGGTGCATGTGATTCTTTCAGGAATGCGCGGAGCGGTTCCCGGGGGTTGTTGCCATGACGACCCAGTGGCGCTAAGCTGCGTGTGTGTGTCCCTGGTGGATCAGCTGGTGTCCGGTTCGACGCGTGCCGGAATAGATCTGCATTTTCGACAGTACGTAGAGAAGTGCGTATCTGAGCTCTGGAACTGTGGCGTCATGACGCAGCTCGTGAGTACCATTATAAAGTATATCCATGACCTTTGATCTTTGACTTGTCCACTGAACGCCTTACCTGTTGTACAGGTGCAGCAGTTCCAGGCTGAGGACCAGATCGTCCGTCATGTATCCACGAAGACGGCGTCCACTTGCATCCTGCACGAACTCCAGACCACTGTGAGTTTATTTACATCAGACTTTGCCCATGACCCGTACAGGCCGCCCATATTTCGAAGCTACAATTAAACTAATACACATGACCAAACGTCCTCTTTTGTTTTTTCTCTCTGTTTTTGTTTTCAATTTTCTCTTCTTTTTTTTCTTTTCAACGTCCCTTCTTATTTTTTTCCATGTTTGTTCTCTTTTTCTCCCCAGCCCCCCTTTTTACTTCACAATTTTGTTTTTGTTCCTTTGTCTCCCTTTTCATCTCCCTACCTATTTTCTTTTCTCCCCTCTGTTTTCTCTACTTTGTTGACCCCCCTCTTTATCCTTCACCTATCAGTAAACCATAGCAAGAAAGAAGAGCATATTGGGCAGCTCAACAGGCAATACTGATACAAGAAAAAAAATAAATACTGGCCTGATATAGTGGTCTATCATTACTCAGCAAGTGTTAGTATGAATGCTCTGTGCTGCTTCTGCTCCTGGTGGAGAACCTCTGCTGTGTTAGGTGGTGTAGTAGAACCTTCAGCTCATGTCCAGTGTACTGTTGCTGGTGGGACCTGTGCCAGGTCCTGTTGGACTCTGATTGTGTCCCTCAGCTTCAGTCTGTGGTCCCTGATGGAACCACGTGGATCACGTCAGGGCTTTTTGTCACCCTCTGCGTCACCAGAGGAACAGTGGAGAGTGAACATCCACCACAGGTCATCCAGGGTTTCTGGTTAAGATATGTTAGATGTTTACACTGTCCTCCCCCTGGACATCTTAGTGGAGACTCTATCCTCTGACTTTATGGAGACGCCAAGCTCCTCTCTGATACTCCTGGGTCTTGTGTTGTGTTTGTCAGGGGACACTCTGTCCTGTGTGGGTGGACAGGTGTGTCCAGGTCTTCCTTTGTCCCGCCTCAGCTGCTGACTTAGATGCCTGCCTGTGGTCACTGACTGATGTCTTAAGAAGACTCCTGAGGGGACATAATTCAGGTGAGACCAGGTTCTTCTGGACTCCATACCATTTTCTTCACCGTGATCTGTTTCTAAACCAGAACCTGTCTGTCCACTGTAGATGTCTCCTTGTAGTTTTTGTGGAGAATTAATTGTCCATGCTGGTTTTGGTCAGAATTCACAGGGAAGCTTGTGGAGGCTTTTGACTCCAGTGTGTCTTCTCTGTGCTCATCGTTCCTGGCTGATGGTCACGAGGACAATTCTCCAAGACCTGTGGACTGGATCAGCCGTGGAACCACATCCTGTCTGATTCTGGAGCTTCTGGAGGTCCTGTCTGCATGTGGGACCAGTTTGATGAGTCAGCAGATCATCTACACTCATTCTCTGGCGCTGCTGAAGATGGTCTGCTGCTCAAGGATGCACTATTTCACCAAAAAGCAGGTGGTCCTTCTCCTGAAGAGAGCGCTTCTGGAGAATCTGGGGGACGACTGGTCTGTCGGAGGCAGGGCTAGGCCCGAGCGCCACCATGACGATCTGAATAAACTATCACACCACGTGTTACAAACCACTACCCCTGATTGGTTTGGGTGTGTTGAGGTACAAGCAGCAACTTTCTTTGGAGGAACAAGTCGAGTCAAAGGTGGTGAAGAATCAGACATAGTGATGCTAAGGTCCATCAGTCTGGTTCTGCTCAAGTCCATGGCTCTACAGATCCAAGATAGACCAGGTACTAGCTGCAGAAGAACCTGGTGTAGTGTCAGTGGTTAATGCTGTGTGTTTCAGTTGGTGTTTATAAGTCTTTCAGTCATTCATCACATTATTTATGAATGAACAGATAAAACATACATTTATTAAAAACGCAACACATACTCTGACACCAGTGAAATTGAGTCTGATATTCTGCTGTGACATGAGAAGTTTTCCAGGAACCACTTGACTGTAGATGTTACAAAACAATATGACAAATTTCCTAATTTCCAATTATGTCACAGTCTGCACATGTGGTTTCCTGTTAGGGTCGGACGGACGGACGTCTGTGGTCATGATCCTGGCTGTGAAGGTTCTATTGACTGGTTCTTGTGTTTGTAGATCTGGACTGTTCTTTGCATCTGGACTCTCTTTGGAGTTTCCTGAAGCGTTACAGTGTTCAGCTGTCGGGGGCAACGCACTGCTGCTCCTGGTTCACGTTGCTCTTTGAAGATCAGGATGACGACATGATGGAGGCCGCTAACGCCCTGCTCCGGATATTCCTCCAGCACAGGTACAACCCACCATGGACCATGTGACCTTAGAGGTGATAGGCCATATGGAGGAGGGTCATATTCCACTCAAGTATCTCTAAAGAAACATTTGCTGTTGTTTTGTTTTACATACAAGGAACAGTTTCCAAATATGCCCAAAGTTTACCACCAGTGAATATGTTATGTGTTGTCCGTCCCCCACATTTAAGTGTGATAATTTTTTGTTGTGTGATCTTTTTTGATGTTTTGCGTCTCTGCAGGACCGCCTCTCGGTCTGATAGTTCTTCGGTTCTGGAGGAGGCCTGTTCCAGCGGCTGGAACCCTCACTGCATCTTCCTGCTTCTGCTTGTGGGTGTGGCCTTTGACCACAGTGTTCTCCTTGACTTCCTGATCTCCACTGAGACCTGCTTTCTGGAGTACTTTGTGCAATACCTGAAGTACCTGAGGACCGACACGCAGGGCTTCACTTCAGCGTGCATCCAAATGTCAGCCCACCATGGTCCACAGCTTCAGTCGCTACAGGCATCCAGTGGTTCAGGTCTTCATGAGTCCAGCGACTGGTACCAACCCACTGCATCAGTGTGTCCAGGGGAAGGAGCTGGTTTGACGACTGGTCTGCGCCTGGTGGACTACGATGGTTCAGATGAGTCTGATCCAGAGAACATGGACATTTCAGGGAGTCTACTGACAACATGGACCAGGACCTCTACGGGACTGACTGGACCTGAAAAAGCAGCAGCAGAACTTGCAGCTGGTCCAAACACGCAGTCTCTGCCTGGACCTCCATGGACCCAGCCCTCCCACAGAGCCTTCCAGTGTCTATCTGAGCTCAGAACATTGATGCACAGGCTGCACATGAAGAACCTGTTCCCTTACAACCCATCATCTTTGTTGAAACTGTTGGAACAAGTTGAGACAAATCTGGCATCATCCCATAGATGACCTGGATGTGGGCTCATCTGCTCCAGTAACCCACTGGAGCAGATGAGCCCACATGCTTGGTCCAGTGTAGTGATTGACCGATATTGATTTTTTTGGGGGGCTGATATGATACAGAATTATTCCTGTTTTTTTTTTTTATACATCAGCCATATTCAATGGTTGATACAGTCCGCAAATATTTCTAAGTAAATATTTAGTCAAAGGGTCAGTAGAATTACAGTAGACATTTCCTTTATCCTCCAAACTTAATAGTGTTAAGTAAACATTGCAGTCGTGTCTGTTTCTTATTTCATTGTATGTCAATATTAAAAAAATCTTGTAAAACAAGAACATACCTGTTAAGTACACTATTTTTCTTATATTATAGAAAATGGGGATCCTATAGACCAAATGTTTGATGTGATGGAGAAAACTGATTAGATTTGGAATATGCACCAAAAAAATTAGTTAAAAACAGCTGTTGGACCTATCTTTACAAAATTGTGTTCCCTAGGTTTTCCCACAGCTCCTCAAAGTAAAGGAATATGTGTGAATTGTGGACACATTTCAATCAAACACAAAAGTCATCGGTTAGGGCGGGGGTCATCATCTGTCAAAGAAACAATGGAAATAAACAAGTCCAGACACATGAAGGTCTATTATCCGGGAGGGGGGTCTGACCTGGCCTCATTCTGGTTCCGGTGGCACTGGGTCCTCCAGTGTTGGAATGGGCTGAAGACACAACCATATCCTTCTCAGGGTTCAGCTTGGTCCTTGTGAGCGTCACCTCTGGTTCTCCTTCTGTTTGGATACAGGCGGTGGAGACACTTAAGTACAATATTAGTTTGGTTTAACTCAGGGGTGTCAAATTTGGGGTCTGTGGACCAAAATGAGCCTAGCATATGGACTGAATATTGTGGGTCAGACCAATTTATATATATATATATATATATATATATATATATATATATATATATATATATATATATATATATATATATATATATATATATATACACACACACAGTATATCCTGAGCCTGAACTTTTTTTTTAATGCGGGCACATGGGTGGGGTCTGTGGTTTGTACTCATGAGCTTTTCTCAGTTTCTTGTGTAATGCACAAAAGTCAGTCATTTTAGTCTTATTTTCTTGTTATAGAATATTTGGTATTTAAGTTATCCAAAATCATTAAAAAGTAATGAAGTTACTTTCATATTATGCATCTCATATTACATTACTGAATACATATTTTAAGGGACAAGTAGTAACTGTATCAGAATGCATTTCTGAAGTAATCCTTCCAATCCTGCGTATTAATTTTTTGTACACCATCTGCTATTTATGAAGTAATATGTTCCAGACCGTGAGGAGAGATGACTTTATACTATTTGTAAGAAAATCTCAACACCAGTTTTAAAGGGAGATAGCTACAATCTACTGTGAATGACACTTAAGACACAAAGAAATGACAGCGAAAGATGAATTACCTCCACCCAGGAGGTATTAAATTCGGGTCCGTTTGTCTGGCTGTCAGCAGGATTATGCAAAAAGTTCTGAATGGATTTTAATGAAACTTTCAGGAATGATAGATAATAGGTCAAGGAAGAACGCATTACATTTTGAGCAATGAAGGTCAAAGGTCAAGGTCACACAAAAGGTAAACACCTAAAACACATCAGTGGTAATATCTCAGGATTCAGGCGAGATAGAATCTCACTTTTTTTTTTTCCTTTCACATTGTCTCACCTTTGGACATCAGATGGGTCAACACATATGGATTGATCACGTCATGTTTTGACGCCATATCAAGCTACATTTCTTTTCAAAAAATAACTTCAGGAAAAAATTCCACACTGTTAACAAAATTGACTGTCATGATTTATGCTAGTGTGACCAAATCTTGATTCCCGAATTGAATTATTATTATTATTATTATTATTATTATTATTATTATTAGACTATTAGACCTAGTAATTGTAGTAGTGGTTTTCCACCATTTTTTAGGTACTGCCCCCCCCCCCCCCAGATGAGCTAACAGCCTACCCACACATGCCATTCTGGTCACACTACAAAAAATACCCCCCCCCCAAAATAGTATGATTATTCAATGTCTGTATCTTATCTTTCAGTTCAACATTTTACAGTGCCAATACCTGTTACGGTGCCACTGCAACTTTTTCTGCAATGCCAAGTGGTTTTTTCAATACCTCCGGTTAATGGCAGTGATATGGCTCCATAGTCCGGGGGCATTGCTTTTGGTTTTGTTTTTTGTCTGTTTGTTTGTCAGCAAGTTTCCACAAAAACTACTGGACCAATTTCCATGAAATGTTCAGGAAGTGTGTGAGTTGGACTAGAATAGATCCTATTGAATGTTGGTGAATAAGGGTCAAAGGTCATGGTCAGTTACCAAAAATGTGTTTTCATAATGATCAGAGGTAGGGAAGATCAGTTAAAATGTTTGTAGGGGGCAGGGTTTGTTCAGCCTGGCACCACTTGTTTTAGGTTTGGTTTGTTAAAATAGTATGTCAAAAAGAAAAAAAAACTACTGTACAGTGACACAGGTGACATGTGACAAAAATTATACCAAATGAGATACACTCTTTTTTTTTTATGAGAACTATGAAGTCAAAATCAAAAGTATTCAAAAATGGTTAAAATACACTCAGACTCCTCAGGGTTAAAATACTTGTGTTTGAATCCTTTTAATAGCTGACCTTCAGGAAAATGTGGGTTCTCTACTTTTGTTCTCCAGTACATGTTCAGTTCTGGACCAGAGTCAGTGGCTTCAGGGTCTGTGGGTTCATCTCTGATCCACATTCAACATGAACAAATATGTGTCCACACCCACGGCCAGGTCTGAACTAATGATTAACAGGAGCTGGAAACGGAACTAAAAAAATAAAACATAAAAAGCCAGGAGGTGGAGAGTCAGGTTCAGCCTCAGGACCATCACAGTTTATTCTGTCAGGGTTAGGTAACCCTACTCCTTAACCTTAACTCCAGGGTAAGTATTATATTAGGCAGTGGCATTCCTACAGTGATTTACTCCCCGGGCAAGACCCTCTCAGCCCACCCCCGCCCCTCCCACCAAGGCTAGCAAGAAATAAATACAAATAATAACTAGGGCACCACCACCCAAAATACTAATTTTTTTGAAACACCATCCAAATTAGCAAGCAATATAGTTGGCTACAGTACCACACATTAGCTCTTGACACTGTAATAATAATAGAGAACATAATTGCATTATATAACCTACCTTTTTCTTCCTCTTCTTTTCTTGGTAATTGGGCACCCACTTGCTTTGACCTTTTCCTACCCATGACCTCCATTCATTATTATTATAATGAATTATTGTTATTACTATTATATGTCATTATTATTATTATTATTATTATTGCTATTATGATGATGATGATGATTTTTATTATTATTATTATTATTATTATTATTATTATTATTATTATTATCATATGTTATTCAATCACTTCACATACTTGTACAAACTTACTTCTCATCCCCCACACTGTCACTCACTGTGTAGCTGGTACTCCTAACGTCAGGAGGTAAGACTGAACTATTCCACCTTGACCATTAACTACATTATCTTGGGAATTTACATAGAATCAAACCTAATGAAATGTAGAGAACCTCCCCCCCCCTGCTGCTTCCACCCTGTTTGCCCTTAGGACCACCCCTGCATTTAGGATTAAGAGTTAAGGGTTGCATTTGGGTATCGGTTCAGCCCGTTTCATACCTTTACATATTAGAACTACACAGATACATTCATGTCCATAAGTATTTGGAGAGTGACATTACATTGAATCTAAAATGAAACCATCACATGAGCTTCAATAACCTTTCAATCAGAAGTGTGGAGTCCAAGCTTTGGTTTAATATTGCATTAACCATTTATGAACCACAGGCCTTTGAAACATGGTCTGTCAGTAAATGCATGTGTCTGATCCATAAATGAAGCGGATCTAATGATTAATCCTAGTCCTAATCTTAACTCTAACCCTTAATCCTAGTCCTAATCTTCACTCTACTTGAGGAAAAACTTGATTCCCTGTGAACTGAATCTGCTCTGATGGCATCAGATGACAGTTTCCTCTGCGGGCCTTTGTTTTGTGCAAAAACACGACCATTGTCCTTTATCGGGGACAAACATGGTTATGAGATCCATGAGTGGAGGGGGGGGGTGTACCCTGGAGGGTGGGCGGAGTTTAGCCTTCCCAGGTAACTGTGTCCGGACTGGGCGTGAACATAAAGAAGTTCACACAAACAGACTTTCTGTCACTCACAGAACATACAATACAAAGAACACATAGAACGGAGGACAGAGAACATAGAACACATAGAACAGAGGACAGAGAACATAGAACAGAGGACAGAGAACATAGAACAGAGAACAGAGAACATAGAACAGAGGACAGAGAACATAGAACATAGAACAGAGAACATAGAACAGAGAACATAGAACGGAGGACAGAGAACATAGAACACATAGAACAGAGAACATAGAACACAGAACATAGAATAGAGGACAGAGAACACAGAACAGAGATCATAGAGAATATACAACACAAAGGACATATAACACACACAGAACACAGAGCAGAGAGAACACAGGTTTTTATCCTTTTATCCTCTGGTGGTTTCATTTAAACCAGTTCATCCTGGTCTGGACTAATAAGAACCTCTTGGATCTGCTGGATCAGCTGAGCCAAATCTACATTCGGAGGTGGAGGTTTTTCACTTGTTGGAAGAGAACCAGGTTTGTCCTGATGAATCTACATACTAAGACCTCATTATTAATTAGTTTTCATGTATTTGGAGACTTTGTTTGTGGATTTGATTCTCTAACTTCTTGTAATTTCTTTTAAAAATAACCATAACTCTGTCCCTAACTCTGATGTTAACCCTAATCCTGTTCTTAACTGTGTCCCTAATGCTAACCCTGTCCCTAACCTTAAAACAGAACTGTATGTTAAAGGAAACCCTGTGAATTAAAACACTGATTTTGTGCCTCATGTTCAACATAATTTTCCTCTAAAATGCTCTCTTGTTCATAAATACTAGTATGAAGTACAGATACATGGAAACTGCAGTAATGTTCTTTCCTTCTAACATGTATACTGGTGCATTAGGGACATGTCCATCATCACTGATGGTTTTCTCTGTTGTTTTTATAATGGACTGAACCTTCTAATGTCTTCATTTGTACTTTAAAGGCATGACATGACTGTGTGAAATATTCTGTTGTACCTACTTTTTATTCCTGCTGTTATACAATATTTTAATTAACTATTATCTATGTCTTACATGCCTGCACTGTTTTATCTTTATGTTGTTTTAATCCAATTTAATCTTAGTCTAATCTATCCTATTCTTTAATGTTTATTGTTTGTAAAGTGACTCAGGGAAGCAGCACACAAGAATTCCAATGTACCCATTTTTAACATGTACAAATGACAATAAGCTTTATTTTACTTGAGGATCAGATCTGTCCTCACTGAAGTGCTCAAACACACTGGCACTGTTGAAGCTTCGGCCTACGACGTGTTGCTAGGACGCGGTGCTGTGTCGTCCTATGTTGAACGAGGCGTGGAGGAGATGTTGGGAATCAGGGCGGGATCGTTGGGTCAATATTTGTTTTGGAAACAGCGGTTTATGAGCAGTGTTAGCGTTGCATACAGGCCCCAGGCAAGAAAAGACAATGTATCCGGTATCAGCCAATCAGCTTGTCCACGTTCAGACTCTGCACATGAAAACATCTGAGTGCATCATGAAGAATGTTACAAACAATGTGAATGCACAGGCAGATTTATTACAAAATACCTATGGCTGGTCTTAGAGGGTTGATCCAGTTCAAACACAATGGGTTAATCCAAGAGGAACCTTCAGAACATCTGTCAGAGGACAGGATCTACAGCAGAACCATCAGAACATCTGTCAGAGGACAGGGTCTATAGCAGAACAATGATCCACCATGGATCACTTATGAGACTCTACCTCATCCAAGAACATCTGTGTGTAGAACGTGAGCATTAAGATGAACTAGGAACACTGGAGAACTAGAGATCTTCAGCAGGAACAACAGGAGAGTCAACAGAAGAACTGAATGAATGAAGAACTGAACACTTCTATCTGATACTGCAAGTGTTTCCATATTCTTATATCTGAGGGGGGTTTGACTGAGAACTTAGAATGAACAGAACATCACATACATGTTTATGGAATAAAAACTACCTCTACATGGATGTTCCTCCTGTTCTCCTCCTCTGGGTTTGACTACCTCTACATAAATATCCCTTTTATTATTCTCCTCTGGGTTCTACTTCCTCTACATTAATGTTCCTACTGTTCTTATTCTCCTCTGGGTTCTACTACCTCTACATTAATGTTCCTACTGTTCTTATTCTCCTCTGGGTTCTACTTCCTCTACATTAATGTTCCTACTGTTCTTATTCTCCTCTGGGTTCTTCTGCTTTCATTCACGTCCATGTTCTCTTGTCCTTCTGCATGTTGTTCATCATCATCATGACAGGGTTCTTTATGTCTAATACCTGCTCTACTGTGTTCCTCTCACCTGATAGATCTGTAGGATGTTTCAGATGTTCTACAACTGGTTCTGGTGGGACCGGCTCTGGCTTCCGGAGAACCTGACCTGGACCGACCTGGAAGACCAAGATAGTCGTGTCTACGCCAAAGCATCACATCTGTACGTCACCGTCCCCTATGCCTTGGTCTTCCTGCTCATCAGATACACCTTTGAAAGGTACCAACAATGGTTCTGGTTGGTACCAGTTGGTACCAGTCCATTCTTGTATGTTCTCATTTATGTTCCATGTCCATGTTAGTGTTGGAAAGTTCAGTTCTTTTTAATGATTCGGATTTGGTGACTCTTGAACAGTAAAATGAACATTTCGTTCATTTTCACAGCAGGTGGCACTGTAACCCTTTTGTAAAAGAAAAGCCGTGGTTCTCATAAGATAAACTGAGGCAACATGGTTTCCTTGAGTGGAGAAAGTGTAAAACACTAAATGCCACAAGCAACTCAAACTGTGGGAAAACCTAGGAAAGCAAATACACACCACAATAAAGTGACTGTGTCCTTCATCCTCCTGCCAGTGTTTTTCTTAATTTGTCCCTGAGGGGCCAGATGATTAGTTCACAAAACAAACACTTTTGTGGACATGGACATAAAAGTAAAAACACAGTAAGGCAAATGAACGAGAGACCGATCCAAGAATGAATGTACTGCTGCCACTGGCTGAGAGCTGTGAACAAATGAAAGCCCAAAAAGTTGAGAATGAGTCATAAACAATGAACGAGAGCAATGAACGATGAATGAGAACAAAGATGAAACCGTGTAGGCCGAGCTGTCTGTCACAAATGAAAAAAATAAGAATATGTTCCCCAAAATGTTTACATGGTGGATTTATTGTGTCTAAAATCTGACATTATTATTATTATTTAATTTTTTTACTGAGTATATAATGTAACATGTGTTTATAAATAAATAGTTTTGGAAATTCTTTCAACATATTGATTTTCTTAAAAAAAAAAATAAATATAATAGTAATAATAATAATAATAAATGATAATAATAACATTTATTAGTAGTAGTAGATAAGTGGGACGTCAAAAGTTATCCCAATTTCAGTCAAATCGGTGTTCATATGTCTGAACTAATGCCATTTTACTCAAGGTATACTTGGAAAATCTGTAGTTTAATAAACAGGTATAGACTGAGGAGATACAAGTCTGAGTCAAATTTACAGGAAATCAATGTTCATATGTCAGAACTAATGCCATTTCACTAAAAGTCAATCACAACGTCTTAAGCTACATGGATGTAGATTTGGGAGATAGACATCTGAGTGAAATCTCAGATTGAATCTCAAATTGGTGTTTGCATGTCCAAGCTAAAGCAATTTTTGTAGTGGTCATTTTTTCCCAAAACTTCACAAAGTTTGTGATGTCGTAGCACAAAATAGAGAAACTTTTCCAAAAAATGTTGATAACTTTTTATGGTGATAGTATTCACTGATTTTGTGCTCATTGGTCCCAAAGGCCAAGGAAGAGCTCATTAAAATATGACGACAGCAAAAAACATGACTCTATATTTTTAAAATTTCAATCCAAAATGGCAGACTTCCTGTTGGTTTATGGGTGTGGACATAATAGTGTATTTTTTGTTCAACTTCTCATGATGAAGATGAGTACTGATTTTCATAACACTACGACGTTCTTTCCATTGGCCCTATGTATTTTGGGGCACTGTAGACACATTTCTTTACCAACATTTACAAAACCTATATGTACACACAATGCTTCACACATCTTAAGTGTGCACAAAATTTGTTGAGCTTTCATGCATAATCAGGGGGTCAAATTTGAGCACAAAGAAGAAAAAAAAAAAAGCAGGAACAATATACCCCTAACCCTAACCCTGCAAATGCTCAGAAAAGGTTTGCTGCTGTGAGTGTGTGTACGTGTGTGTGTGTGTGTGTGTGTGTGTGTGTGTGTGTGTGTGTGTGTGTGTGAGTGAGTGGTGAGAGTCATCCCTGGTGACCATGTTCCTGGCATATTCCTCTCTGTGCGATCACTGCGGACTCAATAGGCCTTGTCCCTACATGTCGTGGCTCTGGCCTGTGGTCCTGCCCAAGACACTGTTGAAAAACAAACTTAATCTCAATTATCATTTTTTTCTAGTTCAATAAAGTTTCTAACAATAATAAAGTACCAGGCGTACAATCAATCCGATGAGAACACAGTGATCTCCTTTGAGATTTTACTGACAGAATTACACAGAAGTACCTCATCATGAATTACCTCATGGAACCAAATATTATTCTCTTGCATCTGATTTGAGTTTTGGTTTTGTTATTCATATCTTGTACTTATTCATTAATCTGGTATCTATTGACACGGGACTGAGAGAACACCACATATTTTATTTCATTGCTTACGGTACACTCTGTACTTGAGCATATGACAATAAATAAACCACATATTTGAAACAAGTCAAATACAATGAGTTTAATTTGAGCAAAATGAAAGATATGCTCAATGAAGGTAATTTAAAATGAATGATGCATAATTGGAAAAGCAGATCTGGATAATGTGGTTAAAAGATCAAAAAACAATCAAAGGCTACATTCTGACTACAGGTAAACGGGACCCAAATCAGATTTTTTGGCCGATGTGTGACCAATGACCGATTTATTAAAGGTGTCATTCCACTGAAAACCACTTTTCTACTCTCCTTTTGAAATCTGATGGGTCACCCCGAGTTAACAAATGGTTTGTCACCTCCACTGGCTGCATACCACATTCACAGAAAACAACAAGATGAACGAGGGACCCAGAAAAACCTGGTCCATCTAACGTCACATGGACTTTAGTGTCACCCATGTGGGGTTCACTGCAGTGAATCTGAAGTAGCATTAACATTAGCATCTACAAGACAAGATTGCGCCACAGTAGCTGCTGCAGAAACTTAAAAAAAAATGGCAGAGCAAACAGGTTCATTTGCTCTCTGTGGGAATAAAGCCTCGTTTTTTTCCCTGCACGTTCTCAGAACAAGCAACGAAACCTAGCTAGATGCTACTCTGGTAAAGGTAAACAGAGCGAAAGGGGAGGGGGGAGTGTTCCTTCACGCATTCAAAGCCAATCAGAGACGCCTCGTCACCACATCATGGACATGTATGAGGAAGTATCAGTAAAGTCTGTTGTTCGGCCTCAAGCCACTTTCATACAGTTATGGAAAAAATTATTAGACCATCTATAGTCACCAAAAACAATGATTACATCAATTTGTATGGGGCGGTATAGAGCAAAATCACAATTTCTATTGATAAACAGGTGTAAGCTTGGGAGATTGATGTCTGAGTCAAATGTCAGCCAAATCAGGCTTTGTATGTCCAAACTAATGCCATTTTACTTTTACTTTATCAAAATTGACCTCAAAGGGCAGGAGAAAAAGAATATAAAGAGGAACAAAATATCCCCAGCCCTACCCTGCATATGCTCAGAAAGGGTTTGCTGCTGTGTGTGTGTGTGTGAGAGTGGTGAGAATTATCCCTGGCAACCGCGTCCTTGGCATATTCGTCCCTGTGTGATCACTGCGCACTCAATAGGCCTTGCACCGACATGTTCCGATTCAGGCCTAATACTACTACTGACACTATATACATGTATAAGACCTGAACACCACTAATTAATTATGATTTAATGGATACATAATGTGTGTCGGTTGAAGGTCAGATATCATCATCATCATTCATTTCCTTGTTCGTTTCTCAGTCCACGGCCCTGTTCAGCTGCCACACGGCAAATGAATGAAAGAACAATCTGTGAATGATCCGTCAATGAAAAGTAGTGCTCTGCTCCCCACAGCCTGAGCAGCCTGGCTGACATGTGACAAAAGAACCAGGACCTGAGAACGAGTTGAGTGAATAGTGAACGAATCATTTCTGTTTCCGGTCCTGCTGACTGAGCTTCATGTGCAGCTTCTACCCTGTGGCCACAGACAGTACTGCATGAAAATGAATGACTCATTTACTGAAAGGATTCATTCCTCCAGAGTCATAGAACAGATTAGTTCATTTTGAACAAATCATTCACAAATTTCACATCACTGGTCCATGTTCTCATGTTTTGATAGGTGGGTTGCTACACCTCTGGCAGTCACTGCTGGGATCAAGAGACGAGTCCATGTGAAGGTGGAGGATCAACCTCTGCTGGAAGTGTTCTACACAACCCGGTGTCAGAGTCCCACTCAGGTAGATCTGGTTCTATCGATTTGACACCTCAACCTGTTTCCCATATTTTTTTCTGTTTATATATTACCCTGCCCCTGAAGGGGAGGTGAGGAGCATTGTTTTTGGTTCATATATATATATATATATATATATATATATATATATATATAAAAAACTCAAAGTCTTCAAATTTGACCTTCAAGTTTTTGATGTCAAAGCACATCAACCTTTAAGAGTATGGTGATGTCACCACAAGGTGCCGGTTTTTGCACCAAATTAATTTGATAATTTTTTCTGGCCAGTGTTGAAATTACATGTGTATGGTATTGTATACATTATATTTTGATGTTATTTATAGTAACCATGGTTGTGTAAAATGTTATATTGTATGGGAGATATAACCTAATTGGCAGTTAGTTGCCTGAGGGGGAGGAGCCTTAGGATTTAAAGAGGGCATCTCTCCATCAGCAGAGAGTCACTTGGAGCATGTTACAAGGAAGGCAACTGAGATTATTTCTTTTTTTTTGACTACTGTAAATATTTTTGCTGAGATTTATTATTGTTTGCTACTGAGCACAAAAATGTTGGGGTTTTTTTTACTTTTAAAAGAAGAACAGAATAAGTCACTTAAAAATATTTTTGACTAAGCCATATTTTGTTTTTGGTTGAGTTGAAGAACCCCATCACACAAACAATACAGGTATTGGGGATGGGGGTAACCTGAGCAGTATGGTTGTTGTCTGGTCTGCGGTGTAGTCATAATCTCATCAACGGTGGTCATAGTCATAACCTGAGCATCAGTGGGCAGGTTATTTTGACCTTTAGAAGGTGTTGTAGTTATATGTCTGCATCCTGTCCACATGTCAGATGTGTGTTTTAGGGCTGATTGAAGCCAGACTCGGACCGTGGCTGGGATTTTCCACAGCCTGCCTGTCCTCGTCCAAATCAGTGGAATGTAAAACTTTGTCCTGTGGTCCTGTTTGTCTGTAGCTGGACATCGATGGCCTGTCAAAAAAAAGCAGTTTGTCCATCAGACAAATCCAGCGTTGGTTCAGAAAAAGACGACGTCAGGACCGACCTGGAGTCCTGAAGAAGTTTAGAGAAGCCAGGTAAGATGGACACATATAGTGAAGGGATGTGTTCCAAGTGTTATGTATGCATGTGTGTGTGAATGTATGTGTGTGTGTGTATATATACAGTATATATATATATATATATATATATATATGTGTGTGTGTGTGTGTGTGTGTGTGTGTGTGTGTGTGTGTGTGTGTGTGTGTGTATAACTGTATATACACAGTTCAGCTTGATCTGTCTAAGCTGATATTTAGACAGATTTTTTTTTCTGTCAAATGAAAACAAAGTCAGAAAATCTTATTTAATTACAATTATGAAATAGAAATGTGACAGTTAAACTAAACGGTGTACAACTAAATGTACACCTGTATTTTTTTCTTTTCCCCTTTTTTCTCTTTTTTCTATCCTTTTTCTTTTTTCCTTCATCTTTCTCCTTTCTTGTTTTCTCCCCCATGACTCGTCTTTCCTTTTCTTAAAAAAAAAAAACTTTCTTATTTTATTTTTCCTTAATTTTTCTTTCCTTTTTAGCTTTCTCCCCCCTTTTCTTTTTTTTTCTCTTTTTCCTTCACCTGTCAGTAAACCATGGCAGAGAAAAAAGACCATATCAGCTAACACAACAGGCCAATACAAGAAAAAATTATCAGCCCGATGTAATGGCCAGTTGATATATTGGTCTGTGTGTATGTTAATTGATCCTAATCAGTGCATGTGTTGCTGTGGTCCTCAGCTGGAGGTTTGTCTTCTACCTGTCGGCGTTCATTGGGGGACTATTTGCTCTTCATGATGTGAGTCGCTTCAGTTCCTGGAACATTTGGATCAAAGTGGTGTGTGTTAAAAGTTTCTTCTGAATCTTAATGTTAAATGTTGTGTTTTTGCAGAAGGAGTGGTTTTATGACACTGCAGAAGTGTGGACAGGTTTTCCCAAGCAGGTCAGTGGACTGGAACGGACACTCACTGTTCCACCAATCACAGTCTGAGAACATGGGTAGAACCATCTACTGAAGGTTTAAAGTCCAGCTAACATCTAATGTTAGAGTAGCATTCCCACATTAGTCAGGAAAATTACATTCAAATAAGAACGTTCCAAGAACGTTCTTGGAACCTACTGAAAAGTCACAAAACGGTACAAAGTACAGATCACCTGCATTGCAAAATACATGTAAAAAAAAAAATCATGCAAATTTACTGTTGGCCACTGTTTGTAGAGTATTCTGTAACGTTTCCCGAACATTGTGCGAACATCCTGCGGTTGCTGACAATCGCTGATTTTACCACTTCCCCTTTACATAAAGTTCAGCCGAGCTCAACTTTTTGACATGCCACAGGTTGCCATATCGCCGTATCGGAATCCCACAAGGCTTTGCGAGTACAGCAATAACGGTTAGTCGGATTGCATTGAAAGTAAATGTAATACATTTGATATGGCGTGACGCAATGGAATAATGGAGGCGTACCCTTAAACCACACCGACAGTGTGCCAAAAGCTCACCAGCTGAAACCAGGTCTACTTCTGCAGACGTACCTGGTCGAGTGGCAGTTTGGCTGACCGACGCACATGTTACCACAACTTCACAGGCAGGTTTCCACAGTGTCAGACATATTTCAATGTAATAAATAACATCCACTATTCAATGTAACAATTTGAATCAGCACATAAACATATCTCTGTATTGACTGTTCCATCACATCTGATCACAGAACAAATGCATTTGACATGCGTAATGGAAACTCAACCTGAATTAATTACCAGCTGAAACTAACGAGCCAACATCTCTCTCAACCAACCACAAACAGCCTCCACATCAGACACTGAGAATATATTTGGCATACAATATTCAAAGAAAGACAGAGCAACAGAGCGAGTGAGAGATGCTGCCAATGAATTCCAAGTTATGTTCTGTGTCTTAAGGGTGTACTGCATGTGATTGTATGAACAAATGTTATAACTTTTGCTTATCATGATCTCCAAAGATTGTCAGTATTTATCATTACACAGGAACAAATTACATCTAACCCCTGAGGTGGTCCACATGGTGACGTGCATCATGGCCTCTGATGTGCTCCCCCATGGCACTTGTGCCTTTTCGGTGGCCATGGTGTGTCGCTTCTGCTCTGCAAATTTTTTGGACTGTTTTTTACACTGGCCAATAGTTCTCAGTGTATCAGGGCAAACTTCATTAATGATATATGTGACCTCCTCCCAGGATACTTTTGCTTTATCAGCCCACGGAGGTCTGCTCGCAGCTCCATATATAATCGTGCACTGCAGGCTGAGACCTCCCGGACCAAACTATCAGTCTCCTACTGGGAGAAGTTTGGATGTCTGGCTGTGGTGTCCACAGTGAAATGATGAAACTTGCAGTGAGCCTTACCGCAGCACATGTAAGGGCGAGGAGAGGCACTAATGTGATTGGTAGAGATCTGAATTGGCTGTGTTAAATCCATTGCATACCCTTTCTCCTCCCTCATTTCCACTTACGCCAGTGAGAGGAAAGGAGATGAAAAGGGGGAGGACTTGCACCAGTGTGCGCTGTGGGCGAAACTTGCAAAAATCATCTGGACACACTCTGTTGGCGTAGCGCAGCTGGTCTGCACCAGGTCTGCACCAGGTCTCCGAAACTAAAGCCCAAAGCCTCCCTCCTTCAGAGACACTTTGTGAATGTCCAGTTGTTCCATGTCATCCATGTTTGTCTTATTCTGTCTCTTTCTTCTGTACAGTCCATGCTGGAGTCCCAGTACTGGTATTACATCCTGGAAATGAGCTTTTATGGATCTCTGGTCTTCAGCGTAACCTTTGATGTCAAAAGAAAGGTTAGTATCAAGATTCACCCTCCTGATCTTTGACCTCTGACCCCCACGTTGCTGCTGATTTCTACTACATTGGATTCTGATGGATTGTCATTTTACAGTAGAAGATTTTTTGTGCTGGTTTCTCTAATCTGCATCTGTAGGATCCCACTGATAAACTGGACCAATGGAGTAGTGTGCTACTAGTGTGTTGTTGAGTTGGTGCCCTTGTCTCCTTCTGTCCTCATCCCCTTCTGTCCTTGTCTCCTTGTGCCCTAATGATCATATCTGTCCTCTAGGACTTTAAGGAACAGATCGTCCACCACATTGCCACTCTGGTGCTTCTGTCCTTTTCGTGGTGCGTGAACTACATTCGCATTGGGACACTGGTCATGCTCGTCCACGATGCTTCTGACATCCTGTTGGAAGTGAGTCTGACATGCTAATGCTAATCCTAACCCTGTAAAACAGCTGCTTTGAACTGGGCTGTTTCGCATTTCCTCTCCTTTCAGTCAGCCAAATTATTCAACTACGCCAAATGGGAGAAAACCTGCAAAGCTCTGTTTGTTCTGTTCGCCATTGTGTTCCTGGGAACCCGCCTCATCATCTTTCCCTTTTGGTGAGATTGTCACATGTTAACAGAGAAGCATCTGAGTTCCAACTGTTTTTGCATCTGCACAAAACTGTAGAAGAAGAACCTGATACACGGAAAAAATTGGACTGTAGTTCTTAGAGCGAGTGCGTTCTGTGTTCCAGGCTGATCCACTGTACCTGGGTCTACCCAGTCCAACACTACCCCCCATTTTTTGGGTACTACTTCTTCAATGTGATGCTACTAGTTCTGCTGGCCCTCCACATGTTCTGGGCCTACCTCATCCTCTGCATGATCCGAAAGTTCTTGTTTGGAACCGTAAGTAAAAGTACTGTGAACATAGAGATAACAGTAAAAGTACTATTAAAACACACATAATGGTAAAAGTACTATTAAAACGCACAGATAGTAAAATTACTATTAAAACACACAGGTAGTAGTAAGAGTACTATGAAAATACAAATATAATAGTGAAGGTACAGTGAAAACAGATACTATTTAAAGTACTATTAAAACGTCCAGATAATAGTAAATGTACTAATAAAACATATAATGATAAAAGTACCATGAAATTACACAGATAATAGTGAAATGACTATGAAAATACACAGACGTTTGTACTTAAACCAAATGTGATTGTTCTATTTTAGCACCAGTATTTAGTGTTACTAAGCTTCTGCAGTCCTTCACCATTCCATTAATGTTAGCATGACTAGAATGAGAACTACAATGACCTAGTGGTAATTAGTGTTTGAGTTATTATTCAGATTAATCAAAACCCACATCATTAAAATCACTCAAACATGTTGACAGCCATTTATGTTGTAATAAAGAAAATACTTTTTCTTTTTTTCCCTTTTCCTCATCATGTTACAGCTGACCAGAGATGAGAGAAGTGACCACGAAGAAGATGAGGAGGAAGAGGAGAGCAGCCAATCAGAGGAAGGAACTGAGTCAGATGACCTCAACAATGGAAAACCCATCAGTGAGAAGAATGAACAGAACGTGTGCTTTGGACATTTGTCAGTGTCTGAGAACATCTGCTGCTCTAAGACAGTCTACTGAGGCTGGTCAGTGTACACGCAGACCAGAGGAAAACCCAAGAACCCAGCCAGCAGAACCATGAGGCACCACAACAATAATCCAACTCTGTAGCAAATGGTTTATGAACCCCATGAAATCACCCTGATGTAGAATATAAGGAATCAGCTTCAGGATATCAGACTCAATACTTAGGAGAGTGTTAATGTTTTCTTCATCCACAACCCAACATAAATGAAGAACCAAGAAACAAACTGACATCTGCTCCAAGAACCAAGAAACAAACTGACATCTGCTCCAAGAACCAAGAAACAAACTGACATCTGCTCCAAGAACTAACAAATAAACTGACATCCGCACAAAGAACCAAGAAAAAAATGACATTCATGCAAAGAACCAATAAATAAACCACTATCTGCTCCAAGAACCAAGAAATAAATCAACATTTGCACAAAAAAAAAAAAAAAACAGGAAGTAAACAGACATCTGCACAAAGAACCAGGAAATAAACCGGCATCTGGACATTCGTCAATAATTTTATTTTGTTCAAACACTTTGGTTTTCAGCAGTTGATAGGAGACTTTTAATCCTGTTTGCACTGACTGAACTGTTCCATGAGCCTAGTGGTAATGAAGGGTTCCTCGGATGTATGTTTTATTGTATAAGAATTGATTTTATAGAAGACTGTGTTGTACAAATACAAAGAACTTCCTGTTTAAATAAAGACAAAGCCAAAAACAAATACAACCTCAAACGCTTAATGAAAAAACTGTCCATGTCTTATGGAGATCCAGTAGAACCCGCCCTTCAGGGGGTGTGGCTGCTTCTCTGAGGAAGTCACCAGGTGTAATTTCACCTATGACCACTTGGGGGAGCTCCTCCCATGACTGACCACTGGTGAATTGGTGCTAAAAGCCGCTCTCATGTTCGGTGAAATGTCACATGTTCTAAATGCAGAACCATCGGAGTGATGTCCAAGACCTGGTCCCAGATCAGTTCTGCATCATGTTAATGTAAATATGGACAAAGGGGAATTTTTACATCAACAGCTGAATAAATTATCATTTGTAAGTTTATTTATGACTTACATCATATTACTTTGAGATTCATGACCTGGACCACAGAGTCCAAACCTGGACTACAAAGTTCAGACAAGGACCACAGAGTTCAGACCTGGACCACAGAGTTCAGACAAGGACCACAGAGTTCAGACCTGGACCACAGAGTCCAGACAAGGACCACAGAGTCCAGACAAGGACCAGAGTCCAGACTTGGACCACAGAGTTCAGACAAGGACCACAGAGTCCAGACCTGGACCACAGAGTCCAAACCTGGACCACAAAGTCCAGCCCTGGACCACAGAGTTCAGACCTGGACCACAAAGTCCAGCCCTGGACCACAGAGTTCAGACCTGCCATGATTTGAATAATGAATTTTCACCCCAGTCGTTGGTGTCCACTGCCCAAGTTTAGGTCCAGTTTATGACAAGAGGACCTCAGGCCCAGAGCCCAACATACACACACTTTTTGTCCTTTGGCTCCTTCCATCAGAGTCCATCACTCATTTTCATTCGTTCATTACTTTAACTTGTAATGACTGGGCTCATATTTCAGGGATATTTGTGATTGATCCACCACCATCATGAATCTTCTCAACAATGGCTCTGGTCTAAATGGACCAATAGGACGAGACCTCTGTGAATCCTCCTGACAAATCAGACAGAAATCAAATGATTGAACACAATTAGTTTAATCTCATTTATATGAATAATGTGTAGTGATAAACTATGAACAAACAAATGCGATTTTTGTCCTGGTTTTCATTTCATCGTCGGTATTTGTACTTTGATACTACATTGAACCAGTAGCCTACTTGTAGTACTGGTTCAATGCATATCTGTAGTACCAGTGTACAGAAACACACACGCACGCACGCACGCACGCACGTTCTGAACCTAACCCGACTCTGACTTCAACCTTGACTGTCGTTTCCAGCTGTGCACAGTGGTGACGGGTCCGTAAACGTCTCCCGGTGGTGCGTTCATGGTCCCTGTTAACTCCCTGTCCTCCTCATCAGCCAACCTTCTGCTTTTCTTCCTCCACTTGAAACCACGTGTAGGGTTTCAGCCCCCGGCAGTGACGGACGCCTCCGCGAACCAGTCAGCGGGCAAGTCTCGGTGATGATTGGTGGGGCCAGAATGGAGTGGGTCCAATGGGACGTGTGCGGAGTGGGGTGGGGGGGGCTGGCCCGGCCTGTGGAGGCGTGGTCAGCTTCCACAAAGTCCGTCCAGTCTAAGTTACTGTACCCGCTCCTTCTTCAGGAAAAGTTGCGCTGTTGTGTCGGTGCTTTGCGCAGCGCTGCGTTCCGCGCAGACCATCCGGACGTCTCCACCAGGGCCTCCACTCCGCTTCATCATGCGTTTCAGCCACGCCACCCATCTGCTGCTCTCCCTGCTCTATGTCGGAGTCTCGGGTAAGTTCCTCTGGTTCTTTACGCACGAACCTTGCGCAGCAGACGTTCTGGGTCTGCGCCTCTGTTCTTCACATTCCTCCGTTAAAGAACCCGGAGTTCTCCAGGGTTGGGGGGTGGGGGGCTCAGAGGGCTGGTCTTCTATGTGGTGTACAGTGGTAATGACTTCCACACTGTTCCTAATTGTTGCGGATGACGTTCAGTGGGTTTGGACGTGGCTGCGAATCTGTTCGTGGAGTGCGCGTGCATGTGTGTGTGCGTGCGCGAGTGTGTGTGTGTGTGTGTGTGGGGGGGGGGTTCCCGCTGTTCTCATGGAAACTGTCTGTCCCCGCCCGCAGCCCAGTTGGAGCTGGACACGGATGAAGTGACCCCCAGGCTGCTGTCCGGACTGAACGCGCACCTGTCCCACGACCACACTCTACGCACACTGAGGCGCCGCGGCCACGGCTCCGTGGGCGCCCCGGGGGGAGGAGGAGGGTCAGCAGCAGGAGGAGGAGGAGTGGGAGGAGGAGGGTCAGTGGGAGGAGGACATTCTGACCCGGATAACATCCTCCTGTCCCTCGCCGCCTTCGGACGGACGTTGGTATTAAACGTGTCGCGGGACTCGTCGTTCCTGTCTCAGGGCTTCGTGGTGGAGCAACGGCACCAAAACCAGGACGCCACGGAGGTCCGCGGAGTCCCGGACCGGCTCTGCTTCTACTCCGGCTCCGTCCTCAACCACTCTGCCTCCTTGGCATCTCTCAACACCTGCGGAGGTCTGGTGAGTCCATCCACGGGTTCAGGACTTTAGTCTAATCTGGTCCAAATGATGGAACCTGGAGCTGTAGATTTAATGCATCTGAGGATTAGGAGGACCCCTGTTCACTGGCTTGTCCACTGGGAGGTCTCTGTGACTCCAGCTGACCAATCAGATGACAGAACAGAAGGAAAACCCATTGGCTCTGCCTGTGGAGACATAGTCAGCTTCTGTCCAGTCTACCTGACTGCATCAGCCTCTTCAGGAAAAGTGTGTCGACCCATTCCACGCAGACCATCCGGACCGCATCTGTGTGACAGTTACTGCAGTACTTTCCATACTGTATCTGTTGTACTTTGAATGTATCAGAGCAGGATCTCAAGGTCCTGGGTCCCTCCTGGACCTTGGTCATGGACATGGGGGTTTTATGGAATTGGGACAGATTTCCCATGGTTCCACCACCTATATGGTCTTGTTGTGCTCCTGTAGAACCTGAACCTGATATCTTCTCTGAGCAGGAACATTCTTTATATGTAAAGAACCCAGGCAGATGAAGATGGTCCATATGTGTGGACCAGGTCATTAGGTCATGGGCCACAGGGTACAGATGGCGCTGAAGACATGTCTACTAACCTTTAACCTGTTCCATTATAATCTTAACTGTGGAGGTCTGAAGAGTTAGAATCTTAATAAACTGATGATGATGAAGATGTTAGAAGAACTAAGAAGTCACAAAAAGCTTATAGCAGGTTTTGTGTTGACTTGTAATTTGCTGTATTGATTGATGTATTGGCTTATTGCATTGGTTGATACACTTTTTTTCTCATCATGATTTACTGACAGGAGAAGGAAAAAGAGGAAAAAGGGTGAAGTAACAAAAAAAGGGAAAAAGAATGGAGAGAAGAAAAATGGAAAGAGGAAAAGGTGTATTGTTCATATTTATTAATTTTACTATCACGATATTTTCTGATTGTAAGTAGAGAAGATTTTCAGACATTTGTTTTCATTTTAAAGAATGATGGGCTGAGTATGGGCTCTAAATATCAGCTTAGAAATATTGGCGGCCATCAGCTAAGGCTGTTGTAAAAAAAAAAAAAAAACGACATAGGCCTATGGGTCATCCCTAGTTTATAGCATCTAGTGGTCATGGGTGGAACAGCAGCTTAGAAACCTTGTGGCATCTGTTCTTCATGGTGTCTATGTACACATTGTCACAGAAATAGTGGTATCATTTCATGGCGATGATTGCAGAGTCCCGGTGGGGGGTAACAGGGCTGAGGCTGCTGCCTATCCTGCTCAGTAACAGGGCTGATCCCAGAATGCATTGCAGCGGTTACATCAGCGGACAGGAATCGGCTATTTCTGTGCTGTTCCGTATGGAAAAGTTGAAGTGATCCAGCGTTTGGTTCTCCTGCTGGCCATGACTCAGCTCTGGTACCTTCACAATGACAAACAGTATTAGTTCAAAAGTGGCAGCGAAGAAGAACTGAGCACCTTCCCAGAGTCCTTCACTCTGACCCACTTTAGGGTATAGGTTTTGGAGGTGGAACCACTCTGAGCTGTGAACCTGCTGGAAGTACCTGGATTTATTGGGTTTTTACCAATAATCAGAAGGCAACATGAAGCTTTAAACAAATACTTTATCCATATATCTAAAAAAGTAAATGGAATCAGTAACAGAACACGGAACATTATGTGGAACTAATGAGGAGAGTCTCTGCAGAACCAGATCTACAGAACCGGGCTGAATTAATTTGAATGCTGCAGAAAGTACACTACATAAATCTACCAACCTGGCCACATTAATGCTAAGGACTCATTATAGTGGATGGATGATTATATTAATAAACTCTATTCATTTTTATTTCATTATTATTAATTCTCAGATCCATTTTCCTATGCATTATTGTTTCTTCCATTAGTTCTCATCATTCAGAATGGTTCAAAGGTAAACTACTGCAGAGTTTGCCTCAGATGCATTAAACCTGAAGTAACACTAAAGTTGTGGAAAACCAGTGTTGGTACCAGTGTTCCCTGTTCACCAAACACAAACACACATTTCCTCTTACCTCTGTCCTATTTGAATAACTTCCATGTTTTGTGTCCAGACTGGGCTAATCCACATTGGGGAGGATGTCTTCTTCATCCACCCCATTGGAGTAAATGATCCATCACAGTCCTTCTCTGGTCTCAAACATCATCTGCAGCGACACCGACGATCTACCAGCACCACCACCACCACCAGCAGCAGCAGCAGCAGCAGCACCTCCCCCCATCCCAACCATTCACACCCAGACCGTCCACATCCTGGATCCTGTGGGACTCAATCAGGTGAAGAGCTGGTCCACTAATATCTGTAGATTAACCTACCAGGTTATGAAATGACCATAAGATGATGTTCCCTTGACATGTCCTCGGTCAAAAGACCCCTCGTCTTTCTTATTAGAACCAAGTCACGGGGTTAAGATCAGAAGACCGAATAATTCCCAGGGTTTGGGGATCATTTTGCGATACCAGATGTTAGTGGTTGTAAATTGTGGGATTTATTTACATTTCAGATTGATTTGTTTTTAAATTGGTTCTGTGTAATATAGGTATTCACCAGCAGGGGTCAGTCTGGTACCAGAACACACTTAGAACCAGAACCAACTTCATGTATCTACACTGGATCGTTCACTGGAGATAGGAGGAAGATCATAATTTCCATATCTGTATTATGGAATCATAAAGTTGTCTTAAACTAAAGCCATGTTGGAAATGTTGATGTGCTTCAACTAATGATGATAATTATAATAAACAATCATGAGCGGCAGTAGGCGAGGCAAAGTACCAACAGGAAAACAAACAGAACAACGGTAAAACCAACAATACTCCAAAGAACTACAGTCTCACTAAGCAGAGAACAGCATTGTCCCTGATTGACAGTAGTTTCGTCATCATCTTTTAGGGACAGTAGTTTCATAAGGTGACAGTCATCATCTGTGATGGATAGTAGTTTGAGAGGGTGACTATCATCATCCCTGATAAGAAAAACACAATGTAGAACAGGACACTGGCAACCACAGACTGGTAGAATGTCCACAGACAGGCAGAACATCTACAGATTAGTTGAATGTCCCCAGACAGACAGGACATCCACAGGACTTTTTTGCAGATGTTAAAAGAGCACAACCTCCTGAGAAAGTCTATGTGACTCTGCTCCCTCTTCTGCTGGTGGTCTGTGTTACATATCCAATCCAACTTGTTGTCCCACCACAGCCTGAGGTACGAGTATACATCTACAACCTCAACTCCCTCAATCAAAACTCCTTGTGGATTTGATCTTAACTTCCCCAAGTCAATGACCCTCTTTTTTGAGGTATTGAGGTGCTGATCATTTCTTTGATACCAGACACCAAAGTCGATCACCTCATCCCGGACCCTCTTGGTCCTCCCTGATTCATTCCATGATGGCAGTGTAGAGGAGGGGGACCCAGCACCGACCCCTTTGGTGCTCCTGTGCTATTGACCACAGTGTCAGACATGGTGTTCTTCAACCTGACATACTCTTGTCTATCTCTGGCAGCATCCACCTGCATCCTGATCAGTTTGTGTTGTGTTGGTGTTCCAGTTATGTTTCAAATCTTTTTCATCTGTTTGAGGTCTGCAACAGCCCTGTTTCAGCTCTCTTTCGGCTGTTTCAGGTTTGTTTCAATTCCCTTTCAGGTCTGCTTCAGCTATATTTCAGCTCTGTTTCAGTTTTACCTGTCTGCCTGTGACAGGGAAGAAGAAGGACAGTGAGTGTAAAGGCGAAGAAGGTCGTGGCAGAAGGAACTCCATCCACTTGCAAGAGGCCTACACAGTGGAGACGGTGGTAGTGGCTGATTCCAATATGGTCCAGTACCATGGTGCTGAGGCAGCCCAGAGGTTCCTCTTGACCGTCATGAACATGGTGAGTCGTCCTCCCATTGGACCAAGAGCCTCATGTCCAATCTGCAGTTTTTACTTTTATGTTCCGAGTGTTTATGTAGAATCTAGATAAACACTTAGAACATCTAGAATCTAGATGTTCTAAGTTTTAATGTTCTCTGTCTTCAGGTCTACAACATGTTCCACCATCGGAGTCTTGGAATCAAGATCAACATACGAGTCACTAAGCTGGTTCTGCTTCACAACCGACCGGTTAGTCTGACCTCTGACCCCCCCAAACACGCATACACACACACACACACACACACACAGTCCAGAATCATCTGACATGTTTGACCCAGTAAAGGCCACATAATTACATTTTACAACCTTCAGACCACATCCAGAACCCTACAACCAGCAAAAAAATAAGACAACAAAAAAACAACTCGTTTCTTCATTATTTGTTTCCAAAACCAGAATGAAAAAAAATTACTGATGTGCTTTTTCAGTTTTCCTTTTTGTGGTTAAATGACTAATAGAAAAAAACGGATCACGACTGTTTCTTGTTTTATCCCATTTTTAACCCCCCCCCCCCCCAAAAAAAAAAAAAAACTAAAACAGAAACAAAAAAAAAAAACACACAAAAAACATTTCAGGTGCGATCACTAGTTTGTATCTGATTAGAACCACTTGAATCTGGGTCCAGTTGGAATCACATGGGTCTGGGTCTGGGTGCAGAGCCTCAGTCAGACCTATTGTGTTTGTTTCCAGGAAAAGCTGAAGGTGGGTCATCATGGGGAACGCTCTCTGCAGAGCTTCTGCCAGTGGCAGTTCCAGGAGTTCTGGGGCTCCAGGTACATGGGCACCAACCATGTTCCTGGTGGGAGAGATGACGTGCCCCCTGTGGACACGGCTGTGCTGGTCACCAGGTACGAACATGTGTGTGTGTGTGTGTGTGTGTGTGTGTGTGTGTGTGTGTGGGGGGGGGGGGGGGGGGGGGGGGGGGGGGGGGGGCAGAGAGGAGGACAGATAGGAGGAGGTAGAGCAGAGAGGACAGACAGGAGGAGGACAGACAAGAGGAGGAGGAGCAGATAGGACAGACAGGAAGAGGAGGACAGGCAGGAGGAGAACAGACAGGAGGAGGAGGAGCAGAGAGGACAGACAGGACAGACAGGAGGAGGACAGACAAGAGGAGTAGGAGCAGAGAGAAGGACAGGCAGGAGGAGGACAGACAGGAGGAGGAGCAGAGAGGACAGACAGGAGGAGGAGGAGCAGGAACAGAGAATTCCTCTCTGTTCCTGCTCCTCTGATCTATTGTCTGTTGAATCTAAACAAATTACTGTTTCTAGATGGAAACACTTTTGAATGTCACTAGGTTCTTAAACATTTTCTACAGTCTTTTTTTTTTTCTTCTACTGGATCCAACACACCATTTACTTCAGATCCATGTTCTACACAGAACACTGAGCCTGTGTTTGTGTTTCAGGACAGACTTCTGCGTTCATAAAGACGAACCCTGTGACACCGTGGGTGAGTGCTTTCTGTATGTCTTTCATGTTTCTATGCATGTTTCTATTCTCTATATGTAATTGGATCCCAGGTTCTACTGACAATGGGTTTGATTGGACCTCAGAGCACAAATATGATGTGAACATACTTAGAACTCATGGACCCATAGTGGTTTGACCTAAAAACCCCAAAATGTTCAGAGGTACAAGTAAAAGGCTGGATTCGGTTCCTCTCTGGTTATGTGCAGGTGTGGTTCTGTTCATCTGTGGCTCTGTAGAGGTGTGGTTCTGTATAAGTGTTGTTCTCTGGGCTGGTTTGTGTATTGTCTGTATGTGTTTTAAAACGTGATGGTAGACTATATGCACTTTTGCCCAAGACAAATTTCCCGTAAGGGACAATAAAGTATATCTCATCTCATCTGTAGATAGTCTTTAATTGGACCATGACGTCATTATTCAGGACCGAAATGTCACATGACTGACACTTCATGCATCACTGCTGATGGAAACTGTTGATTGGGTTTTTGATATGGAGGCGGGACTTGAATATGTCATGGAGTGGAACCGAATGGTCATTTGGTTATAATACAGATTTTACATTTTACACATTTTAAAATTATTGTCTCGTTTCTTCAGGTTTTTCTGATGAATCCACATTAAATCCTCTTCAAACATGTCATGATTCATGTTTGTGCCATGTGTTGACCTGTTGCTATGGCGACTGTTATTCACCATTTGTTGAGGTCAGAGGGAACAGACCGTGGGGTCAGAGGTCGACTGTGGCTGTGCTTCTGTTTTTGGATGCCGTAGTAAGGTAGCACTACAGCAATACTAAGGCAATACTATGGTGGTATTAAGGCAGTACTACTGTGGTACTACAGAGGTGCTACAGTGGTACTACAGAGGTGCTACAGTAGTACTACAGCAGTCCTATGGCAGTACTAAGTATGCTGGTCTAGACCATGGTCCAGATTTGAGGACTAGTGTTGGACTAGAATGTCCTTAGATCAATGGGCAGATTGAAGACATGAGTTTAATGTGAGGAGAGGGAGGAGCTAAGAGAACCTTCTGTAGTAGAACAATGAAACCCATTTTGACTCTAGATCTGTTTTTTGTTTTCATTTCCAGTTTACAGAACAGATCTGTGGCTTTAACATATTTGACCTGGTCTAAGCATTCCGCGTTTAGCTTTAACTGTGAACATGACACTCATATGTCCATCATATGGAACTGGACCAAAGGACAGGATACAGAGACCACCCCCCCATCTCCATTCACACTCACTAGAGAAAAGCCACATGTCCATGAGAAGACAAACCCATGTCGAAACATGTCCACACAACCCACAGAAGGTTCAGGAAGCAGCATGAGGGGTAAACTTTACTGATCCATGTTGACTGGTTTCCACCATAGATATAGAAAGGGTAGATGCCACGCATCATATCCCTTAACATTGTGACAAAGAGCAGGCTTCATATTGGAGCCGTACTTGTTAGCCTCGTTACGTATGTAAACAAAGCAAGAGGGTGCTTTTATCTCTCTTGATATTGCAGATTTCTATATAAAGGGAATGCGTATGTTGAAAATAAATAAACTTATCAAGCTTCTAACATTTTCATTCAAGATTCTTTGCAGTATGAAATAAATGTATAATATACAATTATTTCTGAAAAGTGATTGCTTCTGCCCTTAACCCAAGCCACACAAAACTGGGACATATTGCGATTTGTCTGAACTACATTGGATCCACTCTGTTGCAGCATGTTCAGCAATGGTGAGTGTGTTCTTGTAGTTACTCCACTAAAGATCATCAGTTATGTTCTTGTCGTTGTTTATCTGTCTGTCAGCAAGATAAGTCAAAAAATTAGGGATGGGTTTGGCTGAAATTTTTAGGAAATGTTGATACTGGTACACGGAACAAATGTTTAAATTTTGGTGGTAATCGGTGGAGATATGGGGGGGGGGGTTCAAAGTTAGAAGGGTTATTTATGGGGTTAACCCCATACATGAACAGACCCCCCCCCCCCCCCCATTTATTAACACAAGTTCTGAGGTTATTTATAAACATTGTAAGGTTCTTTATTTACTGGGGTTCTGAGGTTCTTCTAAAAGATTTACCTTTCTTTTTTGTCAGACAGAAGGAAAAAGTATAAATATATATATATATATATATATATATATATATATATATATATATTTGATTTTGAGCTTCTATATTTACAGAGGTTCCTTTACAGAAGTTTTGATGTCCTTGGTTTACAAATGCTCTGAGGTTCTTTATTTCCTGAGGTTCATGTGTTTACTTGTGTTAATCATAGGTGTCGAGGATTCATATTTACTGCAGACTTTTGGTTTAGATCCCCTCCACTTGAGTTCAGCTGCAGGAGACCCCGCCCCCACTGTGCACCGCCCCAATAACCTGCTAATCTTCTACACAGCCAGAACATTCCTGCTCTTTGTCTCCCAGGGTCCAAAGTGTGTGACCCACTTTGAAGTCACAGCAGAAGGTCTGCATCGCCCCTCTTCGTTCCACGAACAGGGAACACAGAACCTGAAACATAATATAAGAATCAAGAACCCAAGCATCCACACCTTCAGCTGCACTAAACACTGGAAACATACACTGGAGTTTGTCATCTGGAAAACTCACAAATAAGATAGAAGAAGCACTTTGACACCACGTAAAGAAACCACATGATTTAGTTCAGGGGTTGGCAACCTGTTGCTCTTTCATCCTCATCCTGAGGCTCTGAGTGGTTTAGGAATATAAATTACTAAAAAAAAAAAAACCCTGAGTATTTAATTGAAGTGTAGTTTATTTGTTAGTTCCTTTTTTATTATTTTACTTCTAAATCAGAAGATTATTATGATCTTGAAATATTAAAATATTAATAAAATAAATATATTTGTTTTTATCACTCAAAATAAACATCACTCGCGGAAGCCGGTAATACCTGCCAAAATGCCATCAATTTTCAACCCCAGGAAGTCCAAGTATGGAGAAATGTAAGGAAAGGAAAAATATCTCAAGACCAGATGACGGACCTGTACCCGAACACACAACGCACGGGCACAGAGTGTGGAAAGAGAAAACAGGATATATATATATATATATATATATATATATATATATATATATATATATATATATATATATATATATATATATATATAACCGGGCCTGGAGTGGCTTTGCTTTACACTTGATCAGTGTAAAGGTAATAAAATTATATACAGTGTTATCTTCATTTTAGAAAAGATAGCCTATCTTCAAATGGGTCGTCAAAGCACTAATAAGTGTATGACTGTGGTGAAACCCCAAGCATGACAGGGAAGTTGTCTTTATATATATATATATATATATATATATATATATATATATATATATACAATTTTATTTTATTTTATTTTTTTATTATTTTTTTTCCTTTCTTTTTAGGATTTTTTTTTTGTTTTTGTTTTGGTTTGGTTAGTTTTTTTTCCATTCTGGATGTCAATAAGTATTTGTGTCTCCAAGTGTTTTCTTTTCCATGGAAACCGGGTTCAAATTGCTCTTTCGATGTTAAAGGTTGCTAACCCCTAGTTAATATCACCGAACATTGGTTGTGTGTGTGTCCACAGAGACATATCATGCTATAACTCAATGAATACTTGAGATATTACCATGAAATTATAGGGGCATATACATATAGCTAATGTGCATCAGATGCTAATGATCTAGTTGAGTAAAGGTCAAAGGTCAAGGTCACAATTAAGTAAAAGTTTAAAATCACATTATCAGTAAAATTCAGGAACAGAGGGTCACAGAACTTTCAGATTGATACCAAACGATGCGGAATGAAGATTTCTACAATTCTCATGATTAGTGTTATCATCTACGACCAATAGTTTTTGAGATCTCTGGGGGTCAAAGGTGACATGTTGAAAACTTAACTTCTGCAACACTGTTTGTGTGTGTCAAGCATATTCATATCACACTATACGTTACTGGATATATGATCATAATATGAAACGTACTGACGCATATATACATATAATGAAATTATCTATATTGCAAAAGGTCAAAGGTCAAGTTTGCATTTAGCAGAAAGGTCAAAATCACATGATTGGCTCTAATTCAAGAAAGGGGTTGTCATAGAAACTTGAGATTCACACAAAATAGGGATGAGATTAGGCATTCTCTGAATACTTGTTTAGTTACTGTGTTTATTGACAGGCATTTCAATGACGAAAAGGTTCGATATATGACACCTGGCCATTCAAACACCAAATCTGCATTTGATTTAGGGCCACAGATGGAAGTGGTCTGGGCCGAATTAAAAAAAAAAAAGATTTGTTCTATTCAAACTGTATTGAACAGATCAAATATAGGTCACATATTTGCACAAAAATCTGATTAGGGACACATTTGGCTGTGGACTGAATGTAGCCTAAAATCATATTCGAACCCAACTAATGTTGGGCAAGATTAATTGTACAATCTATAACTTGGAAATATATAAAACAGCTATAGTCTAAGTATTTTACTGTAGGTGGAGATGGGGGAGGTGCTGTTGGAGTCCCCACAGACCCTATTAAGTAGGCCTGGATGATAAACTAAAAATTTACTGTTACCAACATCGAAAACCAATTAAATTTTGCCCATGTTGGTGAATTCAGTGTTTTAATGAAAAATAAATCAAAGTCTTTTATGTCTATTTTGTCTGTGTGTGCTGGTACGCCAAGTTCATTCCCCTTTATGACAGTGTGGATCATATGTAATCACAGGACTCCACCCATCCAGTCTGAATAGAAGGGAAACGGATGAGGAAATGACTGATGGTTGAAATGAAAAAGTGGCTGAGACAAACCTAACCATACTAACATTACTCCACGTTGATCCTGTTGTACTTGTTCCAAAAAGAAAGTTGACATTGTCATTTGGAAATATTTGGGGTTCCACAAAGTTGAGCAAAAGAACAAGAAATGCAAAATGTCGCAGATCACCTAACATCTTTTGTCAACCGGGTTTTGCCGTGGCACTGCCGCCACATCAAACATGTAATAAAAAACAATTATCACTGTCACATTATACTGATTATACATATGCCATCTATAGTTAGGCAAGGACATTTGTCCTGTCCCCTAAAATTAAAGCTGGCAAGACTTAATGAGATATAAGATAATAAGCTAAATGACCATAAGGTTTTTCACTTCTACGAGAGGGGGGTGACTCAGTCTGCAGTACCCTGTTACCCCATCATAGTATTTTGAGACAGAAACTGACAGATGCATTTGCAGATTGAAATACCCCCCCCCCACGCCCCTTTATCATACATTTATTGTTATCAAGGTACAACTTCCCAATTTATCATGATATTGATTTGAGGTCATATCGCCCAGTGCTACAATGAAGTGTAACCTGATTTTATGTCACTGTCTTACAGGTATCGCTTACCTGAGCGGAGCCTGCAGCGCGAAGAGGAAGTGTGTGTTAGCAGAAGACAATGGGCTGAACCTGGCCTTCACCATCGCTCATGAGCTCGGACACAAGTAACCTTTGACCTCATTTAGGTTTTCACTATAAGAACGGTTTAACATTCAAGGAAATGTGCTATCGGTGCAGAAAATGCAAGTTACAAATGTCAGAACATCTTCTTGAATTAGAAAATAGAAATTGTGACAGTTAAATTAATAAATATACAATACAATATACTTTATTGTCCCACTTTGGGAAATTTGTCTTGCACTCAGCAATTGTGCCACAAATGCCTTGACAACAACAATGACAACAAATGGTATCAACGGGCACACCATCATGGATTTGCGGCAAAACATGCAGCTCCAACACCCGGACGCTCCAACGCACCGCAGAAACTCCTCCGCTTCCAACGCGCCACCCCGGGTGAATCTGCATCAAAACGCGTCTTTCCATTGACTTTGTATGTAATCTCGACACGCGGATGTGAAAATTCGTGTTTGGTGTGGCCGTACCACTAGACCTGCTCTGTCGTTATTTTTAAAAGACACAACATACGCCTTGTCATTTTTCTTCTCTTTTTTTGTTTTCTTTTTCTCCTTTTTCCCTGCTCCATTTTCTTTTTTTTCCTTTTCTTTCCCCCTTTTCCCTTCTTTTTTCTTTTGCCCTTTATTTTTCCTTCATTTTTTTCTCCTTTATTTTCTCTCTCTTTTTCTCTTCCTTTTTCCTTGACCCGTCAGTAAATCATAGAACAGAAAAAAAAGAGCATACTGACCAACACAGCAGACCAATATATTTCCAATATGTCATGAACCTCAGAATACACAGTCCTGTTGGAGGTGGGTCCACTATACCATAAATAGACCCTCATAACCTCAGACCCCAAGTCCCCCGGACCCCTAGACCTGCAAACCCTCATACCTCCAGTCCCCTGGACCCTCGGCCCTCCAGAGTCTTAGACCCCCAGATCCTGGTTCTCTATGAGCATTATTCAGTAGTGGACCAGAGCCTTTGTTCAATGAGGTGGTCTGGTTGCTCCATAACAAACATTATATTTTTGGGTTTACATCCGGGTCTCCCAGAAATGTTTTCCCTGTCTTCTGTCCACAAACACCTGGAGGAAACATTCTCCACTCATGTTTTCTGTGACAACAAGCTCAGACTGTGATTGGGACATGTTCCAGACCCAGAGGAAAACCTGGGTTCTGCTGTTTCGTAGTGAACTATGTAGAGTCCTGGTCCAGTCCATGAGGAAGTAATGTGGGTGTAAATGTCCCAAAACCCACAGGACTTCAGTATAATCAATACGTTTTCTTGGTCTTTCTATCCAAGGTTAGGGTTAGGAATGGGGTAAGGAACAGGGTTAGTGTTAGGAATGAGTGTGGGGTTACAGTTAGGAACGGGTAGATTTAGCAATGAGGTTAGGAATGGGGTTACGGTTAGGAACAGGGTTAGCAATAAAGTAAGGAATGGGGTTAGGGTTAGGAACAGGATAAGTAATAGGGTTGGGATTCTGTGTCTGGGCCTGAATGAGCTGAAGTGGGTATATGTTCCTACAGAGGAATGTTCCGTGTGACCTGATCCTGGTCATATCCTTCAGTTCTAAAGAAGCTTTTCCTTCCAGATAATAACACTGATCTGTTCCGTCTGCTCATAGGGCAGCAGGCCATCTGCACAGATTTACAGCAAATATGAGTCCTCAAATCTATGTCTGCAATGCTTTCATTTCAACAGACAAACACGTCTCCACTTGCATTTATTAGTTTGGGAGTGGGCCTGAGTTAACAGCAGGTTGTTGTTTTTAATTTGCAGATGTAGGTCAGGGTTTGAGGAAGAAACACAGTGACATGGTCTCTATGAAAAACACTGTTGTCCAGGTCTGAACGTCCCTGATGGGGTTCGGGTTAGAGTTGAGGTCAAGGATTTGGGTGCAGGGGATAGGTTCAGTGTCATGTGTCTATCCATATTTCCATTCCACTGAACAGTTCACCTGCATTGTTTTCTTCCTCCAGGACGTTTCTGTTCAGTCAGGTTGGGCTTTCATAATTTTTTTAGGCTGATTCAGTGTCTCATCCACACTGATGCAGATATTTTACAAAACTGTTGAATCACATTTAAGCTATTGGTGTTTGTGATTTGTCTCATGTGTAGTATGGGAATGAGCCACGATGATGACCACGCCTCCTGCACTGGCCACTCCCACATCATGTCTGGTGAATGGGTAAAGGGCAGGAACCCCAGTGACCTGTCATGGTCCTCCTGCAGCAGAGACGACCTGGAGAAGTTCCTCAGGTGAGCCCTTATATACCTGAGCCTAAACCTAATCCAGGAGGTGATCACCACAGTGACCTCCACGTTCAGGTGAAAACCATCAAACATTCTCAGGATTTATGAAGGTCTGAGACTTGAGGTGATGTTTGTTTCTGCTGAAGTCCTCATCTAAAGCCCTGAAGTGCTCATACCATCTGTGCAGCTCCCATAGATTCTTTAGTTTATATCATGTTTAATCAAAATCTATAATTATCTGAAAGAACTTTCCAAACTAAGACCACAGCGATGGTGCATCATAAGTCCAGAGCAGTCACTACTGCACCATTAGCCCACTTTCCATGATTGGCCCACCTCTTTGTGGATGCATTCCTCCATCAGGTCCAAAGCCAGTGCATGCCTTCTTCACACGGACCCAAGGAGCCGGTACCAGGTGCGCCTTCCGCCAAAGCTTCCTGGGATGCACTATAGTGTGGACGAACAGTGTCAGATCTTGTTTGGAACCAACACCACGTTCTGCAACGACATGGAGGTAGGAGACATCTTAAGATTTACTGTCCTGTTTATTTCATCTGGGACATAAACCCTAGGACATTCAGGACTAGTTCAGGTGTTCTATTCAAGACAAGTTCAAGTTTTCTGCCCAAATGTTGCTCTTCCACAAGTCAGACCAACATTTGGGACTAAATACTTACAGAGGTCATAAACTGTCATAAATGTAACTGTATGCTTCTTAAACAGTATCATGTGATAAAGACATCAAATCCATTAGTTATGAGTCATATCTGTGTCATAAACTGACAGACTTAATGTTCACTCTCACACTGTGTGAGTCGCTGGTCTGTAGTTTATACATTGTTGGTGTAGTGCAGGGGTGCTCAATCCTGGTCCTCGAGAGCTACTATTCTGGATGTTTTAGATGTATCCCTCTTCCAACACACCTGATTCAAATGATAAACCTCTCATCAAGCTCTGCAGAAGTCTGACAATGACTGTCAGGTGTGTTGGAAGAGGGATACATCTAAAACATGCAGGTTAGTAGCTCTTGAGGACCAGGACTGAGTGCCCCTGGTGTGGTGGCTTGTGATGTCATCGTGGTCGGTGTTGGTGTCATAGTCGATGTCATGGGGCAAAATGCTCCAACTGGTAAAGTTAAACTGTCAATAATTTCTGTTTTCCTTAATGAAAAACTCCTGCCTGTTCAGTTTCTAAGTCTTAATGTCAGTGAAAAAGGACATTATTCCAAAACCAAAAATCAGTTTATTCAAACTGACTGAATTGTGAGAGATATTCACAATTTTCTGTGATGAAACCACTGGATACTGCCACAGTTTGAAGGACGACTGTGACTTTTATGATTGGTCCCCAACTGTGCATCATCATACGTCAGGGTCAATGTTGGTTCTATGGGGGTTTGGAAAAACAGCCAGAGTCCAAGTCAACAAGTGTTGTGTGCAGTTTACTTTGTTTCTGTCTTCAGTTGTAAAAATACTTGAAATTCCAGGTGTGCGGTGATGGAGGCGCAATATTGTAGGTTGGAGCCGTGAATCCACCTGGTAATGACTTAATACTTGGTCTGGGGCGCAGGTGGAGCCTCAGGTCTGTTGTTAGATGGAGGTCTTGCCAGTTCCATTCAGACTTGGTGTGTTCTCTGGTAGGATTGATATTGAGATGTTAAAATACAGTGGTCCTTCATTTATTGCGGGGGTTACATTATAAAAATAACTAAGTGAAATCCATGAAGTAGTCAGCTTTATTTTTTAGAATTATTATATTTATATATTTATATTATATATTATATGTTTTAAAGGTTGTAAAACTCTTCACACACTTCATTACCTCCACCAGCGGAGGTTTTGCAATCACATCGGGGTTTGTTTGTCCGTCCATGTCTTAACAACGTAACTCAAAATGTTATTGACGTTATAGTCTGACGGCTCATAATGCTGGTCTACGGGCAGTGCCATTGTGTCTGAGTCCTGGCCTAGCAGCAGTCTGTTAGTTTATAAACATGCAAAGGGGTCTATTGTACCTGTTTTCAGGCTGTAAAACCCCTCACCACACACTTTATACCAGTGGTTATCAACAACTGATGCCAAATACTGATGCTAGGGTCATTCCATGTCAAATCTCCCAATTTTTTTCTACTCGAATAGTTGTTAGTGAAACTCCTCTAGTATGATGAAGCTGATGACAACGATTCAGTTATTCTATCAAATATATTAGATTTAAATTAGAATTGACAATATAAGTTTTCACTCCATTAATTTCAGGAAATACAATAGGATGTATATTCTGAGGAACAAATATAGATGTGTGCATCCCCTTTTCACATAACTGTTTAGTTGCCCAGTCTTGGTATATATTAACATATATTTCAGGTCAACGTATTTTTGAACTATCCAGAAGCTCGAACAAAAAAAATCTTACACCTGTGATTTTTGCATATTATTTGCAGACTATGAATGGCTATGAAATGGACCAAAATTTATGTCAAGGTCGCGTGATCTACAAGGTCAAATTCAAGGTCAAATATTTGATTTCAAGGTCATTGTATGATAACTTGGTCAGATGTGGAATTTGATTTCAGATTTGGATTCCTTAAAAGGTTTCTGACAGAATGACACCTATTTCATGAATTTTCATTGGATCAGTAGTTCAGAAATTATTGCAGTTTGAATAATGGTGGACACAGCAAAAATCGCTAAAATTGACAAAATGTTAGCGGCCACATCTAAGAAACGGTTAGTCTGATTAACCTAAAAAATGAAGAATCCACATTTCCTGTCAGACTTGCCCCTAGGACAATGTTTCAGCAAAATCTGAGATGGTATGGTTAAACCCATTGACATGGAATGACCCGCTAAACAGTGATACTAAATACAGAATCTAATGGGCACTACGTCAGGGGAATCTCTCTCCATATCTAAACCTTCTCCTTGAATCATGTACTGTCTGTGTTGTAGCATCTCATGTGTGCTGGTCTGTGGTGTTTGGTGGATGGAGATACTTCCTGTAAAACCAAACTGGATCCGCCTCTCGACGGGACCGAATGTGGCGCAGACAAGGTAAGACACCCCCACTCGCCATTAGAAGAAACTGAATGCTCTGAGGTGGAAAAGTGTAAGTGCAGTACAGGATGATGTGATGAAAGGGTCAGAGTGTAAAAACAAGGGAAAATGGACAAAAGACAAAAGTATAATATACATCCTAGTTTCATATGTTGAATTTGTGGCTTCAAACCAGGGAGGATCATAGAACTGTTCTTTATTTAAGATGTCTGTGGTGTTTGTGATGTTTGCTTGTTGTGCTTGTGATGTTCGTTTGTGGTATTTGTTTTGGCATTTGTTTGTGGCGTTTGTAATGTTTGTTTGTGGCGTTTGTTTGAGGCGTTTGTTTGTGGCATCAGTGGTGCAGGGCAGGGGAGTGTGTCAGTAAAACACCCATCCCTCAACACGTGGATGGGGACTGGAGTCCATGGAGCCAATGGAGCATGTGCAGTCGGACTTGTGGGACTGGAGTCCAGTTCCGACAGAGGAAATGTGACAACCCACCGTAAGTCGGCCATGTCCCATCTCAAATTTTAACTATTTAGTTTGTGTGAATGAGTCACTTCCTGGGCGTGACTCTGAGAGGATGACTGACACGAGGCTACACTGTGATTGAAGGGTTAAAGGGTTGTGGGTCCACAACCAATCAGAATACATTTAATTATTTGGCATAATTTTCATTGGATCATGTGTGAGATCAAGATATGTTCATACTCTAAAGTAAGAGAGAAGCAGATGATTAAATTTGTCTACATATCACAGATTGGTCAAACAGCATTTAGTCCGATCCACCTCCAGGTTTCACTCCAGTGTTTAGTCCAATCCATCTCCGAGTTTCACTCCAGTGTTTAGTTTGATCCACTTCTGTGTTTCACTTGAGGTCTGGAACAGGGCTACAGTCTGTAAAGGTCATGCGGATGTTCTGAAAGTGGGCTGATGATTCAATGTGTAGGTCAGAGCTTTACCTAGGTGCTCTCATACGAGGAGCAGTGTGTGTATATGTTTATGTGTGTTGAGTAGATATGATAATAACCGTGTGTGTCTTGACGTAGTCCTGGTCCTGGGGGACGACACTGTCAGAGGGCCAGTGTGGAGCACAAGGCCTGTGAAGATCCTCCATGTCCCAAAGGGGTCCCCAGCTTCAGAGACTTGCAGTGTCTGTCCTATGATCGCCACGGTGCTCAGATGAAGGGCAGCATGTTGATCGCCATCGTCAATGACGGTGAGAGTCAACTCTTTAACTCTGAACCCTGTGGGACCAAATGTGCATTGACATAGGGCATGTTTACATATACTTGGGTATTTTGAAAAACAGGCATTTGCCTTTGTTTGTACCTTTTGTTCATACACACCTCTGAAAACGCACCTTTAAAAAAACTAAAAAAAAGTGAAGATTTTTTAAAAGTCTGTTTTGAGTTTGTGTATAAAGAGACGAAAACAGAGTTTTAGACTAATTTTGCACAATAGAAAGCAGCATTGTACATCTGGCAAGCATGGATACACTCCAAATAGCAGCTTATCTTTTATTAAGAGTTATATTCTCAAGTTTGCTTTTTGAAATAAAGCCGATCCAAGTCATAGACCAGCCATAGACCATAGATCACATTGGCAAATGCCAATGTGGAAGGTAGGGCATTAACGACTTCCGTTTTTTTCAAGTTGACTTATCTGTCAAAGTCGAAGTCGAGTCGACAGGTCATGATGACTTCATCACATTGTCAGCAGGGGAACAACACAGACACACAGCTAAGAAAAAAAAAAAACACGGACACACGTCTGTCCAGCAATGAGCAAGTTCACTGCAACGTAACAATGTCCACTGACAAGACACAAGCATCAACATTTTGACCCCAGTAAAACAAACAGGTGACAGATGTCAAATTTCTTTTTAGAACAAGTACAACAGGACTCGCGTTGCTAGGTCTACATCTGTTTGACACATTTGAAGCATCAGTAATTTCCTCATTGTCCATTTCCCTTCTGTTCAGACTGGATGGGTGAAGTCATGTGACTACACATGCTCCACACAGTCTTAAAGGGGAATGAGCTTATCGTACCAGCACAGGCAATCAAAATAGACAAACATTTATACTTTCCTTTTTATTAAAATACTGAATTATCATGGGCAAAATTACATTGGTTCTTGTAGTAAATGTTGGCAAGGGTCAATTTTCAGTTTATTGCCCAATCGTACTGTGGACACATCTGGGCACGATGTTGAATGACTTCAGTTTTGTCTGTGTTCATGTTTTAATTTTCACATTAATCCCAATGTTGCTGTTTTTCCCCTGGAGCAGAGAAGCCATGCATGTTGTTCTGCAGTCCGGTGGGTCGAGACGTCCCGGTTCTTATGTCTGAGCGGGTGATGGATGGGACGCCCTGTGGTCCATATGAGGCTGACCTCTGTGTCAACGGCAGGTGTCAGGTACAAACAACAGACTTTAATTTCTTCATCATAAGTATCATGGAGTAGAACCACATTATCCATCCATGAGGATTAAAGAACCTTCATCCATTCACTGTCAAAATGGACTGTGTAGATCAATGTCCCATAGGTCCGCATCTCAAAACGACATCATGGTCCTTTAAAACAGCGCCATGTACCTTCACACCCTGGTTCTAGTCCGCCTCTGTCCTGGTCTCGTCAGATCTGAGAACCTAGTTCCATTGAGTCCTCTCATGTCTTTGAACCTGGTTTAGGTTCTGTCCAGAACCAGGTCCACAGTTGTCATAGTGGTCCTCTGGGTCTTTGTGTCCATCGTGGTGTCTCAGTTCTTTTGAACATCCTTTTCCAGGTTCTGCCCATATCTTCACAAAATGTTGAATTGAACTTGAGATGTTCAAGGATGTGGATATGTTTGAGGGTCAATGGTTGAACCACAGATGGAGGTTTTGGGGGGCCCTTCTGGTTCTGGGTGGACCTACTGTGGGGTTGGATGTGGTTTCTCTCTGGGTTTATTTGTCCATTTCGATGCTGCTACATTTGGGAGGAATTCACTCCGACTCAGAAACACAATCTAGTCCAAGAGCTAAAGTATGGATGTAATTATCACGGCACATGTGGAGAAAATGTGGAAAATCTCAGGAATGACTTAAGTATCGTCCATGTGGAACATCACCAGAACCACATCTGAACAGCACACTGTATTTATACCCACTGTACTAGAGGGTCCAGACCATTTTGGCTCAGTTCTTACCAAGATCGTCATCATGGTGAATCGAAGGTTCTGTGTTCATCACTGTGGGAAAGTAGGTTTATTACCCAGTGAAATAATAGTGTGAATAAAATAGAGTGGAAGAGTGCTTGTTGACAGGAAAAGCTAGAGTAGAATTTTGTGTGTTTCCATTTTCCTTCCTCTGCCTGCTAATGCTTATACAGTTAGCTAGCTAATGATAGCTTAGGCTAGCACCAACCTAATCTAGGTTGGCTAGGTCACTTAACTTAATAAGCTCAAAGTTGACAGCTCTTCTGCTGCTTATGTTGAACAAATATTACTTTGTTTTATGGAACTGCACATATATATCTTGCTTTTGGGCATCGATTGGCAAAGCTGCTGCTGCTCCCAGTCCAGTGTGAAAACTGAAGTAGATGTATCGTTCTTCTTGGAACGTGTCCAGTGACAGGTTCATGTTGACTTTAATGTGGCTGTAAAATATCAACAGGTTTATAGAGAATCGCTTGAAATTACAGAGAATGGAGAAACACCAGCTCAGGGATTAGTAATCAGTCAATATGTATCAGTCAATATTTTTTTGGGCTGAAAAAGATCAGCCTTTAGCTGATGACCTATACATTCCACTGATATTTGGGGCAGATACTGATTATTTTTTCTCCGTAAAATGAAAATTACTGTCAGAAATTTTTTTTTTTTTTTAAAAGAAACATTTATTGAACTAAAAATAATATTAAATTACTGGTCGAAAAAGGAGAAAGGTAGAATGGGTAATAACATTTCACATAAAACTTACTTTCAAATAAAAACTGAACTAAGTGTTCAGTGTACTTAATCCTCTAAAATAGTTCTTTATAAAATAAACAATAACAGCACAGAGTCCTTCAAATCACACAAAAAACTCCTTTAAAAAACCAAACCCTCAAATCACCCCAAAAGTCCTGGTCATTCCAGAAGTCCTCAGACACTCTCCCCTTCAAGCAGAACAGGAGGCATAGAACTAAACAATACAGAAGAAACACTGGCTTTGAAGCACTATTTACAACTTGTATATTAGCGCACTATCACATGACTCACTGACACTGTAAACTACAGGAGTCACATGACTTGACACAAACTGTCCTTGCATCACAAGGCGAAGGGGTGTAATCAAAACATGCATGGGTGGAACCAAAACACACTTCAACACAATTCAAACTTCCTTGGTATTTCTAGGTTCATCTACAATGTCTCTGAAACCGTTGATACAGAAGATACAGAAGACATCTGACTGTTTATTCATTACAGCTTATTCATGGCAGTAATAGATTTAGTTCGAAATAATTCCAGTTCTCACTGATACTTACAATAGAAAATAAAAACCAAATGACCAAAGTTAAGCTAATAAAGATTACTATATATAAAAAAACCCAAACAAACACTGAAAACAAAAAGAAGTATCTGTAAGAACAGGGAGTTGCCATGAATCACTGTCATCATCCTTAAGGAAAATGTACAAAATTAATACAATTGTTAACTAAAACAAATACAAGCTACAGTTAAAATAAAAGCAATGACTAAAATTATATTGTGTGCATATAAAACTAAAACAGATAAACATTATGGATAAAATTTCCTTTGTCTTCATCTTTGTCAATGTGACAAAAATTGCAAGAAAGCAGCAGTCCTGTAGGGGATTTATTTGAACACAATGCCGAGGAAAATACAGGATATGAAAAAACTACAAAATACTAAAACTAAATTAAAACGAAGTATTTAGAAAAAAGAAAACTAATGAAAACTAGCAAATATGTTCTAAAAAGTAATCAAAGCAGATTTTTAAAGAAGTAAAAACCAAATAAAAATAAACTTTTATTGAAAAATACAAAACTATAAACTTGCTCTGACCTGTCAGTAAATCACAGCAGGAGAAAAAAGAGCATATCAGCAAATGCCAGAGGCTGATAAAAGAAAAAAATTTAAACATCAGCCATCTATCATTGTTGAGGATGTTTCTACGACTGAGGAAAAGATATGATGGAGTAAAAGAGAGATGGTCATGGTCAAAGGACATGAAAACAGAACTTGTTCGTGAAACTTGGACTGACTGTAGAGCAGTGATTCTCAAATCCGGTCCTCAAGTACCACTGTCTTGCATGTTTTAGACGTTTCCCTCTTCAAGCACACCTGGTTCAATTATTGATAAGCTCATCATCAAGCTCTACAGAAGCTTGATAATGACGTAATGGCCAAGAGTGATGGTTGAGGGAAACATCTAAAACATGCAGGATAGTGGTACTTGAGGACCGGTGTTCTGTCAAGTTATCCTACCTCGTCAATCCTACCAAGGCTGCTGCGCATGCATGACATCTAGATGGTAGGAAAATTTGACAGACAAGTCTGTCAAGTTGGGCTGCTTTATCTGAAAATCCTAGCTCACATCACATGTGCAGCCATTTAAATGCTGGCTGCATGTGTTGACAACAGATTGGGTTATTGGAATTGAAAATGTATAACAGTCATTTTATTTACCTTATGTTCGTTACATTTAGGCTCACATTTAACCATGTTACAGTGTGTGTTGATGACAGATTAATTCTGTTACTGGAATTTTTTTATATATATATATATATATATATATATATATATATATAAATTCTTATTTTTTGCTCCCAGCCTGACCTACTGGGAGCAACAACAGCTGCATCTAAGCGAGGAGCCAGTTCATTTACTTGAGCCGCCTGGAACCACAATAAAAACAAATAGGCCTATAACAGGCCAATTGTCGTATTAGTAGTCTGATAGTTAGCCTCATCATGTTTATTGACAATGACATATTGGTCAATTCTATGATTTAATATATGAAAACTACACAAGACGTGTTTAAACACTACACTTTACAAATATTGAACAAACGTGCTTAAAATGTGGCTACAATACAATATCACTGATTTTCTATCAGCTCAATATGATGCAATGTCTTCTACACATAAGCAGTAACCTTGGTAGGATGAATCTGTGGTGTAGGATAACTTGACAGAACACCGGATGTGAGAACCAATGCTGTAGAGCATTCTGATGCCTGCCGCTGACGGTCTGCTCACAACCACCTGCTTCCTTCCATGTTTTCATCATGGATTTGGTTGGACATTCATGTCCATCTCCTGACATAGATTTTCCAGTATCCTTTTTATCTGATCCATGTTCTTCTTGGTGGAACTGCTGAACCAGGTGCGGGATCTTCTGGACTCAGAAGTATGTACCTGAGATGGATTCATGGACCTCAGAGGATCCGAGTTTCACTGGCTGTACATGAGCTGGACCAGCTTGACTGGATCAAGCCACTTTGAAGAGGATTATTTTTCAGAAACTTTGACATTAAAACATTTTTTGTGTAAATTCTTAACAAAAAAAAACAATATTGATGAGTCTGTTTCATCCAAGGGGTGAGTTGTGTTTCAGTTTATGGTTCATTTTCTATTCTAGTGGACTTAAAGCTGTGATGAAGTTCTACACACCTCTAAACCTGTAGGACTGATTCTATCACTGAGCCTCTGGGTACCGGACTCGAGTGTCACTGGGACCGAGTCCAGATCCAGTCTATACTCTCCATGAAGACCTTCATGTGTCCTGAAGGCTGATTCCACCTGCTGGTGGACAGTGGAACTGCACACACCAAAGATCTGCTGTGATTCAAACCAAATGGAAAAACACATGGAAGCATTTTCATCTGCTGAGGAATTTATACTCATAGGCACATAAAATGCACACAAACACACACACTAAAATGGACACAAACAAATATGCAAAAGTAACAACATAAATGCACAAAAATAACATTCACACAAATATAACAAATACACAAAAATAAATCACATATACATATACAAAAATACATGGAATTAGAACAATAATTAATTTTCTGAACTTGCTTTATCCTCACTAGGGTCACATGGCTGGAGCCTATCCCAGCTACCTCTGGGTGAATGTGGGGTTCACCCTGGACATGTGACCAGTTCATCACAGAACTGAACATATAGAAACAAACTATTACTGTCACATTCTCACCTATGGGTGACTTAGAAGAACCTATCAGTGTGTGGATGGTGGGAGGAGCCAGAGAACCCACGCAGACATGGGGAGAACATGTAAAGTCCACACAGAAAGACCCTGCTCCCATGGACTGATGTTAGAATGGAACCCAGGACCTTCTGTCTGAAACGCACCGATCCAACACCGTACCAGCGAGTCGCCCCAGGAATAACACAAGTCACACAAATAAAATATGCAGAAATAACAATACACACAACATGATGCACGGCCACATGTTGGAAGTGTCGGCCTCTTTGTCATCCCACTGATCGGTTCTGTTGATCAGCTCTGTTCATCGGTTTTATGCAGAAAATCGGCTGTGATGGCATCATCGGATCTTTGGCTAAAGAGGACCGGTGTGGTGTTTGTAACGGAGACGGACGGTCCTGTCGGGTCATCAGAGGAGACTTCAATCACACCAGAGGAATGGGTGAGTTCTACAGGACTACAGCAGGAGTACTACAGGGGTGACCCACTGTTTGGACCTGAGTCTAATGAGGTCTGGCAGACGTTCAGGTCTATTCTGTTCAGTTATTTTACTGTAAATGACTGAAACTAGTGATGCACCGATGAGCATTTTTTTTGGCTCGATCACAGATACAGATACCAAAAAACTTGATCTGCATTTTAAATTTCCATACCTTTCACCTAACAGATGGTGCATTGTTTATAGAAATGAAACTATCTATTAATCAACTCTTTTAAAAAGCACAGAAACAGTCGAGATGCACCTGTAGCATTTGCCAGTTTGAAAATGGCCGCTAGTAATTTACATCACATGATCAACTTTTAGATTGCCATGTTTTTCCAATTGCAAATCAGGCTATTTTTAGGCAATATCGGCTGATGATGATCGGCAGCCGATCACTCGGTGCTACATTCACTGAAACAGATCCATAAAACCCCTTAGAATTCCAATTGCCCATGGTTGAGTTCACAAATAAATGGATCCAAAGAGTCCAACCCTCAGCTGTTCTTTGTTTTCTTAATTCAAATGAATGAACTGACTGGGATCATTGCAAACACTTAATGCTAACATTGGCTTGTGTGGCTAAGCTAAAGGTCAAATGACTGACAAGTGTAGTGGCAGGTGACTCCGGGTGAGTCCAGGTGGATTGGTGGAAAACACACATTTTCCTGACTCAACTGGACTTGGACTGAGCGTGGATCCATAATGGTCTGGGACTGGACTGGAGCTGAAGGACATGTGGTTTGGATTGAAGCAGTGACTGATATTTACCTTATGGAAGTGGGTGGACTTGCTACTGTGACTGTTTGTGTCTAGGTTACATCGAGGCCGTGGTCATCCCTGCAGGAGCGCGGAGAATCAAAGTTGTAGAGGACAAGCCATCGCACAGCTTTCTGGGTAATGATGTTCATTTGAAGTCTTCATTCTGTATGCTGTACTGATATGACGATGGTCTGACATGTAAAAGTACTTCTGTATGATTCTGGTTCTGGACTTTGATCCAGTGTTCTTTCATTGTTTTCATCTCAAATGGTCTGGGTCATGTGATCTGATGACCATGTGATATTCTCATTCATCTACAAGGACTGAGGAGATGTTACCAACTTTATTCATTTTGTTTCTTCAAATTCCAGAACATGAGAATATTTAATCCAAGCCTCAACAGAATCATTTTAGGGCTGCAACTTTTTTAATGGTCAACTAGTCACAGACTATTAAAACGATAAGTCAACTCATAGGATAATTATTACATTTTTCCTAAATGTAGTATGAAGTTTTGTGGCAAATAATAATAAACACAAGAAAGATGTGTACAATGAAAAACATGTTTTATTAAACACACTGCAGATTTATATATACATTTTTTTTAAAAATAAAAGTGTCCCCTATCTAAAACCATTTGGACACAGTTGTGGATGTGCATGTCTGCAGGAAGGGCTCCATGGCTGAGCATGAAATGGGCCTTAAATGTCAGACCCGAACTGACCCGGGCCTAATAGAATTCAACCCGAGTCCAGTCTGGGCACAATTGAAATGATAAAAATTATGGGTCCAGTGGGGTTGGGTCAAATATTCCCAGCTCTAGGTGCCTGTCTTCTTCAGACAGCATACATTTAATTTAAAATACATTTGTATCACACAGTCTGACATAACAAAATATTTAAAGAGAAAATACGTCGGGCAGTTGAACCAAACGCAGTCTGACTCACTTTGGTATGATTCAATAACATTCAAGCTAATACGGTTTTTACATACATTGTACATTTTAACAGCGTATTTTCACTATAAAAGAGTTTGAGCAGTTTTTTTATTCACCGTATCCAGGCTAAAATGATCCCAAACTTTACAAGTTTTGGCACTAGTACCTGATGCTGACGCCGTCATTTCTGTTTGTTACCGCTCACAGACACAGACACTATTGCGCATGAGTGACTCTGAGCAGAGATTATAATCAAGTGAGATCTCTCACTCTGTTGGAAAAAACGCGTCTGGCGATAGTAGTCGACAATAGAATTCATTGTCGACTATACCTATTATCAATTTTTGTTGACAACGTCAACTAATCATTGCAGTCCTAAATGAGTTTAGTCTGATTGAATGAAATGTAAACAATGAAAAACACCACCACCACAAAAGCTATAGAGTAGGAAGTACAAGGTCAATGTCTGTGTTGAAATGAAGATGTAAAAGACCTAAATACTCAAGTACAGATCCAGGAACAGGACTGAGACAATCTCAGTGTCATCGGATCTGACCTGGGTTCAGATGTTTTCCTGAACCTCATGTGTTCCCACAGCTCTGAAAGACTCCAGTAAGAGGTCCATCAACAGTGACTGGAAGATCGAGCTCCCAGGGGAATTTGAGCTGGCGGGGACCACTGTGCGCTACGTCAGAAGGGGATTATGGGAGAAGATGTCGGCTAAGGGACCCACCAACGCACCCTTACATCTGATGGTAAAGACCACAGCATGTCCACGAGGAGAAGCTACTGACTATCTGTTAGAGCTGCTTTCCCTGAAGGAGCTCAGTCACATGTAGCCTTGATACACATCACAGCCACCCACCCATGTACCAGGCCGCAGCACCTCCTCCCCCTTCACCATGTCTTCCTCCTCCCCCTCTATCTAGAACACAGTTTGGGCCATTGTTCTTCTGTGTGCAGGTTCTTCTCTTCCACGACCAAAGCTATGGTATCCACTATGAGTACACAGTGTCCCTGAACACAACACAGCAGCGGAGCAGTGAGGAGAACAAAGAAGTAGAACATCTGTACATCTGGACCCACAGCAGCTGGCAAGACTGTACTGTCCAGTGTGGAGGAGGTGAGGGACACACACAAGAACATCTACAGGACATCATGTTGACCTCACACATAAGTACCAGACTAATGGGAGACCCATCTATTGGCTGGGTTGAATATTCTGTATTTTTCTTGAATCAGAATTGACCTGTTGTGTTGGCCAAAATACGCTTTTTGTCCATGATATACCGACAGGTGAAGGAAGAGAAAAAAAATAAAAGGAAAAAGGGGAGGAGAAAACAAAAAATTAAATAAAGAAGAAAAAAGCAATAAAACAGAATAAGAAAGAGAGAAATCAAAAAGGAGAGAAAAGGAAAAAAGAAAAAGGGGGGAGAGAAAAAATAGAAAAAGAGGAAACCGAAAAGGACAAAGAGGACTTCCTCCAAGGAGATATTAAATGGGGTAGAGATGCACCGGCCAATTGGCCGCCGATCAAAAACGGTGGTTTTCTATCCAATCGGTGACCGGCCGGTCACTGTCGTAATTTCCGGTTTTTGGCCAGTCGTGCTGACACGCATGCGCAGCAGCTCAACGCGGACAGATCAAAACTAAACTGTAAAAATGTCGTTGATCTGGACATATTTTACCGTGTGCCAGGACGAACCGAAACAGGCTATGTGTAATGATTGTGAGTCTAAAGTAAGCCGTGGAGGATCAACGCCTTAGACTTATGGAACAACCAACTTAATACGCCACTTAGAAAAGAAGCACCCGGGCTTGTTTAGCAAGTATAAAGAAGACACGGCTGTTAAGAGGGATGTACCTGAGTCACAGCAACAACACCCCACTGTCGCCCCTATGTTCGACACGAGTGTTGAGAAGTCTAAAGCCACCACTCGAAAAATAACAGAGTTCATGGCACTGGACGACCAGCCGTTCAGCGTAGTGCAGGATAAAGGCTTCGTCAACCTGATAAAACACTTGAGTGCACGTTACTTTTTTATTTAGAGATGTCAAGAGAGGTCAAATACAAATGTTAAAAATATGTTATGAGAACCAGTTTCAATTGACAAGAACATATAGTGCACTTTATTTTATCCTTGGCCTATATGAAATCCTGCACTTATTTTGAAATGTGAAAAGAAATCAAAGGCCTAAAATGTGATTTACTTAGAGAACCAGTTTTCAAGTATGCATGGTGCACTTTATCTTTTGTTTGTCATAATATTTTAGTTTTTTCCTATATTGTCCTGTAAACTGGACTGAATGTTATGGTCAGTGTTCTAAATAAATCTGCTCAGGGGGCACTGTTGAAACTCACTATTTCTTATTTTTGTGGTTTTATTCTCAAGCCAAGCAAATATGGTGTCTATTGTATGATTATAATGATTTCTTAGATAGAAAATCGGTATCGGAAAAACCGGTTTTGGCAGGTTAGACCCCCTCAAAAACTAGAAATCGGTATCGGCCATGAATCAGTGCATCTCTAAAATGGGGGTCTGTTTGTCTGTCTGTCAGCAGGATTACACAAAAAGTTCGGAACGGATTTTAATGAAACTTTCAGAAATGATAGATAATGGGTCAAGGAAGAACCAATTACATTTTGAGCAATGAAGGTCAATGGTCAATATCTAAAACATCAGTGCTAATATCTCAGGATTCAGACAAGATAGAATCTTGGGTTTTTTTGCATTCACATCATCTCACCTTCAGACATCAGATGGGTCAACATCTATAGCTCGGTCATGTTACCTTTTGACATCATATGACGCCGTATCAAGCCTTGGCCTGTCTCTGACTGCCTTGTTATTACTGTAACTGTCACAATTTTTTTTTTAATTAAATATGACTTTCTAGCATTTGTTGTCATTTGACAGAGAAAAAAACAAATCAGCATCAACTCCAAATATCACCTCAGAAACAGCATTAGTGTCTTCACTGTTCATGCGCTGATAGGGTTAAGCTTTGGAGGAGACCTGAGGTGACCCCTGACCTTTGTGTCATCTGTGTTTCCAGGTGAGAGGAGGACTGTGGTGTCCTGTATGAAGATTGCCAATAAGACCATGGAGGCAGTCAATGACAGCCACTGTCAACCTGAGAACAGACCACACCCACAAGTACGAACCTGCAACTCCCACCCCTGCCAGTACCGGTGAGACATGGACATAGCAGCAGAAAATGTGCACATTTGAACTTCAATAACCATCTGAACCCAAACAAGTACAGACTGTTTACTGCAGTAAAACCAACTGGAATTCAGTTTAGGAAAAAAAGGGGGTTGGAGTCAGGGATAGGGTTAATCTGGGTGCAATGGGGTGGGGGGGGGTCATACCCCCCCTCTGGTTTTGGACATCCCCGTTGGGTCCTTCTGACAGAGTGAACACAAAAGGCCTGAAAGAGGAACTGGACATCCACACATTCAAGGGGGTATATATCTGTCAGTCAGTCCAGTGATATAGATCAACAGAGGACAAGTACATTCCGTGACTGATTCTGTGATTCTTTATCACCAATTGGAGAAAATAAAAACAGGGGCAGTTTTCTTTCACTGATTTTTCTGCCTGCGTTACGTGTGCGAGGGCACGGACAGTGTGCATCGGGGTTCGATTCTCTCTCCGGCCAGTGTCAGGTCAAACTGAGTGCTTGACACCCATCCCGGGCCGGCCACATTCGGAGTGGAGTATCGGGTCAAGCCGGTGGGAGTTGGGTTGGTGCAGTTGTGGTTGCCCCCCCCCCCCCCCCCCCCCCCTTTTTTTTTTCCCAGTAGCAAAATCAGTGATGAAAAATGTCCGCTGTTTTTATTTTCCCCAATTCCCATTAATGAGCAAATGAACAGCAGAAAAGGACCTGTTTTGGAAAAGGAACCCATTCATTCCTTTTTTTACCCAATCTTCGCCTCTTGAGGCTGAAGATGGGAGACGGCCCTTTATCTATTTTCCACTTCCTGATTTGAAAACATTGAAGGGAGCCACGTACACAGACCGACCTATACTGTAACATCCTATGCAAGCTTTCTTCTGTGGGGGAAATAACATCCCCTCCTCTGGTTTTTTGGCAAATCACACCCTTGGGTTAATACATGTAAATGGTTACCACACTACTAAACATCAGAGACCATCAGATAATCTAAGGTTTTTTTAAGAAGACAGTAATCAGAAGTAGATAAATCTTGTGGTTTTGGAAGCTTTAGTAAAGAAAAAAAAGAAAAAATTATATACAGCTAAACGATTCAGAAATGCTTATTGCAAAACAAAGAATAAAAAATCAATACCCCCAAAAAATACAAATTTGTATATTCTTTTCAATCTTTGTTTCAGTTAACACACTGATTTGAATACCATTTGTTTACTATTTAGTTCTAGTTTAGGTCTAATTTTTTTTCTCTTTTGGTGATCATTTAAGAAAAGAATATGAATACTTTAACTTTCTACTTCTAGAAAGGTAACTGAATATATAACTTCAGTTCAAGTTTTTGATAAAACTCAGTTCCAATAGTTGACATGAGTTTCACCATTCATAACAGTTCAAGAATAAAACACTCAAAATGTACATACACCCCACATCAACATGTAAACTGAACATCCCCAATGTCAACATGAAATGCAAACAGGTTACACACTTTAAAGATGTGCTTTTCAATCAAAATCAAAACTCAAATATTCCGTTTGTTTGATCTCAGTTTCAAAACACAGTTATCTCACTTGTCCGTGAAACAGGGGGGAAAAGAAAGGTAGTTATCCGTGGAGAAAGGAGAGTACATTCCGTACCTAGTGGCTGGTCCTCCATGTACAGTAGTAGATCAGATCACTGTTCGCAGGTGCCGCCATCTTGTTGTCATTGTAGCATGTGTTGTAGGCGTACGAAAAAACATTGAGTTCGATGAAATAAGTTGGTGTTGCTGGTATCAAACTGGTAAGAGTAGTCTTCAACAAAAATCCTCTGGGGAAAGTGTACGTTAACTGAATTAGCTTCAATATAAATCAGTCTTTCAATTAAGCTAGGCCTCGCCAGCTAGCTCTCTTGTAAAGAGTCGCATATAAAGTGTTTGTAGTTGAACCGAGAGTCATCTATAAATTTAAATACAGCTTAATTGCAATCTGACGAGCTGTATCAAGTAATACAAGAATTTCTGTGTCAAACTACGTTTTTTTAATCTCATTTTCATGGCCGAAGCATATTTCCTTTCTTCTCCGTCTTGTTCTTCCTCTACTACGTAACGGATTTCTCATTAGTTCCGTTTCCTTCTTCATTTCTTCTACAGCCTGTAGGGGGAGCTCTAACATAAATTATTCTCATTTCCATAAAAAACACTATATAGATGTTTTTCTGTTATTTAATCAGTATTCGTTTGTATATTTCTGTTTAATCTATGCAAATTAGTTAATGTGCTTAACTAAGTGTTAAAATAAAATCAGTCTATAAACTTAATGTGCTGAAGTTTATTGTTGTCCATGTTATTTTAAGAATTTCAGAACTTTTTCTAGGCGTTACTCTGCAAACCTTGGTTACATTAGGGTTAGAGTCAGGGATAGGGATAAGGGTCAGGGTTAGGTTTAGGGTCAAAATTGGGGTTAAGGGTTAGGATCAGGATTAGGATGTTCCAGCTCATGGGACTACACCAGGAGGAGGCTTTCTGTTTTGCCTTGTTATTGGTGGTCTGGTTCAGTGTCTGTTTCTCCTACAGATGGGTGACTGGTGGGTGGGGCTCCTGCTCTGTCACCTGTGGTAAAGGTGTTCAACAGAGGGAGGTGGGCTGTGTCTACCAGCTGCAGAATGGATCCTTCATCAACACCAGAGACCTGTACTGCCAAGGAGGGAAACCGCCACCCATCCAGGGCTGTGAAGGTCACCTCTGCCTCACAGTGTGGGAGGCATCCGAGTGGTCAGTGGTATGTCCTGCCCGCTAGTGGCGTCCAATGGACACTGAGGTGTTTCCATCTTGTGCCAAGTTTCCACTAGTACCAACTCAGCTAAAGTCGGCTCGGTATTCCTGGAGAGTGTTTCCATTACAGAATAGTACTGACTTTACAGTACCTGGTTGTCATAGCGATATGGCACATATTTCCATGTCGTTTGCTCAGGGAAGTATTGATAACCTCATTTGTTTTGTGTTGTCTCATCTGATTTTTTTAATAAATCATCCACCAATGACTGAATCTCCTGGGCCGAGCATGGTGTAGTAGTATGGGCTGTCATCATGTGGATTAATGTACTGATATATTTACCGTCAATTTCTGCATCTTACTTGGAACCTGGGTGGGAAAAAACCTAGCACCAGGTACCTGGTTTCAGGCCATTTTCCATAATGGAAATGCACAAAAGTGAGCTGAGTCAAGTTGAGCCAAATCTGTACTTGTGGAAACGTGGTATTGTTGTCTGTTGAAGGCAGTTAATCCATAGAGATGACATTGGATTGAATCTAATCAAACCAAACTATGATGATGAATAAAAACAGGAGGTTTAGTGTTTTACAGTCTCTCTCTCTCTCTCTCTCTCTCTCTCTCTCTCTCTCTCTCTCTCTCTCTCTCTCTCTCTCTCTCTCTCTCTCTCTCTCTCTCTCTCTCTCTCTCTCTCTCTCTGTGTATATATATATATATATATATATATATATATATATATATATATATATATATATATATGAGATTAGATTATTATATGAACCATGGGTAGAATTACAAATATAAATATCATTTGTTGTTTTGAGGGATTCCAATATTTGTTTTTACTGGTTGTGGGAGTTGTGACTGCTGTGAGGCATCAATCAAAATGCACAACTTTGAATCCTTAGAGGTCTATTGCCAGTAGAGAAGATTCTTACAGAGATTTCAGGAGTTGTATCCGTACATATGTGTGTGGTTCTATAACAAATAGAAAACACCTAATCAAATAAAACAAATCTACACATCTACTTAGAAATAATGATATCTATAAATAACTCGCCTATCCTTGGACGCACCCAGAACAATAATAACAGTAGATGACAAATTAAGCAAAGGATCAACGCCGGATGGTCTCTTCAGACATTCTTCTACTAAACTGCTATTGTAAGAATGAAACAGTAACATGACTAACCAGCAATGAATACAACCAACCAAAAGGGGGCATTAGGTGACCACTTCTTCAACTATACACTCCACTAGCCCATATAGATTCATAACAGTTACCCAACCCAGAGTCCTTCAATACATTTGTGTTCCTAACTCTACCCAGACACACCCTCGTTTATGACCATTCAACTACCTACTCTTCCCTTCGTACAGAGACCAAACACTTTACGCTCAGAACATCAGCTGCTCCTGTTAATCCACAGCTTCAACTGGATCTTCAGGAAGTTTTTGCTTTTGTTTTCATTTCCATTCATCTCAGCAGGACCAGCTCAGTTCCTCTATGTTCTCACTCCATTCTTCATGTTTTGACTGTTGTCATGTCTCTCCTAATGTTCTGCAGTGTTCTTCAGACTGTGGTCAAGGCACCCGGAGGCGAAGCGTGTCCTGTTCAAACCCCCAAGGTCTATGTGACCCTCTGGTCCAACCCTCTCAGGAGGAACCCTGTGAGGATCACTCCCATTGTAACGAATGGAAGACCGGAGACTGGTCCAAAGTACGACACATCATGGGGTCATGGGTCAGGGTTAGTGGTGGGGTTGGGTAAGTGTTGTGTTGGAGTTGGGGTTTGGTTCAAGTTAGATGTTGAGTTGGGATCTGGTTGGAGTTCGGGTCTGGTTGGGGTTAGGGTTAGGCTAGGGTTAGGGTTGGGGTTAGGGTCTGGTTGGGGTCTGGTTTGTGTTGTAGCCTGGTTGGGTTGTATTGGGGTTGGTTGCAGTTTGTTGGGGTTTGGGTGGGGTTAGGGTCTGGTTAGTGTTGGGTCTGGTTGGGGATAGAGATGGGCGAGGATCAGGGTTGTGTTAGGCCATCCTCATGCTGAGCGCTGACCACTCCCATTTCCTCCTTCAGTGTTCCTCATCCTGTGGGAAGGGTCTACAGTCCCGGGTGGTCCAGTGCATGCACAAAGTGACTGGTCGTCACGGTAATGACTGCCCTGTGATGCTGAGACCGCCGACCTACAGATCATGTCACCAGGGAACCTGCAACGAGAAAATCAATGTGAACACCATCACCTCCCCCCGGCTAGGTGAGGATTAAGTGGAGCTACACCCGTTGTGTTGACATTAACCCAGATTCCATCAGGTGAATCTGAGCCTTTACAGCATTTATTCCATTTATAGACACATATATTCAGACTAAACATTCATGTTCATTGACTCTCTGCTATACTCCCCACCCCCCCCACCCAAGCTGCTCTGACCTACAAATGCACGGGGGACCAGTGGACCGTGTACTGCACCGTGATTCGACAGAAGAACCTGTGTCAGGACATGAGGTGGTACCAGCGCTGCTGTCAGACCTGTAGGGACTTTTATGCCAAGAAAACACTGCACACCAGCTAACGCCCAAATGGACCCCCCTCCTCCGCACACTGACGCTAATGCCCAAATGGACCTTCCTCCTCTGCACACTGACGCTAATGCCCAAACGGACCCTCCTCCTTCACACACTGATGCTGTTTGCCGTCATGAGACTTTGTTTTTGCAGATGAACATGTGCCTGTTCATGTTCACTTGGCTCAGACGACTTGAACTACTTCAGAACATCTACATCATAGGTGTCAAATATATGGCCCATGGGCCAAAACAAACCCACCAGGGGCTCCAATCCAGCCCACCAAGGGGTCCAATCTGGCCCACCAATGGTTCCAATCTGGTCTGCCAATGTCTCCAATCTGGCCCATCAAGAGGTGCAATCCAGCCCACCTAGGGCTCCAAATCTTGCCCACCAAGGAGTCCAATCTGGTCTGTCAAGGGGTCCATTCGGGTCCACTAAGGGGTCCAAGCTGGCCCATCAATGGGTCCAATCTGATCTACCAAGGGGTTCAATCTGGTCTACCAAGGGGTCCAAATGTGCCCCAACAAGAGGTCCTATCCGGGCCCTGGGATGAATATCACATATGCAAAAATTACACAGAACATATTAACAATTAAGGAGGTTCAAATGTTTTAGTTTAGGGGCCACATACAGACCAGTATGAACACTGGTTTGGGTTTTTTTTTTTTTTAAATGGGTCATCTTAGTTTTCAATGGTATTTACTGGGGGGGAGGCGTGCTGTTTTTATTCGGGAGAGACTGTTTAGTATGAATTGGCAGCCCCCCCCCCCCAGAGGGCAGCTATGGATGCAAATGTAGTTTACCACCACCAGAAGGAGAATGTGAGAGTGAATGAATACTGGATCAATAATGTAAAGTGCTTTGGGTGCCTTGAACAGTGCTAAAGAAATCTAATCCATTATTACTAGGATTATTAGCTATTTTTAACTGTTTTTATTAGTTTTCATTGGTTCTTACTGGTTTTCACTGGTTTTTACTGGTTTTCAACAGTTTATATTGGTTGTTACTGAATTTTATTGCTTTTTACCAGTTTTTATTAGAAATCATCAGTTCTTACTGGTCTGGTCCACTTCAGATCTTTTTGGGCTGAATGTGGCCCCTAAACTAGAATGAGTTTGACAGCCTTGATTTACTTTAATGCATTAATGAGACTGGTTCTAACAACATCTATGCTTAACCCTCCAGTTAACATTTCTCTGAACTTGGTGAAACCAGTTAAAACACCTTGGGTGGTGATGGGTCGTGTTTCATACTGTCATAGGCTTTATAGTAATAATATTAACAATAGTCCAGATCAGTAATCGATCAACACATTGACAACTGGAGAACTATGAATGCACAGTTCTGTTGGAGGTCTGTGGAAAGTTCATGTCGTAGAACACTACACAAGCCTGAAGAACCTTATTCAACACTTGAATCAATCAAACATGTAGAACATGGTGGTCATCACATGGACCAGATTAGCCAAGAACCCTCACTGCCATTGAGGTTCTACCAACGTGTCCTGACCACAGAGTTCAGATGCGGTCCTTACTGTCCTGATGTTGGACTGGTTGACAATCAGACATGCCATCTGTCTCCAGTTTTCAGATAAATTTCTAAATCAACTGCTAATGTGATGTTTGTCCCATGACGGATTTAGAGAATAAATGGCCACCTTCTGGGCCATGAAGAAGATTATGGACACACTTCAGGACAAAAACAGCTGCAGGTGGAACTTGAGGTCAACAAGGTCAAGTGGACAGATGAAGACATTCCACTGGTGACTTTTCACACATTCAAAGGTGAGTAATTCCAGGTTCATCAAGTCAAAGTCCAAGCATGTATTGGTTCAAACCTGCTCACTAAACACAGGTGATTCCACTAATTATCCTATTTACCTGGATGAGGCATTGTGCTCATCAAAATGGACTGGTTCAATCAACAGGTTTGAACCAATGCATAGCAAGACTTCGACTTGATGGACCTGGAACTACCCCCCCTCTGCACACATCATGTATATGGACACATTCAACAGCAGGAGAAATCAGAGAAAAAAAAGAACCAGATATGAAATGTCAAGAACCTCAAAGTGTTTGTCTGGACCACCATGTTTTACTGCCCCCCAGTGTGTGTGTGTGTGTGTGTGTGTGTGTGTGTGCACGTGTGCGTGTTACCCAGAATTCCCAAGAGTTTTGGTCAGGGTGGACTGGTGTTATATTGGACCAGTTTGTGCTGTGGAACCCACGGCAATGGCGGTCCCATCAGTGTTCGTGTCTGGACATTTGAAAACCATCTGTGGATGAGTCAGATGTTCTTCCAGTTATTCTTGTACTGTACTTGTTTTAGTTGCACATACAGGATGTTTGGTTCATAACTGCCACTACTTGTATTTTATGGTGCTAGTGTGGATGTTTATTGATGTGTATTAGATTTATTCTGTGATTCAGAAAACATTCAGTGAGCATATTCATGTCTCACCTGAGATCACTGGCATTTACTTGGGTTCACCTAGGTTTGTTCCACAGTCAATATGTGGATTTAGCTTCACCGCCAAATGGTTCCAACAGTGATGAAACTGTCCTTCAGCTCTGAGAGACAGACATACATGAACATATGATCAATATGTGGACATATGATTAATACGTGAACATATGATCAATTCATGAGCATATCAGCCATACATGAAAATATGATTGTTACATGAAAATATGATCAATACATGAACATATGATCAATACATGAAAATCTGATCAAAACCAAAAAACAGCCTGTTTTTTTATTTCAGAGCTGCTTCTTTATTCTGTCCAATGTCGAATGTGTATATGTCCTATGTCTACATGTCAAGTGTCTACATGTCGAATGTGTACATGTCAAATGTCTATATCTTGAATGTTTATAAGTCCTATGTCTACATGTTTAATGTCTACATGTCGAATATCTATATCTTGAATGTCTACATGCCCCAGGTCTACATGTCCCATGATAGGTTTGACTTTAGTTTTTACTCCAGTTACTAAATGACTACAGATGGACTGTATGAACTGTACTTTTTGTCTGTTTCAAATGTAAGTTTCTACCCTGAGTTACTGTCTGTGTTTATAAAAGAAAGAATTTAAAGAGGATCCACTCTGCATTCATTAGCTTCAACACTAATACAACCTTTACCAGAGTTCTGTCCTTAGACAGTAGTTAGTACCGTGATCCACTGTAATCCAGTTCTGTGAATGGGAACCTTTAACAAAACTAAAATCCATCTAATAAAAAAGGTAATTTTTCTCTCAAGACAAAAATAAGTGAAAGTGGAAAAGTAACTAATGTGAGTCTATGGAACAGACGCTGTCCTCTGGACTGAAGGGGACAGTGTCCGTCCAGCTTCTCTTCAGGGCCAATATCTGGATCCATAGAAGAGAGGAGAACTAAAACACAAACAGAACCTCCTCCTCCCATCATGTGACAGGTCTCATCAGGCCCTGGGGCAGTCCAGGGGTGGGACTTCAGCTTTTGGAGCATGCTCAGTAAACTGCCATTCACTGACACAGTGGACACAGGAACTCATGGGTTCTGATGTCAGCATTTTGGATCCAGAAGTGACCATATTTGGACTAAGTGGAGGAGCTATGCAAGTGTGATGGGTCAGAAGTAAGCCAATATATTTTTTACAAGCATGTTCTTAGTAGATTACTCTGCTGTAGATTACTCTGCAGCAGTAGATTACTCTGCAGTAGTGGATTACTCTTGTGACTCACCGGCTGTTGCGCATGTTCACTAGAGCAGAGCGGAGGATAAATAAGGTTCAGTTGCTGGACTCCAGTTAAAGCTGTTTATCTCAGACTGACTGTTCACACCCACATTCTGCTGACACACACCGGGACCAGAACCAGGACCATGTGGAGCTCCTCAGGGCTACTCCTGTGTGCCCTCCTGCTGCTGAGCACTGCTAGGGCCACCAGGGCTGTGGGGGACCAGCTGAGCCCCAGAGCCCTGCAGGACTTCTACCGGAAAGGACCCAACCTGACCACTGAGAGGCAGCTGGTAAGACCCAGGACTGGATCAGTTCTCCTTGGACCAGACCAGCTCCGCCCATGTTTCAGCTTCTGAACTGTATGTACAAACTGGATGAAATTAAGTCCAAATTATGAGTCACACTATGACAAACGGAAAAAATAGGTGCTATGGTTGAACCCAAATGATCTGATTTGTTTTACATCTGGTCTGAGGTTCGTGTTAATGAAGTCCAGTCCATCTGGGTTCTTGTGCATGTGTCTCTGACCCACTGCATCCTGTCCTCTACAGCTGGGAGCTCTGCACCAGGTCCTGGAGAAGCTGCAGAACAAACGGCTGCCACTGTGGGAGAAGAAGTTGGGGATGGTGCCCACGGTAAGACCCAGGTCCACAGCAGGACCCAGGTCTGTGAATGTGATGAACCATGAGCAGGGTTGTTTCCAGCTTCATGGGTCCCTAAGGAAGATGCTGTTTGGGGGCCCCTAGTTTCTCAAACTATGGTGAAGAGATTCTTAAACCCTTTAGATGGTCAACTAAGATGCAACAATCTATTAGACTACATCAGCAAAACAGGCGACTGATAAAATTAAAGATCTTAATTTGAATCACTCTGGCAAATAAAAAATAATAATACAAGGAAAATAACAGTCCTTTATATGTCAACAAATAGAACAGATTTTGAGATTATAAAAATACAACTGTAGAGATAGCTTCTTTTTGATACCATTTTGCTGTTTGTTTTAATATTCTTGCTACCAAGAATGCTAAGTGGGTAACTGTTAATCATGTGGCTTACTACGTCGCTAACTGTATGACAAATATGACGTGATAATGCCAAAAAACAGGTAATTGTTGCAGTTTATTTTATTTATATCACATTTATTTTTAAGTATATAATGGATGTGATAAACACATGAGATGGCTACAGGTAAAGACAGGACATTTACATTTTCTTCAGATGAGCCTGAACATGCAGCTATGGAGCGCCCTGTGGCTGGGGGGCCCTAAGCATTAGCCCAGTTCGCCTATAGCTAGAAATGGCCTTGACTGTGAGTCTGACTGATGATTGTCTCCACAGTGTGATGTCGGAGAAACGTGTGCCGTGCGTAAAGGCGCACGGATTGGGAAGAAATGTGACTGTCCGCGTGGAGCTTTGTGCAATGTGTTCCTGCTGAAGTGCCTTTGAGCCTGGCAGGACGTGGAAGCAACGCCCACACAGAAGCCTAAGCAGGAGAAGGAATGAAGCCTTGGTTTAAGGTTTTTTTTAGGTTTTATAATAGACAGAAGTTGTAAAATGTTCCATTAAAGGTTGAATGAATGTCTCATGTATTAAACCCTTGTCAGTTCTGTTTCATAAACAATGCCTCGGGACATGCGTCTGTCAGTCTTGATGTGACCTTCATCACATCATCAGCTCCAGGCAAATAGTGATTGAAAAGTGACAATGACTTGGAAGGCCCCCGCAGCCATTTTAACACAGAGGGTTCGGTTTAATAATAAACCTGAAGGTGTGAGACAGAAACACAGAAGAAAAATACAACATAAACAATATAACAGACTAAAGTTAAACCCAGATTAATCCAGGACAATTACCCTGAGTTAACCCAGGATGATAAAGCCTGGGTTGGGTAAAGTGGGTCAAAGTGGCTCTATCCTCGACACGGAACTTTAATCATAACAAGTATTCAGAGAATCCCTCATCTCGCTCCTATTTTGTGCCAATCTCAAGTTTCTATGACAACCTATTGTTGAATTAGAGCCAATAATGTGATTTTGGACTTTCTGCAAAATGCAACCTTGACCTTTTGCAATATTAATAATTTCATTATATGTATATATGCGTCAATGTCTGGAATATTATAATATATCTAGTATTAAGTTATATCGTGATATGCCTATGCTTGACACATACAGTGTTACAGAAGTTAATTTTGAGACGTGACTTCAAGAGATCTCAAAAACTATTGGTTGTAGGTGATAACATGGGAATTGTAGAAATCTTCATTCTGCATGTTCTGTGACCCTCCGTTCCTAAATTATAACCGATAATGTGATTTTGATCGTTTAGTTAATTGTGACCTTGACTCAAATGGATCATTACACCTGATGCGCATTAGCTATATGTATATGTCCATGTAATTTCATGGTGATATCTCAAGTATTCATTGAGTTATAGCATATGTCTCTGCGGGGACACACACACACACACGGTTATCACAATAATCTCTTCCAACCAATGTTGGGTGAGATTAATAATGGATTAGATTTCTATTGTGCTTTTCTCAACACCGAAAGCACTTTACATTAGTACAAGTTCACACTCTGATGGTGGGAAACTACACTTTACTAGACTACAATCCTGCCATCATCTGTAGTTTCACCAAGTTGTCTGTAGTTTCCAGCCGCTGTCTGTACTTTCTGCACACACAGTCCGTAGGCTGCACCCACTGTCATCTATAGTTTCCACCTGTCGTCTCCTGAGTGTGTTCATACTTTCGGGATCAATCACAGGAAACGTCACTTTGGTTTTTAATTTTATTACAAATCAATACAAACACTGTGTAAACACACAGAACAGGTGACGTTCACACACCGACACAAACCACAAGCAGCACATCCCTCACCAGGATTCTCTGCCCACTGGGATGCCCCACCCACCAGGACATCCACCCAACAGCAACCACCCACATGCAAGGGATTGTGGGAACCATGACACAAATACGGACCTGGATTCAGTCACATCTAAATGAAAGCAGAGCGCAGCTGAACAGCCTCAGGGGAACTAGAACCACATATGGACCCAGTTTTGGACCTGACTGTATGTCCAGACTCCTGGTTCTGGACCCGACCCGACTCTAGGTCCAGACTCGGTCCCAGGTGGAATAGTTTCATTCAGTCGTTTCCTTTCAAACTTAGGTCCTTTCACTTTTTTGTCCATGTTTCATCTTTTACATCGTTTTTAGCTTAAAGTTTCATATTTTCATGGTTTTCTGTGGCTCATGTTTAATGAAGAAAAAAAATTTGATTTAGTTTGGAAAGGTTGTCATTCACTGCTTAAAAATTTAAATGAAAATCTGAGGCTCCTGATCAAACCAGAAAGCACACGACTCAAACTTCCATCTGAGACCGCGAACCTGCATGAACATTTATGAACGCTTCTAAGCGTTTATGAACATTTCTAAGCATTTCTGAACATTGCGTCAATGAACATTTATAAGTGTTGAAGAACATTTATAAGTGTTGAACATTTATAAGTGTTGATCAACATTTATAAGTGTTGAACATTTATAAGTGTTGATCAACATTTCTAAGCGTTTATGAACATGTTTCTCATTCGGTTCAAAGTGAAAACTCTCCAAATAATGTTCACTTTTTACACAAACATTCATCCCCTTCACTGTAAATGTTCCTGTTTCAGTCCTGATTCCAGGTTGAAACAATGCTTCAGACTTTAGTCTCTTCTTTTTTTTTTGGCAGTTTCACATTAACATGGCACATTTCGAACTGGCTCCAAGAACCAGATCCTGAAAGCGTCAGTGCTCAATTGTCAACATCAAACATCTTCAACGTTCATTTAACGTCAACAAACATCAATGTTTTGGACATTGACAAAACTCAGTTTATCATAAAATAACCATCTTTCACGTAATGAACCAATAAACAATGCTGGTTCACACTGTGGTAACTCGGCAAATCCTCAAACAGATGCCTTCACTGGTCACGTCCAAACATTAGACGCCAAAACAGCAGAACACGATGCTTAACGGTCAATGAGCTGGCAGGTGGCCACCATTAAACCATTTGGATTCTTCTGGAAAAAACATCCATCTTCAGCCTCTGGTGCCGGTCATCGCTTTGACAGCATTTCCATTCCACAAAGATGCCCTTGCTGTGGTCTGCACCTATGAGGACGCATCATCATGGTGGTCAGCAGCAAAGGGGTAACTGAGCGCAGGGGGGAAGCCCTGGCTCCGTGGCTGTTCATCCAATAGCATCAGGTCATCCACCTCTTTACCTTTGAATCGCCGCCGGCAGATTTTCACCAAAACCTTGCGGCCCTGGAACGCCTTGAGTGCCTCTTTGGATGCCATGGCCCTGGCCGCAGCCTCGTCACGGCCGTAGCCTGTCCCCATGTAGACCGTCCGGCAGCGGATCTCACAGACGTGGCCCTCCTTTTGGGTGCGGCCAGCAGGGAGGCCAGCGATATCTCGAAGGGGGACGAAGACACAGGTCAGGTTGTCTTTGCATGATTCTGCACACGAGCGAAGGATCTCAAAGTGGTCGAGGTTGGGGCCGAAGCCACCGGCTGATACCAGCTTCCATGCCACGGCTTTGTAGAGGCGGTTGAAAAAGGGCTGGTGATCAGCTGGGGCCTGAGGAGGGGGGCCAGACTTCTGAGGCACCAGACGGGACGCAGCCTTCGGTGTCACTCGACCCTCATCGCATTTGGATTTTTTCACAGAGGCATCGACATCTGAAAAATTGTAGGAACAGAAATGACAATGAAGGAAAAACTGGACATTCACACAGATTAAGAGGAAAATATTCAATAAAACTGTGAAATATTAAATGCAATATTATGTATGTTTTGTTTTTGTTATTGAATTGCCTTTTTAAAATGTTTTATTTATCGTTATCTTTAAACCCATTTTTCATGGAGGTGTGTCCTGCTGGCCTTTGACCTCTGGCCCAGGTTTCCTTTATTAAATAAATCTGGGTCTCAAAGGGATTTTATCTGATACGGATGGAGTTTACCACCACCAGAGGGACAATAAGAGAGTGAATAAATAATGGGTCAATAATCTAAAGTGTTTTCAATGCCTTGAAAACCACTATAGAAATCTAATGCATTATTATTACAAAATAATAAGTTACATAAAAAGTTTAAGCAGAAATAAAACTGTTTTATCTCTGAAGCTAATAATAACAAGGCAGTCAGAGACCGTAGACCTCCACCAACGTTTGATGCGGCATCATATGACGTCAAAACGTGATGTGATTGAGCCATAGGTGTTGACCCATCTGATGTCCGAAGGTGATACGTGAATGCAAAAAATCACGAGATTCTAACTTGTCTGAATTATGAGTTATTACCACTGATGTGTTTGAACTGTTGACCTTTGACATCCATTGCTCAAAATCTAATGGGTTCTTCCTTGACCCATTATCTATCATTCCTGAAAGTTTTATCAAAAGCCATTCAGAACTTTTTGTATAATCCTGCTGACAGGCAGACAAACAAAATGACCCGAATTTAATACCTCCTTGGCAGAGGTAATAATGAAGATGATGATGACGAAAATATTTCAAAAAGGAGCAGAATATATTGATTAGGCAGTAAAACCATGTATGTAATGACTGTAAACATGTGATGAAAAATCTGATTCAAGATCAGAATAAATGTTACTTAGCAGCCAAATAAGAGCCTTTAACATCACAAACATGAAAGGATTCATGACCATGACCACACACACACACACACTACACACCAGGTGTGCTGCTGCTCCTCTTGGCCCCGCCCCCCATCAGCTGGTCTCGGGTGATTCGGACGGGAGCATCCTGGACCTCGATCCCTTCCCCCAACTCCTGGATCCTGTCCATCACAGTTTGAGGGTACCTAGGAACCGGACACGGGTTACTCTCCTGACCTTTGACCTCCTGTACACGTACTACTTCTATTGCAAACATGAGTACTTGTACTGCTGTACGTGTACTGAAGTGCTTGTACTGTACTTGTACCGGAATACTTGTACTGCAGTACTTGTACTGTATTTGTACTAAAATATTTGTACTGGAGTACTTGTACCGCGACACGCTTCTTACCTGCAGCCCAGGAAGACGTGGTTGGTCCAGGCCATGGACAGGGACAAGAGCCGGTCCAGGTCCGGGCCCGGGATCCCGGGCTTCACGGCGGGGAACGCCTCCATGTTCCGGAGGATGAACTCCCGCCGGGCAGTCCACTGCTTGTTGGTCTCTCCATAGCTCCGGTGAGACTCCACCCAGTCCGCCAGGTGCCGGTTCTGGGTCAGGTACTCTGACACCGGGTCTGTTCCGCTCCTCTCCTCCGCCATCCCAGAACCACACAGCGGCTCATTCAAGGAGCAGACGCCGGCTGTACGACTCCGGGTCCGTTCTGCCAGCGGGCCAACGGAGGGGATGCAGGACCGGGCGCGCGACAGGAGGTGGAAACCCGGAGCCTACAGGTGTTCCGGTACCTGAACCGAAAACACAAAAACAATTTTTACGGAGCGTTAGCGACACCACAGCCGCCCCTATGGGTAACGGGAGTGAAAAGAACCGAACCGGCACAAACGGTCCGAGCACGGGTCACGGACAGTCCGAGTTTCACCGACTTCGTCCAGAAAACGACACTTCACAGAATCCGCTCAGAGCCAGGTTAGCTCCATGTCCCGGAAGTGACGCACAGACAGCAACTTCCGCTTGATCTAAAGAACTACAATTCCCAAAATTCTCCAAAAGACCTTTTCCTTCACTCTTTTTCCATTTTCGTTCTTTTTCTCCGTTTCTTCCTTTACCTTTACCTTTCCCTCATAACACATTTTCTTTCACATGTGACATATTAAATCCACAGAAAACCCGTTATTTAAAAAATTTAACTCACGAACAAAAATAATTTAACAGCCAATAAAACAGTTTCTATTATTTTACATAAAAGCACATACAAAAATAATTAAATTAACAAATATACTTTATGAAAAAAAAATTGTAAACGGATTTATGAACAAATCAGATAAATTTACGAGATAAAAGCCATGAAATACTTTAAACTAACAAACAGTAATGATGGTGATTGTGATATAAATTATATGTTTAGTCATTTGTCAAAGAAAAAGCTTATTTTAGATTTAATGTTCACCTGCAAACTGCTTGTGTAAACAAACATTATGTTTGAAAATAGTCTGTGACGAAAGTTCATTTCAATTTGGTATGGCATTTATTTGTATTGAAAACTGTATTATTTTGGCAAATCTTCTTATCAAACATTATTTGAATAAATTTAAAGTCTGCCCTCAGTCCAACAGGTAGCAATAACAGATGTTTAAATCAATGATCCAACAAGTTTTTTTTTATTGCAATAAAATAAAAACAATGACATTAACATGTGGCAATAAGGTAAAACAAGAGCAAGTGACTGATGTAAGTACTTGAAGACAAAGTAGATTACATTAATTAACTAAGGAAAAAAGAAACAAAAGAGCAAACAACAGTACAATATATTAGAGAACATTCAGAAGTCTTGTATTTTTCTTATTATGTGCAAACTTAAGAGAGTTAAGAAGAAAGGTCATTTCTAGAACAAAAATATTAAACACAAGCTTATTCCTTTGCCATTTCTGTTTATGAATGAAAAACATAGCTTGTAAAATATAAAGGTTAACTACAAATTAAAATAATAAATCAGTTGAGTTTTCATAGTAGAAGAAAATATATTTAAGAGTGAAAACATAATGGCCCTGCTGTGCAAAAAGATAGAAATTAGGACTATTTGAAATTGTTTTACAATATTACAGTAAAAAAAATAAATGTACAAGTGTTTCACCTTCTTTATCACAGAATGAACCATTCAAACTTATGTCAGCGTATTTTGAAATACTTAAATTTGTGGGGTAAATCTTGTGAAAAATGGTACTAGTGATACAATATTTGTGAGGTAGCAGTCAAGCCTTCTTCCATTTGATACTTTGAACTAAAGATTTTTTTAAAATCCCAAGGGGTAATTCTGTTCCTGATTTGAAGAGACTGACACACATGTTTATTGCCCCCCTCCCCCTTTTTTTTTTTTTTTTTTTTTTTTATCAAATATGACATTCAATATAATTTATGAAGAAGGAGAATTAGTATAAATATGCAAATTATATAAATGACTTTTAATAAGAAGAGCTAATCCTTGAGGGATTGCTTTGATTACTGTGTTTGATAAAATGTATAGGAAAATAGTAATGTGACAAAAATTTGTCATATGTCAACAAAGTGCCACAATTATTAAACAAAGAAATAACATCACATATACCATGTTCAAACCACTTAGGGTAAAATAACATTTTGTTTCTCACAGTAATGTCAGAATTGCTCCAGATAACAACTTTATGGGTGGAGAAGTTATGAACAAAACACATTCTCCAGGCAAGTAGGCATTGCCTACAGAAATTAGAAAATTTAATAGGCAATGTATATGGGATGAAGTTGCACTTAATAATAAAAGAACGACCACCTAATTTATTTAATATGGGAATGAGAGTGATAAACAAAATGAGAAAGCCCACCTGCTTTAGACAGTAAAGTTTGTCCATATATACTTAGAATTCAAAATTAAATGCCTCTCTATTCTTGGAGTCCTTAGTTATTTGTATTCCTAAATATTTAACTGTTTGATTTCCTGGGACGTTAGGGGTAATATTTCACATTTTGAAATAGTATTCAACTTGAGATCTGACGCATTAGAACCAATGAGCCTACAAGTCCCACGAGGCAGAGCTGATGCATGACGTCATCCGCATGCGTCAGTCAGAACTCCGCGACGGAGGCGGTTATTTGGGTATGAGACTACATCTGTTTAATTCACCCGTAACAAAGAAGACACTTTGTGTAATATTAATATAAAATATAATACAAGCTGCAGGATGATTCACGAGCTCCTGTTGGCTCTGAGCGGATACCCGGGAACTATTTTCACCTGGAACAAAAGGACTGGACTGCAGGTAGAAAAGGCTGAAATGACTGTGATGATTCGGGCTCCTATTCAGGCTTTTATTGAATTAATGTATTTATAACCATGTTTAAATGTTACTGTTAATATGTGAGTTTGTGCTGTTTATTGGTCCAACATTTGTCCCAGTTTGTCCTCGTACGATAATGTAAACTCATACTACGGCCACATCAGTGTCAGAAATTCAAATTTCATCTATCATTTCTCAAATATGCTCCTTTTTCGCTTAATAATTCTATTTAATTAAACTGTTTACAAAATATCAGTATAAAAAAGATACAAAGGTATGATTAATATAATGAACCACATAAAGGACTCATATCCTATTTGCACTATTACCGTTAATATTGATATTTGTTCACACTTATGTATGTAAATGTACTATTAATGTTAATATTTGTTCAGACTCATATGTAAATGTACTGTTTACTTTAATAATAATAATAATAATAATAATAATAGACTCATATTTAAATTACTAATAACTTTAATAATATGTGTACAGACTCCTAGATGTAAATGCACTATAAACTTGAATAATATAAATTTGTTGTTGTATCTATAACACCAGGGATCTGCAAGATTTTTTAAATAAATTTAACAAAAACCAGGAAGAATCTATGAACCACAGGACTTGCTTCATTTTATTTCAGAAACTAAATTGAAAAGATATGATTTTGCAATGAATGAAGTTGAATATATAGATGCCCACAGTATACACTATGGGAACAAACAGGATGAATATATGGGAAAATAAAACAGAGAAGTGGAAACAGACTCATCTGAAGTATGATGCTAGGTGTGGATTGGAGAGATTGGACATCCCATTCATCTGTGTCCTGTCTGCAGGTGTCCCAGGACTTACCCTTTCTCCATCCCAGTGAGACCAGTGTCCTGAACAGACTCTGTAAGGTGGGATCAGACTACATCCGCTTCACAGAGTTCATCGAGCAGCACACAGGACATGTGCACCAACAGGTGAGTAATGGAACACATACAGTACCAGGGAACATCTCTGAGGACACATTTGGACACTTTGAGACCACAGGGCATGTAACAAGTCTGATTTGTCCTCCAGGAGCATCACACGTCTCAGCCCAGTCAGACTGGACTCCATGGGATCTACTTGAGAGCCTTCTGCACCGGACTGGACTCAACCCTACAGCCGTACAGACAGACGCTGCTGGACCTGGAGCAGGAGGTACAGACAGACAGACATTGCTGGATGTGGAGCATTATATATATATATATATATATATATATATATATATATATATATATATATATATATATATGTATATATATATATATATATATATATATATATATATATGTATATATATATATATATATATATATATATATATATATATACAAACTAACAGAAATGCAAAATACAAATACAAAATAGAAATGGGATTGGCCCTAACAACCCCCCCCCCCCTCCTCTGCCCAGACTTCACTGCATGTGAGGTTCTTCTTTAAGGCATTTTGTGTTTTAGTATGTGGGTGTGGTAAAACCCATTCTCATCTGTTCCAGTTCCTCTGTGACCCACATCTGACCATCTCCCATGTCAACTATAAACTGGATCAGGTATGAACTGGCTTTAGCTGTTCCATCACCGTGTCCTAGAACCTTAAAACGTGTCCTTCAGCTGCTGTTTCTCTGTCCAGTTCCAGCTGCTGTTCCCGTCTGTGATGGTGGTAGTGGAGACCATCAAAGCTCAGAAGGTGACCTGCCTGCTGCAAAGCATGATGGGAAGTCAGCTGTGTGTGTATTTCTGACCCATGAACTCTTTGCGTTTCAGATCCACGGCTGCCAGATCCTGGAGACAGTTTATAAACACAGCTGTGGAGGACTTCCACCTGTTCGCACAGCCCTGGAGAAGTAAGTCCACCAGCCTGGAGGCGGAACCTACAGCCTAGGGGTGGAGCCTAAAGGAAACACCAGGCCTGCTCCTGGATATGTCAGGGTCCTGGTACTGTATAGCTGTGTTTCCATTAGTATGGCTTCTACCCGAGTCTACATGCTGTGGGGTGTTTCCACTATGAAAAAGGACTCTGTTCCATGGTACCTCATTCTAGATTATTACCTCTGCCAAGGAGATTATGTTTATCTGTTTGTCTGTGTTCAAGATAACTCAAAAACCTATGGACGGATTTTGATGAAATTTTCAGGATATGTTGGAAATGTGAACAGGAAGAAGTGATTTCATTTTGCGGGTGTTGGGAGGGGGGTCTACCTTGGCGGAGGTCTGTGCTCTCAGAGTGCTTTTCTAGTTGGTATTTACTCCGCTTAGGTTCCAAGCAGGCCTACAATGTGATGTATCAGCAGCATAAACACTGATTGGTGGAGTTGTATATGTCAATACGTTATCAAAGTGTAACCTGCCATTTACAAAATAAAATTAATTAGGACTTACAGTAAATAGATAAGGTAACAGGTAAGATAAATTCAGTCTGCTACAGAATGATGGCATTCCACAAAACTACACCGTGGCCGGTCGGTCGTGGTGGTTGATAAATTTCTGTCTTTGGGGGTTGATGAAAAAAAGCAGTGCGAGCAAATGCGCAACTGTCAAATTCTAATTTCATTGTAAAACCAATTACAATAAAGGTTATTCTATTCTATTCTGTATGTTTCAGGATCCTGGCAGTCTGTCATGGTGTCATGTACAAACAACTGGCTGCCTGGATGCTCCATGGTTTGCTCCTGGACCAGAGTGAGGAGTTCTTTGTCAAACAGGGGCCGAGTGCAGGAGGAGCAGCAGCCAATCAGGAGGAGGAGGAGGAGGACCTGGGTCTGGGAGGACTGAGCGGGAAACAACTGCGAGAGCTGCAGGACCTGGTCAGGCCTCTGGACTAGTGATTAACAGATATGCGTTTTTTGGTGACCTTTCCATCAGCCTTAGCCTAGACCAGTACAGATCACTAATATTTATAAGTACATATTTGGAACTAATACTGATTTATTTTTTTGTCAAATGAGAACAAATGACAGAAGATCTTTAACTACAATTAGAAAACATAGATTATAAATAAATATGACCAAACGTCTACCTTCTTTTTTTCCCCTTTTTGTTTTTTTCTCTCTTTTTCCCCTATTCTCCCCCCATTTTTTCCCTTTAGTTTTTCACCTTTTTTTGTTACTTTCACCCCCCTTCCTTTTATCCTTCCCTGACTCATATGCTTTGTGTTGTGTTCTAGAGGCTGATGGAGGAGGAGAACATGTTGGCTCCATCACTGCAGCAGTTCTCCCTCCGGACCGAGATGCTGCCGTCCTACATCCCCATCAGGGTCGCAGAGAAGATCTTGTTTGTTGGGGAATCGGTCCAGATGTTTGAGAACCACAACCACAGCCCGTCCAGAGCTGGTACAGTCCAATGTGTCCGGTCCCTTCAGAACACGGGTTTGTGTTTGTTTCCTTAAATGTGATGTTGGTTTCAGGTTCCATCCTGAAGCACCAGGAGGACCTGTTTGCTGCTGAGTTGCACCGACTCAAACAGCAGCCTCTGTTCAGTCTGGTGGACTTCGAGAACCTGATCGATCACATCAGGAGCACTGTGGCAGAAGTGAGGCCCGCTTTACCACAGAACCCGACAAACTCATCGAGGTGAAAGTTCATAGATGAAGGTTTTCATCCAACCGTCTGAAAATATGTGTCTGTTTCAGCATCTGTGGACACTGATGGTCGAAGAGTCGGACCTTCTGGAACAGCTCAAGGTTTGTGTCCTCTTTTCCTTTGGACCTGCCCCCTCCCTCTGACCTTTGACCTTGTCCATCTTTTCTCAGATCATTAAGGACTTCTACTTGCTGGGTCGTGGTGAGCTCTACCAGGTGTTCATTGACCTTGCACAGCACATGCTGAAGACACCACCAACAGCTGTCACAGAGCACGGTGAGTTAGAGATCAGGAGAGGTACCGGGTCAGGTACCAAGTCTGAAACCTGGTTGGGTACCAGATAGGGAAAATCATGTTTAAGAATCCAAATCCATAGAATGTTTTATTTTATTATCTTTCCGAACATTTGATGGTTTTACTGGAGTTTTGTCTGTATTTTTTTGTTGTTTTGTCGTCCTCAGATGTTAACGTGGCATTTCAACAGGCAGCTCATAAAGTTCTACTGGACGATGATAACCTTCTGCCTCTGCTGCACCTGACAGTCGACTATCAGGGCAAAGACAATAAAGGTGCCGCCGCTCTTCTTCATTAGTTACCCCACCCTCATCCTGGAACACTCATTTATTGAACAAATGTTTGTTTCCAGATGTCATTGGTCCCAGAGATGGAGCCACACCCCCCCAAGACTCTTCACCTCGAGAAATCCCGCCCACCGGCTGGGCGGCACTGGGCCTCACCTACAAAGTGCAGTGGCCTCTGCACATCCTGTTCACTCCGGCCGTCCTCGAGAAGTAAGTACACACCACGTTCATGTAACTAAATGGTCTGTCTGTACCCAGCTCTGCTCACCTCATCTGTCCCTCCCCCTGCTGTTGGTTTCTCTCCCCTGTGTCTCCCTCAGGTACAACGTTGTGTTCAGGTACCTACTGAGTGTCCGGAGAGTCCAGTCTCAGTTGCAGCACTGCTGGGCTCTACAGATGCAGAGGAAACACCTCAAATCCAGCCAGACGGACGCCATCAAGTGGAGACTGCGCAATCACATGGCCTTTCTGATCGACAACCTGCAGTACTACCTACAGGTAGGACCTTGAATACCCCGTGGTTCTACCTACAGGTAGGACCTCAAACGCACTGCGGTTCTAGCTACAGATATGATCTCAAATGCAACCACGGTTCTACCTATAGTTCTGACCTACAAGTAGAACCTTGAATGCACCGCAGTTCTACCTATAGGTAGGACCACAACTGTACCAGAGTACTACCTATGTGAAGGTCCTCAGATGCACCATAGTTCTACCCATAGCTGGCACCTTGAACGCACCGCAGTTCTACTTATAGGACACACTGCAATTCTAACTGCGGCTGAGAACAACCTGTGGTTCTTGGACAGCTCATAATGAAATCTGACACAATTCATCCAAAAATTAAGCGTATCAGTGGATGTGTCAGTGAAATACCAGGACCCAAAACCTGATCCAGATCCCCCTGGTGTTTGTCCTGCTCCTCAGGTAGATGTCTTGGAGTCTCAGTTCTCGCAGCTCCTTCAGCAGATCAACTCCACCAGAGACTTTGAGAGCATCCGATTGGCCCATGACCATTTCCTGAGTAATCTTTTGGCCCAGTCCTTCATTCTGCTCAAACCGGTAACACTCCAACACTCAGACACATACGTTCTCTGGCCTGCAGGTCCGACCCAGCTGACCCGTAGTTCTGTTCTCAGGTGTTCCACTGCCTCAATGAGATCTTGGAGCTGTGCCAGACCTTCTGTTCCCTGGTCAGCCAGACAGTGGCAACGCTGGATGAGCGTGGTGCAGCTCAGCTTGACATCCTGGTCAAGGTCAGCGACTGCACCCGATGGAGGAACACATACACACATTATGGTCTGACATCCCAGTCTAAGTGGAACCCATCTGTTTGTTCCTTATTCCAGGGATTCCGCCGTCAATCGTCTCTACTGTTCAAGATCCTGTCAAGTGTGAGGAACCATCAGATCAACTCTGACTTGGCGCAGCTACTACTGCGTCTGGACTACAACAAGTACTACACGCAGGCTGGAGGCACGCTCGGAAGGTACACAACGACACATCTATACACAAGTACCACACACAAGCCAGAGGCACACTGGCCAGGTACACAACTACACAAAGAAGATGAATGTTATGAAACAGTTTAGGTCAGGGATGGGCAAACCATTCCTAAAGGGCAGATATGGCTGCAGGTTTTTGTTCCAACCAAGCAGCAGCACAACAGACTTGATTCAATTAATCAACTGATCTGGGTTTTCAGAGAGTTGATTGGTCAAACTTTTAACTCTTGGTTGGTTGGAAGAAAAACCTGCACCCACATCAGCCTTTTGTGGAACAGTTTGCCCATGCCTGGTTTAGGTTGATTGTAAAAAAAAAAAAAAAAAATTACTGATACTTTTTCAGATCAAACACATTTTTATTTGACTTGTTTATACAAAAATCCACATGTAACGGACTCCGGGTGTCTAGAATGAACTCGTCCTCTTTTTCACTCATAACAATCACAATATTACACACCGACAGTAGGACTGGTCAGTCTTCAGGACAGCACTGATGGTTCTGCAGTGATTACCAATGTAACTGAGGAAAAGGACACAGAAGTTACACAACACTACTTTTGTGAACCGAAGTAATTAGTCAATCCTTCATCATTTAGTTGCGTTTAAATGTGCAGGTTCTCCATGTAACACCAATGGACATGATGGGTTCCAGCCCAAACCTGGAATGAGATGCAGATTGATGAAAAAGTCATGTGTGGATTAAAGAAAAACACTAGGATCGACACATTTAGCATAGTGTCTTTATTTAGAATCTATATAAGACCATGTACAGCCATGTTTTCACATCTGATGCACTGACACCTAGGTAGATTTAACTGTCCATATGTGGGACCTATACCTAAAAAAAAAAATCTAAATCTGACCAAGATAAATTCCACTTGTTCCATTGGTTGATGCTTGTTTTTTATTTAAATTTGGCAAAAAAAGAAAAAAAAAATATCTTGAATTGGAGGGGGGGGGGTAAAGTCTATTCCACGGTAGTGGAAATGAGGGTACGATTGGGAGGTGAACCTCAGATTGAGGTGGAGCTATGTGGTTTTGGTCATGGATGTGGAACCATGGACTAGCTCTATATCCTTGCTGGGGTACTGGAGCAGGCATGGGAGTTTGCCCAACCAGGAGTATGGGGTGGATGGCCCCCTGCTGAGGGTATATTGAATTAAACAAAAAAAAAATTACATACATATTTTCATATCTAATGCACTGACACCAGGTAGATTTAACTGTCCCTATTTGGAGTCTATTTTTAGACCCAATATTTGATTATAAATTAATAATGCGATTGATCAGAGCAAGAGGATCATTTTAGTGCATTTATCTGAGGTCATCATTAGGTCCATCCTAGGGGAAATAGGTCTACATTTTTACTTATTATTGGGTATAAAAAGATGGAAAACCATGTTTGTCTCAATGCAGCTCAGACATCTTCGGTTTCCATGGTAATCAGAATTTTAAGGTAATTTTTTCATTTGTTTCTTTTCAGCGTTTGACACCAGCAAAGATATGAGGGGGGAGAACCTGACAGAACTGCTTAGTTCCTGTTCTTCAGTTGAAGGGCATCTGATTGAGAGATGAACTGTTGTTTTATGTGAATCTTCTGTTTAACTTGTACAAATTGTAAATACTCACACATTATGCATGAAAATAAAGGCAGTGAAGATTGAAATGAGCCTGATTCAGTGTTTATTATGGGATAAAAACAGACAGGTCACATATGTACAGGAGAGCATGCGCAGTGGCCATGCCCACACCCAGGCCCCACCTACGAGCAGAAGTCGTGGCGGTACTGAGGCCTGCTGTGGAAACCCAAACGCTCGCCACAGATCAGACTCTGGATCAGCCACTCAGGAGACACCAATGGTACTTCCTGTGATGTCACTGCTGTCTCCAGTGATGGCGGGCAGGCAGCATCTGTTACCATAACGTCAAATTTTCCAGATGGAAGGTCTGGAGAAAAGATAAGAAGGGTCAGCATTGTCCTCAGAGCAAATAAAGATGATGATTAATGAAAAGAGAACAAGGAACCATTGCAACACAAACTCCCAGAAAATTGACAGAATTATGTACATAATGTAGACAGGATGGATAGAACACTGCATCCATTTGTTTTTGTAACATAGAGAATAAATTAAGATTAGCCGTACCCAGATCTGGTTCCTGTCTCAGTTTACCCAGGATGAATGGTTGGTACCCTTACTGTAAATATCCCATGATGCATTTCGAAGGTCACTTTGCCATGTTATAGTGCATACAGATCCATATGTACATAATAAAAGCCTCCTTTTCAAAATAAAAGTAGCATATTTGAATTGCATGCACGGTATGAATACTTGGTCATTTCTTTTCCTGTTTTCATTTGACCACACATGGACCATAACAACCAAAAGGATGGTAACCAGGGCAACAAACTAACAATAACTTCCCCGGTTCCTAACCCTGATACCAGACCAGGTCCAGGTTCCTGGCCTCCTGTTTCAGTACCTGATCCGTCCTTGTCGGGGTGCAGCTGTCGTACTGTGGCTCCACCCCCTAAGGTAATGAGCTGCGTCCAGAGCTCAGGTGGTTTCTGGAAGACCAGCAGGACCTTCATGGCCTTGAAGGGGCTGCTGCGCGGGTGCCTGATGGAAAACACACAGTGTCTGATTAAAGCCCGTTCAATTCTGCACGTTCCTGATTAAAGGACTGGGTTGGTGTCTTACCACTCCACAATGGTGCCGTCAGGCCCCGTCCCTGCTGGCAGCAGGTAGTTCCTGTAGTTCAGCAGCTTGTTCTCTTTGCAACAGTCTCGCACCCACATGTGTGAAACGCAGGGGACGCCGCTTGCCACACACAGCAGGTACTTCCTGTTCCGACAGTGCTGGTCTGCAATCAGGAGGCTCTGATAGGCGGCTTTACACTGAAGTCACAACACAGGCACACCATTGGCCAATCAGTCACATACCATTGGTGGGTCATCATAGGTCATGATGCAGATGGTTATAAACATATATAAAATAAGGGATTAAATGTATATAGTTCTTTTCAGTGAACACCAACTCAAAGGACGTACAGTGGATCAATCATTTATTCATGCCCACTCTGGTGGTGTAAACTACGTCTGATTTGTTATATTGCATGGAGAGGTTTCAGTGTTTTTATCCTGTTGAATAAAATCAGTTCAGAGAAATCAACTGGATTATTATCATTAATTTACTCCAAACAGCTGGATTTAAATCTGAGACTATTGACAAATGTTGCTCTTGACATTTATTGATATTAACATGTTCATCAGGAAGACATTAAACCAAATCTTTCTGAACTTGAGCCTACAAACTTGAGCTCTTCAGCTCCTGAGTCACATGATCTGTGTGTGGGCGTGGCATGTTGGCCACTTGATGGGTTTAAGCCTGTTCATGACCCATTTATGGAACCAGAAATTACAGCATTTGAACAAAAAGGAGCAGAGCTATACAAACATTTTCTTTGGTGCTGCATTAATTTAGTTTCCCCACACAATGATACTGTTTTTTTACAAAGTGACATTTTAACTGTCTCTTGTAAAGTGTCTGTAAATAAAATGATTAGCATCCCGTTATTAGAGGGGAGCTAATGCTAGCTTACGGACACTTAAAAATAAATCACACACACACTGTAACATCATTTTACATATGATTAATTGGAACCAATGAAAAGTCCATAAATAAAACCTTTGAACAACTCTGAAGTGTCAATCAAATGTCAAATTGGACCTGAGATCTATTTAAAGGAGGAAACATGAACTGACTAGGACTATGCAAAAACCAGACTAGTGGGAGTCTGGCTGTTCTGAGCAGCCCCTAGTGGTTTTTGTCAGGATTACATCTACAATGCGCAGCCTTCATCTTCAGGTATTCCTGTTGTTAACCTTAAATCATACAGACTGGACCATGTGACTCACCTGCTCTTCGTTGAAGTCAGGCAGGACGAAGCCTCCTCCCGCCTGAAGCTGCGCCTCTGTGTATGTTTTATTGTACGGTCCGGTCTGGACATAATCTGTTAAAACAGGACAAAGATTTAGAGGCCGAACACTGCTGAATCCACCACTGGGATACTATTCCTCATCATCCTCACCGTCTTCGCCCTCGTCACCGTCGACACTTGGCCGGTTCGACAGCCGATCACTCTCAGACGAAGCCGTCAACATGAAGGCGAAGCCCATGAACAGGGACGTGTTGGGCGGCAGCGGACCGTGTGTGTCGGCTGGATCATGTGATGGGCCAGCACCGTCTGTCCCACTGCCTGAGGTGTTACAGACACCTAGACGCTGGGCTGTGGACGGACGGACATGTTAGAGACAAACACAGACCACCCACAACCACCACCGTGACACACCACCAGGTCAAAGGTCAACATTACCAGATCAGGCTCAGCCAATGCAGCAGATGCACACAGGTCAGCGGGAGGTCAAAGGTCAGCGTTACAAACACCAGCCATTCAGATTAAACATTAATGTCTAATATTCACATAGGTCATTTAATCAACAGTTTAAAAAAAACAGTTAAAAAAAAGTTTTAAAAAACTTCATAAAATACAAATTTAAAACAAAAGGAATTCGTTAAAATTCACAATTTAAAAATGTCTAATGTAGAAAAGCAGCAGTAAACTCAGTTTCATCTAAACCACAACACAATTCATACAGTTCACATGTGATCAGTCTTTTTGAAAAACATGGGTAAACCACACCCATATCGGACCCTCCTCACTCCAGCCAGTCACGGGGTGCATGTTCCTTTCGTACCGGATCGGTTTCCTCCTCGCCGTCCTCTCTTGGGCGGCGTCCGGCCTGTCCTGTCAGAGTCCGGACTCATCAGCTTCCTCTTTCCAGAGGGTCCAGGGGTTCTGGGGCTGGAGATCGAGGAGGAAGAAGTAGGCGTGTCGGGGGCTCCTCGGCGCCGCCTCTTCCCCTCTACCAGGTTATCTGAATAGACCACAGTAAGAATGTCAGAAACAAAATCACATCACTGCAATGTTCAACATCAGGCATCATGTGACTTCCTGTCTGACCCAGGCTGATGTCTGATGCCTTGGTGAGTGGCATGGCAGGTTCGTACGGTCCGAGACTGTGCTGCTCGCGGAGCCGGTTCCCCTGATCTAGAGACAGGATGACGGAGGTCCGGTTGTACCACTGCCTCTGGTCTCCTCGCTCCACGTGGTAGAACAGATCCTGACCCTCAGTCTTATGGCCCTTCACCACACCTGGACACAAAAAAAAAAACACACCAGAAACATGACAATGGGGAGGACACCTGGAGCCACACTCCCTGCTCACACCTGGAGACATGTCCCATTACCTGTACTAATTTACCTCGACTCTAGCCCCTCCCCATCCACACCTGTTCAGATCTACCTGTCTCTAGCCCCTCCCCTTGCTCACCTGTGCTAAAGTACTCATCCTCCAGTAGTGCTGTCACCTCCGTCTCCAGGGGGATGGGGTCACACAGCAGGATGTCTCTTCCCGCCACCTCGCACTCATAGCCATCATCGAAGCGCAGCCTGAACCGCCCTTCGCCAGCGTCCTTGATGATAAGTCCGGAGTAAAAGTACCCATTGGATGACCACTTGGCCACGACCCGCAGACCCACAAAGCTGGATCCAGCCGAACTCGCCTCCTCGGGCAACGCCCCAAGGGAGTCAGAGTGAGAAGAGCCTCCATGTGCAGGGCTAACGGGGAGGTGGGGAAGCAGTGTAGAGGAGAAACGCTCATCCTCTGAGGAGGAGTGAAGATGACCTCCAATCCTCGGCACAACGCCGACTCCGCCCCCCCTTAGAGAGAGACCAGACACAGTCAGGACATCCTACAGTAACCATGGAGACACACCACACCTCATTGACATCATTGTATCTGTAAGATCTATTCTTTTGATGCGTTTGTTCTGCTCAATCTCTGATAATCAATGTTAACAAGGTGGTATTACCGTTTCAGATCCTGCTCAATGTTCATATTATATTTTTAATCAGATTAATCAGATGTTCAGTCATTCTGCTGCAGATCTCATCTCGTTTTCTGAACCCGCATTATCCTCACTAGGGTCACTGGGGGCCTATCTCAGCTACAACGGGATAAGGCGGGTACACTCTGGGTAAGTCGCTAGTATTCTGCTGCAGATAATGGGTGAAATGTGTTAACATCATAATCCATAATCCATAATCCATCATAATGATGGATTAATCAGTGCTAAGGCATTGATTTTAACAGTACGAGTCTGAACATAATGTTCATTAGCCTTAAGGTCAGACTCTAATGAGGTTAAAAACAGGACTCACCGCCACCGTAGGAGTTAGGATGTGAAGGTCAAAGTTCAAGCATGTCAGTGGGAACAGGGTGAATGTTAGTATAGACTCCACCCACCTGAGGACTCACCTGGACAGGGATGAGGGACGGGACGGGGGCCGGCCCCTCCTGGCTCCGCCTCCTCTGGGGCTCAGCAGGGCCGGGGCCCGGGAACCCTGACCTCTGCCCTTTGCCACTGCTAGCCCTGCCCTTTGACCCCTATGACCCCTCTGTGGCTGCCCGCCTCCCCTCCTGGGACTGTGGACACACAGAGGGGTGGAGTCAGGTGGTCAAGAGCCAATCAGAGGCCAGAAATGTTTGGGTGATACCGATCCACATCGGAGGGGTACTAGCAGGGAACCGCAGGAACCGGACCAGGTTCAGACTTGATCCAGGACTGGTATAAACATCTCACTATGACGGTTTCATTTCAGGTTTTTGTAACCAGTCAAAAAGGTTAAAATGTCCACAACTCTGCTGAATACTGACCAAACACTGCCATTAGACACAGACTTTTCATGTATTTATCATTTTCAGCCTTTAAACCTAATGATGCAATGTTTCTCCAGAGGTTCTCCTGTTTTTCCATAGTTCTTTGTAAACAGGTTTTTATCTTTAGAATGAGATGCACAGAAGGTTTTAGTTTTACTTTTAGAACCAATCACTGATCAATATCATTTCACTGTCTGTTTGTCCAGTGTCTCTCTGTCCGTCCAGTGTCTGCCCATTGTCCCTTTGTCCACTACATACATATAAATAAAACTGAAACAAACTAGAGCTCCATCATGTCCTAAATTGAAACTGTGGTCATCGGTGAAACCAAACTGAATAACATGTGTCAAAACCCTCCGACGTGGACCTAGTTCTGGGGACGTGGCCTGAGACAGACACCTGAACCACCTGGCCCTTCAGGAGGTGGAGTCAGTGCTGAGATCAGCACAGTGACAAGAACAGGAAGTGAAACAGCAGAATAGGAGAAGAGAGACGGCAGTGGGAGGGCCTCGAAGGCAACGGTTTTACCTGCTGGCCTTGGGTCGGATGAAATCAGGAGCAGCGAGGCGTCCTCCAGAGCTGCTGACACTCATCCCTCCGGAACTGTGTTGAAGACTGCATGCCTTGGATGACAGGGAGCTGATGTCAGCGAGGTCACCAGATGCTAATGAGCTACTTCCTGTTTGACACGGAGACATGTCGCTGTCCAACACCTGACAGTCCACCACAGGCTCCTCACTCTCCTGCAGACGGGGACAAGTAGAAGGTTTAAAGGACAATACACTTTTAAGGAAAATTAGCTGATGAATGAACTGGAATAAAGATACAGTTAAAGAGAAGTGTCCTCTTACAAACATATGAACACTGTTTCACATGTCTTTATATGTGGGTGAGATACCCAGTGTTTTCACCACAGGATCATACATGTCAAACACTATACCAGTATAAATACTTATGTATATACATACACCTATGTAAATATTCATATAAATGCTCATGTATATATTCATATAAATACTTATGTAAATATTCCTACAAATACTTGTGTAAATACGATGCCATTGCACCTTACTTTGTTTTTTGTATGAGAGTACTACTGCTGGAGCAGCACAGTGGTGCAGTGGTTAGCACTTATGCCTCACAGCAAGAAGGTCCCTGGTTCAATCCAACACCAGACCTTTCTGTGTGGAGTTTGCACGTCTCCCCATGTCTCCGTGGGTTTTCTCAAAGTACTCGTGTTTCCTCCTAACCTGGCTGTCATCATCTGGTATCACGATACCACCTGGGACCCTTCCACAACCAATCCACTTTTCAAAGGAGGGGCCTTATCTAAAATTCTTACATGTGATTAGATGAAGAATCTGTCTGTCATCTTGACTGACGTGCTGCTTCAGCCACTCACGTTGAACAAAAGCCATGACTCAGAGCAACAGCAGGAAAAAGAGCCATACTGCAAGCAGACCATCAAAACAAAGGCGACAGTATGGCTGCACCTAAACAGATCGGTGCGTGACTGTAAATGACCATTGTCATATGTGCAGGGAAAATCTGAGGATAAAATGCAACATCGGCAACAGCCAGTGGATATTCTTTTAATTTCCCTCTGGAAAACGGGTAGAACAGCGGCTTGTAGAACTTGGTCTTAACGTGTCAGATGTTCCAGAAAAATCCTCTCAAATATATCTGAAATGCCTTCACTTGGTAGGGAGACACCAGAGTACTCTGGACACTATAAGGGAATGGCAAAAAGCTGAAGAAAAACTGCCCCATGTGCCAAACAGGCGACAGAGACATCAGCCAAGGGAAGTCCCACCCAGCGACACCGATTGGCTCCTTCATTTATCAGAAAGCCTGAGCTACACAATACTCAGATGGTTGTGTGAGCCTAGCGCGTACTTTGGCGAAATGCAGCCAGAAAACAGTTAGTTTCCTCCCAACATCTAAACACATGCACTGATAGGTTAATTGGTTAATCTAAATTGCACTTAGGTGTAAATGTGAGAGTGATTGTTGGTCTATATATGTTCAGCCCTGTGATGAACTGGCGACTCATATAGGATGTACCCCGCTTTCGCCCATTGGAGCTGGATTATGCCCCCAGTGACCCCCGTGACCAGAGTGAGGATAAAAGAGGTTCAGATGACAAAACCAAAAACAAATACTGCTGCTGTTACAAAGCATTTTCCCAATTGTGGGATCAATAAAATACTTCTATTCTGTACTCATGTATATAGTCATGTAAATATTTGTGCAAATAGTTGTATAAATACTCATGTAAATGTTTGTATAAATACTTGTGTATATACTCAGGTAACCCCATCCTGTTACCTCAGTGACTTTGCGCTCTACCTCCCTGCCGTCCTCATAAAACACATCAGTGATGATCCGGGTCACAGTGGTCCGCACTTCCTGGATGGTGCGTACATGCCTGCGGTGGGCGGGGCCAGTGTTTTTTCTTAAGGGTGGGGAACGCTGGATGTCGACAGGGGGCTGATGGGAAATGGGCCGCTGACGGGGCTAACGACCAAAAAGAACAGCGTCATTATTACAACAGAACCCAGAAAATGGGACAACGTGAAGTGGGCGGAGCCAAAATGGACAGATCAATACTGTTAAGAATGTGTTCAGACCTTGGACGGAGTAGGGGCGGAGCCATCACTGGCCTGATGGGAAACCTTCTGTCCAGGTTCCGTCCGGCTCTGGGATTTTGGGTCTGGGTTTTCTGAATCCTGTTTGTCCTTTGTCTGACCTAGACTAGAGGCGGAGTCTTTGTGGGGCCCTTGGGATGCAGACCCCACCCCATGTTGTGAAGGCTCTGATTGGCTGTTCGGAACACTGTTACATCCAGGTGAAGAGGTAAATAGCGCCACCCTGCAGGCAGTTTGGTGTAGAACAAGAGAACCGGACACAGACATCAGAACTATTTCAACCTTCATGTTTAATAAACTACAATAGACAGTCCAGAGCCCAATCAGAACCAGAACTGGGTCCATTTCATCCACAGGTTCTACTCACATGTCAGAACCAGGTCAAACCCACTAGAAGTTGAACAAAAACTGATAAAAGGTCAGGGGAAGACCATCAGACCTACATGGACCATCAGACCCACATGGACCATCAGACCCATATGTACCCTCACAGACCCAGATGTTCTCACCTGAGAGGTGTGTGGTTCTCTGCAGTCGTTACGTCCTCCTGCTGTCGATGAACTTGACGAACTCGACTGAACACAGAAGGACTGATGGAAAAAACACGGCATTAACACAAACATGTGACTGTGTCCAAGAGTCCAATGGTTTTTACAAACAGACTTCTGTCCACCTTAAAGATACCAAAGGTCTCCATAACAATGGAGTAAACAACTACAAACCTACATTTCCCTCATTTCTTCATCACTGACTCCAGTTTACATTCAGGATATGAATCCCATAATTGGGACAAATTCGATAACTGCCATAACTCAATGAGACACTTACAATCACTTCAAAAATGTGATGATGGAAAACTCTACTTTACACATTTCAGGCCATTATTTGGGTTCTTTTAGAGTACCCATGTATGTTACGATGGCCGATGTACACTTCCTGTCACTTTCACAATATCCCGTCTCGTCTTGTCCTCGCATTCAGAATTTCCTCTGTCTCGTTCCGCCAAGTATTCGGAATGTTCGCCATCTGACTTACCTGGTTATCTCCTTGGCAACAGTGGTAACCGAGACGAGAGAGCTGTCCCCCTCCACCAGCGGAGGTTCTGTGGGAGACAAAGGCATTAAAACTGGTGTGTATGGAGCATCTCTAGAGAAATGGACGGATGGCCAGGACTCACTCTGCAGACTGAAGCCCTCAGAACTGCCCTCCTCAACCGGAGTCACCAACTTCATCCGCAGACTCAATTTCCCATCAGCTCTTTCTGCTGAGTCATCGCCGCTCTCGCCAGGGATGATGTCGCTGGCATTGGAGACACCGGCCGCCACATGAGGCTTCTCAGAGAAAGAGTTGATCTCTGGGTAAAAAAAAACCCCCACAAAATAGGTGTTATACGACAACAGTACTCCGTTTCCTCTGACAGTTTTTGTTGAGTAGATGAACTGACCAATGGGAGTGCTGTGTCTGAGTGTCTGCTTCAGTTGACTGATCAAAGGGGGTGTGGCACTCATGGCCGGACCAATCAACTCGCCCTCTTTTGGAAGAGTGAAGTGGAAGGAAATCTCTGAAATCAAACAGGAAAATCAGAGACGACATTTTCAAAAATAATACAGATGAACCCATGACAGGAAGGATAACCTAAATTTGGGTTCTAATCCGGTTTTTGTAATTTGTTTGGTTCTGATGGTCTGTGGTTCTAATGGTCTTTGGTTTTGATGGCCTATGGTTCTAATGATCTTTATTTGGTTCGGATGATCTATGGTTCTAATGGTCTTTGTTTCACCTGTCCTCATTTTAAAGTATCATGTTTTCAGGCTGCGGCCATACGTGGTAGGCTAACGCTACACATTAGTTTATTGGTTCATTAGTGTAAACTTCCTGAAATATTCAAGTAATGAGTTAAATGTAGACTAAGATTGTACTGGTGGAATTTTTGTGTAGCTCTGTGGAACACCTATTCCTCTCACCTCCTGAACTGTCCAAGCATTTGTCTTTCAAGCCCTCTGTGTCAGGCCCCGCCTTCTCAGTCTGGCTCAGCCTATGAAAATCTTTGTTTCCATCTTTGGTGTGATGTCCGTTTGTGGAGGCAGAGCCTTTGCCTCTGGTTGGCTGTGAAGTGTTTGCCTCTTTCTGTGAATCTCTGTCACTGTCTGGAACCATGACAACGCTCTCATCCAGCTGACTCTGAGACAGAGCCAAACCCAAACCCGAGGCCCCGCCCCCTGATGTGGCTGCCATCGTGCTGTCTAACTCCTCCCCTGCTGACAATTCCTCCTTCTCCTCTACATTCAAGCTATTTTTATTTTTCTGATGTGAAGTTTGTCCATGTACATTCACCGTGGTCCGCGTTGATATCTGAGAAATAATAGACAAAGAGGGGGGGGAGTCAGTGGGCGTCTCCATCACACAGCTGTTCAGCTCCACCCTGTCAGCTACACTGACTGTCTTTGAGGGCTGTGACAGATGCTTGGTCAGAGAAGCAGACTGTGGTTCTTTGGAGATGCCGTTACTGCTGGACGTGTTCTGGGAGTTTGTGGGGGCGGAGTCTGTAGTGTCAACCCCAAGTGGCCCCACCCCTTCCTCCTCCTCATCTTGGATCTGTGTGGCTTGGCTGTCGTCATCAGTCTGCAGGACGAGGCTGCAGCTCACAGACAGAGACGACTCTGGAGGAACCGGTGTGTTCTCATTCTTGGATGTCTGAGGAACCTCTGAACTCGGCGTTGCGACAAAGACGTCCTGAAACAAAACAGTAGCAACAGATGACTTAAAGACACAAAACCCAAAGATAAATACTGACACATCAGCATTGACTCTTGGTCTGAACCATTCCAAGCTGAACTCGCATGGGTTTGGACTGTACACAAGAACGTCTGATAAAGTCAGCAGTTCACTGTTTTAATGGACTGACTTGGATTTAAAACACCTGATCACACAACCAGACACAAATGTGGTCCCAAATATCAAATTTAAACCATAAAGCATCTGGGTGATAATATAATGTAATGTAATAAAATATAATGTAACATAATAAGTTCTGGAACACACACACACACACATATATATATATTTTTTTTATATATATATACAAATACAAACACACACACAATATAAAACTGTGAACTGTATATAGAAAACTAGGCTTAAACAGGCTGTAAGACAAACATGAAGAATCTCAAATACATGAAAACTATGAACCAACTCAGAATTGACTGAAGCTAGATGAAAACATCACCCGTACATGAGATAAAACCGGCTGCGACGGAACAGAAAGAGGGCGCTCTCGCATAAAATCACTGGAATTCTGCGACAGGGGAGTGGAGGAAGATGGGAGGGGCTTAGAGTAGGCGCATTTTTCCATTGGCTCATCATCTTTGTCATCTGACGGCAGCGAAGTATCCATGGGTTCAACAGCTGAAATTGAAACAGTCACAAACCTCCTGAACTTTTTACAGCATAAATAATTTTTCAGATTTTCATTAAATCACTGCCAGACAAATACAATCTATAACTTTGACTCAGGATCAAAAACAGATTTAACGGAATGAAATAATGACCAGTTTGACCCAGAAGCTCAGACCAGGTGAGTCCAGGTCAGTGTGTGTTCTGGTTCTGTTTCGTTACCGTGTTTGTCCAGTGCTCCAGTTGGAGAACTGGGAACAATTAGAGGAGACTCCTCCTGAGTGGGAGCCACGAAGTCGACAGAAGTCCTAAAGAAAAAGAGCAGAACAGTGAGGACAAGTGGATGAGGACAGACGGGAAAGAAAAGAAGGAAGAGGACAGAAGAGTGAGGACAGACAGGTGAGGTAAGAAGGGTGAGGATAGACAGGTGAGGAAAGAAGGGTGAGGATACACATGTGAGGATAGACAGGTGAGGAAAGAAGGGTGAGTATAGACATGTGAGGATAGATAGGTGAGGAAAGAAGGATGAGGATAGACAGGTGAGGACAGACAGGTAAGGAAAGAATGGTGAGGATAGACAGGTATGGTAAGAAGGGTGAGGGTAGACAAGTGAGGAAAGAAAGGCAAGGACAGACAGGCGAGGACAGATGGGTGAAGAGAGAAGAATGAAGACAGACAGGTACGGACAGACAGGTGAGGAAAGAAGGGTGAGGACAAATGGGGGTGGACAGAGGATGTCTTACTGGGACAGACTCTGCTGGACCAGTGTCCCCTGACCCGATAGGTGCAGTAGATGTAAGGTGTGAGCTGGGGTGTGGGTGGGGCTGGAGGTGGGACCAGGGGTGGGGCCAGGGGTGGGCTGGACCTTCTGCTGTATCTCAGACACCGTACTGTCCACACCAGCACCTGAATGCATCACAGACCAATACAAGCAGGTTTTAAGAAGGCCCATTCAGGTGGTTTTATCTAGAACATGCAAACTCCGCACAGAAAGGTCCCACCAACTGATTTTGGAATCAAGCCCAGGACCTTCTTGCTATGCTACCCACTGCACCACTGAGTATGTTTACATGCACTTAGAAATTCAAATCATTGTCTTACTCTGATTAAGGACTTAACTGGAGTTTCACAGAACTCTGAGTGTACATGCCAACAAGTACTGTTCCACTCCCAGACATTAGGTGGTGCTACATGCCTTTTTGCATTAACATGCTTCTGGTTGGCACCATAGAAGAAGAACAATAACTAAACAAAAGCAACAGATTTGAAGCAGACGCAGTAGAAAGAAGACAACAACACTGAGACAAGGTATGGGTGATGATGCAGTAGTTCAGTATATTTCGTACGTACTGGAAACTGATTTATTACATGTAACGTACACATTGTCATATCATGACTATGGTCACTTGTAGAAAGGGGCGAGTCCAGGCCAGACTTAGTCGAGCTAAGGTTAGGTGGCACTTACACACATGGAGAAGTTTGATTACAATCACATTATCCAACTTGTTTACTCCCAACTTATCAAACCTCAATTCGATTCCACTCTGATTAAGGTGTTTACATAGTTTTTAAAAATATTGGAGTAAGGCAATCATTTCACTTTCTCAAAGTGCATGCAAACTTACCTAGGGTCACCCATTAAACTAAGTATTTAGAAAAAAAGGGAAAACTACTAATCTGCTCGATCTGCTCTAAAAACTAACTAAATTAATAATAATCATAATAATAATAATAGCAATAATGGATTGATTTATATCGTGCTTTTCCAGGCATCCAACGTGCTTTACTTTATACTGCTCTACAATTCTTTAGAAAGTATCTAGTATACTTTAACCAGATGAATCTGCAAACAATTGACAAAAGTGTTGGTTACCTTATCTTTTTAATATATATGATGGTGTTATTCCACATATATGGTAGTTTATGTACATGTATACAATGGATTAGTAAATATTTCACTACAAAGAACCTGTAAAGTGAATGGATCATAATGTGCAGACAGTGTTTTGAAGTAGATCTGAGACCAATATTCCTTTGGACTAAAACCTATTATCTTGTTAATTCTAAGAATCTCACATTTTGACCCAAGACTTATCTTGGAAATTTGAGCCAACCAGCATTTAAGACTTGAGTTTTCTGTATCAGTAACACACATGTCGTAAAATTGCATTAGTTTTATTCTGGAAGCATTTTACTTTTAGACCAGTGTTATTGACCCATTATTCAGTCACTCTCAGATTATGTCTCTGGTAGTGATAAACTATGTTTGTAGGCACAGCTGCCCTGGGGCAGACTGACAGAAGCATGGCTGCCAATTTGCACCAAATATTCCTACACTAGTGTCAGTAACAGTGGAGGCAAGGAGGGTGAAGTGTCTTCCCAAGACATAACAGACTGACGAAGACTGAGTTGTATTCAAACCGCCAACCCTTTACTTATTGGACAGCCCGCTCTACCAACTGAGCCAAATTACAGCAAAAAAAAACAAAAAAAACTCCAAACTAAATAAAACTAAACTATAATGAAAAATCCCAAACTATTATAACCTTGGTTCAGATAAGAAACATCAGAAAACACCAGGAGGATAAAAAAAACCCAAATTTGAACAAATCTGACCCGTTTTCTCAGCGTCGAACAGATCTTCCTGTGATGACAGGATGTCAGAGTCCTTCTGGTCCCGGTTCTGTGAATGTAGCAGGTCCTGGACCATCAGTGATTGACCCAACCCAGGTTCAGAGGAGCTGGAGCTGACCTCAGATCTGCAGGAGGAACAAGAGTCAGAGTGAACAACATGGACCACCAGGCTGATACTGAACATGTGGATCCAGACCTGAATGTTTTATGGTCTTGACTCTGAGATGACCCGGATCTGATGTTCTGCTCTGCTACTGAGAAACATAGAAGGAACAGGACCAAGGGTTAGTTTCCACATATTCCGGAACATCAAACCCTTATTTTAGTTTTATTAGGATGATACCTGGTTGGTCCCGTTCTCCTCTCAGGTCATGGTACTGGTCCTGGCTCTGGGAAAGCTCCAGCAAACCAAACTGGGATGTCCCCTCTGAAAACATACATCCAAATCTCAGCACACGTCATGTCATCAAATCATGTGTTGAACCAGAACATGTGTTGTCACCGTTCATGTCTTAAAACAGATATGTTGACCTGGATCGTGTCTTAAACTGGATCATGTGTGTTGACTTGGATCATGTGTTCTACCTTCAGTGTGGACGCCATGTGTGGTCGAATCAGCTCCTGAATCCATGTCGGCCTCAGCTGATGACCTGAAACATGACAGTCTGTCTTAGGACTCCGTGACCTCTGACCCCTGAACCAACTAACAGTTCATGACCTCACGTACCTCTTACTGTTGGAGGCCGGGGCTTTGTTCAGAACCTGTCTCTCTTCCTGGAATCCAGAGCTCTGATTGGCTGTAGTGGGGATGTCTGGATGAAGAAAACAGATCTATGTTTTGAACACACATCTGAGGACAAACATGCATGAAGGACAACACATGTCTGAGAACCCCCCATGACCCCAGTGAGGATAAAGCGGGTTCAGATGACGAGACATATCTGAGAACACATGTCTGAGAACAAACTGTAGGTAAAATCTAAGAAGGACAACACACATATCTGAGAAGACCCACACCTGGCTCAGACTGGTTGTTGTTGTTCTGGGAGCTCTCCGATTGGTCACTTTGAGAACATCTGCTGCCGACAGGAGAAGAAATCAGCTCCTGATAAAAACAAACAAAAAAAAACAACATCTTAGAAACAAAACAGACTCAGATAATTTCACAGGTTTCAGTGATAAATGGATTTAAGTCAGTCGTGTTAGGGTGAGTTGAGGATCCACACTTTGACTGGGAAACTCAGGATTTACTTTGCTCCTCCTGTCTGCTCCTTCTCTCTCTCCTTTTAACCCTTTGTGTTTAAACTACAGAATAACTTAGTATATTCTGTTGTTCCATGGTTAGACTAGTTAGGGTTAGACAGGTTCAGGTTGGACTGGTTCGGGTTAGACTGGTTAAGGTTAGGTGAGAGTTCATTTGGTTGTTCACATAGATCCCAGGGATGAATACTTCTTTAAGTTCTGATCCTTTTTGTGGTGTCCATGAAACTGAAGCTGAACTCATCTTTATCTCCTTAATAACAGGAGTATCTGATCCAAACCCTGACCCTGATCTTGGTATCCTACCACCACGGGGGAGGGTCCTACCAGCATCCGGACAGAGAGAAGGGGCGTGTTCTAAGAGCACCGGGCAGAGGATGAGGTGGAGTGTCCTACCAGCACCGGGCTGCGGGCGGCAGGCTGCAGGCTGGACAGGCGGCGGGCCAGCAGAGCCCGGTAGCTGCTCTCAGGGTCGTCCTCCAGAGCAACGCTATCCGGCTGGGAGTCCTCCACGATAAGACACGGGTTCTCAGGCTGAGGCAGGCTGGAGTCCAGTTCACTTCCACCCGGGTCCATGTGAAGGGGTCCAAGAGCAGTTAGCTTGAGCAGCACCTGTGACACAATGCAACCTGCAATGAACGTCTTTGAGTAGGCTACAGTTACAGAGGGTTGTTGCTATTAGCAGTTAGCTCCAGGTAAAAGCTAGCGGCTAACACGCTGAACAACAACAAAGAGCTCTGCATAAAAGTCCGCACATAGCAAAGGTCTAAGATCCACGTGATGTAAACAAACACTATCCGAAGAACCGTTCATACGGTTATTGATCCGATAATAACATATCATAAGAGTACTAAGTAGGTAATATGTGTAGATATGTATTGACTGATACTCACACCCACTACAGCTCCAGCTCCTCCACCTCTGGAGTCGCGGCAAAAGTTTAGCAGCATTATTGCATTGGTCCGCAGTCACTACGCAGGACGTAGTGGCTTGTAACGTGAATGCTGATTGGTGGATCACGAACCGGAAACCAAGAGGTTGAATCTGATGGACTTTAAATGTAAAACTGCCCCCCCGTATTATTCTATATTTTATGTTCAACGTGCTTCTTCTGTATACCTCATCGAGGCTTGTGTAATTTCTTTAATAAAAATTAAAATTAAAAATTAAAACGGTTTCCTACTGATTTATCTTGTGAATTTTTAGTTATTTTTTTATATTTTACAAGTTAAGTTCTTCATTCATAAGCAGAAATGGGAAAATAATAAGCCAATCTTTAATGTTTTTTTTTTTAATTTTAGAAATTATCTCACTTTTCAACTCTTTACAATGTGTTCATAATAAGAAAAACACTAAACTCCTAAATATTCTTTGACTTATATTCATCTTGTCCTATTTGTTTGTTTATTTATTTCCCCCTGTCTTATTGTTAATAACTGCACTCTTATTACTTATTAACTTGTATAAGTCACCTGCTCTCATCTTTGCTATCTGTCACATGACCATGTAATAGTCTATGTTTTATTGCAATAAAAGAACAATTAAAACTGTTTCAATTATACCATTTGCATACACTGCAGAAAATTTATTGTGATAAATGAAATTATTCACAACTTACAGGACCTTTATATTTGAAAAAAGTTGCCTAATAAAATCAATAAAATAAGAATTATACACATTTGCTGAGGTTTTGTTGAACATTAAAGTGTACTTGTACATATATTGGAGCTTCTGCAGGCTTTGATGATGGATGTACAAATACTGTGTTCCTGTAGCTTACCTCAGTATTAATTTTCCTTTTTCTCTACATGTAGTACAGTTTGTAATTTGTACTCTTCACATTATTCAATTGGGAGGCTCCGCCCATGTACTAATTATTCAATTGGAGGCTCCGCCCATACTCAAATTATCCAATAAGAGGCTTCGCCCATGCACTAATTATTCAATTGGAGGCTCCGCCCATACCCTAATTATCCAATAAGAGGCTCCGCCCATGCACTGATTATTCAATAGCAGGCTCTGACAAATTGGTTCAGTTAAATCCAGATGGACATTTCATCCCTCAGTTATTTGCATTTTCATTTATTTCTGATGTTTTCTCACGGGTTTTACACAGAAATGTTGATAAATGGCAGGACAGGTGTGAATGTGGGCCACAGAGTCCCAGCGGGATCCTAGACCTTCACTGGTCCTTAAACAGACCACCACACTCACATGTAGGTTAACTTTATATAGATGCTGGTAACACAGTAAACCTGTGTAGTACCTGTAGTACTCTGGATGTGCACACATCGCATTGTATATTTGTATGTATTAGTACTTTCAGTGCAGTAAACCTGTTTAGTACCTGTAGTACTCTGGACGTGTGCACATCTCATAGTATTTTTGTGTGTATTAGTAGTATCAGTGCAGTAAACCTGTATAGTACCTGTACTCTGGTATTTCTTTTAATGCTGCCTCTAATATTAACATCATTCTGTCATGATGTCACAGCATTGGTTACCATGGAAACACCCAATTTCCTCCAGCGGCATTGATGCAAATGGAAGCAAAGTGAGGAACCAAATGAGGGAGAACAGGAGAACAGTGGATTTGGTCTGACCTGGTCTGACCCGGTCCAACCTCCATCACTGGACCACATTCTGGTTCTGACTTGGCGCAGGATCTTCTGAGGTGGGAGGATGCAGGGCCAAGATTAGTTCACAGGTCTTTGAACCAGATGATGTGGTGCTGTTGGACTAATGGACCTGGTTTTGTCCTGGCTGGAGCCTTTTTGTCATGGTTCCATATTAAGGTCCTGGTCTTAATTAAGGCTATAGAACACAGACTTAAGGAGGTTCTGGTCAGTCCTGGTCAGCTAAACTGAGAGTATTGCTGTTCTGTTTGAATGGACCAGGACCGGTTCATCTGTCTTAAACTAGGTGTGCAGCTCATGACATAGAACCTGTAGGTTTAACTGATCCAGTGGTTCTGGATGGATGTAGAACCAGAGTTTGACCTGGTTAAACCTTCGACAGGTGGAACTCCAGGAAAAATGTTCTATTGCTGGAGAACTTTGCGAACAGAACCACTGGCCCATTGGTTCTGATTGAACTCATTAGTATCACAGACTCATGACCTGGACCCAGACCTGGACCTATGACTTGTATCCATGACCTGGACCCAGACCTGGACCTATGACTTGTATCCATGACCTGGACCCAGATCTGGACCCAGACCTAGACCCATGTGACGGGGTTAGAATTTAAATGTAATATTTACTAGTTTTACTAGTTTCTAATCAGACCTGCTTCATCTGATCCAAGTTCTGCAGCTTTCAGATGAATTCTTCTGATTATGTGTGTGATAGTTCGGTTCAGTTTTGTTCAGTTTCATTTGGACTCCGAGAATGAATGAAGCTCAATCTAAACAGTTGAATCTGGATCACACCCAGACCCAATCCATGTTTAAACATTTGACTGATGACACTGAACTCACATCATCAGGTCATGACCCAAAGTCCAGGTCCGGTGGGTCTGGTGGGTTCTAGCGGTTCTGGTGGACTGTGAGCAGGTCCAGGCCAGATCCGGATCCACCATGACTGGTTCTGTATCCTCACCTTCAGCCCCTCATCATCATCATCATCATCATCATCATCATCATCATCACATCTCAGAACGACTTCCCCCAGTTCAGTCCCTCTGGACTCTTCAGACATACCCTCGAACCAGGCCGGACCGTCATCCTGTCTGCGGGTCGGGCCCACATTCCGAAATGCGCAGCATCCACGCGCTTCCCCAAAATGCCCCCCACCCCCACCACACACACACAGTCCATCCAACCGTACAGCGCACTGCACCGACACCAGTCCTCACCTCACGGAGATCGTTCCGTCCGGTCCCGTCACAGTCCAAGTGCCGCTGGTTCCGATGTGTAGCCGTCCGGCATCCGTCCTCCGCGCACCTCCGTGGTCCTCCGGCTCCGTCAGGGCGTGGAGTCTGACGCACACGCTCAGTACGTAAGGGTACCCCCCCATACACCCCCCATCCCAAATCCGCCTCTCTGAACCGAACTTGAATATAATAATAATAATAATAATAATAATAATAATAATAATAATAATAATAATAATAATAATAATAATAATAATACGAACCAAATGATGTTTTTAATAATGTTCATATTTTAAGAAATTATATGTTATAATATAATATAATATTATACAATATCATTATATTATATTATATTATATTATATTATATTATATTATATTATATTATATTATATTATATTATATTATATTATATTATATTATATTATATTATATTATATTATATTATATTATATTATATTATATTATATTATATTATTATATAATTAGGGTTGTCAAAATTAACGTGTTTAAGCAGATTAATTATTCATCATGATTCCTCTCATTTAAAACATATTGACTCAATTACATGGAACACTTGTTTACAGTTGTTTTGTTTCAAGTTGTTTTGTTGAAACTGTTGAAGGTGTGGAATAGACATGTTAATTACATATGTATTCATATTTTTGCATATATTTTGGATATTTGATCACATTTGCCTCTATAATATAATATAATATAATATAATATAATATAATATAATATAATATAATATAATATAATATAATATAATATAATATAATATAATATAATATAATATAATATAATATAATATAATATAATATAATATAATATAATGTAATATAATGTAATATAATGTAATGTAATATAATATAATATAATATAATATAATATAATATAATATAATATAATATAATATAATATAATATAATATAATATAATATAATATAATATAATATAATATAATATAATATAATATAATATAATATAATGTAATATAATATAATATAATATAATATAATATAATATAATATAATATAATATAATATAATATAATATAATATAATATAATATAATATAATATAATATAATATAATATAATATAATATAATATAATATAATATAATATAATATAATATAATATAATATAATATAATATAATATAATATAATATAATATATTTATTCTTCTTCATGTTTATTTTACTGGTTTCATTTCGGTTTTAAATAGTTTTGGTCTTTTTAATTGAGGTTTGTTTGTTTGTTTGTTTTAATTCTTGTACGTCCTAAAACCCACATGTTAAAATGAAGCATCTGTATTTTTGTGCATTTGACTCATTTGTCTCATTGCTGTTTCTTCACATGTTGTTTTGTCTTTACTCTGAGTAGTGTCTTTGTGTTTACATCATACGTTTCTACTTCTTCATGTTTGGTTCCATGTCAGTTCTCCAGTTCTTCTGCTCTCAAGTCTTCCAGCTGCAGTTTTGTGTGCATCCACCGGGAGTCAGTGTTTGGTGGTTTAGTGACTAATGGATGATGGAGAACCAGTGGAACCGGATCAAACAGCAGAACATGTTTGTGCTGAACTTTATCGAGTTCTGATAAGGAGGTTATAGGATTTTCTGACATTTTCAGGGTAGGTTGGAAATGAGGAGATCTGGTAATGATTAGATTTTGGTGGTGATCCCTGGGGGGGGTCTACCTTGGCGGAGGTCTGCTCTCTGAGAGTGTTTTTTTGTCACCCTTTCATTTGGTTTTCATTCATTCTGTTTTGTTCATTTATCAGGATCATTTTCACAGAACGTTTCAGTTTCAGTCTCAGTTTTTAACGACATTAAGTTAAACTTTTATTGACAAAATAAAAAGAAACGAATATTCTCAAAACTAAATGAAATATTAATCATTAAAAACATTACAGACACTGAAAAAATAAAAACAACATAAAATGATTAAAGTCATTAGTGAGGAGATTAATTCTGGAATACCTGGAAAAAGCATCTGGAATTTTTTGGAACGTCAAAAACAAACATCTGAAACAAACATGTGGAAAAAACATCTCAAACATCTGGAACAAATATATGGAACATTTGATGATTAAACCATGACTTTTATCATGAAGCAAGTTTGTTTTCAGAAGAAATCAGAGTATGAAGTAGAAACTGAGTTGATGTGATGGGTTTTTTAAATCGCAGAACCCCTTCTATTCTTTGGTAGTTATTCTATGGTTGTTCAGTGGTTCTTCTGTTATTTTTTGATCGTTCTTCAGTGGTTCTTCAGTGGTTCTTAAAGCAGTTCTTTTGTGGTTCTTGTCTCAATGTAGGCCTTTGTTGTGACACATGAATGACACGTTTGTTCTTGAACAATGTGGTGTCAGTTCTCGTCTCCTGGTACGTTTAGTCACATGGATGTAAATAGAACCTTTATGTTGTTCTTCAGCTTCAGCAGAGTGAAATTTTCCTGGTCTGACCCTGACCCCTGACCCCTGACCCATGGCCCCACCCCCTGGCCCCATGAACATCTTCATCTTCTCCTTCACCACCTCACTCTTCCTCAGTCTCATCAAGGAAATGCAATCCTCATAAATTCCCATAATCCTTCTACTCCTCTCTTATCCAATCACAGGCCGTCACGTCAAATAGCCACATTCCCTCCCACCCAATCAGATGCCAGCCACTTGTCCTGCCTCGTCACAGTACCGGCTCTGGATGCAGTTGTCATGGAGATGGAGAAGAGCTCCGCGTCGGCTGGTGGCTCTGTTACCATGGAGACGTTTCTGAACACAGTAGCAGCAGGAGCAGCACCAGAGTCGGAGCATCAGAGACCAGGACCAGAACCAGGACCAGGACCAGGACCAGGACCAAGACCAGGTCCAGGACCAGGACCAGGACCAGGACCAGGGGTCACATTCCAAGATTCCAAGTACCGGCTTCTCATCATCATTGGCGACATCAGCTCCAGCCTCCACCTGGACACTGCCAGGACGCAGATCACAGACGGTAAGAGGCAGAGTCAGGGTGGTGGACCACCACTTTCTGATGGTCCAGTCTGGTTCTGATCACCCAGGTCTGGCTCTGATGGTCCAGTCTGGCCCTGATGGATGGTTTGAAACCTTTCAGTCCACTCTGACAGTCCCATCTCTTCCAGAACTGAGGTTCCTGTCAGGGCGGATCGGACCTGATGAAACACGAACATGTTAGTTTTGATGCTTCATGTTCATTGGTGGTGATGTGCTGTCAATCACATCCCGTCTCACTTTGTTTCCTGTTTCATTGTCTTTGAATCAAAAATCAAACTAATGTTAAAATCTAGATGAACTGAGTACAGTAGTATTGTGTTGGAGGATCAGATCGGACTGAGAATGATGATAATAATGTTCTCTGTGTTTGTGCAGGTCTGCGTTCATGGAAGGTCGATCTGAGCGTGTGTGATCTGAATGAGGAGCTGCAGCTGTTTGAGAGCAGACATACAGCCCAGTTCTCCTCAGAGGTCAAAGGTCAGTCTACCCTTCCCCCATCTACTAGCATGATGCTAATGGGGATGCTTAGTGCAACATCTACCTAATGTGTGTGTGTGTGTGTTATTACCTCCGCCAATGAGGTAATAAGACAGAGGTAATTGTTTGTTTGTTTGTTTGTTTGTCTGTCAACAGGATTATGTAAAAAGTTCAGAACGGATTTAGATGAAACGTTCAGGAATGATAGATAATGGTTCAAGGAAGAACCTATTGGATTTTGGGTAATGAAGGTCAAAGGTCAAGTTCATACTAAAGGTCAACAGCTAAAATACATCAGGATTCAGACAAGACATAATCAGGTGTTTTTTTTTTCATTCACATCATCTCACCTTCGGACATCAGATGGGTCAACACCTATGGCTCGATCACGTCACTTGTAAATGAAAGATCAAGCCATGGCGCAGGTCTGCTGTCTCTGATATAGTTCCACCTCCATATCTTTACAGTTAAAGGTTTGTTGTGATTCTTCAACAGTTTTACAACAAATTAATTTTATTTACTTGTAAAATTATCCTGAAACTGACAAACATCAGATGAATAAATTATGGATAATTAACAGATGATTAATATATTATTAACAAATAATTAAGCCAGTGGTCTTGTCTCCATCACACACTGAACTGACCAACTCTTGACCTCATTCACATCATCTTTGTTGTGTTTTTCTGTTCACTCAGCATCATGGACTCATCGTTAACAAGGTCAATATCATCTTAATGTCTTCATCATGAATAATTCAGCATCTCACTTTAATTATTCTGAGTGAATCGTCATCACTTTCCACCTCTGCTGACTCTGCTTCACCTTCATCCCTCCTGAGGAAGAGGATGGGCATCCAGATTTAACCCTGTCACTGCCAAACTCTGATGGTCTGAGAAAAGCTTAGTTTCACATGACAGGGTTAAGCTGAAATAAGGACCAATGTTCACCTTCAGCCTAACCTTAACCCTAACCCAAACCCAGGACCAGGCTTCTCCCTGACCCAAACCATTCACAGCTGACACTGCACATGCTTTTCAGACATAATGCAAAATCCCAATATCATCTAGCATCAGAACATTATTTTTGTGCAAGGAACTAACATCTGCCTATCTAAGACAATAAAACGTGCTGTTAGGATGATTTAAGTAATCATTATTTAACAAAAAAACACTCATGTAGAAATAGATAGAAATAGAAATAAAATATCTTACAAGATTCCCCCAAAATATACACAAAAGCAAAAGAAAACATGAACCTCTGCCATATGTCCCTTTGAATAAATACTTAAAAATATTGCAACAGTATCATGAAATGGAATATTCCAATATGTCATGGAAGCAATACTTTCTTACACCCCTACACATAGCCCACATTTAATGTTCACGTGGTGATGGAGATGAAGCGGCTCCACAATGGCAATCCTCAATGATGACCTCATTGATTGGTCTGAAAGTGTTTCCAAAGCTGAAACCTGTTCAAACCCAGTGGATCCATCAGACCGGGATCATGTTTCAGGTTCTGCTGGTTTCAGACAAACCTGCATGGATCCAACTTTAATGTCATCAATATGTCTCAGACAGTTTCACACAATCATAAATAAACTAGTGCAGAGCCCCTAGAAAATGTTAGATTGTTTGCTACTAATGTGTTGTGGACGTGGGTGAAATGAGTTGAAAGGAGCAGAAAGAAAGATTATAATAATTACTTGGGGCTGTTTTGGAAGTGTGTACTGGAATCTGTGACTATGATAATGCTAATGGTGTAAATTGTTACTGCTGGTGGGTTTCAGGTGGGGCAGACAGTCTACCACTGTAGTGGTTTATGTCATGCTAAGGCAGCCGACACCAATCAACACCCAGGAAAATATATTATTACGGCCGTGAAGTGAGCCACTAGTCGCTCATCTGACACTCAAATGTCACTGTCTACTTTCAGACTTCAAAGCGTGAAAAGCAGGAAATTGGGCAATGTGTGTCAACCTACTAAACTACAGCTAACAACAAACAAACCAAAAATAAATGAAAAGGGCCTAAAAGTGAAGTGATAAAGCTGAATGCTGGATGATCAAGGTAGTAATGTAGCCTACAGTCCTTAAGATTAGTACAATGTTAAGTTGAAGGTGAATCAGACGTTCTGCCTGTTAATTCAGTAAATTATGGACTTAACTTGTGTGACTGCGCCGTAATAATAGTTTCAGTCACAACCGGACTTGCTGACCACCACTATATGATCTGCTTTGAGAAAGGCGGGCATAAATGCATTGCAACTAACATGGACAGAAATATCTAACGTGACTTCCAAAGATGAAAAAATGCAGCAGCATATGCCATCAAGCATGAGGGCAATTATTCTGTCAATGCAATTACCATAACATGTAAGTCCATATGTTAATAGCCCAATGGCTGAATTTGTAGTAGCCTACAAAAATTGAATTTTTAAACTATTTATCGCAGTTGTCACTTCCAAATTACAAGAAAAGCATAAAAACCACCAAAACTTTTACTACAACTGTTTGGAAAAGGTCATCAGGCATTTGTGGCCCCAACAATAGACATAAATGTCCATGAATTCCTGGGGGGAGTGAAGTTGTTCGCGGTGTGTAGCGCAGAATGTCATAGAGACCTTGTGTAAGTTCATAACAGCAATTAGTTGGCATTAGTAATGCACTATGGCACAAAAGAAAATCTTTGTTTGTGCTTTGACGATAAAGCAGAACTGAACTGTGAGGATATGAATGATGAAGGTGAACTTACAGCTCCATGGGAATGAGATGCAGATGAGAGATCATCAGTTGAGTTTGCAGCTGTAGCCAAATCAGGGGGCGGGACTTAGGCAATGTGCATTGCAATGCTCAGAGTGGAAAAGTTAGAAAGAGCAATGAAATTAGTTTAATATCTTTGTTGTTGCATGTTAGTCCATGTTAGCAAATGCAGTCCATGTTAGCCTAGCCGCGCTGTCCCTATTCATTACATGTATAGGTCTAGTGGTGCTTCATAGGCACGGGAGGTGGCCTTAAGGTTGTCTTTCAAATATCTCTGTATGCAATAGGATGGTACTACAACCAGTGTATTCTTTAGGATGACATAGTTAGATGCCAGAAAGTTCACGGAGTAGTCCGGAGAAAGTTACGAATGACTAAACAAAATTGGGGATTATGGATCTTAACGACTGTTTAAGAATCAAGAATCTTTATTTGTCATTTTGCATATCCAAGGATAACAAAACAAAAATACAGTTTGACCAACCCCTCCCAGGCTGATTGGGCCATGCAGCTATGTATGGCGCTACCTGTTGTTCCTTATGTAAAAAGAATTTAAAGATTGCTGACGTTTTCTCACATTCTTCACGCATCTTTAATAAAGGGAATTCACCACCCGTTGTTGTTCTTCTTTTATGGTTGTTTCCAGTTGTTTGTGTCCGAATCGTTGTAGCATCACTTTTGTTACGCCCACCCTCTGACTCTATACTTCACTGTTATTCATTGGCCAGTTTCAGGGAAATCTAGCCAAAAGTTACATTAAGCATAATTAGACTACTACGGTAGCACATAAGATTTGATACCGCTAGGGAGGGTCTAGCGCGGTTAGGCTAGTTGTATGTCATAATGGCATGTAGCTTTGCACTGCAAACCACCATAGTACTGGAAAGTCACCTTCTAAATGTTGGATCATTTGGTGAAGTTGTGCAGGTGTTAGGTGTTAGGTGTTCCACAGGTAAACGGGACACACTACAGACAGAGATTTGCTGCATTATAGATAGATAGCATTATTATGAATGTGAGTTACAGCCAGCCACACTGAGGTTGGGTTTGGTTGAGATCCTCATTGGATTGTGAATATGGTCCAGGTCTAAAAAAAAAAGCTAATTCATCCAAATAACACAGGTGGTGTTGGTGGGTATTTGTCTTGGTTTGGTCTGGTTTGTCATCGTTTTTACTGAGTTGGTCTGGGCTGGTTTTTCCTGGTCTGGTCTGGTCTGGTCTGCTTTGTCCTGGTCTGGTCTGATTCAGAACATGTGCTCATCAATAATTCAGCAGCTGTTATTGATCTGTCCCTCGGATTCCTCTGCAGAGAAAACTGGACATCAGGGGGAAGCTCTATCTGAGAGTACAGCAACACAAAACACACACACACACACACACACACACAGACACACACACACACACACACACACACACACCACTTTACCCTCAGACACTGAATCAATGGGATTCAACAATAATGATGTGATGTCAGATCGAGTTAATTCTGAAAGTTCATCGGTTCACTTATTTAAAGTGTTTTGAACTACTGGAAAACTAATCTTAACTAGAAAAGCACTCTGAGAGTGCAAACCCCCCCCGAGAATGAAGGGAGAATCACCAAGGAGATTGTGTTTTTGCCTGCGTTTATGTCTGTCTGTCTTTGTACAGCATAACTCAAAAAGTTATGGACGGATTTTGATGAAACTTTCAGGAAAGCTTGGGAATGTCAGAAGGACTAGTCGATTAGATTTTGGTGAAGCTCCAGAAGAGATCCTGGATTGTGGAGCACTTTGAAATGTATTCTCCATTTACCGCAATGTAAAATGTACAAACATACTCAAAGCACACAGTGGATCCATTATTCATTGCTCTCACATGCTCCCTGTTGCTGCTAAATATGTAGCCACAGTTACCCTGGGGCAGACTGACAGAAATGTTTGCGCCTACGGCCCCTCTGACCACCAATGGACATTCATACACATCCATACACAAACGTGAGCACTGGAGGTAAGGAAGGTGAAGTGTGTTGTCCAAGGACGCAACAGCACATGCCTTAGACAGAGCAGGATTTGAACCACCAAACATTTGGTTATTGGATGACCTGCTCTACCAACTGAGTCATGGCTTCTCGTGTATACTACTGGTAAACTATCTATAAACTGCTGGTAAACTGTCTGTAAACTGCTGGTAAACTATCTGTAAACTACAGGTAAATGAGGCAGTCAGAGACAGCAGACCTCTGCCAAGGTTTGATTTTTCATTCACACGTGACATGATGGAGCCATACGTATTGACTCATCTGATGTCTGAAGGTGAGTCGATGTGAATGCAAAAATCTGCCAGATTGTATCGTGTCTGAATCCTGAGATATTACCATTTATGTGTTTTACTTGCTGACCTTCAGTGTGACCTTGACCTTTGACCGTCATTGCTCAAAATCTAATGGTTTCTTTCTTGACCTATTATTTATCATTCCTGAAAGTTTAATTAAAATCTGTTCAGAACTTTTTGCGCAATCCTGCTGACAGACAGACAAACAGACTGAGTCGAATTTAATACCTCCTTGGTGGAGGTAACTATCTACCACATCAACTCCATGAACCTGCAGGTTCATGGAGTTGATGTGTTTCATTGTTGTTTCCATCGTCGTTTTGAGTTCATTCAAGTTTGTCTGTCTTCAGGTCTGGTTTGATCCAGTTAGATTTTTTTCCTGCCTCTAAATGTGAACTTGAATGCCTCATAATCAGTTGCTTCCTCTTGTTCTTTTTCCTGCTCTGGTTATTTCTGTCTTTCTTTGTTCTAAAACGAACTGGCTGCTATTTACAGACTCACTGAAGTTTGTCTATGTTTTGGGACGTGACACTTTCAGGTCTGTTTGAGTGGATGACGTTTGACAGTCCAGACTAATATCAGTCTGATTTAGAACCATCCCATGACACCTAAACTCATCATTAAAACTTTCTGTGAAACTGTTGGACAGGGATCTGCTTCAGAGAAACATGAGGCGGTTTGGGCCAAGACTAAGTCCCAGAAACCATATGCTTATTTAAGTAAAAAACAAACAATCAGTGAAGAAATATTATTAAAGAGAGGGAAGAAAGCCACTCAACAAACTAATAAAGAGAGCCAGCTCTGTTCTAGGCTCAGTCGAGGAAGTGGTGGACGGTGGACACAAACTGATGTCTATCTTCCACAACCCCTCCCACCCCATGCACCACACTGTAGAGGCCCTGAGCAGCTCCTTCAGCACCAGACTGTTACATCCCCGATGCAAGAAGGAGTGCTTCCGCAGATCATTCCTCCACAGCCATCAGACTGTACAACAGTACTCAGTACTCAGTAAACAGTACACACCTTCTCATTCAATAGTTTTCTTTATTTTCATGACGATTTACATTGTAGATTCTCAGTCAGTACAGTTACATGCACTTAAAGAAATTCAAATTATTGCCTTACTCAGATTAAAATCCAAGTTTTAAAAGACATGTATACACATTCAACAGAGTATAATCAAATCGAACTGGGGTTTGAGAAGTTGGAGTAACCAAGTCAGATAATGTGATTGTAATAGAATTACAATCCCATCATTTAACAACATTAACAACCTTAATTTAATGTTGTAAATGCCGCCCAATCTTAGCTTGATTAAGACTGGCCTGGACATGCCCTCTTCCAGAAGTGACCAGAGACATGGTATGACAACATGCGCATTACATGTAATAAAACAGAGTGAACAGTTTGTATGTAATATACTGAGCTGCTGTATCGTTGTCACCCATATCTTCTCTGGCTGTTGACCTCCTTCTACTACATCTGCTTCCAATGTTTAGTTATTGTTCTTCTTCTATGGTACCAACTGGAAGCATGCTAATGTGAAAGGACTTGTAGTGCCACCTCATGTCTGGGTGTGAACAATATTTTGAATTTCTCTTGCTGGCATGTAAACTCCAGTAAGGTCCTTAATCAGAGTAAGGCAATAATTTGAATTTCTAAGTGCATGTAAACGTACTGACTGAAAACTATGAATGATCACATGTGTAATTATGTATTTAACAAAAAATTGTGAAATAATTGAAAATGTAAACGTAACAATCCTTTCCTCTAATTTCTGCTTTACACACTCTTAATGTTCTCTTGATGAGCTTCCAGAGGTCGTCACCTGGAATGGTTTTCCAATAGTCATCTGGCTGTGTTTCGGTCTGCTCACACAACCATCTGAGTACTGTGAGGTTCAGGTTTTCTTCAAAATGAAGGAATCAGTGTCGGGGACTACCCCATGACTGGGTGCTGTTGTGACTGGTGTGATGTAAAGCATTTTCTGACACTGTTATTGCACAAACGACATAAAGAAATCTAGGCGGCTTGTTATAATGGGGTTAAAAAGAGGCATTGCAGATATTTAAAATCATACTTTTCTTTCCATCCATTTTCTGAACCCACTTTATCCTCACTTGGAGCCTATACCGGCTACTTAAGAGCAAAGGCAGGGTTCACCATATACAAGTTGACAGTCCATTGCAGGTTTGAACATATAAAGACAAACAATCACTCTCACATTTATAATTTATGGGAAATTTAGTTTAACTAATGAATGCTTGTCTTTGGATGGTGGGAGGAAGCCAGAGTACCTAGAGAGAACCCACATAGACACAGGGAGAACATGTAAACTACACACAGAAGGGTCTGACTGGACCTTCTTGCTGTGAGGCACAAGTACTGCACCAGTGTGACACCCCTCACACTTGTCCATATTTACATTCTAAGGATGTGAATATGCTTCTCTCTGCTCTGCATACCTGCACTTTACTGCTGAAACTGTGAAATCCTCCAATTCAAGGATGAATAAAGTTATATTCTTACTTTAGATTCAATGAGATGAAAATTATGTCAAAGAGCTGAAAAAGTGAAAATGATGCAAAACATGAAATGATTTACATGTAAAAGAAACAAAGATTATGACAGAACAGAAACTGAACCAGTGAAATGATCCAACGTTAAAATTAATATATCAAAGTAAGTGAAGTCAAAACACAAAAACTGGAATTTTGCTCCAATTCTGACTGAAACAGGAGGTCCAGATCCTGATCCAAGACCCACCTGGTTCTGTTGGTCCATGATGCATTTTATCACTGTGTCCACTGTGTCTATTGTGTCCACTGACTGTTTCCACTGTGTCCACTGTCTACTGTCCACTGTCTGTGTCCACTGTCCATTCGGCCCACTGTCTACTGTATCCACTATGTCCATTCTGTCCACTGTCCCTTGTGTCAACTGTCCACTATCTACTGTGTCCACTCTGTCTACTGTGTCCACTGTCCATTGTGTCCACTCTGTTTACTGTGTCCACTGTGTCAACTCAGTCTACTGTGTCCACTGTCCCCACTCTGTCTACTGTCCACTGTCTACTATGTCCACTGTATAGTGTGTCCACTATCTACTCTGTCCACTGTCCACTCTGTCTAATGTCCACTGTCTACTTTGTCCACTGTGTCAACTCTGTCTACTGTTTCCACTGTCCCCATTCTGTCTACTGTCCACTGTATAATTTGTCCACTTTCTACTGTGTCCACTGTCCACTCTGTCTACTATGTCCACTCTGTCTACTGTCCACTGTCTACTTTGTCCACTGTCCACTGTCCCTACTATATCCACTGTGTCAACTCTGTCTACTGTCCACTTTCTTTACTGTCTACTGTGTCCGTCAATCAGTGACATATGTAAATGAAACGGTGGAACAGATTTAAAAAGACGAAGGCACCACGGTGTAGGTGTTGGCCTGCCCCCCCACATACCCCACCGCCGCAGCAGCAGCAGTAGCGCCCCACCCCCATTCACCCCCTCCCTTCTGAAGGACGCTCGCTCTCATCACGGTTATTCTCGGCTGCTCCTCACTGCGCAGACTCCAAATGCGTGCGCGCGTCTGTCGCCGTGTGTTACTGAGGATGAGGAGCGAGTGATGAAGCTGTTTTCTGACGCCGCTCGGTTCATCAGGGTCTGAATGAGACAAGGACTAAAGAATCCGGATCCGACATTAACATCTGCGCGCGGGACTTGATCATCCGGATCCAGGAGCGACCATCCGGAAAGGGACCGGATCTCTGTGAGTACCGATCCACCTCCGGTTATTTATCCAGTCGCGTCCGTTTGTGCCTGAAATAAATATTTGACCAGGATGCGTTTGAAGGATGAAGATGGTACTGTCATGTCCTTCACCTCCTCCTCCTCTTCCTTCTCTACATTCACCACCTCCTCCTCCTCTTCCTCCTCCATCCGTCGTCCTTCTCCTCCACCCTCGGCTCATCCTCCCTCACTGGACCTGATGCTGTGGGTGGATGTTCTACCTTCTGGCCTCCATCAGGTGGAGGTTGTTTCTGACCTGTCAATCACCCCAGACTCTGGACACAAACCCTTTTGTTGGATCCATAGTGGGATGTGGATTTAATAATTAGTAACCTATTGATCAGTGGAGTATTGATGTGAAGGTTGGACTGTTTACACCCAAACAGATATGAATTACTATTCATTTGTCCCATTAACACAGAAACAGAAAAACTTTCAGTTGTTCATCACATTATTTATGAAGCAACAGAAAAAAGTTAACAGTATTTTTATTTATTTTTAAAAATCTGACATCGATTCCAGCGCGTGCTGTCGGTACTGGTCAATCTCTTCAGTTTAGGTCGGCCCTATCAGTTCAGGTGGGTCCCTTTGGTGGTGGTCAGTCCCATTGGTGCCAGTCAGTACCTTTGGTGCTGGTTGGCCTAGTCGGTCCCATCGGTTCAGGTCGGTCCCATCGGTGCTGGTCAGCCCCATTGGTTCTGTTCAGTCCTATTGGTTCAAGTCGGTCCTATCAGTGTTGGCCATTCCATCAGTTCGATTGGTGCTGGCTGGTTCCATCAGTTCTGATTGTTTCTATTGGTTCAGGTGGGTCCCTGTGGTGCTGGTCAGTCCCATTAGTGCCAGGCAGCTATTTTGGTTTTGGTCAGTCTGGTTGGTTCCATTGGTTCAGGTTGGTCCCTTTGATGCTGGTCCGTCTGATCGGTTCTGGTCAGTCCTATTGGTTCAGGTTGGTCCCTTTGGTGCTAGTCAGTCCTATATGTGCTAGTTGTTGCGAGCCATTTTGATTGGTTCTGGTCATTCCCATTAGTTGTGAATGACATTGGATCTGATTGATTCCATTGATGCTGATCAGCTCTGGTCAGTTCCATTGGTTCTGGATGGTCCTATTGGTTCAGACGGGTCCCTTTGGTACTGGTCAGTCCCATTAGTGACAGGCAGCCCCTTTGGTGCTAGTCAGTCTGGTTGGTACCATTGGTTCAGGTTGGTCCCTTTGATGCTGCTCCGTCCTATCAGTTCTGGTCAGTCCTATGGGTTCAGGTTCGTCCCATCAGTTCAGGTTGATCTCTTTGGTGCTGGTCAGTCTGGTTGATCTCCATTGGTGCTGTTCGGTCCTATATGTACTGGTGCTGTCCATTGGTTCTGGTAATTCTCATCAGTTGTGTTGAGTTACATTGGATCTGATTGATTCCATTGATGCTGGTCAGCTCTGGTTGGTTCCATTGGTTCTGGACGGTCCTATTTGTTCTGGTCAGTTCTATTGGGTCTGGTCATTCCCATAAGTTGTGGTCAGTTTCATTGGTTCTGGTCATTCCCATCAGTTCTGGTCATTCCCATCAGTTCTGGTCATTCCCATCAGTTCTGGCCAGTTCCATTGGTGCTGGTCGGTTCCATCGGTTCAGGACCATCCTATCATTGGGATTTGTTCTGGTCATTCCCATTGATTCCATCAGTTTTAATTGTTCCTATAGATTATGATCAGTTCCATTGGTATCTGTCAGTCCTATTGGTTCTGATCAGTTCCATCAATGCTGGTCAGTTCCATTGGTTCCATCTGTGCTGGTCCATTCCATCAGTTCTGATCCTTTCCCATCAATTATGATTACTTCCATTGGTGTCTGTCAGTCCTTTTGGTTCTGGTCAGTTCCATCAATGCTGGTCAGTTCCATTGGTTCCATCTGTGCTGGTCCGTTCCATCAGTCCTGATCATTCGCATCGGTTCTGACCATTCCCATCAGTTTTGGTCAGTTCCATTGATTCTGGTCTGGTTCCATTGGTGCCAGTCAGTCATATCGGTTCCATGGGTGAATGATGATGATGGTGCAGTTTTTAGTCATCATCATGGGAACACTGACGCTCATTCCCACATTAATCTCTGAAGACTTCATCAGATGGAGGTCAGGTGACCGTGGAGGAGGGAAACGGCACAATGTCCTCACATTGGTCCGATCCAGTTCACTCCAATTCATGATGCAGCGGTTCTGGATCAGGCACTGAATAATGCTCCAGTTATACAACACTCACACAAATGTCCAGAAATAGAGTTAATCCTCAGACATGCGGCGGCAGTGTTCATTTGACGGGACTTTAATGACATGATTAATACTTGATCTACCAATGTTGTTTTTCACAGTTTTGAGGCGTGACCCAAACTTCATCTGAGGAACACAGACCCACATTAAAAGTGGAACCACATGTTTCAACAATGGCGCCATTGTTGCTGGGCGGTTTCATTGTTTGTAGTCATTCCCATCAGTTCTGGTCTGTAATATCGTTGCCGGTCAGTCCTATTGGTTCTGGTCAGTTGCATTGGTGTTGGTCAGTCTTATTGGTTGTGGTCAGTTCCATTGGTTCTTCTCATTCCCCTCGGTTCTGGGCATTTTCATCGGTTCTGGCCATTTCCATCAGTTCTGGCCATTCCCATCACTGCCATTCAGTCCTATTGGTTCTGGGCAGTTCTATCAGTGCTGATTGGTTCTATCAGTTCTGGTTCTGGTTGTTCCCATCGGTTCTGGTCAGTTACATCGGTTCCAACACCAACATGTTCCTTTGGTTCTTGGTGATGAGAATCACCTCTATCATGTCTGAGGCAGATCGTCTAGTTCTGGTCCCACTTTGGAGACCAGTTCCTGGAAGTTCCTTCTCGGTTTATGGAACCGAGAGGGAACAACCAGGAAACACGTTTGTTTATTTATGGCTCATGTTGAGTTCTTTTACAGTTCATATTGGATTGTTTTGATTCAGGGTATGTGGTTGTTGTTATGGTTATGGTTCCACTGGTTATGGTTCTACTGGTTATAATTTCAGTAGTTATGGTTCCACTGGTTATAATTCCACTGGTTATGGTTCCACGGGTTATAATTCCACTGGTTATGGTTCCACTGGTATGTGTTGCTCAATTGTGTGTGACAGTAAACAGATGCTTTAACCTTTGAGGCGCCACTGTCTGTCCTTCACACAGACTGAACATGTCAAACTGGCGTCTTGCTCCTACTCTCATGGTCTCTGCAGCTTTGCAATGCGACCCCCCCCCCAATACACACACATCACATCTCGTAATGTCTCTGGGCATACAGTGGCAGAAAGCTGAGATCAGCAGTATTGGTGGGGAGGGGCGGGGTCTGGACAGGGTGGAGCCTCAAGCATCTGGGACAGGAAAGAACAGCTGATCAATAAATGACACGGAAATGAACCAGGGTCTGAGTCTGGAGACAGACGAGGACCTAAAGACTCCAACAGATAAGATAAGATAAGATAAGATAAGATAAGATAAGATAAGATAAGATAAGATAAGATAAGATAAGATAAGATAAGATAAGATAAGATAAGATAAGATAAGATAAGATAAGATAAGATAAGATAAGATAAGACTTTATTAGGAAATTCACATAGTTACAGCAGCCACGGACAGTAGGAATATATACAATAGTGTGCAGTAGACAAACAATATATGCAATGAACAATATAAATATAATCTAAACAGGAATATAGAAGAAAAATTAAATGTAGTGTTTATAGTGTCAAAAATGACAAATGACCAAAATGATGAATGGTCAGTGCATGTGCAAAAGGGTCCAGTGTAAATGAAGTGCAGTCTAGTAGGGTGTGAAGTCTACTGGGAGCACTGCCTGTTATGGAGGACCTGCGGTACCGTTACTTCACACACCTTGGGTGGAGCAGGGTCTTTAAGGTATCTTGCAGGGGGTGGGAGGCGTTTCCAGTCCCGGGTGACCAGACCCAGGTGGATCAGACCAGAGCAGGACCAGAACAGAGCAGGAACAGACCAGGCCCAGGTGGACCAGAACAGCCATGTAGAGTTGTTCAAATAGATGACAGACCAGACTCAGATGAGACTGATCAGGATCTAATCAGCGTGGCTCCACCTGGAAAAGCAGACTAGACAGAGACCACTAGTCACAATTCTGTGGAGTCATAGAACCTACATGGCCTGGATACAACCGACAGCACCTGTATAAGCAGCAGTATAGACCCTAGAGCAACAGTATAGAACCAATAGTGCCTATATACAAACTTTAGGGCCTGCATAGAACCTACAGCAGTGGTATACAACTTACAGCACCTGGATAGAACCTACCGCTCCACTGTTCTCCTCTATGCTGAATACAACACCGTTCCTAAACAAAGGTTTGAGAGCTGAGGTTCTTTAGGTCCTTTCAAAAGGCCTGTGAATGTGATGGCATTGATTATCAATGAAAAAAGATATGAAAGACAAATAAGATAGGTCAATGGTTCTATTAGTGGCTCTTTCTCTGTGATTCTGTCATTTGTTCTGTCTGTGGTTCTGTTTGCGGTTCCATCTCCATTGTTCTCTCTGTGGTTCCACCAGTGGTTCTGTCAGTGTGAGGACTTGTTGGAGGATTTCTGGAGGTGCTGCAGACTTCCCATCATGCACCGGGGCAGTGTAAGTGTGGGTTGGATTTGATTGAACTCAGAGTTTGACAGGGTTCAGTGTGATTCTGTGCATAAGGTTCTGTTTGGTTCAGTGTGATTCTGTGTAGGTTTTTGTGGTTCTGTGTTCTATTTATTTCTGTGTGTTTCTCACCATCTCGCCTTCTTTCTCTGGTTTTGTGTGATTCTACATGGTTCTGCTTGATTATGTGCAGTTTTATATGGTTCTGTTTGATGCTGTGTGGTTCTCTGTGTGGTTCTACAATGTTCTGCTTGGTTCGGCATGGTTCTATATGGTGCTGTGTGGCTCTCTGTCTGGTTCTGATTGATTCTTCATGGTTCTGTTTGGTTTTGTGCGGTTCTGTGTGGTTCTCTATTCCCTTGTCATCATCTCATGTCGGTGTGCAGTGTGCTGGCCCCTCCCACTCCCCTCCCTCTCTCTCTCTGAAATGCTGCATTGCGTCTCCTTGCCTCAGACTGGGTCAGTGTAACAGACGGGGAAGCATTGCCATGGCAACAGCCAATAGAAATCACTGTTGCTGACAGATGTTCTATATTTTCTGTCATTGTGTTTGATAAGAACAAGTTCTTGGATTAAAGTTATCATCAGAAACATGGCGGTGTAAAATGAGATCAAAAACCTGATGGCCAGAGCTCGTCTCCTGTCAATCATTAAATGGTGCTCACAGTTTCAGCTTCAGGCAGGACAACGGTGTATGGTTCTGCATCTGCCATGTTTGACTAAATAAAGAAACAGAAACATTCTCTTGAGGAACGTGTCGATGTTTGTCCGACATTATACTTGACGATGTGTCTCAGGCTGTTCTTTTACACCTGTTGAATCTGTTCTCCTCATTTTGTTCTGGTTTATTCTACTTGTTTCTCTTCTCCTGGTTCTACTCGTTCCTGTTCTGGTTCTACTCATTTCTGTTTTCCTGGTTCTATTCATTTCTGTTCTCTGGTTCTTCTGGGTTTGTTAGTTTTTACTGATGTCCTGTTTGTGTTCTGTGTGTTTAGGTCAGCGGACTCTGCGGTACCACAGTGATGTTCTGGAGACGGTGGTTCTGGTGAATCCATCAGAGGAAACCACAGCTACAGAAGTGAGTCTCTGAGCAGGTTCTCCAGTTCTGCCGGAGGACCAGGTTTATATCTGCACATTCACCACCTGTATTACCAAAACTACAAGGTTCAGTTTGTACACAAGCTGAATCTTGGTCAAGGTTCTAAAGATGTTCAGATGCTCTGATATCCAACACTCACTCATAATCCCATCAACACTAATGGTTTTTGTTACCATGATAATGTAAAACTCCATGTGTCCCCATGGTCTGTTTCTGTCAGTGGTTCTTCTGATCCATACATAAACAATGGATCCAACATCACAGTTTTCTGTCAGAACCTCAAACATTAAACGTGTGGGTTTGATGGATCAAGAACCAATTCAACTGTCGTTTCAGTTCTAAAAATTGTAGATGAATTCAGCAGGTTCTTTATTAATATCAGGAACACCATGGATTTGGCTTCAAATCTTTGATTGACATAATTACAGAACCATCATTGGAACCATGATTAGAATTATAATTAGAAGCTGTATTAGAACTGTTATTAGAACCATGATTAGAACTATTGTTAGAGCCATGACTAGAACCTCTATTAAAACCATTATTTGAACTATGATTAGAACCATTCTCAGAAAAGTTATTAGAACCATACTGTTCATTTCTAAGGATAAAGGAAAAATATCCAAACTTCAGATCTTGATAACCGTGGCGTGTTCATTGGGTTCTTGACAGATCTCATCTCTGATCTGCGACTCTTCTGGGAATAAACTGCTGATCCTCAGTGGACCTACGTCAGATCAGGGAGGAGACGTTCTGCTGCAGAGTGGACCCTTCACCTGGACGCACGTCTGTGACATCATCACCAGTCCTCAGGTAAGACAGGTGGACCAGGTCTGTGGACCGGGTCTGTTCTTCTCTGTTGAATGTCTAATGACAGATGATTAAATAAATTTTTTTCTTATTGATAAAATAAACTGAACGAACAAAAAACATATCTTTGTTGTGGTGTGATATCTTAGGCTAAGTTAACATGAGCAGCTTTTACCACCTTAAAAGTTTCCATTGTTGTTTAGTTCTAAATAAAATGTAATAATCAAATAAAACTTATTAAATAACTAATACATTTATCAGTATATCATGTATGTTTGGTTCCTGGTACTTTTTTTTTTTTTTTTTTTTACAAAAATGTGGGTAACATTTTATAATACCTAAACACAATTCACTATGGTTTAACTATTTGTTACCTATTTGTAAATGGTTTGTTAATGTATTGTTCATACACAATTTATCATAAACAAAACATTTGTTAACAAACCATTAACAAATAGCTGTAAAATTATATTCTTTTTAACAGACAGGTGCAGTGTTTGTACCGATAAACAAACAAACACTTGTAATCTAATTACATTTATCTTTGGAAGACAGTATGAACCTTTACAAATATTAAATAACAAATAGGTAACAATTGGTTAATACATAATGAACAAACCATTTATAAATAGGTAACAAATGGTTAATACATAGTGAATTGTGTGTAAGTATTATAAAGTGTTACCAAAATGTGGTCTTAGCTTTGGTCTGTATAACATCCCCCTTCACCTCCACCTCTGTTTTACCTATTCTTTTCTCTTGTGATTTTCCTTCCAGGTGACTGACGTCCTGTCCAGAGGCTCCTCCCCTTCATCGTATACCCCCCGGCTCACTATTTCCTGTCAGGGTGACGGGGGCTGGAGCTCCTTGGGCCAAAGCCAGGAGCAGCAGCATCTCAAGAGCCTTCTGGACTATCGCCTAAACCCTGACCCTCAGCTCCCCGACATGGACGGAGTCACCGAGTTCACTGAGTATGTCTCTGAGACTGTAGACGTTCCCTCGCCATTCGACCTGCTAGAGCCCCCGACCTCTGGTGGATTCTTGAAGCTGTCCAAACCCTGCTGCTACATCTTTCCTGGAGGCAGAGGAGACTCAGCTCTGTTCGCCGTTAATGGCTTCAACATCCTGGTGGACGGAGGCTCCGACCGTAAATCCTGTTTTTGGAAGCTGGTCCGTCACCTTGACAGGATTGACTCAGTGCTCTTGACTCACATTGGTGCAGATAACCTGCCTGGCATCAACGGCCTGTTCCAAAGGAAGATTGCAGAGCAGGAGGAAGAACGGAACCAAGGATCTGGATCGAGCAGCAATGGAGAATGGATGAAGAACCTGATCTCTCCTGAACTCGGCATTGTGTTTTTCAATGTCCCCGAGAAGCTCCGGATGCCCGAGTCCACACTGAAAGTGAAGCGAAGCATCGAAGAAGCCTCGCTGACGCTGCAATACCTCAAAAAGCTCAACATTACGCCTGAACCTCTGCACAGGGTCGTCAGCAACACCATTGAACCCATCACGTTGTTCCACAAGCTTGGAGTGGGGAAGCTGGACATGTACGTCCTGAATCCAGTCAAAGAAAGCAAAGAGATGCAGTTTTTGATGCAGAAATGGGCTGGAAACAGCAAAGCCAAGACAGGGATCATGATGGCCAATGGAAAAGAAGGAGAAATATCTGTCCCGTATCTGACCTCGGTCACTGCTCTCATTGTTTGGATCCCTCATCGACCCACTGAAAAGATTGTCCGGGTTCTCTTCCCTGGAAACGCTCCGCAGAATAAAATCTTTGAGGGTCTGGAGAAACTGAAACACTTGGACTTCCTTCGATACCCAGTGGCAACTCAAAAAGACCTTTTATCTGGAGCCCCACCTCCAATTATCAAGCAGACCAAAATGAGATCACGAACTGACAGCAAAGAGAGCCTAAAATCATCACCAAAACCTCACTCAAAAACATTGAAGAAAGAAGGCGGTGGACAGGAGGACGAGACCAAGAGTGAACTTATGAAAGAAAAGGCAGAGAAGAAGGAAGAGAAGAAACCAAAAAGTGAAAGTCTGAAAGCAAACAAACAGAAGAAGAACAGTGAGGTGGCTCCAGCAACAGAGAAGAAGAAGAAAATATCCAAAGAAAAAACTGTCAAGCAGGAAAAATCATCCAAGATGGAGGAGAAGAAAGACAAAGAGAAGAAAGAAGTGAAAAAAGAGAAAGCAAAGAAAGATGAAAACATACGAAAAGAAGAGAAAAAGGAAACTAAAGCCAAGGAAGAAAAGAAAAAGGATCCAAACAAACCAGAGCTCAGAAAAATCACTAAACCAGACTTGAAACCTCTCACACCTGAAGTGAGGAAGACTCTGCACAAGGCCAAAACCCAGGCCAAACCCAAGGCTGACAAGAACAAAACAAAGGAGGAGACAGAGAAGAAGAAAGCTGCTCCAAAGAATATTCCAGAGGAGGTGGCAGCTGCCGCTTTGGCAGATCGCTCCATCGTATCCTCTCCTGAAGACCTCACAGAGGACTTTGAGGCCCTGAAACAAGAAGAGTCCAAACTGAAGAAGGAAGTGATCCAGAACGATGTCCGATTGGCCCAAACAGATGGTGAACACACTGAGGTGAAGGTCCACGCTCCACCCACTGAGGTAAAATCTGCCTCCCCAAAATCACCAGAAAAACCTCTAAGTCCACCGAGACCTGCTGAAATTATAGACACAAGCAATGTGTTTGACAAAAAGTATGAGGAGGAAAAAATGGAAAAATATGACAAATACCTGGTTAAAGATCGATCGAAAAAGAGCGAGAGCTCAGAGGAAGAGGGCGACGTCATTGAGAAAGCTGAGCTGGAAGGAACCGAAGATGACGAAGTTCTCAAATACAAACCAGAGGAAACCAAAAAAGAAAAATATGGAAAAGAATGGGATGCCAATCTGACTGAGCACAAACTTCCTGTTTCAGCAGCTGCTGCCACCACCGCCATCACCACCACTGCTTCGGCTTCAGAGCAGTTCTCGTACATCCAGGACGAGACTATCCCAGGGTACTCCGAGACTGAACAGACCATCTCAGATGAAGAGATCCATGAGGACACTGAAGACCGAATCCCACAGCTCAGGTACAATAACAATTATTATTGATGATGTAAACTAAGCACCAAGTGTGTGAAAAAAGCACACCCCTGGAACAACTTTTTTTTTGTATTTCATCAGCTGTAAATACAAATACCAAATACTCAATAATTGTCACAGTTTTAAACCTTTAAATGCTATCATTGTAAACAAACCATTTTTGGATGCAAGAAACACAAACAAGAAAAAATTCCCCCCAAAATATTACATACAAATTGGATGACATTATTTGATTTTCGTAGCCTTGCATATGCCAGTTATTCACACCAACATTGGTTAATTTTTATGGTTATTTTTGGTTCTAGGTTAAATATTCATAAATACTAGCTAGCATTGTGTACATGAAATACACACTTATAAAACACACTATTAAATGATATATATTGTTTTATTTTTTTTTTATTTTATTCTTGTAAATCAAGGTCAGTCCTGATCATACATATCAAACAATCTTTGATTTTACATTTTTAACCCTTTAAATGATCTCTATTGATCATGATGTCACAATATTTTTTATGCAAAAAAACAAAAAAAATGGTTTGCATGATTTATGCCTTAATGATTTACGGATCAAAAGTAAGTAATAGTGCATTTTGGGCACACTTGGGAGACAGCTGCTAGTTTATAATGGGCACATTTTATTTGGCGGACAGAATTTTAAGGATCATGCAAAAATGAACAACTTTTGAAACTTTATATAATATGAAATTTTTTTAACATGAAGTGTAAATTCTGCATAAAATGTGCACCTGGAGATCAGAGGGTTAATTTTGTCATTTTGTGTTGAAGGTATGATGTGGGCTCCTATGATGTTTCTGTTCCTGATGTGCCTGGAACCTTTGACTCCATGCATGGAATTAAAGAAATGAAGAGCTCTGCCATATCTGATGTCCTGGATGTCAAACCTAAAACCTTCTCTGGAGCTCCTGAACCTGAGCTGGCACCTTACCCAGCCATTATCGCTGCACCGCTTGCAGAGGAGGAGCACATCTCCTCAGCAACATCCATCACTGAATACGATAAACTGTCCTCGTTTGCCACGTCTGCCACTGAGGACCAGTCCATCACCTCTGTGACAGCGCCTCAAACTGAGGATGTTGGCAGGAATTCACTATTACTGGACGCTGTCAACAACCTCCCGTCCAAAGCAGAGGTGGCTCTTGGGAAGGATTACCTCCACTCTGCTGGGACCATCTCACCCACATCTTCTCTGGAGGATGACAAATGCTTCAAATCCCCCTCCTCTGATGAGTTCCAGCCCAATATTCCTGAAATGGAAGCTGATGCAAAGACCAAATCCATTCATGAAGAAGATGATGATGAGGAGGAGGAGGATGAAACTCCAAATGTTGACATTCCTTTGGGAAAACTTCAAGAGGGCTACGAACATGCAGCGTCCATGATGCTTCAGGAGAAAGAGAAATCTCTTACAGCAGCTGTTTTACCTCTTTCGTTCTCTCCGACACAGACCTCCAAAGAAAACCAGGGTCTGTTCAGCTCCGACTTTAAACCCGGGGCTGAGCTGAAGCCCACGTCACCTCCCCTGTCTTCCTCCCCAGCATTTGACTCCCACTCCAGGCAGGAGAGTGAAGACAGATGCCTGAGTCCAGATGACAGCACCATGAAACTGGCCTCGCCTACTCAGTCTGTACCAACCAGTAGTGGGTATTCACCAACTGAAGACAAGGCAAGTAAGACAGATCTGAAGGCTGAAAAGTCTGTCACAATCTCTGACAACACATCATTCATTGGGCTGCAGGGTGACCCCACCACCTTCGAAGCATCTGAAGACTCAGATGAAGATGAAGTTGATGATGAGGATGATGACTACAGCAAAAAGGACCTACAGCCCACTGTGAAGGCGAAGCTGATGGAGGCTAAAGAGGGCTGTTTCCTGGACGATGACTTCCGCTTTGATGGGAAGTCTTCAGAGATAGAACCTGTGAAGAACTCTGATAAGACACAAGAAGAGAAACCAAAAAAACAGATGGTCACGTCAGATGAAGATGAAAAAGATGATGAATTCCCAGATGTCAAAGGGATAAAAGAAAGTAAAGTAGGCTTTCAAGCTGATGAAAAAACAGACATTGCTTTTAAAGAACCCGAGAAGAGCGTTCACTTCAGCCTCTACAATTACCCAGAGAAGGAAACTAAACAAAGAGGCTCCGAACGATACATCAGACAGGACACGCCTTACGTTCATGGAAAAACATTTTCTTACAGTGACTTTGATGATGGTAAAACAAGCTCTGTGGATTCGTATGACTCTTATCAGCAGGAGTGTCTAGATAAGGTGGAGAAGGATGTTGGAAAAGCTGAAGCAGATTCACAGAAATATGAGTCAGTGCCAACAGTTCTGTCGTCTGAAAAGCTGCCACAGAAGGACATATATGAAAAGGAGTTCTCTGCATCTTCATGGCTGGACTCGAAGAGCACCGCTGTCCCTGTTTCACCTCCATTTGAGAAAAAAGTCAAAGAAAAGGAGACTTCAGAAATTTTTGCCGGATGCAGACCTGAAGCATCATCTACGTTGCTGTCAATGGAAAAAGATCCTTCAAAAGTTCAAACAGAAAGTACAAAGTCCTTCACATACGATGATAAAGGGGCCTGTCTGGAGGTCGATATGCGAAAGCTGACAGCCAGAGATGAAGAGGACTACAATGATGATGTTGTTGATGAAGATGATGAGGAAGATGAAGAAGAGGAAGAGGAGGAGGAGGAAGAGGAGGTAGAGGAGGTGGCCATTGATTCAGAAATAGAGAAAGGAGCTCAAGAGAAATCAGAGAAGGCAAAAAGTCCAATTACAGAGATGTTTGGCTCAAATCGCCCTGAGTTTATGATTTCTATGGCAGGATACGGATACAACAGTCAGGGAAAACCAAGTGCAAAAGAAACCAACATGAGTCTGTCTGCAAAACCTGAAGACAAAACACACTCAGATGTTAGTGTAAAAGCAGGAGCATCAGGATTCTCTGGGTTTGCCTCAGGGTTTGAATTTTCACATGGAGGAGACAAAGACTTGTTTCCATCAAGTGCAGATAAACAAAAAGAAGATTTCACTGTTAAATCAAAAGAGGATTCGTTCACCCTGAAATCAACCCACGAAATGTACCTTGAGAGTGACCAACCTCATCCAGACTTTGACAAACAAAAGACTCCAGATCTTCTGAGTAAGAGTTCCCTGGACACCAGCTTCCAATATTCCACCACTGTCGCTCCCGCCTATTCCTCCTCTTCAGCGTACAGCTACTCCTCCTCCACTTCTGGATCACTGTCCACCAGCCGTCAGTTCGGCGAGGAGCTGGAGACACCAGCTTCTGCTGAACCTCTGTTTGAATACTCTTTTAAGGATGAGCACTCCTCTGTCACAGACTCACCTTTCTCCAGCTCTGGTGGCGTAAAAGACGACTACCTGGAGGTATCAGAGAAACAAGTCACTGCTCCACCAACGGCCGAGTCCAGCTCCAGTTTAGCTCGATTCTCACCTCTGAGTCCATTTGAGGAGGTGAAAAACTTCCCTCCACTTTCAACCACTGCTTTATTTGAAAATAAGGACCATACAACCATGTTGGGTGGGGCGGTGGACAAAGGCCCACAGGCTGAATGCTTTTACAAACCTGATTGGTCTGAAGGATCCAAACTGGACTCAACTGGTGCATTTGGACTCTACTCTCACCAAACTGAACTTTCCAAAGACAAAGAGGCGGCTAGTGCTGCTCTCTTTGGAGTCACTTCATCACCTCGTCCAGAAGTAGAAGGGAAACACTATTTTGAGGAAACAGATAGTAGTGAAGAGGAGGATGAGGAGGCCTACATGCGTGAGATGACTCGCAAATCCCCGTCGGGCAGTGGTCAAACTGGCAACCTGTTATTCTCTGCTCCCCCAGCTGAGAAGCCACTCTCAGATGTTCTTCATTCTTATGTGCCATCTCTTCTACAACAGAGCAAGCCTGACACTACTAATGGCCCCACAGAGGTCACCACAAGTTCACTGTTGCCTACTGGAGTGGCAGCCACTGCTGGTGGTGCAACACCAACTCCAACCAAAGCCGAACCCAAAGAGGAGGGGGCATCTTACCAGAGCACCTATGAGTGGGAGCTGCCTAAGCCTCAAATTGGGATGGTTCCAGGTGACTCACCTCCTCATTATCGACATGATGATGAGTTTGAAGAGGAGTGTGAGATGGAGCCAGAGCATCCTGCCCGTCCACTGTCACTGTCTTCAAGAGATCAGCCTTTCCGGTCGCCATTTTACACCGAAGGGGGAGCAAGGAATGATGAGGACAGTGACGAGCAGGATCTGGCCGATGAAGTCCCGTTCGGAGCTACCTCCTCTTACACCAGCCGCTCCTCTCCTGGGTATTCCTCATCTGAGCAGCGGCAGCGCAAAGATGACCTTTCACCCTCCTTTATTAACCCATGCATGAGACAGTTGTCTAGCGATGAAGAGGACGAGGAGCAGGGATGCCGAAGTGACCAATCACAGGAAGGACATGACCATGATCTGTCAGTGAAAAGACGAGCCCACAAACAGCCTAGGGAGTCACATAGTGGTTCCCTGAACCAGACTGGGGGTCTATCCTCAGGCCTGGGACTTGCCACAGAGGACACCCCACCCACCTCTGTCAGTGAGTCCTTAGCCTCACAGTCTGACTCTGATCTGCCTCCAGGCACCGAGGACTACCCATCTGCCACTGGAGAAGGCAATATGGACTCAGATGAGGATGCAGAGTATATGCCAGTTGATAAATTATCTGCAGGTCACTCTGGTTCAAGAAGAAACCAGGATCCTCCTCCTGTGCCACTCATGGATCCGTATCCTCATCCTCCTCGCCCAGACATGTGTATGGTGGATCCAGACACTGTGGGTAATGGTTCCATCAAAAAGGAAAACAAACCTAAAGGGTTGAAGAAGAATTTGGGGAAAACTAAATCAGCATCCCCTGTCCGACGTAAGAGGTCTCCGATGCCGGTCAAACAGACTCCATCTCCTCGCAGTGCTTCACTGAAGAAGAAGGATATCGATAAAAGCTCCCGGATGTCTCGTCTGTCAGATGGACAGGGCTCCAAAGATGATGACCACTCCAGGTCCAGCTACAACCCCGGAAAAGGGCTCAGCAATGGAGTCAAGAGCAGCTCTGGTAAGTTGAGTTCACCAGACCTCCAGTTGGATTCAACAGATTTTACTGACTGAGGTTCTGCTAAAAATACATGAGCAGGAATTGATGAGTTTCTTCACATGAGCGTAGACTTCCTCTTTGACCAGTAAACTAACAGCTTGATCCTCTTTCAGGTTCACAGAAGTCTGGTTCTGCAGGTGCTGGTCTTCCTATTTATGTAGACTTGGCCTACATACCGAACCACTGCAGTGCCAAGAATGTTGACCAGGAGTTTTTCAAGCGTGTTCGATCGGCATACTACGTGGTGAGCGGAAATGATGCAGCAAGTGATGAACCATGTCGAGGAGTCCTGGACGCCCTGCTAGAAGGGAAGGCCCAGTGGGGATCCAACCTCCAGGTAATGAATCCACCCCTGATCCTGTCAGCAGGATTGCGCAAAAGGTTCTGAATGATTTTGATTAAACTTTGAGGAATTATAGATAATGGGTCAAGGAAGAACCCATTAGATTTTGCGCAATGAAGGTCAACAGCTAAAACACATCAGTGTTAATATCTCAGGATTCAGACAAGATAGAATCTTGTGCTTTTTTGCATTCACATCATTTCACCTTTGGGCATCAGATGGGTCAACACCTATGGCTCGATCACGTCACAGGTGAATGAAAAATCATGCCTTGACGGAAGTCTGCCATCTCTGACTACCTTGTTTTTGGTTTGTTTTTGTTTGTCCAAATGTCCATTGGTTAGTCAGCAGCTTTATGTAAAACCTACTTGACCAATTTCCATAAAAATTTCAGGAAAGGTGCAAGATGGTCAACAATAGATCCCATTAAATTTGAATGAATGTAGGTCAAAGATCAAGGTCACCAAAAATGTGTTTTCAAAATAATCAGAAATAGGGCAAATCATGAATTTCCTTTTCATTCCTGAATAGTCAGTTTTGCATAAAGCTTATTTTTTGTTCTCACTGTTAATATGTATTGATATCAGGACCTTGAAGGAAAAAAATTTAAGTTTGTAGGTCAAAGGTCACAATAAAGGATGTAACTTTTTAGCTATTCATCATAGGAACTTCTAATGAGCACCAAAATGCTGGTCTTTGAATTCTGCATTTTGTGTGTATAGATTTTAAAGATTGCATCATGACCTTTGACCGTGATTGACCTTAAAAGGTCAAACACATAGTCTCACGTTTTTACAGGGAGATGTTTATTAAGAGCTAAAAGGTTTGCAAAGGGTGAGGTTTATTGTGCCTAGCACTGCTTGATCTTTTATTGGATTATTGAATGAAAACAACCTCCTGTTGCCTCTCAGTGAAACCTCTGACTTCCTGTCGGCCTGTGCTTCTCTACCAGGTGACGCTGATCCCGACCCATGACACCGAGGTGACCCGAGACTGGTACCAGCAGAGCCATGAGCGGCAGCAGGAGCTCAACGTCATGGTCCTGGCCTCCAGCAGCACTGTCGTCATGCAGGACGAGTCTTTTCCCGCCTGCAAGATTGAGTTCTAAAGGAGCGTCGGGTTCCGTCCGGTCCGCGGTTCATGGTCCATCTGGTTGAATCCTGTCTGTAGCCTGGTGTTCACATCTGGGTCGGCTTCGTACAGCCCACTCAGATCTGGGTATCGGACCGTTTTCTACATTTTAATTTCTTTATAATCTGGTCGTTGTATTAAACTCTGGTCTGTCCTGTTTTCTGTTTTAACTTGGAGACAGCGGTGTCCAACACCACAAGCCCATTCAGAAAACACCAGTTCAATATGAACCAATGAAGTGCGGAAAACCTGGCTGGTCTTCGTCTAATTGACCCTTTGTTAAGACGTTGACGTGTACTCACAGAATAATACTGGTTCTAAAAGGAGAATGTTGAGTTCAAATCATAAATAAAACTAATCCACAAAGATCTCAGTGAAAGTTGAGAAAAAGGACTAGAATATGCAGCGCAGTGTTATCTTGACCATTAGGGCTCTCAAGTCTCACACAGGATAGTGGATCCAGGACCTGGACTGGACTCTCCAGGACCTGGACTGGACCCTGCTGCTCTGGTTGATCTTTTTCCAGTCTTTTCCTCTTCTCACCCCTTTCTCTTCTGTCTTTAACTGTTGTCCTAGCCCTGTTGTCTCTTTCAGCTCTTTAGTCTTCTTCGGTGAGAATTATTTTTTAATGGGGGGCTCAAAATAAAATTCTGCTCAGGGCCCCAGTTTGGCCAGGTGTGGCCCTGATGATGATAAGTCTTAACTTTGCTGTGTTACTAAAAAGGAGTCAATGGTAGACTGTGTGCTCATACAGCTGTATTAAATTGACTAATCAGAACATGAAATAGACAGTGTTGGCAACTTTAAATATAAAATTGACAAAGCCCCCCCCCCCCCTCTGCGTGGGTCATGCCCCCTGCACTCCCTTAATCTCACTCCAAGCTGTATTGAAAACTTGAGAGCCCTGTTGATTATTCAAGCTCATTAGCTGGATAACCTCGTCTAGCTGTTAGTGATTAGCACAATGAACATTCCAACATTAATATTCATAATATTTCAAACTGGAAAATGGCTTTAAAGACTAAGAGCTCTTTGCTAATCTAGCTCACATTGTTACTTAGCTCATCTAAATGGTTTATTAATATAATTAGCACTAAACTGTGAATATAATTCGAGTCTCTTCTGTCTCATGTTTGGTTTTCTGAGCTATTAAGAAATGTGATCCATAAAAACTACCTTTGCTCTGAGGTAAGCTAGTTAGCTGATGCTATCTTGCTAAGCACACAGATATTAATAAAGAATACTGAATATTAACTTTAACCTATACAGTTAATGGTGTGTAGGTTAGTAGTACTGCAGATAGTGTGTATATATCACAGTATTTTACATAAATGATACCAGTAACAATGGTTTCATGACAGATGTCGTTTTGTTTGCAAGTAGCTTTGTGCTAGGTAGCCAACAGTGGTGCAAATGGAGTTTTTATTCATAAATTCAACGCTATATTGTGGAAATAACTTTTAAGTTGCACATTATGGTCCTTTGTAAGTATTTCTCTGTGATATTTCAGGACTATTATTAACTATTATTAATATTTCATTATGTTACTTCCTTTGTAAAATCTGTGTCTGATGAATCATTTGGTTAATTGTCTGTCACGAAATCTCATCGCAGGTTCTTACATCTTCACATTATTAACGCACATGATTTATATACAGCAACAAACTTCCACATTCTAAGTCTGTGCGAAATGAGGAAAAGGTTTTGGATCTAATCTGCTGCATCTACAACGATTGGATCAAATATCAATTCACAGATGTCAGGCTGAATTTGTGGATAGTGAGCTGAATTCATGGACATCGGGGTGAATTTGCATATTTTGAACTGAACAAACATTGGGTTGAATTTGTGGATATCGAGCTAAATTTGCAAATATGGAACTGAATTTGGACAGATCTGATGTTGTACAACAGTGACTTAACGAAGGTTCAATGGGACAAAATCAAAGCACAAGTTTCCATCAGAATCTGACTAAACTCTTCTGATGTGTTGGTTCTGTCAGCACTACCGCCCTGATCAAAGGTGATTCTGTAGGTTCTTCTGCTGAATCTGTGTGAATCCTTGTGCCTACTTAGGATCTTTGCTTCTATTCGTTATCAAGAACCATAATCACATCGGTATTGTGGTGAAACTTCGTATTTCAAACTCCTCTGTGCTTGTTTTATTTCAGATGTTCCACCTCCTATTTATTGTTGTTTTTCTGGTCCGCGAATCGTTATTGAGGGGCGGAGTGTTAGTGGAATGTACTTGACACCAACAGGACCGAATGGAGGCGTGGTCTGCTCTGATTGGTCGATGGCAGTTGGGGGGTGTCACCCACATGTGCCTTGGTGTTTTTTGGTTTGACGATAAACGAAGCACAAGAACCGACTGATGGTAAAATTCACTGATTGCAGCACCTTCAGACGTTGGACGGTGACAGGTTACAGGGACAGCGGCGGTTAATATTAAATTTGTTTGTTTTCAGTTTCAACAGGAGTTTTTATGTTAAACTCCAGATGCATTGATTTATTGAAGTGCATTAATGGATGATTCAGTCAATAATGAGATAATAATGAGAACCAAACACAAATAAACATCAGTTCAGAAATGACCCAGAAACGACTCAGAAGTCAGTGCATCCCAACTTAAACCCATTCCAGCCAGTTTTCTGTCTTTTTTACCGTTCAGTAACTTTTCTTAACTACGTCTCAAGTGCAGACGTTTTATTTGATATTGGTGATTTTATACTTTGATAGTTTTTAGCAAATTTTAACCAAGAATAAAAACAGTCAGTCGTTCATTCATTGAAACCAAAACTCAGGGAAAAAAATACTGTTTTCAGGTTTTGTTTCCAAAAACAGGGTGTGAAGACAAATCACAAAGGTGAAGTTGAGTCCAAGCAAGGATACATGACAGTTCTAGAAGCTGCGACAAATGAAACTAATGACGACTCGAGTGGAGTCTGTTTTTGTGACTGAAAAAGAAATAGTGGAAGTAGAATATTGCCAACAACTGCTAACGGCCGCTAACAAATGCTAATATAAAAACGACTCATTTTCCAGATTAAATGTTGATGTAATGTTGATCCTCCAATGTCAGATGTCCTTCTAGTCACTTATAGCCCATAATATGAACAGTGTCATACTAAGTTCGAAACATTTGTTTTTTTGTGGAATTGTTTATTTTTTACTTTTTTTCATCGTGAGCCATAAACAAAAAATGCAAAATCCTAAATAACTGTCATATTGTAACCTTTAGAATTGTATTATTTATTTATATTTATCCTTCCCATCAATGTTTAACTCCAACACTGGTTCATATTATTATTTTTTGGTTCTAGGTCAAATGTTAAGTGGCTGTGTATTTTATTCTAACTTGGTAGATGGGTGTTAGTGTAGGAATTTAACATTCTTTATTAGGGGATGGATTTATTGGATGGATCAGAATTCAAACAACCAGACACAAATAAACAACTGTTGAATTCAGAACAAGAACAAACTTACTTTAAGAACAGAAAGTGGAACGTGTGTATAATATACTCACCTAAACACCAGAGGGTTAAATAAATAGGAGCTCCAGTTTGTGACCAAAACTGTTCATGATCCAAACTATACTAAACACTGCCTTCAAAGTCAAACCCAAGTCTGAAATATAAACAACCATCCAGCGTTTTCCACCTTTGACTCAGTTTTCAGGTTCATCTCAATTTTTCTGCTTCCTGCTCCTTGAAAATCTGAAAGTGGCATCTGATGGTTCCTCCAAGTTTCAGTTCTTTGATTGTAAAATAGGGAACCCATGATTTAGAACAACATGATGAGGAGCTTTTGCTTTGATTTGGAAAATGAGTTGTTTAAATGTCATTTTGGAAACAAATATTGAAAAGAAGTGTTTTCCTCTGTTTAGGTTTCTTTTGGAGACTAATGAACTAAAGATGCACAGACTGAATCCGACCTTAAAGTGACAGGACCAACAGCTCAAGGGCGGTTTTTACAGCCCAAACTTTAGATACAAATCTGCTTTATGTTGCATGGCATGTCCATCAGATGCATGAGCGCCAAGGAGATGCCAAACTTGAATGTCAACCAACAGATGACCTTTATTCCGTCCCCTGGTTACCTTTACTCCTTCCCCTGGTTGCCTTGGTTACTTTTCCTTCATTCTCGCTTGCCGTGGTTACCTTTACTTCATACCCTGATTCCCATGGTTACCTTTGTTCCATCTCCTGGTTGCCATGGTTCCCATGGTTATCTTGACTCCAACCCTCGGTTGCCTTGTTTACTTTTACTCCATCCCAATTGCCATGGTTACCTTTAGGCCATCCCAGGTTGCCATGGTTACCTTGCATCACATGGCACATTCCCTGTTGGCTCATCTGATCTGCATCCTGTTTAACGTGCCATGATCATACAATAAACACATCCACAAACAGGCTTTAGGCCACACCCTTTTAACGGTTATGATGATCGGACGTCACGTGATGACCTCTTTTCTAATGAAATTCAAGACCTGATCGGGTGAAAATTGATCTGAATAAAAGTCTATATATTCAGAAAGAAACTGACAACTCCATCTGCTCCAAAAACCGCAAACACTGACGTTTACCTTGGCTTTGGGTTTCTGTTCATAAGAAACTAAAAACCTAAGAACGTCTGAAAACTTTTACAGTTGTGACACTAATTCAGTTTAGATCAACATTGAATGCAAAGCCTGAGGTTCAAAAAAAACTGGACAATGGGGTATCGATCTGTGGTCGTTGGGACGCAAAACCACCAAAATCATAATTTTACATTTTTGAGTTGATTCAACTGTTTTTATCAAAACTGAACCATATCAGTAGTTTTTGGTAAAATGTCTAAACTTATCTATAGATAAAGAACAGACTGATCCAAGTGTCATTATGTGGAACATGTTCTTCAGCAGTTCTACATCAAACCTAAAGGTTCTCCATCTGACAGGAGGTGGTTGATGGTTCAGACCTTCTAAACGTTCTAATGGCAGCGGTGACCTGAAGCCTGGGTCCAGTTCTGTCCAGACAGAGCTGACCTGGGTCAGTCCAGTTCTGTCCAGAACAGACCCAGGTCAGTCCAGTCCTCCAGTGTCAGTGTGGTTCCGAGCCCTGCTTGTATGTGCATGTTCCTTTGAGTTCTCCTGTATCGTACTAGATGAAGAACCCTAGAAGTGCTTTAAAGCCTGTATATTCCAGAAGCGAAGCCCTGGAGGATCATGGGACGTCACCTTCTCCTCCCGTTTCTGCTTCATGCTTCGACTTTCATCTCCTGTTTTAAGTGCAATATTCTCTTTAAATGCTTATGATAGAAAAGATTTATTGTTAAAAGGAAAAAGTGTGAACATGAATAAAACATCATTTACTGAATGAATTCGTCTGAGTGTTTCTATTTGTTTAAATGTGTTTTGTTCCAGTTTGTGTTTTTAATCACTTATCATGAAGAAACCTGATGATCTTTAACAAGAAAGATTATATCTGTGTGGATTGGACAGTTCTGGTTCAGTTTTAACTTCTGAGTGCCTGGTAAAAGAACTGACCAGCACTTTTACTGTGGTCCAAGCATTTCTACACACTGAGGGGGTGGTACTTTTACTGGATGACTCCTCCCCCAGGTTGTGACTCCTCCTCCAGTTAAAAGTTTGTTAACATGTTAACTGCAGACCCAAGAAATGAAGGACTAGTGATTGACTCTTGAACTTTTTGAGACTGATACAGATTTTTTTTCATCAGCCTTAGCTCATGACCAATACAGGCTGCCAATATAGATTTCAAATGGAAACAAATGTCAGAAAATCTTCTTTAATTACATTTAGAAAATATAGTGACAGTTAAAGTAATATAACCATCTTCAATTTTTTTTCCATTTTCTCTTTCCCCTCTCTTTTTCTTCCTTTTTTCCCCTGAGCCCTCTTTTTTTCTTTTTTGCCCTTTCCCCTTTTTCACTTTTCTTTTTTTTTGGCTCTTTTTTTTTTAACCCCTTTTTCCTTCACCCGTAGTAAATCATGACACAGGGGAGAAAAAAAAGGAGCATACTGGCCAACGCAATACAACAATGCCAATACAAGAATAATATATATATATATATATATATATATATATATATATATATATATATATATATATATATTGGCCTGATTATATTATTAAAGGAATAAATGAAACAATGATACTTCATGTAAAAGAGAAAAAAACTCTACTTTGAACATATACAGTTTCAATACGTGAATAAAGTACAACCTGAATGATATCAGGTTGCATTTAACACAAATAGGTGTTGTTGTTTGTTTTTTTAAAAAAACATTCTGAGGTTACACAGGTGTTCTTCCCATTACCTTGGTTTCCAACCAGGTGATTAAGTCTCTAATCAGGTTTGCTTCCTTCATGCCTTTCAGGCCAAATGATGCCTACATCAGTGGAAGGACTTCAAATCTGTCTGAATGTGTTTGTGCAGTGAATAAACACACACAGCAGCAGGGAGTCATGGGAAAATATGTATTTAAATTGGATGAACTTGAAGCGAACACTTCACACTGTCACTGACCCTTGGGTTCCTGTTTGTTTTTTCTACTGTATGTCACATTGTAACATCAAGTCCACTACTCAGGGTCCTCCGAAAGCGGGTAAGCCCCACCACCCACATACATAAAAGCACAGACACTCATCCTGTTCAGTGATATTACCAAACATATACAGTCACACATGAACTGGTCTGAGATCAGCTGGTTCTAAATAAATACATCTGGTTCTACTGAATGGGAGGAGACTTTGGCAGTGGGTGTTACCAGCAGTAGCAGCTATTTGTTTCTTGTGGGCGTGGCTTTGTCAGACCACACAGAATTAAAGCATCAGCGGCGTTCAGCCCCGGTGTGAAATAACCACCCGTCAGTGAGTGGAGCCACAGTCCGGTTTCTGTGAACAAACCCACAGAAGCGACAGAAGAACACAGCAAAAAGCACCATGTACACCGGCGCTGAGGATGGGAAAGGACGAGCAGAACCATCGCCGTCTGACACCAGACTCATCGACCCGTCACAGTCCTGATTCCATGTCGACATGTCTGTTCACGAAGACGCAACATTGCTGCGGTGAAATGCAACCAATACACACTGGTTCTGATCCGGTTCAGTCTCATTGCACACTGAAGGAAATGGACCTCAGTTTGACACAGACTCATGAAATGGTGTGAAGTTGACGGGCACTGATGACATCACCGTGTAACAGGTTCAATATTCAAGTAGGATCAATAATCAGAGTCAAGTGTCTGATGTCAGAATGCTCCATGGTCCCACCCCCCAGCTCCGCCTCCAGCAGGTAACGCAACACTGAGCAGCTCATTGGTGTAGACTCGTTGTCTTCTATGGCTCGCTGGTGTGCGTGGCTCCACCCTCAGGTGCGGCCTCCACGTCGGGGCGTGGTTCCAGCCCGTCGCTCCACAGCTCCTCCTGAGTGTCGAAGAACTCGTCTGGGCCCTCGGGTGACTGCGGCGTCTGGGAACTGGACCCCGCCTCGCTGCTGCTCTCACGCAGCTCCAGGAGGACCGGCAGGGACCCAGGTAAGCCGCAGAATCCCTCCATCCGGCTCAGGGTAAGCTCAGACAAAGCGGAGCAGGGAACCCTGAAGTCTGGACCCGGGCAGCCGCCGTCCGCTGCCACACACTCGGACGCATCCGGTCTGAGGTTGGACGGGTCAGCGCCCAGCTCACCATCATCCTCAGGTGAGTTGTTCGGGGTCAGCGGTACCTGGGTGTGGTTGGCTGGAGGAGTGCATGCTGGGTCGGGGGGCTGGGAGCCTCCGGATCCAGGATGAGCGGACATGTTCTGACCCGTGTGGGTTTCTTCACTGCTCTGAGGCGTTAGTGAGATTTTGTCACTGAAGCTGAAACGAGGAGATGTGTCTGCGGTGGTTGGAGAGGATGGACCAGCGCTGGACACAGTACTGGATGGACCGCTGCTGTCTGAGGGGACAGAAAGACAGGTTAACCCACAGACAGACAGACATGTCATATATACAATAACAGGTTTCTAAATTGTAATACATTGCGGTTAATCCCATTTGATCATAAATTGGTCGTATTTCTCTGTGTTCTGCCTCACACCATCATGGAGGACACGATACTCACACCAGGGAGGTCTGTCAGAGCGAGACCTCAGAGACATGGATGAGGACAGGACCCTGGGGGGCATGTACGAATCCACTGATGGATGGTTATGGGCATCCAACATGGCCGATAGCGCTGTAGAAACAACAGGCAAATGCAAACTATCAGACGTCAGCTGAAGACTGCATGGACTAAGCTAATAGAGCCAAACTAACAGAGGGGATCAGTGGTTTTACTGGGGCTGTTTTAGTCTATAAAAAAATCTAAGCTAACAGAACTATAATGTAAACTATCAGCTGATGTAAGACGTCAACATTATCAGGGTTATTTTAATCACTGTTAAAATGTATACGAGTTTAGAATACATTTTTGTCACAGAAACAGTGAAGACTAAGTCGACTGTTTCAAAATGTACCATAAAATTATACTGAAAAGATGAAATGGTGACTTTGATCCTTTATTCAGTGACTGAATAAAGGAACCAACCCTGTGGATCCACAGGGTTGGTTCCATGGTGGTTCTGGTTCCGAGTGTGTTCTGCTACCAGACTGACACTGCTGGTTAGAGTCTGGCACATGTATAATAAAGTAGTCTGATTATTCTCTACATAAACCTGGTCGAGTCCCAAAGGTGGTTTACCTGACTCAATTGGTCTTAAGCCTAATTAGACCCTGGTGGGTTAGGTTTCTGACCTCTGCTGGTCCTGGTGTGGGGGTCTCCGGCACTCTCGCAGACTGCTGTCAGGAACTCGTTGACCTGTTTGAGTGACAGTGAGTTGTGTAGTGTTTCCAGGGGGTAGATGGATGGAACCATGGAGCAGCCTTCGAATCCTGCAGCAGAGGAAGAATACGTGTCAGGGTTTGGTAAAAGGAGGTGCTGAGGCCCACATGGTCACCCGCAACGTCATCAAACCCAGCACCGCCATCATCCTGAGCTGCTGCCGCCGCGACGTCAACATCTGGCCAAGGTGCACAAACCATGCTGACTCTTGCGACCACAAGACACAAACCAAACCAGGCCCAATCTCAGCCCACAACGCCCACCGGACCACCAGACCACCAGGGACACGCCATCCATCTGTTAGTCCACAACCAAGACGCATGACACCTGCGCAAAGCATCAAACCCAGCACGCCGCCATCACTGCCACACCCCGGCAGCTCGACGGGTTCGTCTGAATACTCGAGGTGTAAGAAAATATAGTTTCAGCACTATATCTCAACATGTCATTTCACAATACTGTATGTAGAAGAACTGTATGACTATTTTTTAGGTATTTATACAAATGCAGATATGGCAGAGATTTATTTTTGTATTTCATTTACATTGTATTCATTACTTAATGCTGTTTTACTAAATAATGGTTACAGAAACCACAAAAAATACTTGTTAAAAGTATCATATATTGTGATTAGGGCATTAATATGGATTAATCCATCATCATAGTTAATCTGATTAAAAGAATTTACGCAATTACAGTTGTTTTGTTTGAAGTTATTCTGTTGAAACTGTTGAAGGTGTTTAATAACATGTTAATTGAGTATATATTAATTTTTTGCATATATTCTGGATTGGGATAAATGTTTTTGCTTTTTTTAATATGCTTTGGATTTTTCATTGCTTAGTTTATTTAGTTAGTTTATTTTTGGGGGTATTTTATTGGATTTCTGTTCTGTTTCATGCAAAATGAAATGCAGTTAATATAGAATAATAGGTTAATTGAAGTGAATCCGAAACAAACCTGTCATTAATCTGATTAAATAGTGTCATGATTTGACAGCCTTAATCATGATATATTGTATCATGATCCGGTCATATCTGAGATTTTTGCCGATAAGCACCCCTACGGAAAACGCCACATCAGCAGACAAGCAGAGTCACATGCTGTTAAAGCTCAGCAGAAGGCGCAACATTCAAGACTCAGAGCAGGAGGTGCAAGAGTAGGAATCTCATGGGACCTCCTGTACCATCAACACAAACACGCCAAGGTCACACAGGTACACGCCAGGTGGACCAAGACTCAGACTACGCCTCAGTTTACCTTCCATGGAACGGTGGTGGTGCTGGCGGTGATAATGAAGGTGGAATATTTGGAGACACCTAGAGGCAAAGCTACCAATCACACCCAGTGAGTCTTGCTAGGATCATAAAACTGGTCTATGTCATGACCGAATGTTCAGTAACAGATGGTCCACCATTAGAATGTGGTCATTACTGATGTTATTCTACAGATTTTCCATTTCAGATCCTCCTGAATCCACTAACCCCAGGTTTAGGACCTTCATCTGTATCGGTTCCACCTCAGCTGCAGGTTAAACATAACATGTCTGATTTATTTCACTGGTGCATAGGTTTAAAGGTTTTGCCATGGAAACAAACAGCCCAAACTCCAGCTAGCATTCTGCATCACCACGGTAATGGGCACAACATGCAGAGACATCCAGAGGCAAAGCATGGTGGTCAATAATCGCACAACAACCGGGAGCAGTAATTGGAGGAGGTGAGGGGAAAGGGGTGGGGCCCAGGGGCTGACCGTGGAGATACTCTAGGGGATCCTGGCCGGAGATGAGCCAGTTTTTGAAGAGGCGGAGGTGGTAGGAACACTGGTGGAGGTGGTGGGCCAGCGCTCCGTCCAGAGACAGATGTCGGCCCAGGCTGGGGTCGGTGGAGAAACTCCGCAAGAACTGGGCCACATGGTAGTCCTCCAAAGGCTCTGAGGAAGGACAGGGATGGATGGGAGGGACAGGACGGACGAGAGGAACAGCAGATGGGGAAGGACAGGAGGTGATGAAGGACAGGAAATGGAGAAGGACAGAAGATGGTGAAGGACAGAAGATGGTGATGGACAGGAGATGGTAAAGGACAGAAGATGGTGAGGGACAGAAAATAATGAGGGACAGAAGATGATATAGGACAGAAGGTGGTGAAGGACGGGAGGAGCAGGAGATGGTGATGGACAGGAGATGATGAAGAACAAGAGATAATGAGGGAAAGGAGAGTGTGACGAACAAATGGTGAAGGACAGGAGATGATGAACAAGAGATCATGCAGAACGGGATGATGAAGAACATGAGATGGTGAAGGAAAGGAGGGACAGGAAGAGAGCAGCCCAAACAACAGGAGCAGGAGGGGGAGGAGCATGTCTGTCCTCTATAATGTCCAATGAACCAGAGGAAGCAGAGGAGCAGGACGGAGACAACAACCGAGCTCAGAGTGAGGAACACACAACAGAGCACAAAGCTGCACGCACGCACATATACACACACACAGCGCTGACATGGACAGACCTCACATACGTACAACCTGATCGTATGAAGAACCAGTGTTCAGAAGGACACATGTTAAAACCACAGATGCCTCTGATTGGTTAGACTCTACATCCACACAGACGCCTCTGATTGGTTAGACTCTACGTCCACAGACACCTCCAATTGGTCTGATCTCGCCCTACCTGCTGCCGTCCACCACAGAGGACGTGCCACCGCTACAGCCGACGTGTCATCACGAGTTCCTGCACAACAAACATATCAACACAAAAGTAGCTCTGATTGGACCACAGACATTATGTGACCACTGAACCATGTGTTGCATGTTTAAAGCCAAAATCATGACATGTTTGTTCCTGAGGTTCTTATTTAACACAGACACAGTTGTTTGAGTTTGTTTCCTTTTCTAGTTTGTTGTTTTGATTTCTTGAATGTGTTTTTGTTCATTTGATCCTTTTCTATAAATAGATCAGTGTCTAACAGAAGCTGAAACACATCAGATGAATAATCTTTTCTTTTCCTGACCTTCATCCTTGGTTGTTTTTCCTTCAACCACAGTGGATTAAACGGTTTTTCTGGGTTTTTTTCTGTTTTACTGTTGACAGTTTTTCACTCCTTAAAACTATTTTAGTTTTTAGTTTCTGTTCCAAAACTGGTAAATACATGTAAAAATGTACCAAATATAATTCTATACTTTTTATTTGTAGATTCTATGTAATAGCAAAGCCTGTGGTTGTGGTCATTTAACTGAAACTGATTGTTTCCATGGCAACATGGCTTTCAACCTTAGCTCTTTGACGACAACTTTTGCTGATTGTGTTCAACCTCTGAGGTCCAAGTTTCACCAGATTCACAAACATCATCCAGATGTAAACACAGCCACCGCTCTGACCACATGTTCAGGCCAAGCCCACATCTGAACCCAGTCCACAAACTGGGACCCACCTTTACCAGGTCCACCCTCAAAACATAGATCCCTAAAGAGCAGATGGATGTTGGTCCCTCATATTGGATCAGAACGTCATAGTTGATCATTCAGGACTAGACTGAGACCAAACGTCCACATTTTAATTTAATTTTATTACTAAATTGTACTTGTTTGATATAAGGCTCTTTCCCACTGTAGGAACCTTTTGTAGTTCCTATAACATTTTTTTCCCTTTCCCAAAGCATAGGAACTACATAGTTCCTAGAGGCTTTTTTGCACATACTCGCAGTCAGGGTCATTTTTAGTTCTCTAGGAACTATATAAAGTAGGTGATTGGTAGAGTCCAGACCACACCTATTTCCATATCTTGCAGTACAGCTGTCTTTAAAACCATCTGGGGTAGCATCAGCTGTGTTGGGAAAAAAAATTCTGAGAAAGCATGTGATAAAGAGACCGATGATGTGGTTCTGTTTTGGGGCTAATAGGGGAGTTGATTAGAGTTATGAAAATAGCATACCTCATAGTATTACCTGCCGCTGGATTTTTTGTGTCCTAACTGTGTAAACTCCTCCATTCTTGACATTTGACCATAATTAACATACCCGTGATACAGAACATAAACGCTGTGGCCTCATTCTATATTCTAGCTTATAGTAGTACTGTTTTCTACTTCCTTGTGTGATTGTTGAATTTGGTGCTCAAAGAATACATCACTGTGGCAGACATTAGCATCACATTGGCCCCTCCCATGGTTCCTACTGCTGTATCAGAATGCAAACCCAAAGGTTCCCTAAGAACTACATAGTTCTAAGAACTATATAGTTCCTAGAACCAAGTTCCTAGACCTACTCAGTGGAGAGCACTTATGATGATAATAATGAGAAGAATCAAACTAATATGATCCAAGTTCTCCGGATTCCTCATATTCTTCTAAACTGTGGTAATGAGATCATATTGAACACATATATGTGTCACCGTCAACATCTGGTTCCTTCAAATAATTTCTTTTTACTCATTTAGTTTCAGCATCGGCCGCCTTAAATTAATGATCATTAGTGCTTAAAACCCATGTCAAACTGCAGACATTCATGGCGACAGGACGATTTTGCAACCCACCACCGACCAAAAACACAGAACCGAAAACATTTAAGTAAGTCAATCGGACAATGACATTTATCGACCTGATCACAGAAAAAAACATGAAAAAAGTGACGATGGAGTAAAAGAAAACACGCCGATATTTGGTACAAACAGATGTGGGTGTACAGGTTGGTGTATGGGTGAGTTTACAGATGGGTGTGTAGGTGAATGTAGGGGTGAATGTACAGATGGGTGTATGGGTGGATGAATGGGGTGGACATATAGTTGGGTGTACGAAAGTATGTACTGATTAATGTATGTGTGGATGTAGAAGTGGGAATAAGGGTGGTGAGTGTAGAGGTGGATGCATGGGTAGATATAGATGTGGGTGTAGAGGTAGATGCACAGCTGAGCGTACAGGTGAATGCACAAGGTGGCTGTAAAGGTGGGTGTCTGGGTGGGTGTTTGTAGAGGTAATTGTACACATGGATATGCACAGGTGGCTGTAGATATGGGTGTAGAGGTTGATGTACATTGTAGATATACTGGCGGGTGTTTCATCCATCCACTGGATAACAAAGTGTCGATCCTTTCCCAGACGGGGCAGATGTTCTACAGGGTTCCCATCTTTTAGTCAAACCCCCCAACCTCAGCTCGGTGACCTTCACCTCTGACCGCATGCGAGAGTGGAGCTTAGATATGTTACTGTTAATGTAAGCCAAACGTCCCCACTACAGTCCACAACAGATCACAAAGATTCACTATGACCCACTATGATCCACTATAGACCACTATATCCACTGTAACCCACTATAAACCACTATGATCCACCATGGATCACCAAACATGACGCCACATGGAACATAAAGACACAAAAACATACTTCCTTCGCGAATGGAACAAATATGAATAAATGTGACGTCGAAGGGAAAAACGACTGTGAACATATGATATGGAGGCCACGCCCTTAAAGCTTCCTCTGGTCTGTTCTTATGTTCCTCAGACTCCGCTTACTACGCAGGGTCGGGTTCTAGGGCCAGGTGGGTTTCAATACACCTGTGTCTATGGCTCAATAGTCGCTTTTCCATTGGACATCTGCACAACACTGCACCAATATTAAAAAAAAAAAAACAGAAGTGTGTGTGATGTCGGTTTTTCCATTAAATCACAAATGCGATGATTTGTTTATTTATTATCGCAAGATGACACAAGAAGCCACTCCATAAACAAAGAGACGAACGTAAGTATGTTATTTTACAGATACATTCATTATTATTATTCTATATTCCCCCTCCATCTCCTACTGAATTACAAATGACATTTCACAGGATCCATTGCTTCCTTTTATGTCAATAACAAAAGCAGTTGAAAAACTCAGGAATCAACTAGAGGCATTGTGAGACACGGAATTTGGCACAATCGTTCAGACTGTGACAAATGAGTTACAAGAGTCTGAAGGAGGAACATACCGCACCATGTTTCTGTTAAACTCTTCTTCTTCTCTGGCTGTAATGTCCATCAACATCAGGTTTTTAAATTCACCTGACTCTACTTGTGAAAAAAGGCCTTCCTGTATAATTTTTTCTTAATATACCATTTGCACTATGCCTGAAAAACCCGTATTACCAGTGCAAAAACATTTAATAAAAAAATGAGGGTTTTGTCAAAACTGTTGTTTTTCCATTTGGTAAATTTTTATGCGCAAATTGTATTTGTGCAATTGGAGAGTCAATGGAAAAGCGGCTAATGACCAGTGGGAACCCTGGTTAGAAACAGAATGTCAAGTAGTGTTAGAAAAGTAATAGTCCAAAGCCGATGGGGAGACAAAAATTAAATCATTAGAGAAAAAGGAAATTTGGAATGCTGAAGGGCCATGTGAAAAACCCAAGGTCAAAAAACAAAAGATTGAAAAACATGCAAGACAAAGGGAGGTGGAGTGGAAATATACTTGAAAGAAGCAGACGTACCATTAGTCGGATGCTTTGCAAACGACACAGAAAATCGTTTTACTGCCGGCATAGACAACAACTCTGAGGAAATAAAACACAAGTGACTAGTGTTACCATGAGCCACAGTCAGGGGGTGTCAATATGATCAGATCAGTGAGTCCTGTGCTGACGCTCAGGGTTAAACAGTGGAGGCGTGGCCATGGGTGGGCGTCTCCAGGTGACCATGGATGGATGGGGGGGGGGCGTTTTCAACCACAACGTGCAATGACCAGATGGACGCCGCTCGCACTAAACACATGCTAAACCCTGACATCTGAGCGCTGCACACGCACACACAATCAGCAGATATCCACTGGGCATGCTCAGATCGTGTGATGGTGGTGGCACACTCACACATGAGCATGCAACAGTCTAGACCTGCCGAGCCAATCAGGACTCAGAACACCTCAGTGGATTCTGGGAATGACATGGAACACAAGATGGATGATGAACAATGAGCAGGAGGATGGAACCCAGGTCTGTGACGCAACACTGACCCCTGGTGGTCACCCTGGTGAACTTCCTGGAACCAGTCGACATAAAGGGGTGGGATTAAGGGGTTGGTTTTCCTCTACAGTTCAGTGTGTAGGGTCTGTAGAAGCAGGACACGGATGCACTGGACTACATACACGTTTCTGTCTTGTCCTCCATCTGTGTTCAGAATATGGAATTCAGCCAGCTGCAGAAAATTTAGCTTTTTAACACATTTGGTTTTTATCTTCTGTTTTACTAGACTGCTTATGTTTAGTCTCATAATCTTACTGGGGATTTTCATTTAACAAACAAAATATGGCTTAATGTTGGTTTTGGTTTCTGAAAGTTGTATAAAATAAACCTGTAAACTTCCTCTAATCTGTTCAACCTGTTCATTCAACACCACAATTTATTAACTTCAATTCAATATTTAAAGGGTGATATTATATAATATATATATATATATATATATATACATATATATATATATATATAAAAAACAATAGAAAAAAATATATATATAAAAGAAACAACTAACTAAATAATAATAATAATAATAATAATAAGGGATGATTCCACAGCCTCAAACACAGATGGAGTTATTTATTGTGTTCTATTGTTACACTGAGATGATTTTGTCATTAATCACAGAGATTTGTGTCTACATTAAATATTATTAATTTGTGTGCCTGTCCAACAAAAAAACCTACAGAAGTATAACTGTGGTTTGTTTTCAGTTTGAATCTGAACTGAAGAATAATTGATGCTTTAACTCCTGAAGTTAAGGACAATCTAACACGGGATGGTCCAACTGGGATGGTCCTGGAGGGCCAGCACTACCCTGCATGTTTTACATGTTTCCTTCTTTTCATCACATCCATCATCATTCTTCTTCTGCAGCGCTGATGATGAGCTGATCATTCATTGAACCAGTTATGTTTGAAGAGGGAAACATCTACAACGTTCAGGATAGAGGACCTGGAGGATCAGCATTGGACCCCCTCCACCTGAGCCTTCAAACATCTGAGAAACACTCAACATACTCCTGATTACAAGTTTAAGACTTGGGGTGTCCTGCCCTGAGATTGACATCAGTCTGATATCAGCCAAAATAAAAGCGTATCAGATTTTATTGGCCGGCATCAAACATATCCAACAGCAGTGCTCTAATAAGCAGTCTGTTTTCCCCTCCTTCACTTGTTGTCAGCAGTTTAATTAAACTGACTATTCGATTTTGACTTGTGTTATTGGAAAGATGTGTTTATTTTGTTTACAGGTTTTTTTTGTGAAGACTAAGGGCAATGAACACATTGTTTTGGGGCCAGAGAGTGAAACTGAAACTGTGAACTTTGAGGTTTGAGCTGTTGGATAATATTGTGTTGTCATTTTTGGGTCTGCCCTTAGTGTTCTATACTGACAATTAAAAAAAAAAGAAAAAAAAAGTGAACTTGGATTGTTTGCACGTATAAGAGTAATTTTTACAGTCTAATTTATTCATGTGATTTTTCAGGTTCTTCTAATGTATTTTTCATTGATTTTATTCAATTGTAAAATACTGTAGATAATATGTTGATAATATGTTGACCTACTAGTACTGACTATTGTTCTCTGCTTGAGTAACATCACTTGATTAAGCCTTTTCTAACATTCCACACTACAAAATAAGTAATAAGAGTATGTATGATTCGTGCCAATATCAGAATTAGCTAACACTCAGGGATTTAATATTGGAATCGTATCGGAACAGAAAAAGTTGTATCAAGATATCTCTATTTAAGACAAGTTAAAAATGGCAACAATTGACATGTTCCATTGTTGGATCTTCAGAAGGAAGAGGAAGTAGAATTTCAAAATGTAAAGAGAAGAAATGGAAGTGAGACAAAAATCATTTGACACGCTCTACCTTTTTGCTTTTGACATGTCTGCACCGCTGCTTGTTTGCGCTGCCGCATGTGCACGTTTCCATTTAACAGTGGAGAGACAGTGTAATTAAACAACAGCTACATGTATGTTACCAAACTTCACGTTAGATTTCGGTCTGGTTACTATCGTTAATGTTTTCCGCGGTTCTATCCCTATACCGACTTTCGGTACCTAACTCTTACTCACTTTCTGTGTGTGAGCAAGAATGACAAAATCACATTGGGGAGAAAGAAATCTATTTGTGATGCTCGATTCTCATTCTGTGGCGCTGTGCCACAAATTACTCTATGTATGGGAAACACTGGATCTTATGAAAGTTCATAAGAGCAATGAGTTGTCATTAGTAATGAACTACGGCACAACTGGAGCCAAATCAGGGGTTGGGACTCCGACAATGTGCATGGCAATGCTCAGAGCAGCAAAGTTTGGAAGAACAATGCAATTACTTTAATATCTTTGTTGTTGTAATGCCATGATACTTTGCACTGAAATCCTCCATAGTACTGGAAAGTCACCCTCCAAATTTTGGATCATTTGGTGGAGTTGTGCAGGTGTTCCACAGACAAATAGGACACATTACAGGCAGAGATTTATTGAATTATAGATAGATATTCCATTGCTGGCAGTGTGACTCTGAAGTAGTGATCGACCGATATGGATGTTTTGGGGCCGATACCGATGCAAATGTTTTTTTTTTTTTACATCAGCTTTGGCCAAAGACAAATATAGGCCGCCAATATTTCTAAACTGATATTTGGAGCTGATACTAATAAATATGACACAAGTCCACCTTCTCTGCTTTACTTTTTTCTTTCCTTTCTTTTTCCTCCTTTTTTGTGGCAGTATGTTGATCACATGTTAATGACTAATTGTGAGCATGTGACTGTCAATATAGAATAATTGGGATTCAGACACACGTTTGCAAGTCTCATGAACACTTCCACACACACACTCATGAAAAAGCCCCATTGGATCGTTTTCTCCCTTTTCTTCATTTTGCATTTTAAACTCTACTTAGAACTGTCTGAAGATCCAACACTGAAACATGTACATTCATGCTATTTGTCATATGGCCTTGAAATTATGATCAGGTGTGTGTGTGTATATGTGTCTTTGTACCTGTAGATATACAAACAACAGCGGAAAACTGAAACCCCAGAAACTCCACCACCCAACAACTCCCACAACCCTAACCACCCCAAAGACCACGACCACCCACATTACTTTGTCAACGCTAACTACTCCACCAACCTCTAGTACCCTGACCACACTGAATGCCAACCCTAACAACCCAGACTACCACTGCCAACGCAAACTACCCTATCAACCCTGACTACCTCAACTACAAACTACAACAAATTCATTATTTCACTCTGCTGTTTAATGTATTAACTTTTATTACCTCCACCAAGGAGGTATTAAATTCGATTCTGTTTGTTTATTTGTCTGTTTGTCAGCAGGATTCTGAACAGTTTTAATTAAACTTTCAGGAATGATAGATAACGGGTCAAGGGAGAACCCATTAGATTTTCAGCAATGAAGGTCAAAGTTCAAGGTCACATTTTAGGTCAACAGCTAAAACACATAAGAGGTAATATTTCAGGATTCAGATGAGATAGAATCTCGCGTTTTTTGAATTCACATCGTCTCAGGTTCGGACAACACCTATGGCTTGATCATGTCACGTGTGAATGAAAAATCAAGCCTTGGCGGAGGTCTGTTGTCTGACTGCCTTGTTTTATTACTATTATTATTTATTTATTAGTTTTTTTTATCTATACCTACAACTGAGAGATAGTGGGGGGTCTGATGCATTTTGTGCTATATGCACCATGTATGAAAAGTGCTATATAAATAAAGTTTGATTGATTGATTGATACTCCCACGACCCTGACCATCCAGCTTACTCCACCAACCTTGACAACCCCACCAACCTCCACTACACCGACAACCACAACCACCCCAACTACCCCCACTATACCACTGACCGTGATTACCCCCACAACCCTGACCACCCCCATCACAAAACCAGTCCCGACTACCCCTACAATCCTCACCACACCGCTGACCGCAATTACCCCCACTACCAATACTGCCCACGCCAACCACCCCCACTACTGCAGACTTCACCGGTAACCTTTACTACCCTGACAACCCCGCCCACCTCAATAACCCCTGCCAATGCCACTGTGACAACCCCGACTACCTCCACTGTCCTGACTACTCCGTTGACCACAACAATCCCCCACTCCCTCGACTATCCTGGGTATTGTGACCACTCCGACTACCACCGTTATTCTGACAACCATGACTACACCCACTACCCACTTTAACTACCCCAACAACGCTAATTGCCTTGACTATCCCAACTGTTACCCCATAAGCCCGGCCCTTTAATATGTGGTTCACAGATATGGATGATGGGTCGCCATGAACCATGTCATAGAAAACACATGGAGGTCACGTTCATGGGGGGGAGGGGGCACAAAAACACACAATGACATGTAGCTTCATCCATGCAGAGTCTGTTCCAGATTCATCAAACTGTCTACAACCGTTCACACTCACATGGATATCTGCAAAAATCAACACTGGGATCACTTCTGAACATGTTTCTGATGGTCATCCTCACACCAGTTTAACGGAAATGGACCAAACAAGTGTGCATCCATTAATTATAGAATTATATAAGGGGTGGGGGGGTGGGGTGCAGTTCACAACAATCCCACACCAAGAGCCAAGTGTCAGACATGTTATTTTTAACACCTGACAATGTGATGTTATGACTGAAGAGTCAAACATGGGTCGTTTAAGAGACTAAATGAGACCTGCCGGATTCCTGCTTCTGATGTTCTACATCACATGAAAAAAAAGAGTGGGACACAGTGAATATTATACCACAACTCTGTCTCATGGGTCTGACCTGTGCTGTGATTGTTATCATGATGATATTACAAGCTAACAGAAGGTAGAGGTCCTACAACCTGGAAGTCTGAGGTGTCCACATTCTTTTGGGCATACACTTTATGTTCTGCTTCATAATTCTAATCATTTGTGAATCAAATTTAATGACATTACTTTGATTCCATGGTTTGGTAATATTTTTTGGACAAAGCCATTAGAATCAGGGAAAATAATTGTCAGAATAACCAAGGCTGAAAAGCTTTGTGGTTATAATAAGAGCAGATTTGATTCTTGGATCAGGGTTTAAGTGTTCATTTATTTGTTTGTCATCGTGTTCAGAGACATTAGGTGGAATGATAGCTTTGTTCTGCTCATAAAGGCTTAAATATCCGTATGAGTGTGAACTGGGCTCAGCTCATGGATACATAGGTGAAAACATACTAAAACTAGTGTCAACAACCTGTGTTTTGATCCTAAACCCTCCTTAAACTGGGCCCGAGGACCAGAACAGAACCACTGTCTGGTCCAGGTGTTGTAGACCTGATGGACAGACCCAGATGTTCTGGTGAACACACTCAGACATGACCGCTGTCTGTGGAACATGTATGAACAAACGTGATGGGTATTCTGTCTGTTCTCCACTGTCTAGGCCTGCGCTCAGTCATTACCCATGATCCTTCAGCTCCCCTCAGACTTCACAAACACTGAGCGTCTCACACACGTACCGTCTTTGTAGGACAAACTGCCGCTGGAGAATTTTTTTCGATGTGCGCGTGCGTAGTCCTGCAGGTTGGGAGCGCTAGAGGACCCACCTAGGACAGTGGTGCTGAAGAGGCCGGCACACTGAGAGCCTGCGAGGGGGGGCGGGGTTTGTTAGTCAACGTTACAATGACATGCAGTTACTCTACAAATTGTCCAGAGGAGAAGAAGAAAAGGAGACAGACAGAGACAGAGCCAGAGGACGCCATGCAGTCAGGGTTGGACTTCAACAAAGACAGTAGACAACAAAAACAACAAGATATTCTACTGAGGTCAATGAACCGACGCCGACTGTACCAGGAAGCATCTGGTCCAACTTTGACTCACTCTAGTCAAAAGCTGTATACTAAGGGTAATAAATCTGTACAATAGCAGTTATGAATGTGTCCACTATAACCCATAATAAATCTAAATTCAGTCCAAATGCTGTCGGTCTATAGCTTCACACATAAAGTCTATGGTTTATGAATATGTCAATTATGGAAATGAATGATTGAATGGGTTTGAGTCCAAAGGAAAATACTGTTCATACTGGCTCAATTTACTGGAATATTTACAAATCTACTGGATAAATGGACATAAACCAGTATATATATGGAATAAACACTATTATACACATCAAACATCAGACCAACAGCACCTCGGTCGTTTAGTTTAAAATCATCTGATTAAAGGTTGGATGATTTAACACATTTAATCTAAGGAGGATCATTTATAAAATACTGTAGATCAGTCTTATTAATCTTAGGGTTTTTTGTTATATTGGATTCATATTTAAAAAAATAAAAATAAAAAAACTATTGATATGGCAAACTGCTATACTGAGAAAGATTAAAAAACAGCTATAGAAAAATTAGAATCTGTAAACGTCAACACTGACAACAAAACCCCTCAAACGTCTGAGACCATTATATCAGAAGAATCAGTATAAACACCCAAAATACATCAATGAAACATGCAAGGAGGACAGGGTCAGAAGGGTTCATGAAGTGTTATCAAAAACACTTGATTTTTTTGTTGTGGATTTAATGTTCACATCTAGTTTCGAAATCCAACCTTTATCTTTGTTTTTCTTTAATCAGCAAAGAACCAAACTATAAAAATACATTGATCTAAAGTCAACCACTGCTCCTGACATTTCAGACAGTTACCATGGCAACAGGTCATAACGACACCTACCTAATCCACTCTGCTTCATTTCAGGAGACTGACGGGAGCAGAACGAGAAGAGGCGGTAGCTGCCCACTTTAGATGACGATGTCTCTGATAAAACCTGAAGTAAAAAAAAAAAACACAGAATGAAGACTGAACCAATGGAGGAATCAAATGTGATAAATGAGACCCAAGTCAGGACATGTCCACACCAAAGCTTTATGTGGCACCACATTTATGGAAAATCAGTCACTGTTTATCACTACAGTCCATCTGAAACAAGATTAGTGACAAAACAATCAAAACCAGAGCACAGTCACAGGCTGAAGGACCCCATTACTGACTCTAACCCCAGCTTCCACTGTCAAGGCTTAATCAGTGTCCAGTGCCTGGTTGCAGTTGGTAACATAGGATTTGACAGTAGCTCTTTTAGGGAGGGGCTTAGCAAAGCATCAAAGTTTACACTCATACAGGAATGATATAAAGTTGCATAATAGACATTATATTATTAATAGCAGTCCTCTTTCATCCACACCGTCACACAAACTAATGCAGGTTAAATCAAACCTGAGCATAGATCATCTGTAAACCTCACCTCCATGGACCCCGTCTTGTGGTTCCGAATTAGCGGAGACCTCCTCTGGATTGTGATTGGCTCCGACAGTGGTACAGCCCGGTCTGTCTCATCCCGTGACAGGTCTTCCAGGCTGCCAGGATCAGTCTGCTTCTGCCCATTCTGACCAAGCACAGAGGAACCGGATGAAGGGGGTGAAACAGGAGGAGGTGTGTCTGTGTGTGTGTGTGGGAGGTGATACAGAGAGTGAGAGGGGGGAGGGGAAGAGACACAAGAGGTGATACGGAGGGTGATACAGCAGGTGAGAGAGGACACAAGAGATGAGAGGGGATGTGTCAGAAGAGATTGGGAGGGTCCATAAGGGAGTTGATGCAATAGATGAGAGGGAGGGTGACAGGGGAGGTGATATAGTAGGTGAGAGGGAAAGAGACGCAACAGGTGAGAGGGGAGGTGACACAAAGACACAAGAGGTGAGACAGGATGGTAGGGGAGGGGTACGGGAAGTCAGAGATGGGAGTGATAGACAACAGTGACAGGAAGCGGGAGGGGAGGAGACAAAGGAGGTGAGAGGGGAGTTGATACAGAAGGTGATAAATGGGGCGAAGAGGGAGGCAGGAGGGTGGGTTGTTCTCTATGTGAAGAATGCTGTGGAGGAACCAGGATGTGATAGTACCTGCTGGGCGACCTCCGCTGATGCAGGCCTGAAGCCAAAGCCCATGGGGGCGTTCTCCTCCTCCTCTACTCCCTTCACTCCCGGACTGAAGTGGAGTTCCACATGAAAACGCTCCTCTGACGACAGCTCCTGGAGGACAGACGGGATGTCAGAGTGCCCCAGACACACTTACGAACACTACCCCCACCCCATAAAGGTGTGTGTCCTTCTCTAACCTTGTTGTTGTCTTCATATAACATGATGACGATCTGAGTCATGTAGTTGAGTTCGGAGACGGCACAGAGGTAATCCATGGCCCGTTTCCACTGCTGGTCCTTCTCCTCCTGAACACACAAATTACAACTGCTTCTTCAGTCCAAATGCTCCACGTTTCAGATTAGACACAAACTCAACCATAGATTCAAATCACAAAATTGGAAGGCCTTTACAACTTTAGGCTAATTTTACAACATCCATTTTTCAGCTTAAATTCAGGGATTCTGAAACATTAGCCAATTACATCTGATGAACTGCAGATGAGAACAGGTATGTTCTGTCCTCTGTGGGCAATGTGGACTGTGCAGGCAATGTGGATTGTGAGGGTGGTCTAGATTGTGTGGGCAGTCTGGACTTTGCAGGCGGTCTGGACTGTGTGGGTAATGTGGACTGTGTGAGCAGTGTGGATTGTGTGGGTAAGGTGGACTGTGTGAGTGATGTGGACTGTGTGGGTGGTGAGGACTATATGGGCAGTGTAGACTGTGCAGGTAATGTGGACTGTGTAGGTGGTGATGGGTGAAGGTACTCACATCTAACAGGCCACCATAGCGGAAGATGCTGAGCAGAGAGTGGACGTGACTCTCACTGGTGAAATATAAGCGAGTCCTGACATGACGACCTGGAGACATCACTCCACGAGAATATCTGCAATGGAACAAGATTCATGACGGAATGTGAAACGGGAAAATCCAACACCAGTGGATTTACCAACAGTCATCCCATCAGAAGGGTTAGGCAGTCATATTTGGCTCCATTTACTCAGAACTGCCACTTTAGAACAGTGATTCACAACCAGAAAGTGTGGACAATCACTTCCCCAGTCCGCCTCCCCCACCCACACCTGTCTGATGGATGTACCTGGCCCCCCTCCCTTTCATCTACAAATAGACGTCCATCTATAGCCTTTCTATCCATGGGAGTATATATCTCCTTCACTGTGGTTCTCCCCAAGATTTATTCCCTACTGAGAGGGAAAACTTAGAGGTTTTTTCTTGCCAAAAAGGAGGGTCTAAGGACAGGGGATGCTTGGTGTGAGATGATGTGATTTGGGGCTCTATAAATAAAATTTAATTGAATTCGTCCCAAACATCTCTGCCCCTCCCCCTCAGCCAGTACAGCCCTCTATCCTAATATGTGAAAGATCTACACAGAAATGTATGGTCAACTCATATGAAAACATGTCCTACTCACAGAGGATGCAGTTTGTTGACAGATTCGTCCTCATGCGTCCTCTGCAGGTCCATTTGGATCTTTCGGACCAGAGGGAGGCAGTAAGCGTAGGCAATGTCCAGCTTCTCTACTTTACTGATGCCGTATTCCTGATGCAGAGAAGAACCATAAACTAAATTAACCTGAGGCTCAGTTCAGTTTCATAAAACAGTCACTTTTTCATTCATGACTGTGTTTTACATAAACTGTACTTTAGTTTAAAAGACATTTAAAAAAAAAAAAGATTCGTATTTGGCCTTATCACATGGATGTTCATTTATGAATAGGACACATTTACACATTTCTTCTGAACTGGATCCAGAGGTGGAAAGTAACTAAGTGCAAGTACTTTGATACAGTATTTACATAGATTTTTTTTAGGTACTGTACTTTACTTGAGTGTTTATTTTTCTGGCAACCTTTAGCTTTTACTCCCTACATTTTAAAAAAAGTGTACACACACACACACACATACATATACAGTGAGAGTAAAAAGTATTTGATCCCTTGCTGATTTTGTTGGTTTGCCCACTAATAAAGACATGATCAATCTATACTTTTAATGGTAGATGTATTCTAACATGAAGAGACAGAATATCAAAACGAAAATCAAGAAAATAACTTGAAGGAATATATATGAATTTATTTGTATTTCATTGAGGGAAATAAGTATTTGATCCTCTAGTATGCATTAGGAGTTCTGGCTTTCACAGACCAGTTACACACTCCCAATCAACTTGTTACCTGAATTGAAGACACCTGTTCTAAATAATCACCTGTATAAAAGACACCTGTTCACAGAATCAGACAATCAGACAGATTCCAAACTCTCCAGCATGGGTAAGACTAAAGAACTCTCTCAGGACCTCAGAGACAGGATTGTTGACCTGCACAAATCTGGAATGGGCTACAAAAACATTAGCAAGATGCTGGGTATTAAAGTAACAACCATTGGTGCAATTGTGAGAAAATTTAAGGAGTATAACATGACCATCAATAGACCTCGGTCTAGTGCTCCACAGAAGACTTCACCTCGTGGGGTGGCAATGATCATGAGGACAGTGAGAAATCGGCCTGCAACCACACAGCGGGAGTTAGTGAATGACCTCAAGGCAGCTGGGACCACAGTCACCAGGAAAACAATTGGCAACACTTTGCGCCGCAATGGATTAAAATCCTGCAGTGCCCGAAAGGTACCACTGCTTAAGAAGGCACATGTGGTGGCTCGCCTAAAGTATGCCAATGATCACCTCAAAGATGCACAAAGTGATTGGGAGAAGGTTCTGTGGTCAGACGAGACCAAAATTGAACTATTTGGCCTAAACTCTACTCGTCATGTGTGGAGGAAGAAAAATGCTGCCTATGATCCCAGGAACACTGTGCCCACCGTCAAGCATGGTGGTGGAAACATTATGTTTTGGGGGTGTTTCTCTGCCAAAGGCACAGGGCTACTTCACCGCATCAGTGGGAAGATGGGTGGAGCCATGTACCGAGCAGTCCTGAGGGACAACCTCCTCCCCTCTGCTAGGAAGCTGAAAATGGGCCGTGGCTGGGTCTTCCAACATGACAACGACCCGAAGCATACAGCAAAGGCAACAAAGGACTGGCTCAAGAAGAACCATATTAAGGTCATGGAGTGGCCCAGCCAGTCTCCGGACCTCAATCCAATCGAAAATCTATGGAGAGAGCTGAAGGTCCAAGTTGCCAAGCGACAGCCCACCAACCTTAATGATTTAGAGAGGATCTGCAAAGAAGAGTGGGCCAAAATTCCCCCTGATATGTGTGCTCACCTTGTGGTTAACTACAACAAGCGTTTGACCGCTGTGCTTGCAAACAAAGGCTTTGCCACCAAGTATTAAGTGCTTTCGAATAGAGGGATCAAATACTTATTTCCCTCAATGAAAAACAAATGAATTAAAATAAATTCTTTGAAGTTATTTTCTGGATTTTCATTTTGATATTCTGTCTCTTCATGTTAGAATACATCTACCATTAAAAGTATAGAATGATCATGTCTTTATTAGTGGGCAAACCAACAAAATCAGCAAGGGATCAAATACTTTTTACTGTCACTGTATATATATATATATATATATATATATATATATATATATATATATATATATATATATATATATATGTTCTCAGAATAGGCTCATTACTTTTTCAAATCAAATGAATGTGATAATATGAAAAATACATGGCTGCAGAGGAAAATCAGTGGAGAGAAGGAGCACAGACTGTGACCAGAGTCAAAACTAGAGTCCCACCACTTATTCCAAAATTGTTGAGTACCATGACCCAATCAAACACATTGTCTACACAGTAAATTACTTTTAAGGCCTTTCATTTTTGGCTATTTTTGAAACTTTTATGGTTTTAGTAAGTACGGTTTGGTTCATGGCAAAAAAATGCTGTTTTATTTTTTTTACTTTTGTACTTTATTACAATTGAATTTTTTAAAAAAACTTTTATTTAAGTAAAGGAGTTGAATAAATACTTCTACTTTTACATATTATTATATTATATTATATTATATTTTTTCACTCAAGTAGCTGTACTTCTACTTTAGTACCAGAATTTGAGTACTTTTGCCACCTCTGACTGGATCTGGAACATTTCAAGTACAAACTCAACAAACCTTATAGAAACAGATGCTTCCTTTAAGCCCCACCCACTGGGACTATGATTGACATGTTTATGACATCATTACTTCCACATTGAATGAATCATAAAATACACATTTAAAATAGAACACATCAGTATTTCTGAAACTGGATCCTGCCATGACTGAGATCATCTGAACAGTGTCTTTGTTGAACATCCAGAATCAGAGAAGCTAATGTCCCCAGCTTTGGACAGACCTGTGGGATGACGACGTCCGCCAGGGCTCTGGACAATCGGAAGAGTTCCAGCGTGTCCTCCAGACCCAGCGTGGAGTTGTGGATCACATCATATTTGACGCAGTCGTAGATGTCAGGGACCTTACTGATGTCGTACCGTCCATTCTTCATGCGAAAGTCGCGCTCCAGTTTGGACCAACGCTGCAGCATCAGCTCCAAGGTCTCACTGTGGTACAGCTGGAGGTCTGGGGAACGAGAGACAGGGACAAGGATGAGACAGGCAGAGGACAAACACAGCACTGGGATAACAGAGGACTGGACTCACCTGCTGACTTGGGGTCCTCCATTCTCTTCCGGATCTGGGATGTGAGGCTCTGGATGAGGGCGTAGACCCGATCACAGGTGGACACTGGGTTCTGGACCATCCTCATGGAATTGACCAGGGAGGCACTGCAGGTTGGAGCCAGCTACAAAAAACAAACAGAACCAATCAGAATCTGTATCATAGCATCAGCATTACTGAAACCATAAGCAGACCCCCCCCCAGGGCCATCTTTTTGGTCCACGCACCCGGTCATAGTCCTCATCGATAAAGTCCCGGTCCTTCTGCAGGATCTCGTGGAGCCGGGCTTTAACCCGGTGTTGACAGCTGCTCAGGGAGTCACTGTCGTTGTCCAGGAGACCGTTCATGTTGGCACTTTTCACCATCTGCACCAGGATTGGCGTCAGCTCTCCCTCCAGAGCCAGCAGACCCTGACCCAAAAGAATCATGTTAATGTGACTGTAGACCCTGCCCCAAAAGAAACAGGTTAATGTGAACGTGGACACAGCAGTGTTCATAAACCCATCCTGTGGGCATGGTCAAACCTTTGCAAAGGCTGCCGCTGTCATCTGGACCCGCCCTTCATCAGATGCATAAATCTTCAGGTCGTGCCTGTAGGTGCTGTGTAACCGTAGAAGTCCACACCCAGGGAACCCAGCATAGTCTCCTGAAGACAACATAAAGAGGTTACATGGAACCCTGGGGTACATAGCACTCTGGTACTTGTACCAGAAGACGCCATTCTACGTCCTCTGATACCAGCCCAGGTCCTCTTACATCCATGATTGTCTCAGTTCATGTTTCACTCATTTCACAGATCTGTAAAGATCTGTATAGATGAATATTTAACTGGAATTTTAGGTTAATATTTCATAGTTTATTATCTTACATATTTGATATATTTTTCAGTCTCACTTTACTGTCGAACCCATATATAAGGTTCTGTGGGAGTGGTCTGACTAAACCAGTAGAACACATGTCAGATTCTGTGTGTATGATCTACAGTAGAGAATGTGTGGGGATTCTGTGGGTGTGGTTGGACCCTCTCCCCACCCCCACTCACCTTGACCTCCGGGATACATACAGCGGAAGGCCCGGCCCAGCTCCTCTGCCTGGACTCTGCCTGCAGGGGTCAACTCACCCCCCCACTTTAAAACGAGCAGCAGAGACGGACCCTCTTTACGAGTATCTGAAATAGACACAAACAACCGCTGTTCACAAGTATCATCCACACAGGTCCTCATCCAATCAAATCTGACTTCCAGATGTTAATGATGATGTCATCATCAAAGACCTAAAGGACAGTCCACACTTACACTGGATGAATCTGAAATGTATGAGACAGGTTGGACTACTGACCAAACCAGTGTATTCCAGACCAATCCAGTCTAATCCACACTAAACCAGGATGTGTTTTATCTAATTGAACACACACACCTTCCTCCTTCAGTGTGACCCAGTTCAGACTAAAGAATGTGGACCATGTGCCTTTTTTGATGTGGTCTAGGTATGATGGTGTTTCTGCATGGGGCCATGGCCTTACCTTCCTCCTCACTGGAGGTCTTGGGCTGTCCGTGGGGGAGGTAGGTCAGTTGCACCTTCCTGTTGATCCCAGAGAAGTGGCCGTACCTGTACCAGTTACATGAAGACACCAATGAGGACTAGTTACCACCGTCTGGACTGAGTCTGAACCAGCGATATGGTTTGGGTGAGATTAAGTTGTATCATTTTTACAATAAAAGTGTCAGGAAATATAAGTTTTGAATATTCCTTTGCAGATTTTTTTTTTACAAAGAATAAAACTTTCAATATCTGTCAATATCTTCATACATTTGAGTTTGTCTACATCAGGGTTTCTAACCCCTTTTTGAACCAACACTGTCCACTGTCCTAAACAACTTGTGAGACAGATGGACAGGAGGGTATGCAAGTCACGACAGGGTGTGTGTGTGAATATGGAGGTATGTTTGTGCAAGTGTATATCATTCATTGACTTGTAAAATCGTCCATCTTACTCTGCTGTTTTCTGCTGACCCTTTAACACTATTGGACTATAAACCCAGGTTTACTGATTGATGACAGGCTTCATTTGTCTGTATGTATGTGCTGTGTCTTCCTGGCCTGTGGCATTTGAAGGTGGAGGATTACAGGCCCTGATGAAATGGGGTTTGAGTGATGCATTTCAGAAAGAATAGCTTCAGCTTCTTACATTTCTAGAACTGTCTTCAGCTGCTCCAGTTTGGACTTCTTCTCTTCAATCTCACAGTCATTGTGTTGTCCCAGTTCAGCCAACAGCTGACGGGTGATGTCCAGCACCTCCTGTTAAAGACACACTGGTTTCATGGACTTTTCACCACACAGTAGTTTTACAGACTGTTCAACACACTGGTTTTACAGACTGTTCATCAGACCTGCAGCTGTTTGGGCTTCTTCAGCTTCAGCTTCCCTGTTTTGTATCCTCCGTATTTGTCAAACAGATCAAAGAACCTGCAGTAATCACAGAAATACATGTCATGAGTTCAAACATGTCACTGAATAAACTCAACTAAAGCTGACAGAGACAGGACGTACATGGGGTTACGAACTTCCATCTTCATCTTCTGTTTCGGCGTTCGATCTCCGTGGCGAATGACGGCAATGACGCAACGGAGCTCCATCCTGAAAAGTTACAATATATTCTTAGGTGGGTGTGGGACTGGAGTGGTTCCACTTCATGTGTGGTTTTGGTTGGTTTGGTACTCACATGGTTCCTGACGTGGTGGGGACGATGGGGATATCCTCAGCCTCGGTGGGGATGGACCAGGGGATCTGGAACTGAGGTGCCAGCTCTCGCATCACAATGTTCCTGAAACATGAAAACGAGATGGTTCAGTTCCCAAAACACAGTCAGACACCAACCCTGAAGGAAACTGCTCCATGAACAGGTCTAGGTGCTGGTACCCAAGGATCTTGGCACAGTCGTCATAGTATTTCATGGAGTTCTTGACGAAGCTGAACCCGTTGACGTCGCAGACATACGAGTGTCCGTTGGCTCGGAGCAGGTCGAATCCACACACCGTTTGCTGCGAAAACACCAGAGGACAGTCAGTGGAAACAAACAGGTTTCAATTAACAGAACTATAAATGGTCCAGTTACCTTAAAGGCCAGGCACACTTTCCGGGCCACTAGCTTCTCCATGGCTGACAGCATGACTGGATAACGCACCTCCTTCCCCTCGCTGTCCCGCTCCACTTTCCCATCCAGGGCGGGAGACTTTCGGGCTTCGGCGTGGGCATAATCCGGACCCACGGTGTAGACCTAAACCACCAAGACCAGAACTGAATGAACACTAGAACCCCATTAACTACAGAACCCCATTAAGCGTAGAACTTCATCAACACCAGAATTCCATTAACTACAGAAAACCATGAACATCAGAACTACATTACCTCTAAAACCCCATTAACTCCAGAATCCTACTTACACTGGAACCCCATTAACATATGGAATGTGGATATGAGTATCAGTACTGTCTGGTGTTACCATGGTGACACAGATAAAACTGTTGTTTCGCTCTGTACCTGGGGGGAAGCAGGCTTAAGAGGTAACCCAACAGAACATTGTGTGTGTTCGCTGCTGCTATAAAGTCATGATGTTGAACTTTTAATATAATTAAAGATAAATTATCCAACAAATTACAAATCACAAACAAGGCCCTGGACACATAGTCCTGGAAACCCTGGTGGTACCTTAACGTCTGTTCCGTCTGTGGGCATGAATTCCTCATAGATGTAAGAGCCTGTCTTCCTCACACTGCTTTCTGGAGAGTAAACGCTGCTGCGACTCCCGATCTATTCAAACGCACAAAACACCAAATCATTTACAGATGCAAAGTTAACCATGATGAAGGTGGTGATGGTGTTGGTGGTGGTGGGTACTTGTTTGAGTGTGTCATGTCTGGAGGTTGAGCAGGTCGTCTAATTACCGAAGGGTTGGCGGTTTGAATCCCGCTCTGTTCTAGTCATGTGCCATGATGTCCTTAGGTAAGACATTTCACTCTCCAGTGCTGCTGCTCACACTGGTGTATGAATGTTCAGTACTGGGGGGGGCATCGGTCCCTCAGGGCAGCCATGGATACAGATGTATTTTACCACCACCAGAGTGTGAATGTGCGAGTATAAGTATGTATTAGGGGTCTGACCTTTCTGAAGAGCCGCTGACTCCCTCCTCCTGCTGATGTTGGATAGTAAATGTAGACGTTGTGGTCCTCTGCACACACAGGCTTCTCCACAAATGGTTTATGGAAGATTTCTCCATTGACTTCCACATGGTCCTCACCCTCCACCAAATTACACTCTGACACACAAATAGTCACACAGGTTACACACACAGTCCGACGCACAGCCCTCAGCTCAGACCACGGTCATACTCTTAGCTATATTTGAACTGGAGTTGGAACTAAACCACTGTGAAGAGGACCTGTGGGTTCACCCTCAGACCCCCAAGTTCACGTGGGTTCCTTTTTAATATCAGTTTCTGCTGGAGCCGATGCTGATACTGACCGTCAGGTTTGTCTGGGTCTCGGTTCAGGATGGCATAGCGAGGCAGGTCAATTCCCTCCTCCTGCAGGATGCGATACACCTCCCTCCTGTTCCACAAACACAGACCTGGTTTACCATTGGGTTCCACCTGTGTGTGAGGATGTTCTGGTTCACCTGTGTGCTGCATACCTGTCCTGTATATAGTACTGCATGTTCAGGTCATTGATGAGCAGAGGGTTCCTCAGTTTGGCGTAGCTCACTGCCTTATCCAGAGGGAACCCTGAAACCCAAACACTGAAGAGTTCAGTACCACACTGGTATTCAGACAAACTTCACACACAACTGTCCAAAGACTTTAGGATTCTATTTGACTGATTTTTGACAGAAACTAGGGTTGAAATGGTACAGAAAATGTTTGGTTCAGTGCGTTTTTGGTACAATACATTTTGGTACACTGAAGGAAACCACTTGGCGGGGAAGAGGGCGGGCACCAATAGAACCAGTACTAGTGTACTGTTAGTATTTGTATGTACCAGCCTTGTACTGGTACTAGTCTGAGGTTTATGTGCCAACAGATAGAATCCACTCATGTCCTGACCTTTGGAGTGGAAGGAGATGAGGCAGTCACACAGAGGCCATTTGTCCACGGGCTCGTTGAGGATGACGTCTTCAGGGAAGATGACCACGGTGATGTACTCGAACCTGCACAGCCTCTCCAGGATCTGGGTCATGGGCTTGGACTTGGACTTCTTCATCATGCAACAGATCCCCACCGCGATCTGTCGCTCCGGGGGCTGAAGAGGAAGCAGGAGAGGAAGCGGTCAGATGATACCACCATCACATTCAGGATTATTAATCTCACCCAACATTGGTTGAGAGAAATGACTGTAACCAGTGTGTGTCTGTGTGTGTGTGTGTGTCCCCGCAGAGATATATCATGCTATAACTCAATGAATAGTTGAGATATCACAATGATATTACATGGGCATATACATATAGCTAATATGCATCAGATGCAATAATCCATTTGAGTAAAGGTCAAAGGTCAAGGTCGTATTTAGCAGAAAGGTCAAGATCACATTATTGGCTCTAATTCAAGAACAGGTGTCAGGAACTTGAGATTGGTACAAAATAGGGGCGAGGTTAGGCCTTCTATGAATATTTGTTATAAAAGCTATGACACAAACATACACATGTTTGATCCATAATCCATCTCACCCGGCTCTAGAGTGTGACAAATTTGGTCACACATGTGACCTGGTTTCTCAAAAGTGCGACTAAAAACCATAATTTTTTGGGTTAGGAGCACAGTGCTCCTAACTTTTTTGGGTTAGAAGCACAGTGCTCCTAGGTCCAAAAGTTAGTCTGGAGCTCTGAAATACTATATTAACAGAAAGTGTATGTTACTCAGGGATTCTGCTGGTACCACGGCTAATTTGTTACCTAGTTTGCAACAAAAAATTTTAAAGTTTGAGTACAAGATCTTAGAAAAATGTTTCAAGCAAGCTACATATTGAAAACGCACATTTCAAAAATCCAAATCCCTTTCTTCAGACATCCCCCGAAGCCACGGCTCCAGTATAATGTCAACACAATGCTAGTTACTGAGAGTTCACGCACACTGCACAGCAACAATTCACCCAGCTTGGTTTCCTATGGCAACTCCAATAATGGCTCCTGCTCTGGTCCATATATACCTCATCCAGTCTCCTCAAACACACTCATCACCTTGAACAGCCCCATTTCATACCTTTCCGACTAACATTACCTTTCCTAGTGATTTACATTAGTGACAAAACAGTTATCCTGGTGAAATTTACATCCTAATATTGCTAACATAATTAGCCAAACTCTGGCTTCTTTTACTGTACTACTGCTCCAGCCTCTGAGAATGATTCATGCAGGAGGGGTACAGGCAGAGGGGGGAGAGACAAATGGCAGTTTATTTTAGTAGACATATCACCATTCAAAGTTTTGCAGTGGGTGGTCAAAATGGTTGGATGGTGTTTTTTCAGTCCTGTCTATTCGACAGGTAACTATTTAGGCCTTCACCATGGACCAAGTCCACCGATTTTGGCCCCTGAATTTTTTTCAAGTAAAATCACGAAAACGAAGACCTACTTTTGCAAACTGCTCCTAGGGTTTTCATCCAAACTTCCTGAAATTTGGCACACACACTCAGCGTTGAAAAAAAAGTTACTAAAAGTTTTTCAAAATGCAACATTTATGAATGAATAATTTCCATAGCTAGCTAAACTAAATACTAAATGCAAGATATTTAAGTCAAGGTAAACGATATCAACAACAACCTTAAGATCCAATGTTGGCATATGATTTTGAAGATATGTCTTGAGTTTGGTGAATTTTGGATGGTAGGGGGCGCTAGAAATACTGAAAATGTATATCTCTTAAACGGCTTGACAGATTTTTATGAAACAGGGTGGGTAGGGTCAAGGGCCATTCCTGAGACTATATTTAGAAGGTGGGTGTGTTTAACCAATGTGGATGTGGCTTATTACAGAATGTCTGGATTTGAGAGATTTGAAGGCGTGGCTTAGCTCATGTGATTCAATACACGTCTATCTCCCGAGTCTACACTTGTCTTGTCATATGAAATTATTATTTTGCATTACAGTGCCCCCTACAGATTTGCCAAACACACCGTTAGTAAAATGGCATTTGTGATTAATCTTTTGATTAAAAATCATTTGGCAGCACTAGATTAAACAAAACCGGCAACAGAACTGAAGACTGACCAGATCAACTTAACATCTGTGGAAGACTTTTTTTAAGATATGAAATACAGATTTGTAAATTTAATGTCACCTGTAGGACTTTAAGACCCTGTGGAAACTTGCGTTAGTGTTCTTGTCCTCACCGAGTCGGTGTCTTCGTCATCCTCGTACAGATCCATGTCTGTCCTCATGCTGTCCTCCACAGCCTCACTCTCATCGTCCTCGCAGCCCACGAAGAATCTGGGAGCGCCACGCCGGCTCTCGCCCGGGCTGTTGGGCTCTGACATCACAGTCGGCCACGGCAGCCCTCAGCGTTCCACCACGCCATCGTATACCGACACGCCGCCGGGAGTGGGGGGTGGGGGTGGGGGAGTTGGGCTCTGCCTGGACCAACAGCAGAGCCAAGGGGGCGGAGGACACTGCTGCGCAGAGGGGTACCCCCTACAGGAGATTACGTGGACGAGTGCGAGGGTTAAAGGTGGAATCTGAGGAGGTGTACCGGTGTGGCTTGGCCCTCGTTCTTCATTCGGGGGAGGGGGGTCAAGCGGCTGATTTCTATCTGATCACCGTTCACTTGTGCATCATTACAGTAGAACCTGCGACAGACACACATCACATCAATCACTTCATACTTGAGCATCACATTCAACACTGATTGACACAAGGTCAGATGGGTTAGACCTTTACATTCTGCAGCAGTTTTCAGCCACATTAGTCAGTGGTCCTCAACTGGTCCAGGTTCTAGACCCACTGCCATCACTCAATGACCAGACCAGACACAATCCCATAATTTCAACTCCTCAAATGTATTTGATAAACAGATATTGTTTTTTCAACCTGAGATAATCCAGAATCTGAGTCGGAAAACATAGATCAGTTTAATGACAAAAATATAGAAATATTCCCTTTAGATAAAATAAGGTCCATTTGAACCAGAAGTAAACAGTGAACTTAGTTAAAAGTTCATTCAATCACCTATTGAATTAAACTTGCTGAGGTTTTAATCCATTGAAGGTCAAATGAGATCTGATGAGTCACTGTCAGACATGCGTTTAAACATCATATGAATAGAAGCTTTTGCTTCTTCTTTTATGTTGTGAAATGTATGGTGTTCTTTATCATTACAGGGTATTACCGCCCCTATGCTGGGGAATGTGAATGGATGCGGCTCAGAAGGTTTGTTAAAGGGCCTACTTCCACTGAAAACCACTTTATGTAGCTCTTTTTACAATGTGGTAGTTTACAACAAGTCCTATATGCATGCAGCATTCCAAGAAGTGAAATTTGACCCACATGGGTGCACTGGTCATTGAAGGGTCAACCCACCATAGAGAGACATACGAGCAACTCAGAGCAGGCAAAACCTAGCTCACAGGCTACAGGCTTGTTCCACAGATAGACGATTCAAGAAGTTGAAGAGCGGAGAGAAGGTAGCTGAGCAAATGAGCTAATCAAATTAGCAACATGGCAGAACAAACGTGCTTGTATTTCATTTGTGGCAGTAAAATGGTTCCGATGTACCACCGAAATTGGTTGCTCGTCATACGTCGTTAGATATATGGCTATAGCTCCAAAGACATGATATTTAATACACAAGCTTTCTGTGAAGGTGTGAAATAGCAGAAGAAGTCATACACAGGCTGCTGTGGCTTGGCACCACTCAGCTGGGGGTTTGACTTTCCTGTTTATTTGTTTTTCTTGTTTAGAAACCAAAAAGAAATACCTTAACACGTCATTAATATTTATGAGAAACACCAGAAAAGCCAGTTGTTCAACCACTAGCTCCTGTTCTAGCTCATAGAATACAGCTTGAAACAAGACAAATATTACCTAATTTTTAACAGAACTGATGAACAATGCATTCAACCATAGCGGTGACCACAACAATATAAATGAAATAAAGATAGAAGCTGACCTTTAGTATTGTTACGGTCAACTGAACATGGGTTTGCATTTGAGTCATGACCCACCTGATGATAATCACTGGGTCATGGGACTGTCACAATGACTATATAATCACATTATAATTACAACAGGGGCTGCACAATTTTAATCTCAATACGAACCTGGGCACTTCTGATGAAAATATTGTTCATGAGCTGATTTTACTCCCATTTCACTTTGATATATCACATTTGTGCTTCACAGTTTGGATTTGTATGATAAAATATATAAAATATCAAACATGACAGCTATTAACAAGGAGGTCACTTTAACGGCACCAGACTATGGTTTAATATCCAACAGTGTCTAGAACTAGATACATTAGTGTGTTTAAGCAGCATCAACCTCTTCTCTCCCTCACATTTAACTGCGTGCAGTTGAAATAAACATTAGCCAGACGATCCACCAATGCATTATCCAGCCTAGTAATGAACAGCAAACGAGTTCAATACCACACAAACGGAAAGGAAAGTCCCACCAAATTGTTTCTGTGTGTGTGTTCTTGTATATTTAAAACATATAATTTAGCTCATTTAAATCAGATGGATGTGATCTCAAATGCTGACATAATAGTTCCGTGCATTTTGTGTATGTCATGTCAGAATGATGACAAAAAACCTTTGACATCTGGTATACAACAGATTGGGTTGATGATAGGGGACTGGCGTGGTCTTCAACATCGGCAGATGCTGTGCCCGACAGTGAAAGGCTGGTGCCATGACGTAGAGCAGGTTCACTTTGGATCAGGTTGGATTCAGTCACATCAGTTTAATAACATGTGTTGAATGTTTCCGTTTAACGGCCCAGTACGCGGCCCCTGTCCTTCTCTACTTTGTCTTTACATTAAACCAGGGTGTCCTTGTGGAGGACAGTGCCACGAGCCATGTAGTATTAGTACAACATTGAACTAGTTACGTCAAACAGGGTCATTTTAGACTGAATTAACAGTTAAATAGATAGAATCGTATCACACTGCTGACTTTATTCATTTCTAGGCAGTGTCTTTCTTGTCCACCTGCCAGCACATCAGATTGTGTTTGTCAGTGTCGTTGCACCTGTCAAATTCCCGTTAACATCCTGCTAATGTATCGTGGCAACGTCACATAAACCATCTGTATTTAACGTACAAACGTTAGCAAAACAAATATTTAAATGTTAATATGCAACAAACAGCAAGACGCGTCTTAATATATATAACTCCGCCATATTACTGAGGTGAGGTGGTGAGTTGGTGCCATAACTAATGATTAATGTTGTTAGCTTTAGCCCGCGTTAGCTGCCCTTAATAGTAGCTAATGTTAGCATCCAGCTAACATGACCGTGTAAACAGGTCTCAGAGCGCCATTTTATCCGTGTTCAGAGCTAATGTCAGCGGGTGTTACTTCTGTCGAAGCTCAATCGGAAGCTCGTCGGTGAATTGTAATAAAGAGGAGATATATCAATGTATAAATTTAATCAGTTACTCACAGGTCGGCTGCAGTTTATACTGCTGTTTTCAGCCGCTTCGATGGGTACATACCGAACATAGTGATGGACGTCACAGACAGCCAATGACGATGCGAAACTACTCAAAGAGGTGTGATTTGCCGGTGTGAGCCAATAGCAAACGTCGGAGCGCTGACGTTGAAATGTCAACCTCCAGCGAAAGTTTAATAAGAATACACATTTAAATGCCCCGTGACCCTAGTGAGGATAAAGCGGGTTCAGATGACGAGACGAGACAAATTTAAATGTGTGTATGTGGGGGGTGGGGGGTGTTACAATTAAAATCGAATTTAATCTGTAAAAGGTCAGATCTGATCAGTCTATGGTGGAGGATGTTTTTCACACTGACTGTGTGAAAAACATCACCTCGGTGCAAGACACAGACTGACAACAAATACAAAAATCACATAATAAAACGATAATAACTTCAATAAAAAAGACAGAAAAAGCTTATACAGAATAAAGTCGACAATATGAGGAAAAATAAACATTGTCAGCTTAAACCCAGTGGACGAGTCGAGTTCATATGTGGTCATCATGACGACACCACCCTGGTATAGGGACAGAAACAGGGCTTTCCTCTGTTCATTAAACTGAGTCTGGACTGAACCACAGGAAATTCCTGGTGTTTGTGTTGATCTGGGCGGAGCTCAGAACAGCTGACACAGATCCACGGCCCACACCTGGACAAGATGAGGTCACAGTGGAATGAAAGGAGTCTGCTGTTGTTCACTGCCAATGAGGGGTCCACACACAACCCTACCACCATCACGACCTCCAGGGAGGGGTCCACATAACCGTCCACTAATAGGGAGGGGTAAAAAATAGCCTTCCAGTATGAGGGAGGGGTCCACACCCTGTCCTTTCCCCGTTTGCGTGTACCTAACTCGTAAACATCTTCAGCCTGTGGACGACATTTAAAACAATTGAACGAACCAACGTTAATCCATACTTGCCAACATTTAAGTAGCAGAATCCGGGAGATTTTTGCTGAGTGTTGTGTTTTCAGGAGACACAAACGAACAAATGCTGTTTTTATGACGATAAATGATGATACAATTGTATAGTTTCCAGTGCATGATTAAACACTCGTAGACTGTATTTATCCAGAAATATAATTTTATTTTTCAATGGATGACATGCATTGTTAAATTCACATTAACTCTATTAATTTATTCTTACTTTAATGTCACACACACACACACACACTTTCACTCCCCTCATCCTCTTCATCCTCCTCACTCTATTCATATTCACTCTCTTCACCCTCCTCATTCTCTTCACTCTCCTCATCCTGCTCACTCTCTTCATCCTTTTCAATTTCTTCACTCTCCTCACCCTCCTCATCCTATTCATCCTCATCATCCTTCTGACCTGCCTTCTGTTCTCTCTCCTCCTCTTCCTCCCTCTCCTCCTCTTCCTCCCTCTCCTCCTCCTCCCCCCTCCTCACTCTTCTCATCTTCTTCACCCTCTTCCTCTTCCTCCTCCATCATCCTTTTTTCCTTCTTCTTCCTCATATACTATTTAAATCCATCAGATGTGCTCTTGTGCTTGTGTTCTGTGTTTTGTTCTATAAATACTGACTGTGTTTGTAGGAGTTCAGCTGCTGGACATGTGAAACACCTCCACCTGGACACGCCTCCAAATGAAACCACTGCCTTCAGGAGGGTCTTTGTTCAGCTCTGTGTTTTTATACACATGTGAATGAATGGCGTCTGTGTGCGGCTTCAATGCACCTTTTTCTGCACATCGTACCAAGACATATTTCCTGTAAGACTATGAGAATAAAAGCCTCCAATCAGACTTCAGACGGCAAGGACAAGGATGCAAGTATGAGCAAATTTAGGATTAGCGTAAAGAGGCCATATCTATCTGCAGACCATGTCCATCTGTAGACCATGTCCAACTGTAGACCATGTCCATGTGTAGACCATGTCCAACTGTAGACCATGTCCATGTGTAGACCCATGTCCATGTGTAGACCCATGTCTATGTGTAGACCATGTCCATGTGTAGACAATGTCCATGTGTAGACCATGTCCATCTGTAGACCATGTCTATCTGTAGACCATGTCCATCTGTATACCATGTCCATGTGTAGACCATGTCCATGTGTCGACGATGTCTATGTGTCGACCATGTCCATGTGTAGACCATGTCCATGTGTAGACCATGTCCATGTGTAGACCATGTCCATGTGTCGACCATGTCCATGTGTAGACCATGTCCATGTGTAGACCATGTCCATGTGTCGACCATGTCTATGTGTCGACCATGTCTATGTGTAGACCATGTCCATGTGTCGACGATGTCTATGTGTCGACCATGTCCATGTGTAGACCATGTCCATGTGTAGACCATGTCCAACTGTACACCATGTCCATGTGTAGACCATGTCCATCTGTAGATCATGTCTATCTGTAGACCATGTCCATGTGTAGACCATGTCCATCTGTAGACCATTTCCACCTCCAGACTATGTACATCTGCAGACTGTGGACTATGTCCACCTCCAGACCATATTCATGTGTAGACCATATCCAAAGGTGGGTATGGTCTACATGGTCTACACAGAGTACAAGTCCTGCCATGTATTGGTTATTCCTGTTCACTTCATGCAGGTGATTGAGTGATTCCTGGATGTGGAGTTGTGCAGTTGGAACAAATACGTGGCAGGACTTTTACTGTTCAGAGCTGTGATTACCCAACTGTGATCCATGTGTAGTCCATGTTGATTTGAAGACCATATCCATGTGTAGATTATGTCCATCTGTAGATCATATCTATATGTAGGCCATGTCCAACTTCAAATAGGAAAATGCTGGTGGTTTAGTGTTTTTCAAAATAAAAGTCTACTTGTTGAAGAGATCTTCACTGTGTTATTTTGGGCTTTCTGAGTTTCTGTCCCTGGACTGGGTCCATCTGGGTTTGTGTGCCTGCGTGTGTGTGTGCATGCGTACATGTCTGCATGTGTGTGTTGGATGTTCTGTGCATGTGTGTGTGTGTGTGTGTGTATGTTCTGTGTGCATTTTTTCCATGGACTTTTATTGTGAAAGGAGGACGTGGTCCTGATTCCTGGTTCTAACTTGATGCTTCCTTCTTCTGATTCAGTTTTTTTTCCTCCAGGTCTTTTCTTCTTCTCAGATCAGAGCATCCTGAGCCTTGGCTGCTGGACTTGGACTTTAACGGCACCAGAACCACCAGGACTGAACTTAGAACCACAGAAGAATAGACAGAGGGACAGGTAGGATAATGTTTTTATCCTTCAAACAGAACTGAAAGTTAACTTTTAAAGTTAACTTTCACATGCATTACATTCACCTGAAACTGGAGGGTGTTGTGGACCACTGGGAACACACACACACACACACACACACACACACACACACACACACAAAACAAGAACATTGACAATACACAAACATATTCAATGGTGATTGTGTAAAAAGGTGTCAAAGTTATTTTAAAACCAGTTGCTGAAACTGTTGAAGCATCTTTAAAATAAATCATATATAAATATTTTCAGAAATAAAGGTGAAATTTTTTTTTCTCTCAAATAATTTAAATAGAGTTGAATCACAGTTAGTTCATGTTTATATGAAACTAGTTTTAGAGGAAAATACCGAAATAAAAGCAAAACATACAAAATCAAGATCAGCAAAAGGAAAAACAAAACAAAACAAAACAAAACAAAATGGTGAATTTATATTCATCAGTGCATGAATAAAGTGATTATAATTATTTTTTTTATTATTACTATTACTATTGTTTTTATTGTGTTTTGATTCTTTATTGCTGTAGTATTGGTTATACATAAACAAATTCCATTAACCACAGTAGTAGAGCTGCACAGTTCATTCTGGGATGGTTCAGACAAATCAACATTAATTAATCAATTCATTCATTTATTAACATCTGCATCATATCCATGACACACCCTCAACCCGAATAATTTAGCAGAACTCAAAAAATGTAAGGGACTTGATTGCCTTAATTATTTAAAGTTGATTAAGTAAAAAAATAAATAACATTTCCAGAACTTAAAATTTTGATGGCATGCAACTTAAACCTTCAGATAACAGGTGAATTAAAAGTGCTCATTTAGTTCAACTCAAATATGTGCAGTTAATTTGACTCATAGTTTCCTATTTAGGCAAATCAATTCTTTCCAGTTCTTAAGACTTAAAAATAAGAGTTTTCAAACCACTGGAATAAGTAAACATTCAGACCATTAACCTGAATATGGTAAATGGACTGCACTTATATAGCGCCTTTCCACCTTCATGGTACTCAAAGCACTTCACATTAGCCTCACATTCACACACAATAGGCTTCTAAGGTTCTGTCAGTCCTACTGGGAGACTAAGTCGGGCACAGTGTCTTGTCCAAGGAGACTTGGATATGTGGACAGCCGGAGCTGGGACACTAACCGCTGACCCTTCAGTCATTGGACGACCCACTCTACCAACTGAACCACAGCCATCTCTGAGTAAAATTACTGTTTTGTGATTGCAATTTTTTTAGTGTGATAGATATTGGTGGTTATTTGGAATGCTTTGAAATTGTATTTCAGCATCTACCACATCAGTTAAGTTCAATCATCCTTAGTTGAAACAATAGAAATAACAGAACAATACAGAACAATATCCCCATTTAATGACTTAATTCCACTAAGTTGTACCTCATCTATGTTTTTCAGTTATGTTCACTTATATCCACAATAGTTCCCCTTAATAAAAAGTATCAGTTGGAAATACTTACAAAGAAGAACATGTTACAGCAACTTTATACATTTGAGTTAGTAGTACTATTTATGAAACTTTGAGTATTCACAACTTAATATATTTAATTATTCTGAACGTTCGGGTTTACAGTGCATAAATACATTTATTTAAAACATTTTATGGAACTCACTGGGAAAAAAATCCAATGATTACATTTCTAAGAACAAAATATTGTCCTTTTTAGTTATTTTTCCTCATGTTCTGCTTCCACAGCTGCTGAACAGTGTTGGGCAAGCTATTTGGAAAATGTAGTGAACTAAGCTACTAGTCTGCCATAAATTAAGCTTCACTACACAGAAGCTTCCACCCATTCAAACAAAGTTACTAAGCAAACGGAGTTACACAAACACTACATAAGTAGCTCACTACATGTGAAGTGACTTTATATTGTACCAACTTAACATGGTGATAAACATAATAAACTACATGTATAAATTGCCAAATTCATGTAGAGACCATTCCATGGGGTTATCAATATACATGCCAGAGTGAGTATAATTAAACACCAACGACTGCCAGGATTATTTTTTTTGTTATTATTAGAACCTTCCAGTCTGTGACAAATAATGACTGGAGTAATAGACTTAACAAACAAAACTGTGGAAGTCAAACCATCCAGTAGTAGAACTTTAAAACATTTTTGTTCAACTAACAAACTCATGCCCTGCAAGACAATGTGCCAACATACTCCATCCCCAATGACAGTGACAGACACAGAGATTAGATTAGATTAGAGTAGATTAGATTAGAGTAGAGTAGAGTAGATTAGATTAGATTAGATTAGATAGAACTTTATTGATCCCCAGGAAAAACCCATGGGGAAATTGAGACAGAGAGGGATAGATACAAAGAGACTGGCAGAGAAATAGATAAAGAATCACAGAGTGAGAGACAGAAAGAAAGGTAGACAAACATATAAATCAGTGCACAAGGCCATATTACAACACAGTTTAACACATCAACATGTGGTTTTGAATGTCCACCACCTTTCAGCTCTGTAGCATAACAGGTCCTGAACCTATTCTAGCCATTTTTAAATACTTTTGATTGTATATATACAACATAAAACATGTTTAATGTGCCCATGCTTGGTTTCTTTTTTCACTACTTCATCTATATGAAAAGATAGTTATTATTTCACTCTAACTTACTTCATTAACATATTAGACCAAAAAATAGTGGTGCCAGACACAACAAACCCCTACCCCTTGCAAATGTTTTATCTGATATGCCCTATCTCTTATTATTGTGAAAACAAATTTTTGGTGACTTTGACCATGACCTTTGACCTACATTTAAAATTTAACCTCACATGTTTCCTGAAAATGTAATGGAAATTGGTATTTTTTACGTAAAGTTGCAGACAAACAAACAGACAGATAGACGAAAAAAAACCAAAACCCTCTTCCCCAGGGTAAAAATCATCACATAGAGAAGAATTAGCTAATTCAACCACTCATTACAGTTTATAAAATAGTGAATATGTGGACAGAAAGTCAATGCCTGTTGTCCCATACCAAAAGTATAAGTGTGCATTTATGCTCGGATAAACATATTTTCTACTATCAAATTAAAACCATCATCTCTCCAGTTTTCCGTGGTCTATTAGTTCCAAATAAAAACTGGGAGAGAGTTTAAAATCTGCACTTTCCAGCAACGTTGACGGCAGCATCCCATATGACAGAGTATTTTTTGTTACAGTACTTTAACAATGCCACATGATCTGATCATACTGGCACGATCATAGGCCCCACAGGCTTAAAAAAAGAAGGGGGCAAAAAGGGAGGGAGGGAAAGAGTTCTTCTGAATGTCTTCTCACAAACATTTCAAGTTGATCTGCTGTCTTGATTTCTACATTCAGTTCACGATTCTGCATGATTAAAGCCAATTACTGATATTTAACTGCAGAGGAGGATGGAGCAACAAATGTTCATTGTGGTTTTAATCCACTAAATTGGTGGAATGTCCTGAAGTGCACTACGGTTTTCTGGGTTTCAGAGATCAATTGGAGTTCAAAGTCACATGAAAGGGCAGTAAACAATCCTTTGGATGGCACCATGTGTGCTCTCGTTTGGAACAATCTTGAGTGCTTGTGCTGTGAATTACGTAATTATTGTTTTGTAGACTACAAACTGATTTTCCACTGTGTTAAGGTATAGAAAACTAGCTTCTGTAGTCATTACCACGCTACTTTATCAATAAGAGTTAAGCTACCCAAATGTTACTTGAATCAGGAATTAGTGACATTACTGCCAAGCTACTGAAAATTATAGTTAGCAATGCTTCTGCCCAACGCTGCTGCTGAAATTAAGTTCTGCCCATGCAGATGCTGAGTCCAACAGTATTTAAAGTGTTAAAGGTGTTATACCACTCATGGCCCCTAGGCACTCTATAAAGGCCAGACTCACACAGACTGACACTGAAAGGAATCAATGGGTTTAATCTTTTTGTAAGAAATATGAGACAGGTGTGATTAACATGTGTGACTGACAGGTCTCAGCCTCTGTTTATAAAACATATTTGTTTCTGAATCATAAAAAAAATGACTGATGAGTTGATGAACTTTACTGTTTTATAGTCAATACGCTAATGTTTAGCATTAGCTGACCTGTCACCCCTCACATTCACACAGCTCCACCCATTTGGTCCAAATATGGTCACTTCCTGCTCACACTCCTGAGTGAATGAGTGAATAGTGCTGTTGTGTTGTGTTCAGGGCCTCGCTAAACCTCGACTTCAGGTGGAACAGACCTGGCCTTATGGATTGACCTGGTCTCTGTGGGTGTGGTCCTCACAGACCCCCCCCCCCACTGATCCACTCAATGGTCACAGTGTGAAGGAAACAACCACTTATCAACCTGTGCACATGCTCAAAACCAGATCCAACTCCTGAAGAGGTCAAAGGTCACAGATCCTCTTACATGTGAACCAGAAACATAAAGTACTACAACCAAATAAACACCCAAACACACCATCAGCATAAAGAAAACACCTGAATGCACCACCAGCACAGAGAAAACACATGAACCCACCATCAGTACCAAGTAAACGCCCCACTAGCAGCCGTCCGTATGCATTCACAGCTCCACCCATATTCACCTCCTGTTCCTGTGTTCAATTTTTGGAACTTTAATGAAGTGTCAACAGCAGCAGAACATGTTTTTTAACTGAAATAACAGAAAAAACCGCAGTTTCAGACTGAGGTCCTTGTTTCCCAGTGAGAAAACACGAGTCAGTGGAACGTTGAAGACGTTAATGACGCACCCACGTCAGGAGATCTTTTCATGCCGGCGTTGTTTTAAGGGTGGAGTCGCACGAAGTGACAGATGAAGCCCCACCCCCGGTTACTCAGAGCAGGACATTAAAGAGCAGCTTTATGTGGACAGGTGGAACCACAGCAGAGCTTCTGTAGGAGGAAACAGGCCTGGAAGCAGAAGCAGACATACTGGAGCACCCAACATCCATTAGTCTGAACATGAGGAGGGTGGGGGTAGGGGGTGGGGTGGGGTCACAAAGAGCAGCAGTGTTTTTCAGACATACAAAAATGCCAGGAATAAACCATTCCATAGCTCCTTGTTTCTTTCTTGTCTCCTTCTTGTCCACTACTTGTCTCTGACATGCCTCTTAAGTGTTTCCTACTTGTCTCCTTCTCTCCTACTTGTCTTTTTATTGTTTTCCTACTTGTTCACTACTGGTCTCTGACATGCCTCCTACTTGTCTCCTTCTTGACTCCTATTTATTTCCTACTTATCTCCTTGTTTCTTTCTTGTCTCTTACTTGTCCACTACTGTCCACTACTTGTCTCCTTCTTGTCTCTTTCTTGTCTGTTTCTTGTCTTCTACTTGTTTCATTCTTGCCTCTTGCTTGTCTACTACTTGCCTCCTACTTTTCACCTCCATGTCTCCTACTTGTATCTTTCTTGTTTGATACATGCCTCCTACTTGTCTTCTACTTATGTCCTAATTGCCTCCTACTTGTCTTCTTCTTGTTCTCTATTTCTCTCCTATTTGTCCCCACCTGTGGTTCTTCCTCCTCCTCCACCCAGTGACTTGTGTTTCTGTTTCCAGGTGAACGATGCTGAGGTGGGCGGTGCTGTTTTCTGTGGGGGTGGAGCTTATATGGGCAACATTTGATTATGTTTATGAGGAGCAGTCATTCCTGGGTGAGTTGAACCCTGTCCTTGTTGAACCCTATCTGTCTTCTTCTTCTCTCTGTCTTTAGTTTGGACACAGATCTTATTTGGTTTGTCCATGTTTCTATTAGAATCAATTCTTCAGTTTCAACAGCATTTATTGTCATATTAATAGATCACATTTATGCAAACACTTGGTTTTTTGGTCTCAGTCAAATTTTTGGACCAATCAGAAAATCAAAAAACTAATAAAAATTAAAATAACACATTAATCCAAAAGTAATGAAACAATAAGGATATTAAGAAAACAGAAATCAAACTCAATAATATCAATAGTTCTAATGTTTATGAGCTATTTGGCTGAAAAAGTCATTTTTCCCCCTTCGGTTTTGATTAAATAACCTTTGAATTGACTCTGAGTTGAATAAAAATGAAAGATAGGAAATAAAGGATTTAAACTGAAACATGCAAACAACAGGGAAACCATCATCTGCAAGGAGCCGCACATTCACCTCTTCCTTCCCCTTCTCCGCCTCCCCTTCTTCTCCTCCAGACCCCGAGGATGTTCTGACAGTGACTGTTCCTCTGGAGGTTCCTCAGCACCCCCTGCTGGGTTCAGCAATTGTCCTGCCTTGTTTCTTCCAGGTGATGAACATGTTCTGATAAAAGTATTAGACACTTCATTATAGCCTACTGAATGATTTTTAATCTCACATGTTGTAAACTGATTCACATTTCATGAAACCCAGCCCCATTTTTTTAGGAGGGGGGGCATTTTTGCTGTTTTTTTGCAACCAAAAAATGGTTTGTTGACATTACAAACACAGCATTAAAGATACATTTTTGAGTTTTGGATATTTTATTTACAACAGAATTTCTGAAATATAAAAAATGTAAAAGAGTTAAAAACAAACTGTATGATGCAAACAGCACTTTCTGCTTAGTAAGAGCCTCTGTGGGAAAGAAACCCTATAGTTATATTTATGTAATTTCAGGGTCAATGGAAAAGCAATCTTGTAATGTATCTGATGTGAAATTACACCTCTTTCAGGACCACACGGTCCCGGACCCTGGCGCCCCCAGCATTACCCCCCTGTCCCATCGCATCAAATGGAGCCTGGTTACCAAGGAGAAGGTCACTACAGTCCTAGTAGCTCTGGAAGATCAGATCCGGATCACAGAGAACTACCTGGACCGGGTCCAGCTGCTGGGGTACCCCGCAACCCCGACCGACGCCAGCATCCGGATCTCAGAGCTCCGGTCCAGTGACTCCGGGGTTTATCGATGTGAAGTTCAACATGGCATCGAGGACGACCACGACCTGGTCCACGTCCAGGTCCAAGGTACAGAAGAACCCATGGCCCAGAAGACTCATCATTCAGACAAATGTCGGAATTATCTACTTATTGTATTTCACTGTTGAAGAATAATTTACAAACAAATGACTTACCAAACATTAAACCAGAGTCATCTTCTTCAGAATTAAACCACTGAAACCGTCTCTATTCAACACTGGTGGAAAACAGTTAAAACACTGGTTTCACAGTAACAGAGGAACCTAAAGTTACTTATACAACTGTTATTAACACAAAATGCCAGATAAGAGCTTAACAGCAATATCAGTCTAAGTGTAGAAGTGTGACGTTGACCAAGCAAAATGTTTTCTAGTTCAAATATTGAATTTGTTCACATTTAACACTAGTTTAACCTGAGTAAAACCATACTGAATGATAGTCTATTGAGGTCTATACTATTAGAACTTATCAGATTCAGTTTGGGTTTTTGTCAGTCAATTCAATTATTTTATTTTGACATGTTTGGGATCCAGCCTGTATTTGTCCTTCCTCAGAAATGTCACTTATTGTTCCTGTGTTGTTGTCAGCTGTTTTATGTTGATTTGCCAGGAAACCTTCAACAAACCCATAAAACAACCCATTTGGTTATGAAGCACATGATTATGTTTGATTATTTTATCCCATTTGTCTAGGTATTGTCTTTCATTACCGGTCAATCATGGGGCGCTACAGTCTGACCTATGAGAAGGCGAAGGACGCCTGTTCTCAAAACAGTGCAGTGATGGCATCGCCTGAGCAGCTACAGGCAGCGTTTGATGATGGGTTCCACCAATGCGATGCTGGATGGCTGTTGGACCAAACTGTCAGGTGACCAACCAGACGACGGCAGCAAAATGTTCACTGTTATTAACCTTTATTTGAAATTAGAAATGACTTCTGCAGGGAGAGCTGTCCCCAAAAAAAGTCGAGAACACATGGAACACAGTGAAGGATAGAACAGAAGAACCATGATTCAACTATTAAGGAAAATGCAGACCGTCTTGCAGACTTTTCTAATCATTAACAGATGAATGTTTGGAGTCTAAGAGTCTTTGGAAGACTGGTTTATGACTCCAGTGCATGATGGGAAAATGTACCAGGAGAACAGTCAGAACTAAGACAACAGTCAGGAAATTTAAAAAATACTAAATACAACTGGAGTTTGAGGACAATATGTGTGGATGTTGTGTCTGAACAGATATCCCATCCATGACGTCCGTGTGAACTGTTATGGAGACAAAGACCAACTTCCTGGAGTTCGAACGTATGGCATCAGAGATGTGAATGAAACGTATGATGTCTACTGTTTCTCAGAGAAGATGACGGGTATGTTCTGTCGAGAGTTTGTTTGTTCGTTTGTTTATACTTAAGCATCAAAACTATTGATTGAATATGAACCCAAACCAGGCTCATATATGACCAGTGACAGATGTGAGCAGGTCAAAAATTAAATTTTCTTTTAATGGACGGAATTTCAATGTCTCTAAAAACATCCATTTTGTTTCAATTTCCTTCAAAAGTTGATATGACATCAGCAATTCGTGTGAGGGGCTGGAACCGCTAGTTTAGTTACTTATTCCTTTGCTTACCTTATGTTTCCATAAAAAAAAACGTTTGTCATGTTTTCTATGTTCTTTCATCATCTGTTTTCCTACTTTTATTTATTACCCTACCATCATCACTTGTTTTCAATTGTATTATTTACTATTTAATATGGTCAAATTATTAAAATACTTGACTACACTTTCACCACACCAGACCTTTCTGTGTGGAGTTTGCATGTCCTCCCCGTGTCCGTGTGGGTTTTCGCCGGGCACTCCGGTTTCCTCCCACCATCCAAACACATGCACTGATAGGTTAATTGGTTAATCTAAAATTGGCCATAGGTGTGAATGTGAGAGTGATTGTTTGTCTATGTATGTCAGCCCTGCGATGAACTGGCGTCTCCTACAGGGTCTACCCCGCCTTCGCCCATTGTAGCTGGATTAGGCCCCCGGTGACCCCCGCGACCCTAGTGAGGATAAAGCGGGTTCAGATAATGAATGAATGACTACATTTTCATTTTGATGGAAGAAGATTTTGGTTTGACTTCATAGACACAGATTTACTACTGATGTCAGTACTTGTATATGTTTGTTGACTTTGTACACTTAACATCTTGGTTGTTGGTTGAAGAATTCCACATGTTCGTTCTTGTGGCTTGTTGGATATGTTCTCCTGCTGCTGTGCTTAGAGGTGTTCAGATGTTATTCAGATGTTCACTAAATCCATCCTGCCCTGGTTTCTACAGGCAGAGTCTTTCACGTGACATCTCCACAGAGGTTCACTTTTCCAGAGGCCGTGGCAGCATGTTCCGCCCGCAGAGCTCACCTGGCGTCCACAGGGCAGCTGTACCTGGCCTGGAAGGGGGGCATGGATGTGTGTAATGCTGGCTGGCTTGGTGACCACAGCGTTCGCTACCCCATCAGCATCCGCCGGCCACAGTGTGGAGGCGGGCTCCTGGGAGTCCGAACCGTTTACCTGTTCACCAACCAGACTGGTTACCCACCCCCTGAATCCACGTATGATGCCTTCTGCTACACAGGTAGGACTGTAGAACTGCAGAACATAGACAGGTGGAACTATAAAACTGCAGAACATAGACACATACAACGATAGAACTGCAGAACATAGACACATACAACTAGAAGACCGCTCTGAGAGTGCTAACCTCCACCAAAGGCAGACCGCCCCCTTCGAATGAAGAGAGTTCCACCAAGGAAGTTATGTTTTCCCTCGAGTTGGTCTGTCTGTCTGTCAGCAAAAGTTATGGAAGGATTTTCATTTTCAGGATGTGTTGGGAGTGTCACAGGAAACACATGATAAAATTTTGGTGGTGATCCGGAAGAGATCCTGGATTCTGGATCACTTTGAAATTTTACATTGCAGTAAATAGAGAATACATTTCAAAGTGATCCAGAATCTAGGACACAGGTGTCAGACTCCAGTCCTTGAGGGCCGGTGTCCTGCATGTTTTAGATATTTCCCTCTTCCATGTGATTCAGTTTAACCCTCTAACTAAGAAAAATACTACAATAAAAAAATCCAAAATGTAGAAAAATAAACAAAATGAGCAACAAAAACTAATAAATATTTATAAAATGACAAATAATGTGGAAAATTTCAAAAAACAAATTACTAAAGAACAAAACTACTATTGAAATTTGGTCCCAGCAATTTTAATTTTGCCTTTAAAAAATATTTAAACAAAATTAAAAAAAAAAACTTGTTTTTTTGGCACCTTGTCCATGCACAAAACTAAAAGGAAAACGGTTGAATTTTTCTAAATATTTAAACTAAATCATCCATTCAGAATACATCAGCACTGACACTTAAAGAGTTAATAATCAGCTCCTCATCAGACTGATAATGATGCAATGGCCTCCAGGTGGAATGGAAGAGGGAAACATCTAAAACATGCAGGACACCGGCCTTCAAGGACCACAGTTTGACACCCCTGATCTAGGATCTCTTCCAGATCACCACCAAAATTTAATCATTTGTTCCTTGTGACACTCCAAACACATCTTGAGATTTTTTTTTTATCAAAATCCATCCATACCTTTTTGAGTAATGTTGCTGACAGACAGACAGACTCCACTGAAAACATAACCTCCTTGGTGGAGGTAACTATAGAGTTGCAGAACATAGACAGGTGGAACTATAGAAGCATGGAACATAATGGAACAAAATCCCACCTGCAGACCCAGTTTATACTAATTTGCATTTGTAAATGTGAGGGTGGAGAACGAGGAATCTGGTTCTCCAACAAATGGGGTCAATTCCATGCTGAGGGGGATGAAGAACAGAAAAGTACTTGGATTCAATGTATGGAGTGTTTTGCACATCTGGATTTGTTTCATCTGGATTTGTTTTTGTTCATACGAACTTTTCCAGATTTGACTGTATGATAGGTTTCAGTATGAAATCCATGCAAATTTGTAAAAACCAAGTCAGAACAATCCTGTTGGTTCTGTTAACATAGAACCAGACTCATCAGATCATCTCCTCCTCAGAGTTTCCTGATGATGAAGGTTCAGGTGCCGATGAAGAGGGAAGTGGTGGTGTTCTGAGTGTTTCCACAGTAACTCAGAGCCCAGAGGTGTTCTTCAGGAGGTTGACCACAGAGAGTGAGGCTGTTGGAGAGCTGGAGACTCAGCAACCCACTCACCCCACCTTTACCTGGGCTCCGCCCACTTCAATCTCCTTCACCGAGCTGCTGCCATTAACTCCACCTCCCGACTTAATAGAGTCAATTACCGCACCACCTGTTGTTGGCAGAGAGCCCGGTGCCAGCTTCATAACACCTCATACAGGTCAGTACTGCTGCTGCAGTTTCAGTTGGTTCTGCAGTGAAACACTTTAACCTGATGGGGTCTGCTGGTGTTTCAGGTGTGGTCTTCCACTACCGACCTAGGTCTGGGCGGTATTCCCTCACCTTCGTGGAGGCCCAGTTGGCCTGTCAAAGTGTTGGCGCCTCCATGGCTTCAGCAGAGCAGCTGTATGCAGCATACAAGGCAGGGTACCATCAGTGTGATGCCGGATGGGTCCTGGACCAGACTGTCAGGTGAACCTAGAACCTGCTATTGCTGCACTACCAGAACCACCTAATGGAATCTGACTTTCTGATAGTTGGAACTAAAATGAATCCTGGACTTTTTTCCACAGATATCCAATTATTTCTCCTCGTGAAAAATGTGCGGGAGATCTGGGAGAAAAAGCAGGAGTTCGGTCATATGGACTCAGACCTGCGGACGAGAAGTATGACGTGTACTGTTATATCGACAAATTCCGAGGTAAGGACTGGAACGAGAAACATTGACCCACTAACAGAGGCCAAATACCCTTTGGAATGTTTCTTAGAAATGTTTCTGTTATCTACATGATTGACTAACATCATGTGATGACACAATCTGATCAGATCTAAATCTCTACCCACAGCAGGTCTTAGAGCACAATTTTGATTTTTTGGTCAAATCACATTTGTGTGTGTGTTCATATTCCATATTAAATCATTGACAAACACTATACGTTTAACTTGAAACCACACAAAACATCAGCTTTAAAACACTCCCAGAGCTGCTAGAAACAGGACGTGAACCCATGGATTTAAAAGTTAGTTGAACTTTCTTTAGAAGCAAAACATTCTACCAATGTTTTTGATCAGACCTGCGTCATCCAGACACATCGGACCAATTCCTACATAAAACCTAAACATTTCAAAGGGTTCCCACTCAAGCAGCTGCTGGACTTGTGTCTGTGTCTGCATCCAGGTGAGCTGTTCCACCTGACTTCGGCCGAGGGCTTCACCTTCAGCCAGGCACTGTCAGCCTGTATGCAGCAGAACGCCATCCTGGCTTCCACCGCTGAACTCTACGCTGCCTGGAGGCAAGGATTTGATAAGTGTCGTGCTGGCTGGCTCAGCGATCACAGCGTCCGTTACCCTATCAACAGCCCCCGTGCTCAGTGTGGGGGCGGAGCCAAAGGGGTACACACCGTGTATACTCACATCAACCAGACTGGATATCCCGAAGACCATGCCCGATACGACGCTTACTGCATCAGAGGTGTTTACACGAGATCAAACGGATCCAGGAGCTTGAATGATCTTCTGCTGATTATTGATCATGTGATTGATTATCTCCCCAGCTGATCTCCAGCTTATTGCAAATGAAACTGGACTGAACATCACAGATGTCCAGGAGGCTCTGGTCAACCTGACATCCATCACTGACCTGCTCAGGCCTCGTAAGTATTGATTCATTGATTGACTGGTTGGTTTATTTTCTTACTTATACTTTTGTTGATACAATTTGACTTGTGTTGTTTATTCCATTTCTTCAGCTCTTCCTTCCATCGCAACTCCTGTTCCAGTGGAGACGTCAGGTTCTGGTTCAGGATTAGCAGATTTTGGCTCAGGATTTTCAGAGGGCAGTACCTCTGGGGAATCTTCTGGACACCTTCATGGCTCTGGAGATCTGTCTGGTTCTGGAGACCTTCATAGTTCTGGTGACCTGTCTGGTTCTGGAGACCTTTCTGGTTCTGGAGACCATCATAGTTCTGGTGAACTATCTGGTTCTGGAGACCTTTCTGGTTCTGGAGACCTTCATGGTTCTGGTGACCTGTTAGGTTCAGGAGACCTTTCTGGTTCTGGAGACCTTCATGCTTCTGGTGACCTGTCTGGTTCGGGAGCCCTTTCTGGTTCTGGACACCTTGATGGTTCTGGTGACCTGTCTGGTTCTGGTGACCTGTCTGGTTCTGGAGACCTTCCTAGTTCTGGAGAGCTGGATAGTTCTGGAGACCTTTCTGGATCAGGTCTCAGTGGTGAAGGATCAGGAATCAGGATTGCCTTTTCTGGCTCTGACAGTCGTCTGTCTGCAAATGGTTCTGGATTCGGACTACAAGAAGCCGGAGAGGGGAACACCGGGGTCCTCATTTTCCCAAAATCTGGATCTGGCTCTGGCTCTGAAGAGTTGAGTGGGAGCTGGGAACAGTCAGGGTCAGGCTCTGGATCTGGTTTCAGTTCTGAGGAAAGTTCTTCAGGTTTACAGGACTTATCTGGGTTCTCATCTTCTGGAAGTGTTGAGTCTGGATCTGGACATGTTCCAGTTATCTTGATTGATGGAGAACTGATTGTTAGATCCTCTTCTGTGACCAGTCAAGAGCTTGGTGGTGGTCTTCTGCATTTCAGTGGTTCTGGAGGACTGTCAGGATCGGGTCTCAGTGGGGACCTAAGCGGTTCAGGATCTGGGTTCTTCTCTGGTGTTAACTTTGTGGACTCAGGGTTCACTGATTTCACAGAGTTCTCCTCTGGAGAGCAGGAGGCATCTGGGGTTCTGCTGTTTGGTTCTGGACTGGGGTCTGGATCAGGAAATTCTGAATTTATATCTGGGTCTGGGTCAGGATATGGATCTGGATCAATGACATCAGAATTTTTATCTGGATCTGGGTCTGAGTTTCTGTCTGGGTCTGGATCAGGTGGGGTCATGTTCCTGAGTGGATCTTTCCTGACAGAAGTATCTGGCCATTCTGCCATCCCTGAGGAGCTGCAACAGGGTTCTTTGGAGTCCAGCAGTAGCGGATCCTCTGGATCTGGTTCTGGTTCACCTCTGCAGATCATGGTTCTCTCTACACCCAGGATGGAAGTGTCAACAGGGACCACATTAGAACCAGTGGACTCCACAGAGGGTGCCACTGATGTCGACGTGACCCCTGACCCTGTTCCCATACCTGCAGGTCTGTTGGCTCCACCCACTGCATTACCTGAGCAGCCTCCAGGTGCACCAGAACACACAGGTAATGACATGACTAATGTGACCTCTGACTGTAGGTCCTGTATGTTGGACAGGTTTCAGACCAGTTCTAGCTCCTTGTGGTTGTATTTCCTGTGTGTTTCCATGTTTTCCAGGTGTTTTGGACCCATGTGACCTTGACCCCTGTGGTGGTGCTGAATGCACAGTGGAGGATGGACTGGCAGTGTGTTCTGGTAAGTCCTTCAGGTTATGATGATTTGGTCTGGATTGGATTGTTTGGTTTGGTCTGTGTGAGGTGGTTTAGTCTGACTTGGTTTGGTTTGATTTGTTTTGGTCTGCTTTGGTTTGGATGATTTAATCTGGTTTCAGTGGTTTGGTCTTGTTAGGTTTAGTCTTGTTTGGATGACTTTGTGTAGTTTGTGTGATTTGGTCTGGTTTAGGTAGTTTGGTCTGACTTGGTTTGGATGGTTTGGATTGTTTAGTTTGGTCTGGTTTAGGTGGTTTATTCTGACTTGGTCTGGTTTTGATGGTTTGGTCTGGTTTGGATTGTTTGATCTGGTTTGGTCTGACTTTTCTCTGGTTTGGTTTGTTCTGGTTTGGTCTAGTTTGGATGTTTTTGCCTGGTTTGGGTGGTTTACTCAGTTCGGTCAGGTTTGGAGGATTTGATCTGGTTTAGGTGGCTTGGTGATGGTGTGGTATGCATGGTTAAGTCTGGTTTGAATGGTTTGATATGATTTGGTCTACATTGATCTGGTTTGATTGATTTGGTCTACTTTGTATGGTTTGGTAAGATTTGGATGGTTCTGTCTTATTTGGATAGTTTGGTCTAGTCTGAATGGTTTAGTATGGTTTGTTGTCTGTCATTGGCCTGATTTGGCCTTACTCTGTGTGAAATTGGCTTAATTTGTCCTCAGTTTGTCTGTCGTTGGCCTAGTTTGGTTTCACTCTGCCTGTCATTGATGTGGTTTGGCCTCAGTCAATCTGTCATTGGCCTTGTTTGGTCTCAGCCTGTGTGTCATTAGCCTAGTTTGGCCTTAGTAGCTGCTTTCAGTGTTTCAGTGTTGAGCCAGGCTGGGTAGAGCCAATAATGGGCTATCTGGGAGCTTATAGCAAAGGTCCACTAGCCCCATTCCCTGAGACTGGTTCTCTTCATGTCAGGCTACTCGCCCTTTTGGGTCACACCCCCATTTACAAAAAACGTCATCCATTTTCAATGAGAATAGGGAGCCTAAGTGACGCGATTCTATTTCCGGTCGATTTCGGGCAATGGGGCCTAAAATGAACACGAGTCAATGGAGGGATAAAAGTAATTTTCTGGTCCCGTTTGAAATGTGCTACGGTTTTCACATATGTCTGTGAATTTTAAAGATACATTTTCACATTGAGAAAGCACTCACTTTGGACAGGCATCCAAAGTTATGTTAGGTTTTATGTGAGAGTAAGTAATAGACTACAACGTTCGTCTCACAAATATTACGTCACCACCAAGCTTCACCATCAAACTCTTTGAAAATGGCTGTGACTTTGGCGAGCTTCACCTCCTTCTTTCAGGACGAAGACAAGAGCATCAAACGTGGAGAAAACCACTTTAAATCGGGGCATGTGGAAAGTGGCAGCTACTCCGGGGGAGAGATAGTTGGTCGAGTGAGAGCCAGCATGCGGGACAAGCTCTCGTCAGCCGGGAAGCGGTAGAGGGAACATGTGGAAATGGTGTTGTGATTACACCGGGGCACAAAGCACACAGGCATTTTCAAATGAAAAATGGAAAAGGCGGTTTACGGTTTAGAAAAGTTTGCAGGGAAAGATTCTGCTTAGACTTAGACTTAGACTTAGACTTAGTTTCCTTTATTGTCATTGCACAAGAATACACACAACATTGGGATTTTTGGCAACGAGACGTCGTTGCTTGGCTTCCGGAGCACACATACTAAATAAATAAGTAAAAAGCATCTAAGGAAGAGAGTAAACAGAATGAATAGTGTAATAAACAGAATGAATAGTGCAAAAAACAGAGTAAGTAGTGCAAATATAACATATTTTTAGCAGCTGGGGGGGGGCGTTTCACAACCAGGAGGTAGATTTCTGTCCATTTTATGGATAAGTGCCCTGTGACGTCAGCTATGCGACGTCTGATATGTAGTCCAAACAGAGTCCAAATAATTACATATTTTTACACGCTAATAAATCACAAAACACGTATCAAAGAAACTCCAAACGCACATCATTGGTTATGATTTTAATTGAAGTAAAGCAAATGTGTGATTCAGCGCATAAAGTAAAGTGGACCAGAAAATAATTATTTTCTCCTCATCCACTCTCATGTTAAATTTTTCCCGAACTTAGGCCCAGTGGACTGACCAGAATGGGCGGAGACTTAGGCTCCCTATAGGTGGGTAATTCAGTAGCATGATTTATAGAAGATAGGACATCATAGTAAGCATCAGAAGCACTGCCAATAGCTGTGCTTCTGCACACAGCAGCCACTAACAATGCTGAGCAACTGCTGAAAGTAGTTTGCTACGGCCCGAAGCTCTTAGCAGTGACAACACGCATTGATCGCTATTGAGAGAAAGTAGCTCAACACAATTATGAGGTGTGAGTTTTTGTTCCGTGATGGTTTTATTATGCAAGTAAATCACTCATTCAAACACATGTTGTTTTGAGAAGACACGCCTTTTAATTTTATGACACCAGGAAACCTGCCTGGGCTACTTTCGCTTTGATCATAACTGGACCAGAACTTGACTCACAGGACACTGTCGGGGGTAAGTCACTGTGCGTGCACCAGAGTAAAGACGGTGATTCTATACAAATTAATGTGAAAAATAGTGAACTATCCCTTTAATTTCACCTCTGGCTCTGGTTCCTGTTGGTCCATCATTTTCTTGGCCCAGAAGTCACAGGCCATTAGCCTCAAGATCCTGGCCCCTGTTAGCACCTGGTTCTGAATGTGTGAAAGCAATTTGCCCCTGTTGGCTTGGCTTTGGCCTGAAACTCTGAAAGCAGCTAGTCTATCATTTACCTAGTTTGTCCTCAATCTATCTGTCATTGGCCTCGTTTGGGCTCAGTCTGTCTGTCATTGGCCTAATTTGGGCTCAGTCTGTCTGTCATTGGCCTAATTTGGCCTCAGTCTGTCTATCATTGGCCTAGTTTGGCCTCAGTCTGTCTATCATTGGCCTAGTTTGGCCTCAGTCTGTCTATCATTGGCCTAGTTTGGCCTCAGTCTGTCTGTCATTAGCCTAGTTTGGCCTCAGTCTGTCTATCATTGGCCTAGTTTGGCCTCAGTCTGTCTGTCATTAGCCTAGTTTGGCCTCAGTCTGTCTGTCATTGGCCTAGTTTGGCCTCAGTCTGTCTGTCATTGGCCTAGTTTGGCCTCAGTCTGTCTGTCATTGGCCTAGTTTGGCCTCAGTCTGTCTTTCTGCTCTTCTCATCCTTTTGTCATATCCTTTGTGTCTTTTATCTTCATCTTCAGCATCATCACCTGTGTTTGTGACATATTTGAAGGTCACACCCACTCCCCTGTCCCACAGTCATCTGCCAGTCGTTGTTGTTTTTGCCTTCATGCTTGCTCGCTTGTTTAACCTAACATATGTTCTCATATGTATGTTTTCATATAGATTTTGTCATATGTATGTTCTCATATGTATGTTTTCATACATATATTCTCATATATATGTTTTCATATAGATTTTCCCATACATATGTTCTCATATGTATGTTCTCATGCTCCTCAACATTGATCTGCTGCTGCACAAAACAACCTTCTCTGAGATGTCACTTTAGTGTCCAGTTCCATCCATAAACCAACATGTTCATCCTGTTCATCCTGTATGTCTTCATCTTGTATGTGTTCGTCCCATACATGTTTGTCCTGTATGTTTTCGCCCTGTACGTGCTTGTCCCTGGTTAGCCCTGGGGTGAATGACTCTCAGGTGGTTTCCAATTGTTTTGCAGCAGCTTCAGTGGGTTTTACTAACTGTACTAACAGACCGCCCCCCCCCCCCCCACCCTGACAGTAGTGACCCCACCCCCTGTCTTTCAGAGGTAGATGTGTGCAGCCCCAACCCTTGTGCCAACGGCGCTACCTGTGTGGACCACGCAGACTCGTACAAATGCTTGTGTCTGCCAAGCTACGGAGGAAAACGCTGTGAGATCGGTATGAGGTCTGATTCAGCTTCAGCTCAAAGAACTAACAATAAAAACAACAACAACACACACACACACACACACACACACACTAAACCATGGAAGTTTAATGATTTGATTATTAAAGACGCTTAATTTAAGAGTTTATAAAACTGAAACAGGATTGGTTTGAATGTTTCCCTTGAGTTTCAGACCATGTGTAAATGTTTAAGACTTGAAGTCAATGAAGTTGGACATTTAATAACAGGACCATGCGTTTATAGACCTGGACCTGGGTCTGTCCTAGAGGCCATGCGTTTATAGACCTGGACCTGGGTCTGTCCTAGAGATCTGGTCTGGTCATGGTTTGATTATAACACAAACTGAACCCTTTGTTCAGTAGCACAGCTAATTTCCTTATCATTCCCTGCAGATCATTATGGATCACAATGGACCACAGTCTGTGGACCTGTTGGATCCAGGTATTTCTGTTCAATGCGTCCACATACTTTTGTCCATTTGTGTTTGGTCGTTCTGACGTAAGGAGAATAATATGTGAAGTCTGAGGTGTGGACTGTAGATCTACAGGTGAGGACCTTCACCTGGACCAGGTCCACTTCCATGCGTTTCATCTTCAAGGCTTGAACGCTAACTGAAGGCATCAAACGTAAGACCGGTGGACCAACACCACCACCCCCAAAGACTCCAGTACAGTAATTTTAGTTTAACAAAAGCCAAATGACAGTCAATATTGACATTTACAAAATTGAATTTCACATGAACACCTGAGAATATTAAGCAAAACAGCAGCGGAAAGAACGAATGTTGACAGACATTACAACAAGAGAAGAAGAACAGAAATAGGGTGAATTGTATATATATATATATATATATATATATATATATATATGTATATGACACACCAGGAAACCTTTAATTTAGTAGGTGAATATAGAATAATAATGCATATATCAGTAAAACAGGATATACTGTATCTAATGGAAAAACAACCAGTGAAAGATTGTTGTGTTCTTATTTATCTGGTTTGATTCCACATTCAGACCATATGAGTCTGAATGTGAACTGTGACATTGATGTTCATGCTCTGACTCAAATCTAAATTCATCTGATGTTCTTGTTGGTCCTCAGACCTTTGACCTTTGAGTAGATGTCAAACATGCTCTGGTGGTGTAAACACATACTGATGAACAGCTGTTTTTAAGTTCTTATTAGACCATGAGGCCATGGTTACACCTCATTAACATGTTGATGATGTTCATGAGGTTAAATTAAATATAGACACTGCAACCTTTCATCATGTTCTAAACATCAGACAGAGCTATGTTTGGATTTTTCCATGTTTTTTGATGGAACATGGGTTTGTGGAAACGGTAGCCTTGTCTGAGCTGAAGGAACCCAATTGATGTTGAAACGGGTTCCACCTGAACAAACATGGGCCACAGATTGAGGGGGTTCTCATGTTCTTCTGGGCTCTGGATGATGTCTTTTGGATGTTGTCATCATTCTTCCCTTCGTGTTCCCCATGTTTCTGTCCTCTGTCTTGCGTCTACATGTCTCCATCTGTTGTCTTCTGTGTACTTGTGTCCTTACTGCTTGTCATGGCTACAGATGAGCATCAGTGTGAGGATGGCTGGACAAAGTTCCAAGGGAACTGTTACCGTCACTTCTCTGAACGGCAAGTTTGGTTGGATGCTGAGCGGCGCTGCAGAGATGTCAATGCCCACCTGGTCAGTGTCATCACGCCTGAGGAACAGAACTTCATCAACGGTGAGTTTGAAAGTTTGTCTTTGTACATGTTGGACATTCGGACACTGACACTGGCATCCACTCACACAGGCCACGCCCAGGACTACCAGTGGATAGGACTCAACGACAGGACGGTGGAGAATGACTTCCGCTGGACGGACGGGATGCCGCTGGTCAGAACCTCAGTAGAATCTCTGTAAAACCTCTGTAGAGCATCAGTAGAACTTTACTAAATCATCTGCAGAACCTCAGTAGAAGCACTGCAGAGCATCAGTAGAATCTTCATGCTTCTGATTTCACGGCAGTATTTTACTGTTTTCTTCTTGTTCTCCAGCAATTTGAGAACTGGAGACCGAACCAACCGGACCATTACTTCAGCTCAGAACACTGTGTGGTGATGATCTGGCACCAGAAAGGACAGTGGAATGATGTTCCCTGCAACTACCACCTGCCCTTCACCTGCAAGAAAGGCCCAGGTAAGAATAAAACTGGGACCGGGTACAGATCCAAGTCTGGGGCAAAGTCCAAGCTCAGGGATGAGACCAGGACCTGGTCCCAGACTAGGTCCAAAGATCAGGCCTGTTTCAGTTGCCAATAACGTTCAGTGAAATCAGTTTGATGTTTAATTGTAACAAACTAAAATGTGTTGATTTAAAAATGTTCAAACTAAATATGATGCTGATCATTCATAATGCGTCACACAGCATTATGTAACAACATTTTATATTTCTAAGTGTAAAGTTTTCTGACATTGAATGTTTGTAAATTGTGAGATTTAGAAAAGTTTGTAAATTGTCAAACATGGAAAAATATGTTGTTTTCTGGTTGAAAAGTAAAATAAAACCAGGTTCGCTGAAGGACATGTTTGTCATGTGACTGTTGAAATATCATATGACTGTTGCATCATGTGATCATGTCCTCTGTTATTGTGTCTTCAGTGTCCTGTGGTGTCCCTCCTGACGTCCAGAACGCTTACACATTTGGCGTGAGGCGGAGCCAGTATCCTGTCGGTGCTGTAATCCGATACCAGTGTAACCTGGGCTACACACAGCGCCACCTGCCTGTAGTTCACTGTAAAGCAGATGGTCAGTGGGAGGAGCCACAGGTGGAGTGCACAGACGGTGAGTGAACACGCAACAACTACATTTGAACATGGATGTAACCAGGCTTCATCCCTTTTTTAACTAGGTTTTAGTCAGTTTCAACCCTGTTTTAACCCAGCTTTAAACTGAAACTCTGACTCATATTCTGTCCGTGTTTTTCGCTCACCATCCTTTTCCTGTTGATGTTTGTGTATTTTTTTGTCCCATAGTTAAGGTGGTATCTGGCTGCTCTTAGTTATGCTGCCATATGCTTACACTGTTGGGGGACTCAGCTAATACACTGAGCTCCTCTCTGTCCTCTCTCCTATCCCTTCTCTTTTATGTCACTGCTTTGACATTTTCCCTAGAGTCTCTCTGCTCTATCACCTCACATCTTTTCCCTGGATCTTCTCTGAGCTTCCTACTGTGTTTCTGCTTCTCTCCTCCTTCATCGTTGTCGCTCGCTTGTCCATGCAGTTGTGGCTGTGTTTGTTCCATAGATGTTCAACTTCATCTGCACCCCCCCCCCCCACACACACACACACACACACATACACACTGTCTCTCTCTCTTTTTTTTCCTTCTTTATCATCTCTCTTTTATCCCTAACTGGCCCATGTAGATGTCCATCCTCCAGGAGTCGGGGTCTACTCCAGTTAAAAGGAAGCTTTTCCTTCCACTGTCACAAATGTATTCTCCTGGAGGATTCTGTTGGGTTTCTGTAACTTAGGATCTTGTTTCAACTGGATCTATATGAGAAGTGTCCCATTTTATTTGATTTATTGTGTTGTTTTGGTTTTGTTTCAGTCAAATCCAGACGGAAACACAAAGGATTGAACCAACGTCTGACAGAACCACCGAGATCAATATAAGGATCCAATGGACACTCAGAGAAGGTGTCACATGACCCATTTGCTCCATTCCTGTTTGTGCTCATGCACAGTGTGTGGAAGCCAGACCCCCCCCCCACCACCACCACCACACACACACCCCTTATGACACCAAAAAGCTCCGGTGTTGGTTATTATTTCATATCTACGTCCAAACCCACACATCTGTAATTATGGTGCACAAGAAAAATGTCACTTTTGGTCTTTGCTTCTTAAAGTTTTGTGACGATTTTCCTAATTTTCTCTTCATCCTTGTTTGATTGTTTTTAAATGTGTCATTTAATTTTGCACTGTTATTGTTTTTCCGTCTTTGTTGGTTTTATCCTGACATTTACTGCAGCGCAGTGAAGATGTGTCTTCATATTTAATACATGAAAACACATGAAGACACACAAAGACAAATGAAGACACATGAAGACAAAGACAGATGGAGACAGTTGTCTGTGTGAACGCCCATGTCTCTGTCCAGTCCATACAGTCCTGTGTCTGTTGGACCCTTGTCCACAGCTGCTTAAATCAACTCATCCTGGTCTTAGTTTTTATTTATGTGATTCTGAGGGTTTTTTTCAACGTTCACTACAGCTCTTTCAGATAAAATATTCATGTTTAATGTCATCACTTCAGCTGAAATGTTCAAAGTAGAAACAAACCATCCATATCTGTAGTTAAGTCTGTCAAGATCCACATCTGTCCACAGTAAGCTTTGTGTGTGTGTGTGTGTGTGTGTGTGTGTGTGTGTGTGTGTGTGTATACATATGGATGGATGTCCAGCAGTGAATGAGTTCCTACATCTTGTTAAAAACATCAGAGGCTTTAATATTTGAGGTTCAAACCCTGATCATATTTAAACCCATGTGAATATGCACCTACAGCTGCAGGTAGTTGTTTCCATGGTGATAAGCCTTGTGGTCATGTGACTGAGCCACTGTAGGCAAAAACTGCAGTAACTTCTAGAGTCCTGTAGGGTTCAGTCTCCTGTCCATGTGTCCACATGTGTTTGTTCTTTTGTCCTCCAATTGTTTCCAAGGTGACGCTGTGCAGAGCGCAGTCTGTCCATCAGTATAATTTTTCTCCTGTGTGATTGGTCGTTGGATTCGGGGGCGGTGCCTTCGTTTCTTGGATCCATCTGACATTTATCCTTTTATTTATGTGTGAGATCATTCTAACGTCTGCATTAGAAATAAAACAAACAGATAAAACATGTTGAAGAACACATATCTATATATATATATATATCCTCTATTATTTAAAAAAAATATTGGAACTTTATTTATGAACTCACATGTTTGAATATTTCAAACCAATAAAAAAATCTTTGGTGTTATCTCTTGTGTATTTGAATCTTTTATATGAAACAACAGACCATTGATGGATGGCAATGGTTCAGGAGGTAGAGCAGGTTGTCCAATAATCGAAGGATTTGTGGTAGGGCATTAACAGAAACATCGACTCCCATAGCACAAGTTGACTTAAATTTGGAGGAGTCGACAAGTCGCATGTTGTTCTTTCTCTCCCTCTTACTTGGCGCATAAACACAAGTCCAGTCAGACCTAAACAAGAGGATACATGGCTGCTGCAGGTAAAAGAGGGGGTTGTTAAAGGTCTAGTTCTGACGAAAGCTCACAAACTGGGTCTTGATTCAGGATTAACTTGAGGCGAGCCAATGAGGAGGTCTGAATCATCCGGTCTCAGGTCATCACATGTAAAGTATATAATTGATCAGTGCAGATCCCCAGCCAAAAACCCAAGTGTCCCTTTGTTTATACTCTCTTCATTAAAACCTTTTCCCATTCTCCTTTGCTCCGCCCCTCGGTGGGGTCTGAGCTCTCCTGTCTTGTGGAGTTTTTGCTCAGACCTATTATATGTGACCCACCACCACGAAACCAAGCATAAGTGTCTGGAAATCAAAACTGAGTTATCTGTGTAGATTGGTAGAGTGGAAACTAATTATGTTTCTATCATAAGTAGAACCAAAGTTATGGTCATTTTAATATCCACAGTTGGACCTATTATGCAATTTGCATATTTTTAGATATTGTCTGTTAAAGTTTTGGACTGTTTTGGGGTAGGAAGTCTTTAGCAATGCATAATAATTCGTATCCGATTGACAAAAAATATTCACAGATGTTAAAGGACACTCTGATGGACATGTCACAGAAGTTCTATATATTGTAATAATAGGACAGAATTGCAACGTATTATAATCATTTGGCTTACGCCATTGGACAAGAGCATTCAATATAAGCTTTTTCCTCGTACCGAACACTTGGATGTTTACGCACGGAACGGAGATCGTTTTGTTCGGCGAAAAGAGGTGGAAGTCGTCTTTGTCTTTGCTCCGCAATCCTTAAACCTTTGTCACCGCTTAAATAATTGACTCAATAAACACCTTTATTGATTGGATTTCAATGTAATGACCACAGGAACTGAACATAGAGGTGTTAAGGTACCGTTTTTTGATAAGGTGTAAACACAAATAACAAATCACCTTCCAGCCTAAATTTGGCTGTAGCTCTGAACGGCTCAGCGCGACTTATGCCTGGTTTCGTGGTGGCGGGTCACATATACTGTTTGCATTAAAATTAATGTTACATTTATTAATTTGTGCTCATATATACTATTCTGTTTTTCAGTTTCCCAACATACTGTAATAAAGGACAAGGTGGGTCAACTCACATTAATCTTTAGTGAGAAAAAGTTAAACAGTTCACACAGACACACAATCATACCCCCCCCCCCCCAATATTGTAATTGGTTAGTCCCTTCATTCTCTGTGGGCCGCCCCTGCAGCATTGAGAGATCGCTGAGAAAAAAAAAAAAAAGATCGCTGACCATCATACAAAGTACAAAATAATGGATGAAGACACTTAAAAAAAAAGATAAGTTAGACACCAGCAAGAGTTAGAAAGAAAAAGAAGGTTGCTCAAGGAGGAGGAGGCAAAATGTCAGAAATTAACTGCGTAGTTTATTAAACCCAGCAGCAGCCAGAGTGATACTGCTGTTAGCTCTGCCTTTAGCTCTGCTGCTAGCTCTGCTGTTAGCTCTGCTGCTAGCTCTGCTGCCGCAGTAGCGTCACATACATTTAGGATTTGGTTTATTTATGTTAGCCTATATATTTTGTATTTAGATCGCAGCACTTTTTGGGGGGTCAAACAAAATAGATAATTGTATCTATTTTAACTGTTTGTTTGTCTGTCTGTCAACATAAATCCAATTGAGAATATTGGATTCATATTTTGCTTTTATTGTTACTTTCTTTTCTTTTTTGCTATTTATCATTATTTCAATGTATTTATAGTTTAGCTATGTTTGGCTAAAATGTGCCACTTTCTGACCTTTTTAGGGAATGTTTTTTTTAAAACTGTTGATCCCATATTTTGATCACAGCAGGACTTTCATACTTTATTTTGTGTTATTTTCATTATAATTGCATTCATGATAATTGGAGAGTTGTATGATTGTGTGTGTGTGTGTGTGTGTGTGTGTGTGTGTGTGTGTGTGTGTGTGTGTGTGTGTGTGTGTGTGTGTGTGTGTGTGTGTGTGTGTGGTTGTGTGTGTGTGTGTGTGTGTGTGTGTGTGTGTGTGAATTGACACTGCTATAGTGAGATGGCATCTAAAGAGTTTGCTGACAAAATAATACAAACATGTTTTTAACACATATCATATAAGGAACCTTAGACAAAAGTTGTGATTTTTTTTGGGGGGGGGGGGGGGGCACCTCCGTGGTGCTGGAATTGGCCTGGATGCGGTAGGATATTCCTGCCTGACATCCTGATCCAGTCCGGCCCTGCGTAGACATGTGAACAGTCAGAGCCAGGTATTGGTGCCATTTTCTATTCAATAATTTAAGCTCATATTTAGTTATTATTATTTTGATATATTTAGTATTTGCATTGTACTGAATATTTATAATTGCATTATATTTGCATTACTAGACTTGTATTTTAGCCAGCCAATAGGAACTGATGCTGAGCAATGATGTCCAATGTAAAAAGTGTTGTGTGTTTGTTATATTTTTGAGATCTTAAGTAAAGACGGAGCAAACACACTGTTTTCTACCAACGTTCAAACTTAAACACGCCTCGACTTGTTCTTTCCGTCTAAGAGTGGTTACAGGTATAAATCTCCAAGAAGAAGAACCTGATTAAATTATGGCAAGAGACATTTAGCCACTACACCAGGATTCAAACCACCAACCCTTTCTCATTTAATTATTTTCCTCAGTTATCAGAATCCCAACCTGTATGACCTCCTGTGGTGCATTCACTTGCCTTTTAAATGGGAGGAGTTTAAATTGTATTTACTTGCTTCATTAATATATTTTTTTTATGTCAGAGAATGTTCCTCGACTTTTCAGTTTCACTTTCACATAGTATTAACTAATTTACAGCTAAATATATGCATTTGAATGTTTTATTGACAACTTTGCTCATTTTTATGTCTTTATTTAAACTATCTGAAGTTGAACTTTGACCACCTGCTGTTTATTAATTAATTTCTGACTTTACTCTAATTATCGTGCAGCTTTTTTTCTTGGTATAATCGGCGTTTTCCAGTTAAATTTGTGTTGTTTCTGTATTATTCTTTTTCCCTCTTATGACTGTCAAAGCCGGAACCTTTGTTATCCCGCGTCATGTTTCTGATCGGTCTTCTCCACTGACGTACTTCCGTTGTTTTTCTCGCTGGATAAGCATGTCTTTCCCAGAGTTCACCGCTGTTGACATTAAATATACTTTAAAAACTTTTAATCCACTGTCAGAGACAAGAGGCTGCTGGACGCGAATACAGGTACACAACCGATCAAACCAATCGATTTGTGATTCAATTTCCTGTCGATATTACGAATGGCGCTAAACCATTCGCTCAACACGGTTTATTTATTCACACTTTAATTAAAATAACGATTGATAACATGTCCTGATCTATGGTGTCAGCGGATCAATTAAGTCCAATTATTGGCCTTGAATTAAAATGTGAATTAAATAATATCCGAGCCCATTAATCTGAGTCAGAGGTTCGGGTTCAGTCAGTGGCTGTTGGCCACAAAAGCGTTTTCCTGCGTTTAAGAAGAATTTAGTTTAAAAAGTACAAAACAAAAACCCACGATGCCTATCATTTAAGTCCAATTTTAGAACCAGTTTAAACGAAAATGTAATAGCATCAGTTAAAAGGAAATTAAATAAAAACCGAAAATATTTCAGATTATAAACAAGATTATTTTTTATACGTTTATTGTTACTGGCCAGTTTAGATTATTTAGAGGTTATTATTGTTGATAATGTTGAGGTTAAATAGATTATTATTATTGTTATTAACTAGACAAAAGTAGCTGTTAGAAGGGACAGCTCAATGTATAAATAACAATAATAATACAAATTCTGAACATATGGTCATGATTAGTAACCCTTAGCCAATGATTGCAATATTTCTAATAAAAGTGATACCAATGTCAGCAAATCTTCTTTAATTTCAATTAAAATATATAAATTGGGACATTTAAACTAATATATGACCAAAAGTACACCTTCTCTTTTCCTTTCTTTTTTCTACCTTTTATCTTCTATTCCATTTTCCCCATTTGTTACTTCCCCCCTTTTTGTTTGTTTTTCCCCCTTTTTTTTTTTTTTTTTTTTTTTTTTGCTCCTTTTTAGCTCTGCCAATGAGGTATTAAATTCTGGTCTGTTTGTCTGTCAGCAGGATTACGCAAAAAAGTTCTGAGCTGATTTTGATTAAACTTTCAGGAATGATAGATAATGGGTCAAGGAAGAACCCATTAGGTTTTGAGCAATAAAGGTCAAAAGTCAAGGTCACACTAAAGGTCAATAGCTAAAACACATAAGTGGTAATATGTCAGGATCCAGACAAGCTAAAATCTCGCATTTTTTTGCATTCACATCTTCTCGCCTTCGGAGATCAGATGGGGCAACACCTATTGCTTGATCATGTCACATTTCAATGTCATATGACGCCATATCAAGTCTTGGCAGAGGTCTGCTGACTCTGACTGCCTTGTTTCTTTTCTTTTGGGCACCTTTTCCTTTTTTTTTCAGGAGGCGTGTCTCAACTAAACAGGAGGTGTGTCTGAATTAGGATGAAGGATCATAGAGGACACGGCACATGATATCGTAAGATTAAATGTCATGATAATTGGTCAGATCGATATTTGTTTCCACTCTTATTTTAAACCCTGTTTGAGTGGATTTTGTTTGTGACTAACTATGATGATGGTGACCCCGTCCCCTCAGGTCCATTGACGTAGTCTCTGCTGATTTTTGGTCCAGGTCTAGATCTGAACGCTACTGGTCACAATGCTGGATGTGAACTCAGTCTCGTCCTTCCTGTCCTCCGTCCTTCCTCCAGGTGTTGCCGTGGGACCGTCCCGTCTCCATGGTGACAGGGTGGGTCTGTGGTGGGTGGGTCCACCTCTGGAGACTGGATGTCAGCTGGGGGTGGGACCGGAGGGGGGTGGGGCGGGGTCCGACAGAGATGGTCCGACTGATAGAACAGCAGTTGAGGAGGTAATGCCAAGTCTAGGTGTGTGTGTCATTGTCGTGTTTGGATTTGTGCGTTTCCTGAATAGTTTGTTTTTCTCCCTCAGAACTCTGCTGTCAACTGGATCAGGTACTTACTGTAATGGTTTGATCAGCTTTGTCTCATTTCTAATCCTGTCACAGTTTTGTTAACATAGTTATAGTTAACCTAGTTATGTTAAACCTGTCACAGTTACCCCTGTCATATTCCCTCAGCTTTGCCTGCCAGGCTCCGACCGCAGCACTGCAGAACATGGTGGTCCAGTGTGTCCATGCACAGATGTGTGCTGATAGATGTGTGTGTTCATGTTTGAGTGTGTGCCGACCCATTGAGCCAGGAACGGAGCTGCTGTTGTACAGAGGCATTGTGGGAAAAAGTCCAAGAATGGTGGATGAACATGTGACCGGTAGGTTAGTGTGGTAGTGAACACGGATGGGGCACCACAGGGTGTTGAACCCACCAGCAGGTCCATCCCAACACCTCAGGACCTCAGTAGTTCTGGTTCTGGACTTGGATCTTGGTTCTATCTGAATCGTAAAACACTGTCATTGACATTTTTAGAACAAACTGATGACAATACTAAGAACATTTGTTTAATTTAGTGAAATTTTGAGTTAAATAATTATTGTTGACACCCAGTTCTAATCCACTTCAGACAGAGAAACTAGGTCTGAGGTGTTTGTTCCACGGTGTTCCCTCCTTTGGAACCTGGAAGACTTGATGAATCCAGGCCAACATTAAAGAACCCACAGACTCATGAGTCCTTTTCTGGTCCACAGATACAGAGACTAAAAGAATCCATCAACAGAGGGAGAGTGCAGAGGAGCAGGAGGAGGAGAAGGGGCAGGAGCAGGAGGTGAACTCAAACCCAACCATTGACCAATCACAAAAGCACAAGGATGAGGCAGACGGTGAGTTAAAGGAAACACATCAAATCAGTTTATCAAACATGGTTTTATTTATTTACTTTAACACATTTATGTTTCAATTAATTATGTCAGCACATTAGTCTTAAAAGTTTACCTCTACAATAATTTGGCAAATCCAGGCAATTTGTCTCTACAGTAAACCATCTCCTCAAACCCCCACCAGCTTCTCACTCTGAGGTCAGTGCAACATGCACATTGATTTTTTCAAACTAAAAGTCAACAACATTCATTCATATCTCTTTGCCACTCTCACCCTGTACCCCCAATCTGCAGATGTACCACCTGAAAATATCCCTCTCCTTCTATCTTTCACTGAACTTACACAAGGAGAAGTGGAGGACGTCATCAAAAAAACTGAAACTCACCCCTTGTGCTCTGCAGGGCTCTAGAGCAGTGTTTCCCAACCCTGGTCCTTGAGGCAAACTATCATACATGTTTTAGATGTTTCTCTCTCCAGTCACACCCGATTCAAATGATCAGCATATTGTCCAGCTCTGCAGAAGAATGATAATGACCGTCAGGTGTGTTCAAACAGGGAAACATCCAAAACATGCAGGTTAGTGTGCCTTGAGGACCAGTGATGGAAAACACTGCTCTAGAGTGCAACTCATTTCTCAAAATTGCGACTAAATTTTTTAAACAATGTATTCATGATTATAATGTAAATTGTGTTTTTATTACATGTCAAAGGTGGGGTCTGAGATGTTTTCCTTTTTTTACTGTATTGCTTAAAACCCTCATTACCCCCCAATTAAAACCAATTAATCAAATGTTCTGACACAAGAATAAAAAAATACATAGTAATCCGTGAAACGGACAGGACTGAAAAAACTCCATCCATTCATTTTGAGATCCAATTCAAAATGATTGAATGGTAATATGTCAATGAAAGTCAACAGTCACTTGTTCTTTACCCCTCTGCATGTACTCGTCCTGCATGAACCAGAGAGGGGAAGGATAAATGACAGTTGAGTTTGATGGACATATTACGGTTCAATCATTTTGAGTGGGACCTCAAAATGTCTAGATGGTGTTTTTTCAGTCCTGTTCATTCCACCGGTGACTATATATTTAAATTCTTGTGGTAGAGCATTTAATTAATTGGTTGTAATTGGGGTGTGAATAGTATTTAAAGCAATATAGTAAAAAATGCTCCAGGAAATCATCTCAGACCCCACCTTTTTATAAGCTGATGACTGATTCTGGGGTTTCCTGTTACAAAACTATCTTGTAAATGAATTGTTGATTTCTCTGTATGTAATAATTTGTGATTGATTGATTGGACATTGGACACTAAACTGGGTTAAACTGAACAGAATGTTGACTTTCTGTTCTTTCTTCTTCTTGATCCCTTTGTGTTCAGCCTGTTTGACCACAGCACCCTCTGCTGTTCGCTGCAGCTCTCGTTTGGCAAACAAACCCCGGCAGGTTCACCATCTGTCCAACAGAGGGCACCGCCCCCCTCCTCATCCTCCTTCACATCCAAAGTCTGAGGCCAACGCCCATGGACATTCTGATGGGCCCGGCACTAGCATTAGCGCCACTCCCAAGGTTTCTATGGAGATGGCAGAGGTGAGAGAGCGACGTTATAGATGTTTGACCTGCGGAAAAAAGTTTTACCAGACAGGCCATTTAAAGAAACATCAGTTCACGCACACAGAAGGAAAACCATTCACCTGCACCGAGTGTGGGAAGAAGTACACATCAGTGGAGAGTTTCAGAGCGCATCAGGTAACAACACAACACAAGGACGACACAACACAATGAACCAGTGACACAATAACAGAAAACATGAACACAATGACCTAATCACATGTGCTACATACACATGCAGAACATCTGGTCTCTCCTTATGATTGTACTAATGTAATTTGTTATGTCCATATTAAAGATCAACATTGACGACTTTTAAAATATACATGTCTTTGTAGTATATTAGTTTAACTTATTAACAATAAAGCATAATGGATAAGTTGATATCTCCTGCCAATTTTTTACAGTATGCATTTTTTTTATTGCCCAGCCGAAGACCAAAACTCGATTCTTCCTCTTATGCCTTTTTTAAATAACCCAGACGGTGACTTATTCAGAGGGAGTTGAGGTATAAACAATGTACTCGTTGCTAGGGTACGGTGGACAGTGATTCAGAGTATAAAGTAAAGGGGTGTAAAGTAACTAATTACATTTACTAAAGTATTTTATCTTTTATCAGTACTTTGTAATTTTTAAGTAGTTTTTAAAATTAGTATGAGATATAGTGGAAAAATCGCTGTCTCTCTCTGCACACAGAACAAGTGATATTGACTGTTTATACACAATTGAATACAGTTTTTCCCCCAATCCTAATGTAGTAGGTTAATGCATAACCTTATTGTACATTAAAAAAAATGTGCTAGTCATGACTAACATTGAACCAGCTGTTCAGCTACCACAGAGGTCTTCATCCCTGGTCCTCAGGGCCCACTGTCCTGCATGTTTTATATGTCACCCTGCTCCAACACACCTGATTCAAAGCAGTGGATCATTGTCAGGCTTAAGCAGAGCATTTAAATCAGGTGTGTTGGAGCAGTGTGACATATAAAACATGCAGCACGGTGGGCCCTACGGACCAGGGTTGAAGACCTCTGAGCTACCAGACACACACTCGAGCAAGCAGAGAGAGAGCGAGAGAGAGAGATCCACTGGTTTTGAAAACTTCTCATGCAATGCTACGAGAGATTAGCGCTTCACACAATTGAAAGGACTAACGTATAGCTAGCTGGATCTACGTATAGCAACCTTGTATTAAACATAGATTCCTGATGACACTCCAGAACAGACACACACGACACATCAAAACAGTCATCCTGAAAGTGTTGCGAACTAACTTGCGAATTAACTGCTCCAGGTCTTGGTTCTTCAAAGTTTGCCCTGGTTTACCTCATGAACCTCACCCAAGACCACCATATCACTCTGTTTTTGGGGAAATCATAGGTTGAAATGCCTAACTCCTTCTTGACTACATTCCTGCAGACTCCCGCCACAAAATAGTGAGGCATTTTTTTCTGAATGTGCAGATTTGGTTTTCTTTTCTTACCAGATACACAAGTAGTTCATAGAAGAATGCAATAAAAATAATTTTGGCGCTGTATATTATTATATGATTAGTAAAAGTAGGATGTGCAAAACATTATTTATCAATAACCAATAGGTTTTTTTAAGTTAATGTTGATCTTTAAGTATAACACAACAGCACAACACAACAACAGAATGACTCAATGCCACAACTTGCCAAAGTGACACAACAGAACACAAAAGCAGATGTACACATCAGTGGAACTTCAGGGCATTGTGTTGTGTTATTTTAAAACCATTTTTTTTAGATTTGTTGTGCATGAAGTTTTCATTGTGTGTCTGTCTTTAACCATGTTTCCATGGTAAACTGGTTTGTCCTTCTCAGCTGAGCCACCGTGGTGAACGTCCATTCTCATGTCCTCACTGTGACAAATGTTATGGTTTGAAACGTGACCTGATGGAACACATGGTCCTCCACACTGGAGAGAAACCCTATGTCTGTGAGCGCTGTGGGAAGGCCTTCGCCCGCCGCCCATCGCTACGGATACACCGCCTCAACCACTGTGACAGGAGCACACATGCACACACACCAAAAGTATGAACCCACGTTTATTCCAGTTCCACGTTCCCCATGAGCACTGCTTCACATACTAAGGGCTAACACATCAGTTAGAGTTTTAAGTTGTAATAAATGACCTTGTGGAGTTGGATCCATGTTCACTGACATTTGATGTAAATGATGTGAATATGTTCAACCATGTGTTGAGACTTGAATCAGTTTGGGTTATGAGTTTGTTTGTTTGTTTACACTCTAGCAGTAAAACTATTGGTTGAATTCATTCTCAATTGTGAAAATACAAAGATTTAGTGTGACAGCTCAAAATGCTGGTCTACGGGCAGCGCCATTGTTTCTGAGTCCTGGCTGCGTGTGCATCCTACCAGCTTTCAGTTTGTTTACAAACATGCAAAGGGGTCTATACCAGTGAAGGGTAGGGTTTGTTGTGCCTGGAACCACTTGTTTTGTATTAAATCAGGTTCATTTAATGGTGTCAAACCTGGAACAGAAGCAGGTTTGACACCATTATGTTCAGTTCCATCCGTAGAACAGTAGAACGCAGGTCAGTTCTATCCATAGAACACTGGAACGCAGTCAGCTCTGACATTCAGCAATTCCGACATTCACCATCTGCTCCTGGTTCTGGTCTAAGGATTTAATGCTGTGTTGTGTTGGGTTCTGGTCTCAGGTACAGTGTTCCATCTGCTCCAAACTTTTGGCCAACTCAGGTTCTTTACGGAACCACATGAAGCTTCACACAGGAGAGAAACCTCACATCTGTCAACACTGTGGGAAAGCCTTCAGTCAGAAAGGTACAGGCACGGGGTGTCTAAGGGGAAACTCCTTATGCGGATGTTTGGGGTGGGGGTGGGGTCACAGGTCACACCTTCAGCTTGGACTAAATGCATTTTTTCATCTTTAAACCCTGAGGTATGATTGTTTTCAAAGCCCCTGTTCTCACCATGGTTTCATGTACGGAGATGGAGACTAGCATGGGCTTCAAAATAATATCTTGACCTTTGACCTTGATTGACCTTGAAAGGTCAGATCCATAGTGTAACATTTTGAGAAGGAGATGCCCATTAAGAGCTAAAATGTTTGCGGGGAGCAGGGTGCGTCGTGCCTGGCATCACTTGTTTATTCATATTTTTGTTAAATCCTTTTACCAGAATCTCTTTCAGTCTCATACTCACCATGTGATTGACAGCTGGGGTCAGAGCCAATCACAGATCAAGAGACTTTTCCACTTGGCTGTCTGTAGAATTTTCACACATATACAAACACGTCGGCAGACATGTCACAAATACACGCAGTTGTGGCCGACATGGTGACAAATACTGCAACAGATAAAAGGAGGGGAATGTCAGCTGGGGTGGGGGGTTGTTTAAAGAAAGGTGCTACAATGAGCTCTCCTGAAGGCAGTAAGTGAAGCTACTGATTGAAAGGATGTGTCCCCACATATCTTTTAGGGCTGTGATGGTTCCCTGGGTTCAGGGTCTTTGATGCTTTAAAATAATTATCTAATTCTCTATATATATTTCTTTGAGTGGTGGTGGTGGGGTGTTACCAAATTAGTATATAAACACAAATCCCCTCAGGCAGAATTTCCATTGTGTACATTTAGCTGTGGCACGGCTATAACCCCCCCCCCCCAAAAAAAAAACAAACAACTTTTTATGCTTGTTGTTCCACCCCCAATATCTTCACATGTTCCTGTTGGAACTGGATCGGGCCTTTGTCCATCAGCTGATCAAATATAAGGGGCCGAGTCCCTCATCTGTCAAGTGCTACCAAACAATAGGCACTGTGGAATTATTAAGCCTTGCTATATTCCAGTTTAATATATAGTTAAGACAAGATAAGATATTCCTTTTTTAGTCCCATTAGTAGGGGGGGTTCCAGGTTTACACCAGCACCAATATAGATCAGCACAAAAGAGTTATGACTTCTATAAATAAATACTGGAGCTGATTATCTTGCAGTTGTGGATTCTGACAGCAGTAGGAAGGAAGAACCTGTGATACCTCTCTTTTACAAACTTGGGGTGCCTCATTCTGTCACTCAAGGACGTCCTTAGTACAGTTAGTGTGTGTTTCAGAGGGTGGGAGAGACTGAAATAGACCTGTCCAGCATGAGACGACCTGCCTGGAGGGATGGATATAATACAATATAATACAAAGATCAGCCTTTATGGAAAGTATGTGTGTCCAAACATTTTGTGTTTACCATTCAGGAAACCTCCAGGGTCACCTGAGGATCCACAGTGGAGAGAAACCCTACCAGTGTCCCCAATGTCCCGAGTCTTTCTCCCAGAAACCAGAGCTCCGGCGTCACCTACTGTCCCATGGTGGAGGGGGCTTCCTCTGCAGCTACTGTGGTAAAGCCCTGAGGGACCCCCACACCCTGAGGGCCCACGAGGGCCTCCACACTGGGGAGAGACCACATAGTTGCCACATTTGTGGAAAAGGTCTGGACAGCACCCTGTTCATGGGTCTAACACACACACATGCACGCACACACACACACACACACACAGGATTCTGGGAATTGAGGAGATGAAGTCATGGTGTGAAGCATGGTGTTTATTTACATTCATTTACATTTATTCACAGTTATTTATGTTTATTTTATTTGCATGTATTTACATTTGTTTTTGTTGACTTTGACTGAATTGTCCAAACCAAAGTGTCTCCATTCACAAATACACGACTGTGACTTGGACAGATCCCGGCCTGTGGGTGGGGCTAGAGTGAAATACTAAAGGCTGTGAACTCTTTGAATATGAAAACAGTGATGTTTGTCAAAATGGATGAGTTACGTCCCTACTGACTACCAGAGAGCTGTGCTGAAAGCACCGAATGATCCCTTCGGACATGCGCACTTCAAGTAGTAATACCAAATGAGTCACACCTGTGACCCCGGATGATGCACCGGACGTCATGCCCTCTGGTGGTCATCCGGGATTCATAGAACGATAGTTACTTGCGTAACTTTGGATTTATCACATTTTTAATTTTAAATACGAATGCAAAGTTTTTGTGTTGTGTCCTTTTGCTGAGAATGAACCTCGAGCAGGTTTCGATGACATACATCCCTAAACTCTGTTTTCTGTTGTAGTCAATGGAAGCTGTTTTCAGTGTTTGCTGATTTGACTGAACCTATTTTTGTTTGTGTTTCTTTGGTTGATTTTCTTTGTTTTTTTCTTTGCATGTTATTTCTTTCTTTGTTTGTCTGGTTTTGTTTCCTTGTTTTTTCTTTATTTTCCTTTGTCTGTTTTTTTCAGGGTACATCCTGGCGACCAAACTCAGACGACACATGCGTTCATCTCATGTGGCGGAGAAACCATTTGTGTGTCAATGCGGTGCTGCCTACACCCTCAGACAGAGCCTCCTGAGACACCAGGCCCAGCACAGGGCAGAGGGAGCAGGGCCAGAGGGGGCAGGGCCAGAGGATGAGGCCACGCCAACGAGCCACACTCAGGTCCCGTCAGGTCCTGCCCACCTTAAACCCATCAGAGGTCGACCCAGGAAGTCATATTTAAAGGAGGTGGGGTCAGAGCAGCAGAGGGGCAGCAGCTCAGATCATATGCAGCAGGCGGTGGTGTACGTGAGAGCACAGGCCCCGCCCCCTTTGCTCCTGAGCTCGGAAGGGGCGGAGCAGCAGTTGGTGGAGGTGGTTCTCTCAGATGGGGTGGAGCAGCAGTGCATTGTGGTTGAAGAGCAGCAGAGTGAGGCGGAGCTACTGATCCTACAAGAAGGGGGCGGAGTCTGCTCTGTGGCCCAGACAGTGGAAATAAACACAGGGTGATGCTCACATGGGACCACAACTGGACCGGATCCCCACTGATGACTGAGGTCATGGTCAGTAATTGAAGATCCAGTGATCAATAATCCACATTTATTCATGAACTGATATATTAATTTACAGTGACGTCATCATGAAGTCAGCCATACCAGCATCTGATGACCAGGAAAAGCTTTGATCCAATAAATGTGTAAAGAAGAGGTGGCTGAATTCTGTTCCAGTTCTCCAACTGGTTGGAACCGGCTTGGCTCTGGTACCAAGTTCTGTTAATGAGGCTGTTTCCATAACAGGGTACCAGCCGCTTTACAGTACCTGGTCGTTAAAATAACACAGCAAAGAACCTCTGTGTCACCTGCTCACATTTACTGATGCACTGGTTCATTGCATGTTGAACAGAACATCCTGGACCCTGGTGATTCTGTGGGTTCACTTCTGCCCAATCTGCGTTTCCACATCATGTTTTAGTTTGTGTTTAGCCACTGTGGAACCAAAACAGATCCTGAAGAACCAGAACCAAGTTCTTTTATGTCCTGGAAACTGAAAAAGGCCCAGTCAGGCCAAGGTGGGGTCACACTGAGGTACTAAATCCAGATTAGAGCAGAACTAAACCCAGAGTAGATTAGAACTTTATCCAGACTAGATTACAATTAAAACAAGACTAGATCAGAACTAACCAGAGACCAGATTAGAACTAAACCCAGACTATATTACAACTAAACCCAGATTATATTAGAACTAAATCCAGACTAGATCAGAACTAAACCCAGACTAGATTAAAACCAAATACAGACTAGATTACAACTAAACCCAGATTATATTAGAACTAAATCCAGACTAGATCAGAACTAAACCCAGACTAGATTAGAACCAAATCCAGACTAGATTACAACTAAACCCAGAATATTTAAGAACTAAATCCAGACTAGATCAGAACTAATCAGAGCAGATTAGAACTAAACCCAGACCAGAACTAAATCCAGACTACATCAGAATGAATCTGAATGAACCCACTTTCTTTGACTTCAGTTTGTCTTTGTTTTTATTCTAAAGTGTCTGAAGAAGAAACATGTTTAGATTTAATCTAAGAATCTAAATTTACATCAGAGACCTCCTTCTGCTCCCCCCTCCAGCTCCTTCCTCTCCCCCTCCTTCTCTTTCCCTTCCTCTGCTTCGTCCTCCCCCTCCTCCTCCTCCTCCTCTCCAGCAGACCATTGCCGATCTGCACCACTGTTACTCAGCTGCGGTGCGCTCTCCTTTTCTTTGCATCTCCTCCTGTTTTCCATCCAGTTTGCGCCTCCTTGTCCTCCTGCTGATGTTTCTCCTCTTCCTTCTTTCGATCCCGTTGTTAAAAGGACATCCTGATTCCACACATTTGCATCAGTTTCAGCTTCATAAGTAGGTCAGTGTTTCAGCTTTAAGGTTGGAATCACGTCCACATTCCTGTATTTGAAGATGGGCTCAGACGTGTGCTGGTAGATGGGGATGTTTTTCATCTTTATGGTGGATTCTTCATTTTCCTCCTGGGCTGCGATTTGTCGTGTGTGGGTGAAGGAATCTGAAGCTAACGATATGGAAATGAATTAAAACATGGAACAATATTAAACTAAGTGGACATTAGGGAAATGGCAGAGGAAGCATAAACTAATGAGGAAAAGATGGAGTTTGTTTTCAGACTGGAGTGGGTTTGATTTCATCTTCTGTTGAACTTCTCAGGTTCTTCTGGGTTCTTTCTTTCTCTCAATAACGTTTAGAAGAAGGAACATGAAGCTGTTACCGCACTGGAATGAATTAAAAGTATAAAAAGATGGAAAGGATTCAACAAAATGCAAAAAAATGTCAAAACACAAAAAGGAACATTAAAAAAAAAAACAATGAACCGACGTCTCTTCTTTTCTGATTTTACAGCTTTATGGTTTTGGGTTTTCAGTTTTCAGTCTTAAAGTTTTATGATTTTACAGGTATGTTTGTTTTTTAACCCCACAAATTTTATAGTTTTTCGCTTTTACAATTTTTTAAGTTTTATGGTTTCACAGTTCTTCAGTTTTATATTTTTACACATTTAAGGTTTCACAATTTTACAGTTGGACGGTTTCTTCTTCTAATCCTCCTCTGGATATTCACTCCTTTTTCTCAGAGTGTCATGGTTCTTCATCTCCTCTGGATGTGAATAAACAGGAGTCTGTAATCAAATTAATTCAACAATCACCAGATATATATAAAAAAAGAAAAAAAAGCTAAAATGTCTTCAAATGGCACCTCATGTTAGTCCCCAGACTCGTTTTGTCTTAATTTAACCTGCTGGACATTCTGAGGATCTCCTGCTTTTTTAAATTCGCTCATGGGCATCGCCATGACGTCATCTTGACCCTCATTTAGTCACCATGGATGTTCTGGTGCCTTCTGTGACCTCGCCACTGGAAGCTCTGTCCCCCATGTCAACAGTGAAAGTTGGGACCTCCTCCAGATCTCCTGCAGTTCCTCCTCACTCGTCAATGGCAGTGGTGCTCATTGTGTTGGCAGTATCTATCATCGTTGTGGCGACGGTGGTGGGAAATGTCCTAGTGGTGGTGGCTGTGTTGACCAGCCGTGCTCTGAGGGCACCGCAACACCTGTTCCTGTTGTCGCTGGCGTCGGCGGACATCCTGGTGGCGACGCTGGTCATCCCCTTTTCACTGGCCAATGAGGTGAGGATACCACCCAGAAGTGGTAAACGTACTCATATTTTGTACAAAAGTAGGAGTACAGCTATTTGTGTGGAAAAAAAATGCTCTGATAGAAGTAGAAGTATTTTTTCAACTCCTTTACTGAAGTAAAAGTACAAGTTCTAAATTGTAATGAAGTTAAAAAGTAAAACTGCATTGTTTCCATGAATAAAATAATACTTATTTAACCCGGAAAAATTTGAAAAGTTTCAAAAGTATTAAAAAATAAAACCCTTTAAAAGGGGGGTTACTTTGTAGACAATGTGTTCGATCTTGTGGGCATGGGAAGGAAATTGAGGAAAAATGGAAGAACTTCACCACTGAAGTAAAAAAAAAAAAAAGTAATACATATGAGGTTCTAGAAAAAGGCATAATTATGAGATAAAAAGTCACATTTATAGCATGCAAAGTGAAATAAGAAATATATAATTATGAGAGGAAGAGTTTAAAATTATGAGATAAAAATTTCTCCACTGATTTTCTTGCTGGAACCACTTATTTTTCATACTGTCACATTTGTTTAATTTGAAAAAGTAATGAGTCCATTCTGAGAACATAAGGAGTATAATGTATAGATGTTTATGCAAAAATGGAAGGGAGTAAAACTAAAAAGTTGGCAGAAAAATAAATACTCAAGTAAATTACAGATAGCAAAAAAATTTAGGCTACGTAGTACAGTAAGACAATACTTTTACTTAGTTACTTCCCACCTCTGGTACTACCTATACTAACAAATACTACTGATACTGGAAAAACTACCATCCATACTACAAATACATCCATCGTACTACTACCACTGCAGTTCTTAGGACTATAGTGGTAGTATTAATATTTAAGTGGTAGTAGCTACTAGTACTTCAGTGGTAGTTCACTGACTGCTGAACTGTTTGTCAGACTTCCAATGCGTTCACTGACTGTTGCCATGTTTGTCAGCCTTGTGGTGAGTTCACTGACTGTTGACCCTTGTGTTTCAGGTGATGGGCTACTGGTACTTTGGCACCACCTGGTGTTCCTTCTACCTGGCTCTGGATGTCCTCTTCTGTACGTCATCGATCGGCCACCTCTGCGCCATCAGCCTCGACCGCTACTGGTCAGTTACCAATGCTGTGAGGTACAACCGCCAGAGGACACCTAAACGCATCAAGGCCATGATTGCTGTGGTGTGGCTCATCTCTGTCATCATCTCTTCTCCGCCACTGCTCATGTCGCAGAAGGATGAGGGGCGGGGTCTGAATGGCGAGGAGGAGTGTCTCCTGAATGACCAGACGTGGTACATTCTGGCATCCTGCCTGGCATCCTTCTTCGTCCCCGGTGTCGTCATGATCCTGGTTTACTGTAAAATCTACCGCGTAGCCAAGCAGCGAGCGTCCACTGTGTTTGTCGCCAAGAACGTCCTGGAGCGGCAGCCATCACAGTCTGAAACCTGTTTTGTGGACCAAAGAAAGGGTGGGATCTCGCAGTCTGGGATGGCGAGGTGTCGTTCTAGCATTGCCATGGACGTGGGTGGAGACCTGGGCACCATTGACCTGGAGGAGAAGGCCTGTGAGGACAGGAAACCCTCCTTTTACTTCAGGAGGACCAATGAAGACAAGTTGGCCCCCAAGGCATCAGAAAGTGGCTTGAAACTGCCACCCCCTTCGTCGTGCACCGCCTTATCGTGGGCATCGTCAGACCAGTGCTCCATGCATTTCCTGCTGCCATCTCCAGTGCCGACGCGTAGCCAGAAGGTGTCCATGTCGAGGACTAAAGTGGCGCAGCAACGAGAGAAACGGTTCACGCTAGTATTGGCTGTGGTCATGGGTGCCTTTGTGGTGTGCTGGTTCCCCTTCTTTTTCACCTACAGCCTGCAGGCGCTGTGCAGGGAAAAGTGCTCCATTCCACGCTCACTCTTCAACATGTTCTTCTGGATTGGATACTGCAATAGCTGCCTCAATCCCGTCATCTACACAATCTTCAACCGTGACTTCAGGAAGGCTTTCAAGAAGATCTTGTTCCTGACGCACAAACACTCCTGAGGTGGTGAATGCCACCACCAACCTGAGTTTATCCATGGTTTACAGCAGACAGTATTTGCTTTTCCATTTCAAATGTGCAAAACTTGACCGATATTTACAAAGTGTTGAAAAAAATAGAAGTTAGTAATGTTGATATTTTTCCATTAAATCACAAATAGAATGATTTGTTTTTGTATTATCACAAGACAACATGTGAGAAGTCATTCCTTAAAAATGGCAGTGGATGTAAATATTCTTTTTTTTTTTTTTTTTTTTTTTTTACAGATGGGCTAAAGAGCTAAATCACAATTTCTATTGATAAGCAGGTGTCGGACCAGGAGATAAATGTCTTGAGTCAAATTTCATCCAAATCAGTGTTCATATGTCTGAACTACAGTCATTTTAATAAAAGTACATTTCTAAGGGGGCACTACAGTCTGAAATTAGAATGTCTTCAGCTAAATGAATGTAGACCCGGGAGCTAGACGTCTGTGTCAAATTTCAGCCAAATCGGTGTTCGTATGTCTGAGCCATTTATGTAATAGTGATTTTTCTCAAAAACTTTGCAAATTTTGTGACATCTTGGCACAAAAATGATGCACCTTTTCCAAAAAGTTTGGATAACTTTTTTATGTTCCACTTGTCTCGATATTATTCACCAATTTTGAGCTCATTTGGCCCAACGGCCAAGGAGTAGTTAATTAAATTACGAAGACGGCAAAAACCATGACTCTGAATTTTTTAAAATTTCAATCCAAGATGGTGGACTTCCTGTTGGTTTATGGGCGTGGCCATCATAAGTTTGTCATATGATGAACATATGTACCAATTTTTGAGCCAATGAACATGAAATTCTGTAGCTCAGAATTTCATGTCCTCTTAGTTTTCCACTTAGCAGTTTTACAAAACTGTAAAGCAACCAAAACAATGCATCCACAAAGACTTGGAATTGGTTTAAAGCATTCACTGCAAAAGACCTGCATGAGTCAGCACAATGTCAATCTAGAAGAGAAGTCAACTTATTTTCATGTTGGAAATCAACTGAGGCTTAAAATAGCCACTAAAATATAAGGTCGTAACAGTATATGTATTTGTACCGAACCAATGAAAACAGACGTTCATTTCTGTACAGCCCTATACTGAACAAATATTGCCAGTTTGTATTTTTGCATGTATATATTTTTCATGGTAGAAAAACGACTTGAGGTCGAACAACAGAGTTTACCGGTACTTCCGCATACATGTTCATGATGCGGTAATGAGGCATCTCTGATTGGCTCAGAATATGTGAAGGAACACAACCCCCTCCCCTCTCGGTCTGTGTGTGTTTACCATCCCAGAGTAGCATCCAGCTAGGTTTTGTGCTGTCGCTTGTTTTGAAAAAGTGCAGGAAAAAAACACGCTTTATTTCAACAGAGAGCACATGAACCAATTTGCTTTGCCATTTTTTTCAAGTTTGTGCTGCAGCTATTACAGCACCGTCTTCTCTTGTAGATGCTAATGCTACTTCAGATTTTCTGCAATGGGGGGACGGGCTTAACCCCACAGGGATGAAGCCCGTGTCCCTATGATGTGTCGTGGACAGGCTTTTTCTGAGTAGCTAATTTTTCTGTGTTGTTTTCTATGAATGGGAAATACAGCCAGTGGAGGTGAGACACTACTTTCAAACCCAGCATGTGTTGGTAACACAGGGTGATCCATCAGATTCGAAAAGGAGTGTGTAAAAATGGTGTTCAACAGAATGATGTTGGAAAAAGTTTTTTTTTTTTTTTTTTTTTTTTTTTGCTGTTTAAATGGAATTTTTTTTAATATATATTTCAACATTTCGTTAATCATTTAAGAATATATCATTTAACTTATTGGTACCAAGCAGCACTTTGAATTATTTACTGTTTCAATTTGTATATTGACATTTTTTTTGGTTTAATTAACACCGCTTTGTGGGGAAAAAAATAGTTTTATAGTCAATTGACTTACTAGTACCAAGCACTACTTTAAATGTATTTACTCTTTCCATTTTTATATTGAAATTTTTTGGGTTTAATAAATACCGTGTTGAGAAAGAAAAATATTTTTGTATTTTGTTTCCATACTGTACTGAAAATGAACTGAACCATGACTTCCAAACCTAGGTGCGTACCGAACTGTGATTTTTGTACACTGTTACACCCCTACTAAAATACATTAATATTATCCATAACATCTGCACACTTTTTTTTTTTTAAGTAATTAAAAGTGTCAGTTTTATATGGATAAACCCTGCATGACCTAAACAAAAATCTTATTTCCTTGCTGAGGAAAGTCCAAACAATAGGATTGGACTTTTGGACTTTTCTGGATATAGCAATAATAAAATACAAATAAGAATTTGCCCAGCTTTTCGTTTGCGATCAGTGGTCTGGCTCATGGACTAAAAACTCAACTCAAACAAACTCACAATCGAAACTTCGGTGACAAGTCTGTCAGTTGCAGTCAATGAAAACAATTTTAATGTTAGCCGTCTAATCGGTCGGTTCACATTAATACTAGCTGTTACAATAATATTTCAATGTTACAACTTACGTTCATAATTATCGATGTAACTGGATATATACATCTTGAACGCCTTTTCCAGTTTGCTGGAGAGAGTAAGACATGACTTCTTGACCAGTTGGTAAACATCATTGATGGTCAAATGATGCAGATCTTGATGACAGCAGGTATAAGAGGGCCATATTTGTGGTCTAGTAGTGGGGCCAGAAATTTGTTTGCTGGTATAAGCCAACCCGGAAATGTGACGTGCATAGAGCCTACAGGCTCATTACTTTTTCAAGCTAAACGGATGTGACAAACAATACAAAAAATACATCACTTCAGAGAGAAAATCATTGAAAGAGAGCACAGGGTCAGTACCAGAGTCCTGCATGGGCCCACATTTTTCTAAATTTCCTATCTGTAACCAAAAAGCGGAGTACCATGACCTGATCAAACGCATTGTCTACACAGTGACTCACTTTTAAGGGCTTTATTTTGTCTACCTTTGAAACTAATATGATTTTATTTGATGAAATATATATTGTTCAATTTACGGCAAAAAATGTAGACTTACTCTTTAGTTTTGTACTGAAGTGGCTACAAATGAAGAACAGACTATTTCATGAAACATTCTCCCAACACAGCTGAAACTGAAACGGCCAGTATTTTGGAGTGTTTTTAAACAGACGTTAATGTTTTAAGACAGACGTTAATGCCTTTACTGCCTCAGAGAAACTAAACACTTTTTATTGAGCATTAGGTTGAGTTGACAGTGAATAGCTCCAGGTAGCACATTCATGGGCTGCAACAAAAACACTAAAATAAACAACTGTTACTACATAAGCCTCAAAACTAACACCAACACCACCGACTGCTGAACCAACACCACCCACATCTGAACCGACACCACTGACTTCCAACAGCACCCACCTCTCAGACCTCTGACCTGCTGAATTTCCGCATAATCACATCATGACACATGACCAGTATACATATTCAGTATCATTTCATCAAACATTTACAGTCTCTTTTTTAACAGTGATTTGAGATGCATCGTCAGGTCCAAGGTTAGCCTAGCAGTTGCTAAGCAACAAAGTTTGACAACTCCATCCTCATGTGTAGGTTGTTTCATCAGGAGGATCTTTATGCCGAACAATGGGACAAACACCCACAGCGGCTCCAGATTATCACATCAAAGTCAAACTATATGAATTCAAGAGCAAGTTCAGACACTTCTGGTGATTGTGAAGATGTTGACTTATGCTGATTCAGTTGAAATGCAGAAGATGATCGTCTATCTTGCTATCAAACCTCTGATAGATGTGGAGTCTTGATCTGATGAAGGAGATCAAACTGACAAACCCAGAGCACAGCATCAAACATGTCAGATGAAACTTTTCAACATCTATGAGTCAAGTGTTGGCGTCTGAAAAACATCCACGTACAAAACATCCACTGGTTGTTTCCATGGCAACTGAAGGAACAGGAATGTTCAGTCCAAACCAGTCTCGTCTTCTGACACAAAAAGGTTTTGTGCTGAAAAGTTGGGGTCAAAGGTCAACAGTGTGTTCACAAATGGAAATAACATGACGTTAAAAGCAGGAACAGAAACACAGACATACTGAGGAGGACAAATCAGGAGTTCCACAGGTCTGGACACCTACAGGTTGTGGTGGGTTCTGTTCAGTCGGTCATATTCGCAGTCTTTTGTGGTTGCTGAAGCGACTCCTGCATGGTCAGTTAGGTGAAGTCAGTGGTGAGTAGTAGTGGGTGAGTCTCAGTCGGTCACTGTTGATTGCAGTCAGCTGGTCATGATCGCTTGCAGTCGGGGACATGATCGGTCGCAGTTGGTCGATCAGCCATTTGTGGTTATTGTTGGTCAGTGGTTGATTGACGCTGCTTTATTTTTCTGCAGGTCTGATGTGGTTCAACTGTAGTAAAAGTACTTCCAGACAGCATAAGTACAACAGAAGACACAGAGGCGGAGCTTCGTTAGTGACAGTGGTTATTTCAGTTTAAGTTCATCCCTGTTCTTCAGCATTAACTAGTTTTATGACTTTGTGTTTAAAAAGTACAAATTCCTCCTGATGTTTTAATCCCATGGTAATAAAGTCAATCCTGTGCAGACTCCGGTTGTATTTTAGGATATTCTGTTTATTGTGTTTAGTCAGCATTTTGATGTGTTTGATTATATTTATGTACCTTAGTGGGATACATGAATTTCTATGGGATCACCATCTTTACTCTGGTGCACCCACAGTGACTTACCACTGATAGTGAGTTTTTTACAGTGTTGACCTGTTTCTGCCTCAGTTGAAGTCTTCGTATATCAGCATAGTTCTTCCTGTTTCAGTCGTTTCAATCTTCAGTCACACGTCGGTCGTTCATCAGATTCAGGTTGTTGTGACATTGATGCTGACCTTTAAACTTTGACCTTCAGTGTCTAGTTCCTCTGAGTCTTGTGATTCTTCTTCCTTAATCATGTGTGGTTTCTAAACTGTCTGCTGTCTTAGAGGTTTTTTTGGTGTTTTTGATTTCTATTGGGTTGAAACTCGGACTCATCATGACTCTGTTTTTTTCTGTGTATGGATTTTCGGATTTGAACAAAATCATGTGACTTTAAAACAGGTTCTTCTTGGAGATGGATCAGAAGTTAAACCTGTAATATTTAAGTTCATTTGATTCCAAATGTTTCCACCTTTGTTAGTGAAATGTTTGTTTTCAAATGTACGACACAGACTTCAGACTCATTCAAAAAGTCCAAACATGGTTTTATTTTGCACATGTTTTAGTTCAACAATGAATTAAGGAAGTAAATAAAAAGAAAAAACTTTTATTTTGTAAAACTGGACCCAATGAGGCCCGAGAACCACAGGTTGAGAACATGTGTTGATGACAACAACAAAACAACAACAAGTGTTGCCAGGCATAACAAAGCCCTTGCAAACATTTTAGATCTTAATGGACATCTCCCTCTCTAAACATTAGACTATTGGTTTGACATTTCAATGTTGCTCAAGCTCACAATGCCATTTTGGAGCCTACATGTAGTTTCCTATCTATCAACAATAGTAACTGAGTATTTATCACCATTCTTTTTGGACTTCTGACCATTTAGAATCATGTGACATTGATTTGACCTTTCAAGGTTACTCAAGGTCAAATATCATTAAGTAATTTTTGAGCCCATGTCAGGTTTCCTATCTGTCAATAATAGTAACGAAGTCTATCCCTACACATTTTTTCCTTTTGTAATCCATTTTTGTTTTTTAGGTGTTGACCCAGTGACCCCCGACCTCTTGGGTGAGCAATATCTCAAAATCTCCACACACATAAGATACAGAATTGGAAGACCAGCATTTCAGTGCTCATTGGAAGTCTGTAAGATAAATAGTTCAAAAGTTATATCTAATATTACATTTTGACCTTTATTGTGACATTTGACCTAGAGTCTTCAGATTTGCCATTCAAGGTTCTGATGTCAATGCACATCACTGTGTGTGTGTGTGTGTGTGTGTGTGTGTGTGTGTGTGTGTGTGTGTGTGTGTGTGTGTGTTGGGTCTTTAAGGGTTAACTTTAATAAAATAAGACATGATCCTAATAAAACACATGAATCTAATTTAGAAATTATCTTGGTTTTAATATTTTTTGTCCAGCAGTCTCTAATTTTGCATTAAAAAAATAGATAGATAGATAGATAGATAGATAGATAGATAGATAGATAGATAGATAGATAGATAGATAGATAGATAGATAGATAGATAGATAGATAGATAGATAGATAGATAGATAGATAGATAGATAGATAGATAGATAGATAGATAGATAGATAGATAGATAGATAGATAGATAGATACTTTATTGATCTCCAAGGAGAAATTTACAATTTATTTATTTATTTATTCAATATATTCTTTTTTTCTTGTACCTTTTTAGGACATTTTTATTTCTTGACTAATTTATTAGTTTTATTCTATTTTATTTTCTACTTTCTTTATATGTTGATTTATGTTATTAATATTTTGTCTGTTTTAAATCGTTTTTCTCTTTCCCTATAGTCTTTTTATTCATTAGTTTATTTTTTATAATATAATTTCAGTTGGTTTGTTTTGTTTTTCATTCATATTACTGTGTTTTCATGGGCATTTGTTTATTTCTTCATTTATTTCAGTTTCTTTTTTCTCTGTTCTGTTGATCACCGGAAGCTGAATGCCGGAAGTGATGTCATCTTAACGGATCGTGAGCACGTGACGGGTTCTGTCAGCTGATAAAAGTCAGTGTTTTTGTGCTCGGTCATTGCTACAGATTGTCTGAACTTTACAACGGAATTATGCAGGGCTTTGCGGTGTTTCTGTTCGTGTTGGCGGCGGTTTTAGCGGGGACGAGCGACGCGTTAATCCGGTAAGAAACATAAACAAATGAGTAAACAACGGGTCGGTGAAGTTTGGAGAGAAAACGTAGCCGTGATAGAGTTTATTATAAATTTATGAGAATATTGAGACGGAACCGGTTTAACACCGATATCTGCCAGTGTTTGAGAAACATGAAATGAACGCAATAAAATGCAAGTTGTGATATCCTTCTGTTGGCACTGCGACTAACATGACGTGACCTGTTTGTTTTTTAGTTTGGCTGTTTCACCTTTTACCTGTTTCACTTTGAACCAGGTCACGGTGTTCTTCATCATCATTAACATTTGTTCATCTCATGTGTCCGATTTAAAGGTTTAATTTTAGTGATTGTTTTTATTTGTTAGTAAAAATGACAATCACGTTCATATTTGTTTTTATTTTTTGCTTTAGTCTGAGGTTTTTGTTTGTTCTTTAAATCAATCAAGTGTTTGAATGAAGTCATTCTGAGCAGGTAAATTGATATGGCTGTATTTCGATTTTTATTTTATTTATTTTTAAGAAATTGAAGGAAAACTATTGGTTAATTTAATTTAAAATTCGTATTTTGGTTTATTTCGAGCATTCACAAAAGGGGGGAAAAAATCCAAAACATTCATTAAGGAGTGGAAGGAGAAATTAATTTAATCCTAGACCATTCTCATCATCAGTAACTGAACATACCACTGTGGGGGCCTAATCCAGCTACAATGGGTGAAGGCGGGTTACACCTCAGGGCTGAGCATATATAGACAATTACACTCACATTCACACCTATGGGCAATTTAGATTAACCAATTAACCTATCAGTGCATGTCTTTGGATGGTGGGAAGAAACCGGAGAAACCCAACGCAGACATAGGGAGAACATACAAACTCGACACAGAAATGTCTGGTGTGGGAATTGAACGAGGGTCCTTCTTGTTGTGAGGCATTAGTTCTAACCACTGCACTACTGTAACTGATCATATTAAATGTTTTTAAATACTCACTCCTGACCTTCCACGGCAGGCAAATAAATGAATTAAAATTAAATTTCAATGTGTTTGTTCTTTTGCAGTTTTGAAACTGATTAAACCAAATGTTTTGTTTCTGTTTTTTTTTTTCTTCTCTTAAAACAAAAATAAAGTTCCTACATGACAGGAATGGGGAAAAATGGGCCATAAACAGCTGTGGTTTTAATTTCCTGAGTCTACATGTTATTTTCAGGGACAGAGTGCTAATGTTTAAATTACAAATAACCTATAAACAATGGGTTTGGATTAAATCTGGAGTTCGCAGACATTTGCAGATGATAATGTCTACAATGTCCACATTTCATACAAGTCTGTTAAATTGAGTGTAATTGGACCAATATTCATTCTGTTCTTAAATGTTTTGAAGATTTGGCTATGAACTTAAACAAATGAGATGAGGCTGCATATTAAGATTAAAAAAAAAATTCAGATTCTTTAAGTCTTTCTTTGTTGTTGTATGCGACTTGTGAATGTTTCCATACTTTTAATGTTATATTTAGTTTGTATTTGTCATTAATATAGTTTATTATGTTGTTATGAGTTGAACGCCACTTGTGGGTAATCTCTTGAGTATAATTTTTCCATTTGTCAAGTTGATCCTGTGTGTCTGTTATGTTTAACACCCATCCATGTGGCCTTCTGTCTGAGCGCCTTGTCATTATCTGTGCTGATGTTTCATTTTGTTTTGTTTCTGCTGAGTGTTTGTTTGACAAACTCTTGGATTCTTCTGCTGACGCAGTGCTTTTTTTTCTCTTTCAATCAGCTGTTTGGGTCACGTGACCCATTGTGGTCATTTGATGTAGTCATTGATTCCATTATTTAAACTGTCTAATCATCACCAGTATCAGGATAAAGAGCAAATCTACTTTAAGCTCTGGTTCAGACTCTGGTTCTGGTCCAAATATTACATCTCTGTAATAAATAAACTCATTGAATCTAATGTTGGAATCTATTGAATGATTGTGAATGTGGACCCTAATTGTCTTGATTAGTCCTCACTGATCTGGTCTTTGCTGTTGCTCAACCCTGGTTTTCTGTTTTTCTAGAATCCCCTTGAAGAAGTTCCGGTCCATCCGACGTGAACTGAGTGACTCTGGGAAACAGATTGATGAGCTCCTGGCCAACGGACGCTCCCTGAAGTACAATGTAGGGTTTGGATCCACTGGGCCCACCCCGGAGACCCTGAAGAACTACCTGGATGTAAGGAATCCAACAAAACCAACCATTTATTATTAGAGCTGTAGAACAGTAGGTGACAACACTGGGACAGAACCAGTTCTCTGAAGTGCGTAAAGTAAAAAAAAAATACAGATCCTCTTAGCGCTACAGCTGAAGTCACATTAACTCATTGCAGTTTTCGCCAGGTCGCTGTGACCAGTCCAGGTCAGAACCCACTTTTCATAAACATTATTGGTGTTTATTTACAGAAGACAGACCCTGAACTGTAATGGACCTGAGAGCTACTTGTAGGAACAGAACCCTCAGAACTGTGACCCTTTCTGTGTTTTAACTGAATCAAAATCCAACAGATGATGATGTGGTTAACAGAGGCTTTATTTTCATCAATTGCAGAATTTATTTAATTAAACCCAGGGTTTGTTTTGTTTGTCTTAATCTGGATCATTCTGGACTAGGACTGAGTTCAGGTTGTTCTCTGCAGTCACAGAAACAGATTTAAGTAATTTTAACCAAACTTGTGAAATCTGTTTGTTCTGCTTTAGTTTTGCAAAAAGGAGAAACTGAAGACAGTGTTTGGAAACAGTTTCAACAGGTGATCCTGTGACCCTCTGCGTCATGTGCTTCAGACTGAAACACTGAGTCAGATTTGAATAAAAAAGGAAAAATTGGTGCCACACAGATGTTAAGTGGTGCTCATTTATTTATGGTGCATATACTAAACTAATAATGTTTTGACAAGTGTCTTCATCACTCCTCAATCAACTGAGTCCGATTTGGTTTCATTTCATTGTTTGTTTCTATGAAACAATCTTCAAACCCGCTGGTGAAAGATCAGTCCGCTGTGTACTGACCGCTCCACTGTAGACGTCCCAGTCTGACCTGGTCTTTTTTGGTCCTGTCCACTGTAGACGTCCTGTCCTGATGTGGTCCTCTGGTCCAAAGTCCAAGCGTGTCAGGCAAAAACATTAAGTGTGTGTTTGTTCAGACCTGGTGGATTAAACTAATCTGTTTGAATCCAGAACCTTTGGGGCTGATCGCTGTGACATCATCATCCTGTTTTTTTTGTTTTGTTTTTACTGTTCTGTTGTTTTCTAAGTTCCTGTTGTGTTCTGTGTTGGTTCTAGGCCCAGTATTATGGGGACATTGGCCTGGGGACCCCCCCTCAGCCCTTCACTGTGGTCTTCGACACCGGATCCTCCAACCTTTGGGTTCCGTCTGTCCACTGTTCTCTGACAGACATCGCCTGCCGTGAGTTCATTCATTTACAACTTGAGGGAACAGTTACCGTGACAGAAATCCTCGCATTGATCCTGTTAAGTTAACCCTCAGAACCCAAGACACCATACAATACTATAGGACCCTATAGAATGGCCTAGAACCTCGTATGAAACTCCTTTCTTGTAGTCACATCAGACACAGAACCTTCTCCAGCATCAAAATGGAGCATCATGTGACCTCGTACTGCACACACTTGCTAATCACAAGAAACAACATGAGGAACATGAACCCATGGTCATGTGGAGTTTTAAACAGACTCTGTCATTTCCATTATCATTGGTCATGTGATCATTGAGGCTTTAACCTAAACAGATGCATCATGGTCCTGAGTGAAGATGTTTAGCTTTGTTTCAGATGAATTAACAGAACTGAGGAAGAGGCTCTAACGGAACCTGACCTTGTATAAAATAAGCACCGTCTGTTAATGTTGAGATTTTGGCATAGCTCTGTTTTTAGTCTGAAACTGTAAAACTACTAATCACCTCTGTCAACAAATGGGAACTGGGCAATGATGAGAACATCGTCTACCTTCATGACCCATGTGTTACAGCAGAGTCCAGACAAATCAACCACTGTAATCTAATTACTTAGAACTTAGTTGTTTCTTCTGTTGGTTCTCATCTTCAAATTGACCTGATTCTGACCATTGGGGGAGGGTCTGTAGGTCACTGCATCAGTATTTGAAATACTGATGGTGACATGGATTTTTGGGGGCCAATACTGATTCCTTTTTATATTAGCCTTAGCCAATGATGGATACAAGCTGCTTGTCAGGAAATTTTTAATTACAATTAGAAGATATAAATAGTGATGTTAAACTAATAAATAAATATGACCAAACGTACACAGTCTTTCTCTTTCCTGTTCTTTTGTTCCTTTTTTACTTCCCTCTTCCCTCTATTATTTTTCCTTCTCCCTCCTTTTTGTCCTTCTTGTTTTCTTCCCCCTTTTTGTATTCTTTTTCTTTCATTTTTCCCTTATCATCTTTTGTGACCTTCTCCTTTTTCCCCCCTCTTCGTCTGTCATTAAATCAAGGCAGGGAAAATGCAATGCACAGGCCGATACCAATGTAAAAAAAAAACAAAACAAAAAACTGAAATCTATATATATCAGCCAGCCAGTATATTGGTCTATTGTTGGTTATAAACCTGTCAATCTGTGTTTTTTCTTTTCAGTTCTTCATCATAAATATAATGCTCAGAAGTCAAGTACGTACGTGAAGAATGGGACGGCGTTTGCGATCCAGTATGGCTCAGGAAGTCTGTCTGGATACCTCAGCCAGGACACCTGCACGGTGAGAACATGTGTACATGTTAGATAAACCTTGTGCAGTACTGACCGAGTTCTGACCTTCCTATGTTTGTGCACGTGCAGATCGGTGACCTGTCAGTGCAGAAGCAGGTGTTTGGCGAGGCCATCAAGCAGCCGGGCGTGGCCTTCATCGCTGCCAAGTTCGACGGTATCCTGGGTATGGCATACCCACGGATCTCTGTCGATGGAGTAATACCGGTGTTCGACAACATCATGAACCAGAAGGAAGTGGAGCAGAACGTGTTCTCATTCTACCTGAACAGGTGAGGGGAGGGTGGGGCAAGGGGGAGGGGCTTGTTCAAGGGGGAGGGGCTAGTTCTGTTCCAAACTTGGAACTCTGTCTGTGTTTGTCAGGAACCCGGACACACAACCTGGTGGAGAACTGCTGCTTGGAGGAACTGACCCAAAGTACTACACCGGGGACTTTAACTATGTGAACATCAGCCGACAGGCATACTGGCAAATCCGCATGGACGGGTAGGTCCATGCAGTAAGAGTACACACGAAATAATAATTATGGATTAGATTTCTATAGTACTTTTCTCGCACCCAAATCTCTGGTGATGGTAAACTACATGTAGCCATAGCTGCCCTCTCACCAAACATTTATACACTAGTATGAATGGTACTCAGGCAGGAGGTGAAGTGTTTGCTCAAGGGCACAACAGACTCTCTAGGACAGAGCAGGATTTCAAACACCAATCTTTTAGTTATTGGATGATCTACTCTACCGACTGAGCCATGGCCACCCTGCCAATAGGTAGTAAGAGTACATAGTAGGACACAGTACAGTATAAATACTGCAAATGTGCAGTACAAAATGGGTGAAGGGTGAACACCAAACTCACAGAAAACTACTAGATACAAATAAAAGTAGAAAATGTGGAGGTGTTTGATGCTGTTTTGCCTTTAGAAACGGGTATTTAGGGTCATATTTGCAATTGTGTGAAGCTTCAAACCCTTTTTCTGTTCCATTCATCTGGACACATGCCCATCTGGTGCTGACATTTGACCCTGCATCTGTCCATCAGGATGGCGGTGGGCGGGCAGCTCAGTCTGTGTAAGGGTGGTTGCGAGGCCATCGTGGACACAGGAACATCTCTGATCACTGGGCCATCCGCTGAGGTCCGTGCACTGCAGAAAGCCATTGGAGCCACACCCCTCATCCAAGGAGAGGTGAGCCAAAGACACCCCCCTATGGGGTCAGCCCATGTCTGGACACAAGATCTACAAGATCTGCAAGATCTACCTCTTGAAGCATTGACTGAAAAACTAAATGTATCTTGAAAAGTAGAAGCCCTGATGTCCCCACTACACATCAGTTAATACCAAATGGCAATCACAATAACATTAAATAAAAATAATTCCAGCTTCGCTTTTCCTTAATGGAGTTAACATGAGTCTATCACTATGGTGATGATGCTCACAGATGTAAGAAGCAGGAATTAAAAAAAAAAAAAAAAAAAAAAAAAAAAAAAAAAAAAAACAGGATAGAAAAGAACCCTGTGACACAGGGGGAACGCTGTCTAGTGGGCCTATCAGAAGACGGATGCAAATATGAAGGCACGGATACTGCAGTGTATTTCAAGTCTTTCTGTATAATAATTCAATTTCTTTCTTCCTGTCCCAAAATGACCAGGAGAGCCTCTGATCACAATCGATGTATTGGTGATGACTGCTTTTATCTGTTCATGTCCTGTTCTTTCCATGAAATGGAACCATAGACCTCTGACCCCATTTTAACATCTGTCAACCTGACACATTTACACATTTGGGGGGCTAAATATTTGATCCAGGCAGTAAAGCCAGGTATAGATAAACACTGCTTCAGTTTGAACATTTGATTTCTTTTTTTTCTTTTTTTTTTAAAGCCCCCTTTGGTTCTTATGTGCTCACTTTATACACCTGCAAACAAATAAATTGAAAAGAACATGTTCTTCTGTTCAAAATGGTCATAGAATTTGTTCCTACGATGAAGTTCACTTTAGTGATAAAATGTTCTTTTGCATACAAAACCTGACCTGAGGTTCAGACCAACCCCTGGGGCACTGGTACTGTTGGACCCCAGTCTGTAGCTGTTTTACTTGTAGAGTAAAACTAAGGGGTAGGGATCCTTTCATCTTCTCTCCTGTGATAATGAACTACAATAGTTGGCATAGTAGAGGAATATAAATACCTTGGTACTATTCAAAAAGTATTTTATTCCATCCTCCATCCAGCTGGTCAGTGATGCCTTTTTATTGGAATTGCATTGCATTTATCTTATTACTGTAATGCACTTGTACTTGTTTTATGTTAACTGAATTACCCATGATCCTTGGGGCTGAGGTGTGTGGTTTTTTTTTTTTTTTTCAGTACATGGTGAACTGTGATAAAATCCCAACGCTGCCTGTAATCACCTTTAACCTGGGAGGAAAGTCATACACACTGACTGGGGATCAGTATGTTCTGAAGGTAAGAACTGGGATCAACCACCAGGGGGTGACACAGGAGGCTCTGTGAAGGAGTCTGGGTAATTACCACTCAAATAAACAAACCAGAGCTGCCGGTATCCTGAAGGAAATGACCAGATCAATCAAACACCTCAGATTCTGTTTTGGGGTTGATGTGTTCCTCTGATCTTATCCATGTGTTTGTTCAGGAGTCTCAGGCGGGAAAAACCATCTGTCTGAGCGGCTTCATGGGCCTGGATATCCCCGCCCCTGCCGGGCCCCTGTGGATTCTGGGAGACGTGTTCATCGGGCAGTACTACACTGTGTTTGACCGCGACAACAACCGCGTGGGCTTTGCAAAGTCCAAGTGAACGACACTCCGCCCCCTGCTGCGGGCTCCAGTAACTAGCTATAGATGAATGCACTGACGTGGACATGATGGGATGTACAGAATGACTGGGATGGATGAGGGTTTGGTGTGGGATTGATGTGTCATTTAGTGGATCTGCTCTACCGTGTGATGTGACTGAAGATCAGCTGATTGGCGTTTTGTTTTTTTTTCCCAGCTCATGTTCTCTTGAATCAGGGACCTGTTTTAAGTCTTTTAGTCGACATTGGTCCATCAATACTGACTCTATATGTGATCGACCTGAACAAATAAACTGTTTTTAAAACACTCTGTTGTGCTTCTGGGATTGATTTAAGGTCATAGGTCATGGACTGCCACACCTTCCTTTGATTGCCTCCTTACTTTGGATTTGGGAGGGGGGGGGTTGTAGTAGTAGTGTCCTTGAAGCTGTATTACTGGTGGTGACCAGCTCCTGGTCAGGTGTCCCAAGACACTGGGTCAGACCCTGTGGAAGAACCTGGTTCCCCTGGCGCAGATCAAGGTCACTGGAGCCACACCTTGGAGCAAGGCCTGGGGGAGGGGCTTCTCAGCAGGTGCCTGGTGGTTTGGTCTTTCCCCATTGGACTATTGTCCTGTAGACCCGCCCCCTGCAAGACCCATACAGCACTAGTGCCATGCTGGTCAGTTCCAGATTAAACGATCAGTATGTTTCTGTAAAATACCAAAGAAAATGGTCTATGGGTGTTGAGGACCGGACTGTGCTAAACCCGGTAGAAGTGGAACCCTGTTTGTGTTCATGGTAGACCTGGGTCTGAAGTTTGGCTGCTCCACAGTTGAGTTTATTTTACTGGATTAAGTAACTGAGCAGAATGAGGGTCTTTTCAGACTGTGGAAAGTGACCCAAAGTCCATCTGTTCTAGACCGTCTAAATGGCACTAATCTGACCCAGACACGACCTCTATATTTCCTTCTGTAAACGGTGTGTGCCCAAATGAATCAAAGGGTAACTTTACAACAACGTCAGGGTTCAAATTCAAACTAAACCATCAGGGTCCAAATATGCAAACGGACGAACCACAGACTTGGAAAAGTAGAATTGGAGTTTAAACGGGTGTGGACCATTTAAGTAAAGGTGTGTTTGGTTCCTTTAAGTGTTTTTACTCCTAATCTAGTCTATACCATACTCATGTACATTCACATCTATCCCACAGATGTGTTCACACACTCTGACTGCAGCCCATGCCTGAGTACAAATGGGTGTTCCAGGGTCAAACACAAGGTGCAGATGTGGAGGGGTCGCTATCCAACAAACATGGAAGTCTGAAGAAGAGTACCTATATTTGACACCTTTGTTGTCTCTTATATTTCACTGAGTGTTTTGGTCCATAAGGTCAACCCATGAACCTCGGTCGAGTGGTGGGAGCACCATCTGTGGTTTGGTGGTGATTGACCCACTTCTGCTGGTAGAATGGTGTGATGTCACATTCACATGGCATTGGACCGTGCTGGAATGTGAATGGCCTGGATCCACGACCACCTTCTGAAATGGACTTGAGTAAGCAGTTTAAAAACACCCTTAGGGTTTGTGGTTCTTCAATTGTAAACTGAACAGGCTCCTTCTCCTCTTTATCTAGAACAATGTCTACCATTCAGGTCTAAAGTGTACAAATCAAAGGTTTCATTCTTTTAATTCAAATATCACTTGTTTCTATTGAGACAAAATTCACCCCGAGTTAAAATGTGCTGGAACAATTCAAACTTTAACATGGAATCCAATAATAGAGAGTTGTGTGTACACGTTTGTGTGTACATGTGTTTGGTTTTGTGTGTGTGCGTTTCCATCATATCTTCTCCATAATGAGGATGTGAACATTTGAAACACACTTTATTATCCCTGAACATGAAAATAGAACATAGAATGTACATGGAACCTTCACCAGGTGTCTGATCAGTTCTATCACGTTCTGCACGCACGCACGCACAGACACACACACACTCACACACACAAACACAGACACATGTTAGTGTTCAGTAGTGGTTTCACTGCTGGTTCAGATTAGTGACATTGGTACAAAAGTGCAGAAAAACATCAGTTCATTTTGGACAAAAATCCACATGAAAGATTGAACATAGAACTAAAACACACACAAAGAGAAATAAAACACACAGATAAATAGAACTAAAAGACACAGATCAGACACTGTGTCAGGTCTGCAGCCGCCATAGAAAACCAACCTGTACACAGTAAAAAGTTCACACTCGTATTACCCTACACTAAAAAACCCTGGCCTAAATGGTCTGTCCTGGTTAAAAGGGTCCAACACTGAGCCCAGATCTACTTAAGGGTCCAGGACCACTGACCCCCCCAGATCTGCTTCAGGGTCCATGATCACGAAGTAGGTTCATCTGACTCAAGGTCAGTTTCTGGGGTTCACAGTTAATCTGGTGTCATGGCAACAGGTGATGCTTTTGGAGGAGGTAGTCTGCACATGCTCTGAAGTTCAGATTGAATTATGCCCTGCCCACACACCACATGACCAATCAGATAAGAGGTTCTAGAGCACATGTCTTAAACTCCAGTCCTCAAGGGCCAGTGTCCTGCATGTTTTAGATGTTTCCCTCTTCCAGCCACACTTGATTCAATTAATGATCAGTTCATCAACATGCTCTACAGAAGCCTGAAAATGATGTAATGGCTTCCAGGAGTGATTGAAGATGGATATATCCAAAACCTACAGGACATCGATCCTTGAGGACGGGGGTTTGACACCCCTGTTCTGGAGTAGACTGAGGTGGACTCCCATGATGCACCTCTTCTCCTTTCTCTAACTTTGTGTGTTCTGTTTTTTGTCGTTTGTTCCTGTTCTATTCTCCAGGTCCCTCTGGTTCTGGTTCTGGTCGCTGGTTGGATGTACACACACCCAGACCCAGTTGGACAGGTTTCTCACCTCTGTTCCTGCTTATGTTCCAAGTGAATAAAACAGAATTAAACCCATGTTGAACCTGAATATATCATGACCTGTTTCGTGATCTGGACCCTGGACAGCTCTACTTTTACACAACATAAATAATTTGTGTTTGTGTTTTGTGAAACTATCACATAAAGACGTAGAACATTAGGACGTGAACTGGACAGAACTGGAATTCACACTGTAAAAAGTTTCTCTTCAAGTCTGTTAAACAGTCATACACTGTAAAAAGTTCCCTGTGGACTCTCACAGTAGAAACAGAAAAACCTTTGTGTCCTTGAACGTGACATCGAGGTTGAGTCATTTCCAAAAAGTGGCTTCAGTTCAGTTTCTCCACCCCAGCCCAGTCTGACCCCTAACCTTTAATCTCTGTCACCAGACCTCTGACTTCTGACCCCAGAAAATCCCTGAACCCAGACCTCTAACCTGTGACCCCTGACCTCAAACACCAGAAGAGCCCTGACCTCAGATATCAAAGTCCTTATCACTGACCCCTGACCCTAGGCCCTTCACCCCTGACTTCTATCCACTGACGTCTCATTCCTGACCCCTAATAACCTGACCCTTGACCGCTAAACTCTGACCCCCAACCTCTCACCCATGTTGCCTGTCCTCTTACCCCCTGACCCTTATCCCATAACCTTTGATCCTAACCCATAACCCTTGACCCCTGTCCTGTTGCTGTTAGCCCTCATGCTTCTTTTTTTCCTTCTCTGTATCTGGACCACTGTTGTCCTGGTCCTGATCATCTGGGTTCTGATTCTCCTCCCTCAGCGGAGCAGCCGGGTCTCGGACCACGTCATCCATCTCCCCCTCTGGCTCCTCCTCCGGCTCCTCCTCCACCCGGCCAACACTGTCAGGGATGATCTCCACCTCAATGTCAGATGAGTCCTCGCTCTCCTTGAACCAGACAGTCTTCTGCCCCTCCTTCCGCCTCTGTTTGCTCAGGATGGACCTGGCGCTGTAGTCATCATCACTGTCACCCTGCCGCCCCCTTGCTGAGCGTACCGCTGGGCTGCCTTTGGGGACATGGTTGGCGTAAACACCACAGGAGGAGCAGTGGCGGCTCCGCCTCTCCAAGGGGATGACCCTGCCCCGACCCGAGGGGGCAGAGCTGCGGCGGGGCAGCACGTCATTCCAGCGCCGGCCTCGAGCAGCGTCAGCTTCATTCTGGAAACCATCATTGGTGTACTGGAGTGAGTCTCGATGTCCAGACCGGGGCGTGGAGGTGGCGAAGCAGGGGCCCAGACACTTAAGACAGAGAACACCCATTACATCTTTGCCCATCACCCATCACAGCTCCACCCACCACATGCCACTGTAACAGTACCATTTTTGTTCCTTTTGTTCATTATTTTATTCATCTTCTTCCTTTATTATTTTATTACCCCCGCTGAGGAGTTTATGTTTTTGCCAAAGTTTGTTTGTCTGTTTGTCTGTTAATTAGCAGGATAACTCAAAAAGTTATAAACGGATCTCAATGAAAATTTCATGACGTGTTGGGGGTGTCACAAAGAACAAATGAATTTGGTGATGATCTGGAAGAGATCCTGGATTCTAGATCACTTTGAAATGTATTTTCCCGTTACCACAATGTAAAATTTCGAAGTGATCTGGAATCCAGGATCTCTTCCGGATCATCACCAAAATCTAATAATTTGTTACTTTTGAGACTCCCAACACGTCATGACATTTTCATTGAGATGTTTGTAACTTGTTTGAGTTACAACCAAACTCCGGCAAAAACATAACCTCCTTGGTGGCCCTCTCTTCATTCAGAGGGGGATGTCTGTCTGGGCAGAGTTTTACACTCTCATAGTGCTTTCCTAGTTTATTATTATTTTTCTTCATTCTTTGTCATTTTACTCATCACTTACATCACTTGTTTCCCCTTGTGCAGTAGTTTCGGCCCAGTAAACAGAACTGGTAAAGTGTGTGTTGCAAACTTTGGTTCTTCTAACCTCACAGATTTTATCGATGCTGCCGTTTCCCTTCAATAAACGTGAAAGCAGGAACCCAATGACGATGAGGCAGAGCACCAGCAGGGCAGCCATGACCAGGCCCAGCAGTGCCATGTCTCCAGGTCGGTACCCAGTGTTGGATGGGGACGGGATGGCCACGGCTGCAGACAACAAACAGATACAACATCAGACACACAGGAAGAACCCAGTAGGGGTTCTGACCCAGTTGGACTCTGAACTGAAATCTTAAAAAGAACCTCATATTAGTTTATATCCACCTGCATTGATCTACTGGTTCTACTGGTCGTAATGTCCTACTGAACCCACTGGTCCTGTTGATCCTACTGGTACTACTAGTTTCACTGGTACTATCAGTCTGACAGGTCCTACTGGTCCCATCGATCCTACTGGTCTAACTGGTCCTACTGGTGCCACTGGTTTTACTGCTGCTACTGGTCCCACTAGTCCTACTGGTCCTACCTGTTCTACCCCCCCCCCATAGATAAAACATACATTCTAGATGGAAGGAACATTTAAGTCACATGAGAAACAATCTGATCAGACATCTAATTGCTTCCAGATGTTCTGATGTACATGTACTGGTCCAGCTGGTGGAGACCAGGACCCTGAACATTCTTCTGTGTTCTCCATAAACCCACCACCACAGCATGACTTCTTCTACTGATTATTATCCCAGACTTTTGACCCCAAACCCCTTTAGAGATGTTCTCCTCATACTGGATGTGTTCCACGCTGGTACCTGGAATGACCTGAACTGACAGAGCTGCTGTTCCAAACTCCCCCGTAGCTGAATCCACGGCTCTGAGCTGTGAAAATAGACAGGTCTCAGCATTAGAACCCATGATATTAACCCCCATGGTAGAACTGGACCAGGTAGAACTGGACTGGATTCTCCTGTTTATTCACCTGCAGAGCGAACGACTCTGTCTTCACCACTCTTTTCAGGACCACAAAGCCGTCAGATGTCACATTGACGTAGCTGCTGTACTGAACCTCATACTTCATGTCTGGATTCATGCCCTGACATGATCAGATAGAGATCCACATTTACAACAGAACGACATTTACAACAGATCCTGCCAAGACACAGGTCAGTGGGATCATCAGTAGCAAACATGTACAGTCCCTGAATGACCGCCACAACCTGGAAACACTCTGGAAAAACCCTAAAAACATTGTTTATAAAAGACCCTGGAAACATCTTAGAAACACCCTGAAAACACCCTAAAAATAACCTAGAAGCACCCTGAAAACAAACTAAAAAAATTACCTGGAATCACCCTGTAAACACTCTAAAAGCTTCCTAAAAACTAGAAAAGCACTCATAAAGTCCACCAAGACACACACACACACACACACACACACACACACACACACACTCCTTTAAGACATGCATGTGCCCCTGCCTCCACTGAGCACAACCAAACTTTTATCACTTAATCCTTGTGCCAGTTTTAACATTTCCTGTAAATTTCAGTCAAACCTGTCCAGGCATTTTGAGTAATGTTGCTTTCTAACACACACACACCGGCAAAAACTTAACTCCGCCAATTCCTTGGTGGAGTAATAAACTGGAAACACCCTGAATACAAAGTAAAAGATAACCTGAAAACACCCTGGAAACAATAAAACCTAGTTGAAAACACCCTGAAAACACCTTGAAAAACCCTGAAAAACATGAAAACACCCAGAAACTCTATGAAAACAACTACAACCACCCTGAAATAACCTTAGAAACACCATGGATACACCCTGGAAACACTCTGAAAATATTTCAAACCCTCCTGAAAACAGAAAACATTTGGAGTGTAGACAGTAGTGTTTGTTGGGGTGTTGATGGTAACATTTGTTGAGCCATTGACAGTGATGTTGATGAACTCACGGTGGCAAAGTCCTCGTCACGGGCACGGACCCTGAATGGTCGGTTTGTGCTCCTGTCACGGAGGATCATACTCTCCGGAGCCGAGTTACTGTAAATGAATCCTTCATATCGCTCCTTTTCAAAGCGAGGGGGGTTCCTGCTCTTCTTCATCACCTCAATGGTCACCTGAGTCACAGCAAACTGGTCTCTGTTGGTCACCTGTGATGCCTGAAGTGGGTTCAAGTCAGAAGTTAAACCAGGTTTTAGTGAGTGTTGTTTTCTATTAACTATAATTGCTTAGTGGATATTTACAATGACAGTGAGTGTTATCGGGCCCAGGATGTCTGCAGCTTTAGCCATGCTGATATTTCCTGTTTCCTCATCAATCTGGAAGATGTTCCCCTCATTTCCTGAGCACAGAAGAGGGAACAGCAACACATGACTGCGACACAGACCATCAATTTGGAGATAAACCCCTGATGAAACTTTACAACTAACTAAAGACATAAATCCAACAAAACCTCATTAATTTGTTAAAGGATATGGCATGTCCAGTAGTTTGTGCTGCAGTCATTATAGTGGCACCTGCTGTTATGGAGGTGAACTGAAAGTGTGATTTAACCAGAACAGTTGTAAAATTTACTTTAGAAAGTCCTACTATTAGCAACAGCAATTTAAGCAAATAAATTGTAAGTAGAACTTATTCATGAAATGTAAATATTTGACTAAGGTACCAAAAAACTGAAGTAAAAGAACTGATGTTTCTTGTTTATCAGGGAGTAGTTTCTGCACAGATCAAATCTGGATTCTTTAAATAAATGGACTTCACCGAGACATTCACCTTCTGTTCCAGTCTCGTTCCTAGTTATGGTTTTTATTTTATTTTAGACAAAATTTCTGGTTTTGTCTATGGATAAGTCTTTGGATCCTTGTCTTCATGTTTCCATCGAATGGAAAATCTTGAGAGGAACTGAAACTGACCTCTTAGGATTTTGTAGCTGATTAATTCGCTCCGGTTCTTGTCTCCATCTTTGGCGAAAACTGGTCCAGGTTCTAGGACCAGAGGACCATCCTGAGAATTAAACCAGCTGTTACTGTTTGTACATGAAAACATCCACTACTTCATGTCCTGCTACAGATGGTTATAGAACATCTGAGGAGCTTCACTGAGTTTTAAAAGCTGCCAGGCCACTTTTATCACGAACAAAAGAAGAACACAAACCCAATGAGTGTCAGCGTTCCCCTGGGGGTGACAGGGAACACAAACAAGCTGCAACAAAGAATTGGAACAGGCTCTTCACTGACCTCTGACCCTTTTATGACAGCCATCTGACCCCTGGAGATCGATCTCTGATGTCTGGAGATCGACCCCTGACTCCTTAGGCTAACCTGTGACCCCTGGGAACTGACCTCTTTCTCAGTTAGATTGACCTTCCCTCGGTAGCCGCCGCTCACACACAGTTTGCTGATGCCCAGGTTGGTCCGGACACAGGGCTGGAACCATGGTGGCCGGTTGTCCACATCTTTCACATTTACTGTGATAGTCGCCACCGATGTGAAGAAGGGTTTGTTGGAGGCTGAACCGTTGAATGTGTCCTGAGATGTTTTTCAAAGGTCAAGCAGAGCAGTGCAGAGTATCAGGATGTGGATAATGGGTTTGTACCTGTACATGTAGAACTAGAGAGATCTTCTGCACCGAGTCATAGTCGATGATACTTTTGACCACGATCTTTGGACTGTTGATGTTTTCCAGGCGGAAGTATTTATCCTGGTTTAAGAAAGAATTTACATTTGCATTAGTGTCCATCATGGGTGCAAAATTGCGTATGGATGCTATAGATGTGTCCCTACCAATATTTGGAAGTTTCTAAAATGTCCATACCAATTTTGAATGGGAAATTAGACAACATTTGGGAAACAAAAGGTTAATTTTCCACTCCTCAGTTCCACCATGGTTCCACCTTTTAATGACGGCGTGTCATTGGTGAGGACAGCCTCGCTATCTGTGATTGACTCAACTTCCTATTTGTATGAAAACAAGTTCAGACCGCGAGACCTTTTCTCTTCCACATGCTCAATTTCAATAGTTTTCATATAGCACGGCATAAACCTCAACATACAGTAATAACTTCCGTGCTTTCCTTTCCCATGTCTCTCATTTAGGAGGGGTGGAATGTGTCATAGTCTGACAGGGATTCTATTGAAACAATGTCAACATCATTATTACGCCCTTGGTGTCCATAGAAAATCTGTGATGCTGATAAAGTTGTCCTAAAGTTGCAGCATTTATTAGAAGAAGTTCGGGTTGTTAAAGATACAAAAGTTGTTTAACAGGTTGAAAGAGTCTTATGTCACGTTTCCACTGGTATCAGCTTGACTTGACTTGACTTGGCTCAGCTCAACCTGACTTGGAGCATTTCCATTACAGATAGTGCTGACTTGTACGTCCTAGCGGCGTGCCGTGTACTTCCATGTCGTCTACTCAGGGAATTGTTGATAAACTCACTCATTGTGTGTCGTCTCATTTGATTTTTTTTACACTGGCCACCAAGGACTGAATCTCCTGGACCGACCATGGTGTAGTATTGTGGGCTGTCATCGTGTGGATTAATGGACTCATATATTTACTGTCAACCTCCGCATCTGTATTTTGTAAACTGGTAGGTCACAGAGACAATCGTCTGCAGGGTGTTTAGGTATTACTTACAACCTGGGCAGAGATGATATCAACGTCTAGATTCTAGATCGCTTTTTGTTGAGTTAAGCCAGTACCAGTGGAAATGCAACATTAGAAGAAGTGCTTGAAAAGTCCTGGGACGGTTGTCAATGATCTGAAAGTTGTTTAACAGACTGAAAGAGTCTTAGATTCAGAGTTAGTGGTGCAGACAGAGGAATGTTGAAGTCCTTAAACAGGTCAGAGTTAGTTAAATAGTGATGTTTTAGTTACTAGGTCAAAGGTTGTGAAGGATTCTGGTTAACTGGACTTTAGGGATGACTTTCAACTGGATTTCATGAAGGTTTATTGATGCTGGACTTAAACTCTGGTGTTCTGATGACTTGATACCGTTGCCGGTTCCAGGCGGTAGAACAGCGGATCCGAGTCCACGTCTGTAGCTTGGATGAGTCCGACGCTAGCATTCACCGGTGTCAACTGTGGAAAAGAATCTGAGCTCAGCATCACCACCACCAACGCACGATCACCATTATAACCTGCACTGACCTCGTTCACATCCAGGATGTAGTGGTTCTGGGCGAAGTTGGGAGGGTTGTCATTGATGTTCTCCACCAGAACCTCAACAGACTCATCGACCTGAAAGAGGCGCTGACGTTAATGTGCATCTATGAAGACAGAGTTAAAACACAAACTGGTTCATGTGATTTGGAACTCACTAATCTGGAATCAGCTCTGCACTGCAGCCAAACCATCAGGACGGAACTGGACAAAGACTGAAGGACATAGGAGAGTTAGGAACCCAACACATCAACCTCTGACCTTTGACCCTAAGTCTAAATAGAACTGCTCCAAATACACCTGGAAGGAAACAAACACATCCTTCATCTGCTCAGTGAACAAGAACCTGATAGCACCTGGATGAAATGGGATGGGTGAGACCATGTCTGGGATGGGACCACGTTTGGGGTGGGACCAGGACTGAGGAAGACTGTCTGGAGTGGAAATGTGTCTGGGATGGAACCAGATCTGAAGTCTCACCTCGTAGTCCAGACCTCTCTTGACCATCAGGATGTTCCCATTCAGATAAAATAGATCTTCAGGGTTCACTGTCAGGGTCAGGGTCGGGGGCGGGTCCAGATCCAGATCCACATTGATGCTGATTTCCACCACAGCGACATCGGCCGTGTTGTTTTCAGCGATGGAGATGGGACCCGCAGGAACCACACAAACTGTACCACAAAAAGCATACATGACCCAGTAGAAAAACAGAGCCAGAAGAACCAGAACCAGAGGTTTACTCTTACTACAGTTCAACCTCAGTATTTGTACATTTACTGCAGTTTCTGTGTTTTTATAGTTAAATGGATTTGATTTTCTTCATCTTGTTTTCTTCATGTTTTGTTTTTTTACTTAGTTTTTCATTCCATCACTGTTTGTTCCTTCTGCCAGTATCAACATCTCCTGAAAATGTCATATAAATACATCCATGGAGTTATATTTTTCACAAACAAAACAAATAAACAAGCAAACATATTCAAATGTAAACAGATAACAATCCCAGTCGTTTCTCATATATTTATACCGTTGTTCAGATTAATTTAACCCATCGCACCCACATTTAATTTGATTGAACTCAAACTCCTTTGAGGTTCAAACAGATTTAGTTTCAGAAAATCTATGTTGTTTCCTTGAAATCATATGGAGGAACGAACCTATCATATTTAAAAATAGATAAAGACATATGAAAATCACCTGAAAAATCCATTTCTGTACCATTTATCTATTTTGTCCATATTTCTTTAATTTTTAATCTCACCCAACATGTGTGTGTGTGTGTGTGTGTGTCTGCAGAAACATATCATGCTATAACTCACTGAATACATGAGATATCACTTTGAAATGACATGGGCATATACATATAGCTAATGCACATCAGATGCAATGATCCATTTGAGGAAAGGTCAAAGGTCACAATTAACTAAAAGGTCAAAATCCCATTATTGGTTATAACTCAAGAACAGAGGTTCACAGAACCTTCAGATTGGTACCAAACAATGCAGAATGAAGATTTCTACAATTCTCGTGTTTGGGGTTATCACCTACGACCAATAGTTTTTGATGTCTCTGGAGGTCAAAGGTGGCATGTTGCAAAATTAACTTCTGTAACACTGTTTGTGTGTGTCAAACATAGACATATGACGCTATAACTTAATACTGGATATATCATAATATTACACGCACAGACGCATATATACAGATAACAAAACTATCAATATTGCAAAAGGTCAAAGGTCAAGGTTGCATTTAGCAGAAAGGTCAAAATCACATTATTGGCTGTAATTCAAGAAAGGATTGTCATAGAAACGTGACATTGGCACAACATAGGGACAATATTAGGCATTCTCTGAATACTTGTTCATTAGCAGTTTTTTATTCATAGTCATTAACCTGCCATATTTAAAAAAAATATATAAAGAAATATAAAAATGGCCTGAAAATTGATTTCTGTACCATTCATTTATCTATTTTGTTCTTATTTATAATTGTCCCTCTCTTATTTTTATCACTGCATTTATTTCTATGTTGCTTTCTGTGTATATTTTCTTCAGTATCCCCCCCTTATGCATTTTCTTCCTCTATTTATTTCTGCCACTTTGGAGGACCGAACCTGCTATACTTAAATGTATATAAAGTAATATCAAAATGGCCTGATAAATTCATTTCCATACTATTTATTGTAACCCTAACCCTAACTCACTGTTTATGGATATTTCTGTCTTTTTAACTCCCTTCTGTCTATCACTGTTTCACTTCTGTTTTATTCAAATAGGAATCAAAATAATTTGTGAATGGAACAAGTGGCCCCAGTCAGAAAACCATTAAAACCGTCAGATTTAAGGTTTAATAAAGTAAACTAAATTAAACTGAATTAAAATTAATTAAATTAATTTACTGTAGTTGGGTTTTTTTTCCTTTGTATCCTGAAATAACATGAAATATAGAAAAATAAGTTGTAATAATGTTGCATAAATATTTTGCAGCACAGAATATTGTTAAATATTTGGAGTTTGAAACTAAAATAACAACAATTACTCATTTGCACAGGTCATTGTTCTTCTTGGTACTTCTTTGAGGTTCAACTGGACTTCAAAAAACCAAAATGAGTCCTGTTGAACATAGAAGATTGGAGGTATCACTATATGAAACAGAAACATGAACTGTGCCTCAAAATCATATGTGAATGGAATGAGTGGCCCTGGTCTCCCCTATAACAACAATGAAAACACTCAGATTCAGGGTTTCATTTTTACGATAGGGGAGACCGGGGCCACTCAAAACAGTCAATGCACACAGGATCTGTCTTAGTTTAAACTAAACTAAAGGATGCAAAAGACTAATGTGGACAGATCCTGTGTGCATTGCCTGTTTTGAATGGCCCCGGTCTCCCCTATAACAACAACAAAAAGTAAGATTTAAGGTTGAATAAACTAAACTAAATCAAATTAATCTAAACTAAACTAAAGGATGTTAAATCCAAATATGGACAGATCCTCTGTGCGTTACATCTTTTGAGTGACCCCAGTCTCCCCTATAACAACAATGAAAACAGTCAAACTTAAGTTTGAATAAATGAAATCAAACTAAATGAAATTAAACTAAACTAAACTAAACTAAACTGAAGGATGTTAATGTGAATAGATCTAATGTGCATTCCATCTTTGATGTCCTTCACTCAAACCAACATCATAACCCAAAGACTGTCCTCTGATCTCTCATCATGCCCCTCTGCTTCTCACCGTCCCCATCGTACTCACGTCTTTGGGTCCAACAGATGGCGGCGAGGCTGAGGCAGACGGCACCGAGCAGCAGGGCGTCCGCAGGCCGACGCACCGGTTTCACGTCCATGTCCCCAACGCCGGCGGAGACAAATGGAAGCCGAGGAGGACGAGGAGGACGAGGCACCAGCTGGTACTCGGACATAAAGGCCCGTCTGTGTTTGCCTCAGTGGGAGTCGACTACACACGCAATGTTTGTGACTTCATGTTACGGCCGCGTACTGCATTAAGCACTGCACACCACCCACACGCACATACTTGCATCTGTTTGAGCTGATTCAGGCCCATTCTATCCTGCACCGACGCCCCACTGCATGCTGGGAGGAATGTCTGCATCTGGACACAAATACAAACAAACAAGCGACAGGTCCAACACACCTGGAAAATACTGAAGAGTTTACAGATGAAGACTGAAGATGAATAAAAAGACAACAGGATGAAGAAGAGAGACAACAATACATGTCCCAAACATATGAGGAACAGGACAGACTGTGGTACGATTGGCCCCAGTCTCCCCTACAAGGAAACAGCCAGAGAAACAAACAACAACATGATGCAACAAGATTAAACTAAGTGTATTAATGTCCTTTGTAGAGTGAAAAAGTTTGACATTTTTGCTCAAAAAATGTTATGTCCATTATAAAGAACATTCCATTAAAATTAAAATAAATAAATAATTCAAAATTATTTGAAAAATGTATTTGGAAATAAAAACCAACTGTTGCTTAATGTAGTTTCCAATTAAGATAATTGTTTAATGTAACAAAAGAAAGGAAAAAGAAAGAAAAACGCAAACATTTTCACTTTCCTGGGTCTCAATAGGATAATTATATTGTTCTTCAGATTAATTTAACCAATTGAATCTAGATTTAATAAGATTTATAAAGGGGAAAAAAAAGGAAAAAAGACAAAAAAGAAGACAAAAATTAGAAAAAGAAAACAAGAAGTAGACAAAATTAAAGGGGAAAAGGAGATAAAGGGGAAAGTAACAAAAAAATTGGAAAAGAACAAAAAAGAACTGGAAAAAGGAAAGGAGAGTTAAAAAGAAGAAGAAGAAAAAGGTTGGAAAACAGAAAAGAAAAAAGTGGGGTACAAAAATGAGAAAAAAGAAAATGAAAAAGAAGGGCGAAAAAACAGAAGGTGGAAATTTGGTCGTATTTATTAGTTTAACTGTCACAATTTTATTTTCTAATTGTTAATTAAAGAGGATTTTCTGATGTTTGTTTTCATTTGACAGAGGAAAAAAATCTGTATCAGCTTTAAATATTGTCTTAGAAATATCAGTGACCTGTGTGGGTCATTGGTTAAGGCTGATGGAGAAAAAAAACAAACTGTATCAGCCCCAAAACAAAACATACCAGTTGATTGCTGTATTGAACTCAAACTCATTTGCGGTTCACGTTCATACACAAATTTAGCTTCAAAAAAATATTTGTTGTTCCCTCCAATTTAGCAGAAGTTTCTCTTTTTGAACGCCCTTCTGTCCTTCGCTGTTTCACTTCAGTTTTATTCTAATATGAAACAAAAACATGAACTTCTCTGCCTCAAAATCATCTGTGAATGGAATGAACGACCCCAGTCTCCTCTATAACAACAATGAAAACAGTCAGATTTAAGGTTTAATAAGCTAAAGTCAATTAAACTAAATTAACAAGATGTTAAATAGTCACATTTATGATTGGATATTAAATAATTACAAATCTGAGAAACTCATTGGAACAAAATGTTTCATTGAACCTTTTAACATTTTACAGTAAAATCACAATAAGAGTTTCAGGTCTTGTTATTATTATTATTATTATTATTATTATTATTATTATTATTATTATTATTATTATTATTATTATTATTATTATTATTATTATTATTATTATTATTATTATTATTATTATTATTATTATTATTATTATTATTATTATTATTGGGTTTTTTTTATTCATGTTGTAAATGTAGTTTAGTTTAAATTAAATAGAAGATGACAGAATTAGCAACAGATATAAAACAAATTAGAAGAAAAAAGGAACTAATAATAATAATAATAATAATAATAATAATAATAATAATAATAATAATAATAATAATAATAATAATAATAATAATAATAATAATAATAATAATAATAATAATAATAATAATATATTTTTTTTTAAATTGTGGTGATTATATTATTAACAACAACAACAGCAGTTGAAGGTCAGTCCAGTGACGATAGTTTTATTATGAAAGGTTGCAGCTGTTTCCGGTCAGAGCCCAGTAATAATGACTCAATGTTACACTGGTACTGAGTGGAACCAACAGAATCAGTACCAATTGACACCAGCAGGAGGCGACATTCACTTCAAGCAGAACCTCCTGGACACACACTGAAAGAAAAGTAAACAAATAAACAAACAAACAAAGCTCTGATATAAACCAGAATCTGAGACTGAAACTGAAATGTATATATAAAATAATAATAATAATAATAATAATAATAATAATAATAATAATAATAATAATAATAATAATAATAATAATAATAATAATAATAATAATAATAATAATAATAATAATAATAAAAATAATAATAATAATAATTTTATTTGTAAAGCGCTTTCAATCCAAGTGCTGTACAGACAATAAAAATAAAATCTGTCACAAAGAATAGAATAGAATAGAATAGAATAGAATAGAATAGAATAGAATAGAATAGAATAGAATAGAATAGAATAGAATAGAATCAAACCCTTCAGGCTTTTTTTCATAAATGTACATTTTTCCAAACAAACAAATTAACATGTTAAAAACTTAGGAAAAGTTGAGTTTCATCCTTCTTTCTGTTTTTTTGTCAAAACACATGAATATGTCAGTAAAAGTTGAAGCTCATTCAAGTCCTGATCCTGGACCAGACGGCATGTGCAGCCCATAAAGGGCCCTTCTGTGTGGGTCGATCCGTTCCTTCCCTCATTGATGCAGGTTTGAATGTGTTTTATGTGAATGTAGTGACTGTGACCAGCAGGAGACGACATCATGACAGGAAAACATGGATACTAGGGGTGTCAGGTAAAGAAAAATCACGGTTCGGTACGCACCTCACTTTTGAAATCACGGTTCAGTTAATTTTTGGTACAGTATGGAAACAAAATGCAAAACTATTTTCTTCTTCAAATATTTATTAAACCAAAAAATTTCATTTTAAAATGGAAATCGCAAATAATTCAAAGTGCTGCTTGGTACCAGTAGGTTAAATGATATATTCTTAAATGATTACCCAAATGTTGAAATTAAAAATAATGAATTCCTTTTAAACAGTAAAAACACCCTTTTTCCAACATCTTAAGGTGTTATTCCTTTTGGAATCTGATGGGTCACCCCGACCCACCAACACATGCTGCTGCTGCGTGGTGTGTCCTCTCCACTGACTGGATTTACCATTCATAAAAAACAACACAAAAACAAACAAATCAGAAAAAGTCTGTCCACTACACGTCACAGGAACATTGGCATCACCCACGTGGGGTTAAACCCCTCCCCCATCGCTGCGAATCTGAAGTAGCATTAGCATTAGCATCTACACAAGAAGACGGCGCCACAGTAGCTGCTGCACAAACTGGAAAAAATGGCGAATCAAACTGGTTCATGTGCTCTCTGTGGAAATAAACCCTTGTTTTTTCCTTTTTCTAAACAAGCGATGGCACGAAATCTACCTGGATGATACTCACAGAGCGAGAGGGGAGGGGGGAGTTTTCCTTCACACATTCTGAGCCAATCAGAGATGCCTCATTACTGTGTCATGAACATGTATGTGGAAGTACCGATAAACTGTGTTGTTCGACCTCAAGTCTTTTTTCTTCCGTCACCTCTGCACGATATGCACACGGTCACATACAAACTGACTGTATTCGTCCAGTATGGAGCTGTACTCAACCGAACCAAGCGTCTGTTTTCAACGGTTCAGCATGAATACATATATACATACAGCCTTAATGGATACACATGGAACCAGTCCGGATCAGGTCTCAGATCCACCTGTTTTATGTCTGACATCTGATCCATGAGACTGATCCACCCCTAGGTCAGACTGGATCCAGACCCTCCTGGGGTCTAGGAGGGTAGTCTGCTCCTAAACACCTTTATTCAACTTTGGACTCTGTGTTTTTTCTTTGGTGATGTAACAGGAATCAAAAAACTAATCGCATTAAACTTTAATCTCATTCCTGTTGTTTGTGGAACTGAGGCTGAAAAAGTTGAAAACACACATTTAAGCCCAAAGAGTGGAACTGGAGTTCAGCTTCAGCTGGAATGGAGTTTTAGACAGAGACAGCGAAGGAACGTCAGAGGAATAATTTCAGAGTCTGTGGAAAAGGTTTTAAAAGTCAGTCTGATGAAGACGATGATGAAGAGGATGAAGATGAGGAGAATGTAGAAGATGATAAAGATAATGGGTGAGGATAATGAGGAAGATGATGATGATGATGATGATGATGATGATGATGATGATGATGATGTTGAGGATAAGAATGATGATAATGTTGATGAGAAAGAACATGATGATGAAGATATTGATAATAATGAAGATAGTGATGAGGATGATGATGATGAAGATATGTCAGGATGGTTATGATGATGATGAGGATGATGAAGAAAAGGAGGATGTTGATGATAATGAAGATGAACGGTGGAAGTGAATAAATGAACTAAGTTAAATATGTATTGCAGACACTGACTGATGGGATACGTCTAATTGCTGGGGGACCATAGAGAAGACAGAACTGGTCCAGTAGAAGTGGAGATGTAGGCCTTTTTTACCCAGAATGCATTGCTCCCTGCCATGAATGTGTTCTGAAATAGAAACATCACTAATTCATGACCTTATTTGACTACAGGATTAAACCCATTATGAATGAGTCAAAGATCAAAGGTCAGTTGCAGCAAAGCCTCACAGGAACTTAGTGTTCACCTTTGGACCCAGTGTTTGGGTCACAGTCATGAACCAAAACCATGGACGCAGGTGAAACACGGTGGGGGCGGACAGGGTTAAAGACAGCACCACTTTCAGGAGGGAACCTCATCTAGACCCGATAGAACCAGAACCAGAACTCTGAGACCACGTCCTGAACTATATTTATCTAGACCCTTTAGAACCAGAACCCTAATTTGTCTGTCCTTCTTTCTTTCTTTCTTTCTTTCTTTCTTTCTTTCTTTCTTTCTTTCTTTCTTTCTTTCTTTCTTTCTTTCTTTCTTTCTACCAAAGAACAGCATAGTTATGTTTTTGCTGTCCTTTGTTTGTCTGTTTGTTTGTTGGCAAGACAACTCAAAAAGTTATGGATGTATTTGGCAGAAATTTTTAATTTGGTGTTGATCAGTGGAGGAGGGGGGGTGTCTTTCAGGAGGTAGGGCTAATCCACCTCAATGGAGTCTGCACTCCCTGACTGTTTTTCTAGTCTTAATAAATTAGTCAACTCTATCAAATGTGATCAATTATCAATGTCTCGTCTCATCTGAACCTGCTTTATCCTCACTAGGGTCTGTGGGGGCTTAATCCAGCTACAATGGGTGAAGGTGGGGTACACCCTGTATGAGTCACCAGTTCATCGCAATGACCAGAACTTGAAGAAAAAAAGACCAGAACCAGAAAAGAACCAGAAGCAGACCAAAAGTAGACCAGAACCATGCCAAAACCAGACCAGACCCTGATCAGAAGCAGACCGGAAGCAGAACCAGACCCAGAACCAAACCCAGATCAGAACGAGGCCAAAACCAGACAAGACCCATATAAGAGCCAGACCAGAACCAGACAAAAACTAAAACAAGACCAGAACCAGACAGAGCAGCTTCAGATGAAACATTAACATAAGTTCATTCTTTAATTAGAATCAGTGGTCATTAATTAATAAATAAAATAAATAAATAAATAAAAAATTTTAAAAAATAAATAAATAAATAAATAAATGAGTTCGTGTTCCATTAATATGAAGAAACTTAAGGAAACAGAAAAGAAACTAAAGGACATAACAGAGATGGAGTTAAGATATGAGATGGAATCAAATACAATAAAATAACAGGAAAATTAAATCAAATCTATAATAAAATGAAATGAAATAAAAAGTTTAGAAAAAAATATAGAGAAACAGTAAAAAATAATTTACTACAAAATAATGAATTTAATTATATTGACTGGGTTTTATTTTGTGTGTTTATTCTAACTTTAAAACATAAAATAAGGGGTTTTATGTTTGTTTGTTTTTGTTTTTTCCTGATCCCCTGTGTGTTACAGGGATCCGATACTGATCTGACCACAAACACTGAGATCAGATCAGTATCGATCCCTGAGTGCGCGTGGACCTTAAAGGGTTCAGGACTCAGTAGGTCTAAGCGGATCCACATCGTGCGTCTGGGACTACTGATGGGAGCGCACGGAGCAGGCGCAGTCTGAGGAGCACGCCTTCTGAAGTGGATCGGACCGAACCTGCGACCCCCCTCCCCCCCGAACCTCGGACCGGACCTGCACCAGCCCCAGCCCGGAACCCGCGGGTCCCGGTTTTCCATGAAAGCCACCCGGGGCGGTGCGTCCCGGACCATGGCGGACTCTGAGAACGGGTCTGGACCCGGGAACCAGACGGTGCTAGTGTCCGCGGTGCCGGTCCACAACGTCCCGGCGCTGGTGTTCGGGGTGGTTCTGATCGTTGTGGTGACCGGCGGGAACGTGCTGGTGTGCGTCAGCGTGTATTTGGAGAAGGCTCTGAAGACCACCACCAACTACTTCATTGTCAGTCTGGCGTTCTCGGACCTGCTGCTGGCGGTTCTGGTCCTGCCGCTCTTCGTTTACGCAGAGGTAAGACCCGGTCCAGGTTCGAGCCACGTGACTGAGGCTGCGGGTGGTTTGATGGGACAGGTGACACCCGGTATGTGGGTCTGATAGAACTTTGATCCACATAAGTTTGTGATGTGTCTGCGGGTGGTGATCCCGGTACAGGTTCGGGTGGAGGTTTGAGTGGAAGTCAGGGTGGAGTATTATTAGACACCGATGATCTTGTTACCTGTAATCTCTCACTGGGACGCATGTGCAGGATTTAAAGATGGAGAAGGAAGGTCTAACGGACCTGTGTGTGTGCGTAACGGACCTGTGCGTGTGCGTGTGCGCATGTGTGTGTGTGTGTGTAGGGGTGTGTGTGTGTGTGGGGGGGGGCTGATTCACTGATGTTTACACAGTCCCACCATGGAGACCTCTGGCACTATGGGGACCAAAATTCAGGTTCCCACTTAGTAAAATAGAAATGATGCGTCCGGTTCCTTTCTTTCTACCGTTGGTTCATTGTTGTTCTGTTAGTGTTCAGTTGGTTCTGTTGGTTCTATGTTCCCTTTGTTTTCAGTGTTCTCTTTGTTCTCTTGGTTCTGTCTATTCTAAGTGTTCTCTTGGTTCTGTCTATTCTAAGTGTTCTCTTGGTTCTGTCTGTTCTAAGTGTTCTCCTGGTTCTGTAGTTTCAGGGCGGGTTGTGGTCGCTGAACATCATGGTGTGTGACGGCCTCATGACCATGGACGTGATGCTGTGCACGGCGTCCATCTTCAATCTGTGTGCCATCAGCGTGGACAGGTACATCTGTAGGAGTGGGACAAGGGTGGGGTCACATTGTCCTCAGGTGATGCATGTTCTCATCAAACTTCACCAAACTGTTTGAAGCAGTTTTAAGTGATGGTGGAAGTCACTGATGTTCAGTCAGTTTTTCCTTCAGATTCTTCAGTTGATGCTTAATTTTCCCCACAATCTTTTGCTTTTGTAAGAGTTGTTGGTTGTTATGGGTTTAGTAACAGTCAGTGTCCCTCAGCTATTGAAAATAACCAAACCAAGGTTTAACTGGACTTTCCCAGAAATCAACTGTACATGAGCAGCTAGAGAATCGAATTATTGAGTGGGTTATATTTGACTGCCAGACTCTAGGTGGCGCTACACACCCTTTGCCATTGGCATTCTTTTGGTTAGTGCCATAGATGAAGAACAATTACAAAACAAAGGCGGCAGATTTGAAACAGACATCACAGAAGGAGGACAGCAACACCAAGCAAGGATATGATGCACCAGCTCAGGACATTTCATGCACACTGTACCCCCTGTTTGGATTACACATAAGCTGTACACAACGTCTTGTGGTTATGATATTAGCGTATGGGTAATTCTTCATTGCTCTTTGTCTTCTTCCACTACTGTGTTGTTGTCATGCCATCACTCTGGTCACGTCCTGAAACAGGCACGTCCAGGCCAGTCAGACTCACCTGCTGGAAAGGCTGGCACCAATAGTCTGATTAAAAAACTCCAGTAAAGTTTGACTACAGTCTGACTAAGGTGTATGTATGGCTATGAAAACATTGATATTAGCTACACTGAGGCTATAAGTCGAATTTCTCTAAGTATATGTAAACTTTACTGAATGTTGAACCCATTCTAACCCTGGTGTCTGTTTCTGCACAGGTTCATCGCTGTGTCCATTCCTCTGAATTATAACCGTAAACACGTTGACCAACGTCAGATGGTCCTGTTGTCAGCCACTTGGCTGCTGGCGCTTGCTGTAGCTTCACCTGTCATCTTTGGCATCAACAACGTCCCAGACCGTGACCCCAGTCAGTGTAAGTTGGAGGACAACACTTACGTGGTGTACTCGTCTGTGTGTTCCTTCTTCATCCCATGTCCCATCATGGTCGTGCTCTACTGTGGTGTGTTCCGCGGTCTGCGGCGCTGGGAAGAGGCGCGTAGGGTCAAACTGCGCACCAGCATCGAGGCTTGCAGGAAGCTGCAGCACGCTGCTGTGGCCACCACTGTACCCCAACTTGCCATCCCCGCCATCTCCGGGCCCCTGCGAATGCCCCTCCCACGCATCATTGAGAGGGACCTGGCCCAGTGTCGCTTGGATGACACTGATGACTACCGGCAGCAAGAGATCCCGTACCCAAGGCAGTACCGTGAGAACTCGGTGCCCACGCTGACCTTCAACCAACAGCAGCTGAAGAGGAAGAGCGCCAAGATCAACAACCGCGAGAGGAAGGCCATGAAGGTCCTGCCCGTTGTGGTGGGTGAGTACATCTGCTAATCAGAGAGGTATTTAGAGACTGGAGGAGTAACTATGGTGACGATCTGACTCACCGGTCCTCCAAAGGGACTGGACGTCAGGGTGGACACGTCATTCCTCCTAGTGTCACAGTTCATTGACAAGATCGAACATAGTTGTGATGCATTGATTCGATATCAATGCATCACAACTATGTCCGATCACATCAGAAGGAACACAAAACATGACATAACATTGGGCCGATCACTGATTGGTCGATCCAGAATTACACTCATGTGGTGACATGTATTGTATAGATATGAGTCTAAAGCTCCACCTACACTGCAGGTAAATGTGTCCATACATGGCCTGTATTCTATCAGTTCCAGACAGTCTGAACAGCACAAATCCCACACAGACCACTTTCATATGTGGTCCTAAATCTGATATGGATCTGATATTTTACAAATTGACTTCAGTTTGAATGGCCAGGTCCCACTTATATGAACAGTTCTGTGTCTGAGGAGGAAAACCATTTTCTGTAACGCAACGTGTGTTTGTGTGGACGTGTTGTTCCATCAGGACCTCTGTAGTCCATGTGGGTGACTTGAGGACCTCTGTAGTCCATGTGGGTGACTTGAGGACCTCTGTAGTCCATGTGGGTGACTTGAGGACCTCTGTAACCTATGTGGGTCACTTCAGGACCTCTGTAGCCCATGTGGGTCACTTGAGGACCTCTGTAGTCTATGTGGGTCACTTCAGGTCACATTTAAAATGGAATATTAATGAACACAAAAAAATTTGATTTCACAAAAACACAGACCTGCTCTGAGTGGAACTTATTTTCTCACCTGAAACTGTAATCATACAGTTTTCAGCTCGTCATCCACTATTGTCGTAGCCACAGTTACACCTGGATAGTTACTGTTGTGTAACGGCCTATTTATACTCAGAAGCTAAGTCAGCCTTTAGCCCCTGTCGCAGAGAGCTGCGCACACCTCCCAGAAAATGTAACTAGACAGTGTCGCATTTCACAGAGAAAAATTATCTGTTGGCTCCAAATATCATTTTAGAAATGTCGGTGGCCTGTATCAGTCATCAGCTAAGGCTGATTGAATTCATATTGTTTGATCACTACTTACATCATCATCATTATTCTGATCAGTTTGATATTAATGTTATAAAATTGATGATTGACAGCTGTAAGGACAAATCAGAGTGGAGGATTAAGAAGAGCCCCAGGTGTCAGCTTCTGTTTCCATGTGTCAGAGGAGTTTTTGACACAGATCTTCATATTTAGATGTGAATGTATGTCAACGGTGAACTGTGAACAAACACTGTGATAAAACCTTTCACCTGACTGACCCTTGACCTTTGACCTGTTAAACCGTTGGTTTTTTTCTGTTTGTTGTGTAATGCACTTATTGGATTGAGCTTAAGCTGCAAGACTCGATGGAGGAACAGTTTAATCCTGAGACTGAGCTGCATGAACCTCAGCCGTACGTTTGAGTAGTCAGAGATCAGTTCACCTGTCGCCACGGAAACGCCCTCATACGTCCCAGTTTCCTTGGCTCACATGACTCACGTTAATGTTGGATTCATCATCAGGTTTAGATGAATTATGGTCCTGATGCAAAATTCATGTGACGCCTCCAGCTCTGTCTCATTAGTCTTGTCATGAATCATTTACACCCTGCTGTCTGAAGGGGGGCGGGGCCAAATCAGCACCTATCCAATCAGCATCATCCTGCAGCATATATAATCATCATTAAATCTGTCTGATGGAGCTGCAGCTTCAGCTTTTAGGCAATGAGAAATAACACCAAAAATAATAACAGTAATAACAGTAATAATAATAATAATAATAATAATAATAATAATAATAATAATAATAATAATAATAATAATAATAATAATAATAATAATAATAATAATAACAATAACAATAACAATAACAATAACAATAACAATAACAATAATAATAATAATAATAATAATAATAATAATTATTATTATTATTATTATTATTATTATTATTATTATTATTATTATTATTATTATTATTATTATTATTATTATTATTATTTAATAAATGGTTCCTCGTACCGCAAGCCCCGCCTGTCACTGGTATTGTGTCTTTTGTCACGGGTCCAGCTCATGTCTTCACAGATGCATTTCACCTGTTCTAAGTAAATTAGTGCTTTGTTCCATGTGGATCCAATGTGGATCCACAGGTTTTACATGTGGTGGGTTTCTTGTGTGTTTGTTCATGCTGTTCCTCATTTGGCCAGCAGGCAGCACCAAGATGTTTTGGACACAGCAGTACACATATTATTATTATTATTATTATTATTATTATTAGTAGTAGTAGTAGTAGTAGTAGTAGTAGTAGTAGTATTTAAAATGACTAATATCTGAGAAAATATTGGTCTGATTTACTTAGCGTTTATACTAGTCTGTTAATGAGCATAAACACAGAAGTATGACGAACTCTAGCAGTCAGCTGTGTACAGAGACACAAACACACACACACACGCAAATGGTTTATTACAAATTTTTAACTTTGACCTACTTCTACCTAAATGTATCCACATCTATTCTGGGTCAGTTTAATCTATAAATAAACCCAATTATGTGTGAAATCAACCCATAGTTTTTTTCTGTTAAAGTGTAAATAAACAGACAGACTTTGAAAATCTCTGCTGTGGGTGGAGCTAATAATAATAATCATCTTGTCATCTGAACCCGCTTTATCCTCACTCGGGTCACTGGGGGCCTAATCCAGCTACAATGGGTGAAGGTGGGGTATACCCTGTATGAGTCTTCAGTTCATCTCAGGGCTGAACATATGTAGACAAACAATCACTGTCACATTCACAGCTATGGTCAATTTAGATTAACCAGTTAACGTATCAGTGCATGTGTTTGGATGGTGGGAGGAGCCAGAGTACCTGGAGAAAACCCACACAGACACAGGGAGAACATGCAAAATAATAATAATTATAATTATAAGCCAGTAAATAATCATGTAAACATGGATCTCAGATAAAACCACATTAGAAACAAAGTTTATGCTGTTGGAGGCTGACAGCTAAGACCCCCCAATGCTCTTCTATATCTTCATTACTCTGCTAATTCCTTGGTGGAGTGTTTATGTGTTTATTTGTGGAGTAGTTAGCAAGATAACTCAGAAACTCATGAACCGATTTGGCTGAAATATTCAGGAAATGTTGATACTGGCACAACGACCAAGTGATAAAGGTTTTCTGGTGTGTTTCAGGTCTAAATCTGGTCTCTATCTGGTCCATATTTGGTCCAAATCTGGTCTGTATCTGGTCTGTATCTGGTCTGTATCTGGTCTAGACCTGTTCTCTGACCCTGTACTTGTGGTTTCTTGCTACAGGCTGTTTCCTGTTCTGCTGGACACCGTTCTTTGTGGTCCACACGACACGGGCAGTGTGCGTAGCATGCAACCTCCCTCCCCACCTCATCAGCACCGTCACATGGTTGGGCTATGTCAACAGCGCCTTGAACCCCATCATATACACCATCTTTAACACAGAGTTCAAAAAGTTCTTCAAGAAGTTTTTCTGGAGCTGCTGCTGACAGCGAAACTGCTAGACGGATGCCAGACTGAGGTCCAGTACTTGACAGAGGACTAGTACCTGATGGAGGTCCAGTTCCTGATGGAAGACTAGTACCTAATGGAGGACTACTACCTGATGAAGGACTAGTGCCTGAATGAGGACTAGTATCTGACGGAAGTCCACTCCCTGACAGAGGATTTGTACCTGTTGATGGTCCAGTTCCTGATGGAGGACTCGTACCTAATGGAGGACTACTACCTGATGAAGAACTAGTGCCTGAAAAAGGACGAGTACCTCATAGAGGTCCAGTATCTAATGGAGGTCCAGTACCTGATGGAGGTCGAGTATGTGACAGAGGTCTAGTATCTGATGGAGGTCTAGTACCTGACAGAGGTCAAGTACCTGATGGAGGTCTTGTAGTTGACTGATGGTGGTCCAGTACCTAACGGAGGACTAGTACCTGATGAAGATCTAGTACCTGATGGAGGTCCAGTACCTTACAGAGGTCCAGTACCTGATGGAGGTCCAGTACCTGACAGAGGACCAATACCTGATGGGGATCTAGTACCTGATGGAGGTCCAGTACCTGACAGATATCTAGTACCTGATAGAGTAGTAGTTTTACTCTTTAAATCCTTCTTTCGTGAGTGATTTAAATAACACCAAAACTGATGATGTGACTGTTTCCGCTGATGTTGGTGGTGAATCAGGTGTTTCTGTCGACTCCAGGTCTGGGTTCTATTATCGCCCTTTACGTCTGTGCCATATCCACGTTTTAAGTGTTTGAGGCCTTAGTAGTTAGGGAAAGATACAGATGTTTTTATTTTTTAATATGTGAACAAATTTCTTACAAATAATCAAATTAAGACATTAACTTTTAAAGAACCAGAGATGGTGAAAAACACACAATAACATTTGAAAGAGTGAAAAGACAGCTGATTTTCAACATTATAGGCCACTTTCTGTCATTTTTGTCCAGAAATGCAGTTTAAATGTGGTCAAAAGTAAAAAACCAACCACTTCATTTCATTCATTGGGTCAGTGTTGTATGGGGAATTGTCTTCCTTTGTGTCTTTATGCGGTTTACTTCAAAAGTTATCCCACATTCTGACAGTTTTATCATCTTTCTGATTCCAGTCTAGGACAGTAAGGGTTAAAAATGTAACCTTTGGGGCATTGTTTCAGATTACTACCTGATTAAATAATTAAATTCATACTGTAAATGAGAAATGAAGGGCAAGGGGTGAAAAAGCACATCACAAAACTTGAAAGAATGAAAAGACAGTTGAATTTCTACACATTTTTGGCCTTTTTTGCTGTTATTTGCATTCACTGGACCAGTATTGTATGGGAAAATGTGTTAGTTTGTCTTTGTATGTTGACTAATTCAAAAGTTATGACCAATTCTGCATCCTTAGTTTTCAGTCGGTCAGGTTCCAATTTTTACATAGGCCTTCTGGGCACCCCAACTTTGACAGGCTGTCCAGGAGATTCCCATGGGATTCGGCCATGGATAAATTATGAGGTGCCTCTAGACACCTGTAAGAACACATGGTAAAAAAAATCTATTGGTAAGAAATTTGTTCACAGAGCATTTTTCTATTATTATTATTATTATTATTATTATTATTATTATTATTATTATTATTATTATTATTATTATTATTATTATTATTATTATTATTATTATTATTATTATTATTATTATTATTATATGAATGTGTTTTACAGAGGGCGAATTGGTAATTGGTAATTTTTCCAAAGTGGCTACATTTGGACATTTTTAGAAAAAAAAAAAACTATTAAATGTTTAATATACACATATTTCAGTGAAAATTCATTAAAATAAATATCTGGTGGACAAATATTCCTGCAGTTTCTATGCCTTTGTGGATCTCATGTGTGTTTTGGACCTAAATAATTTACTGGATTGTGTTCACTGGAGTGTTACCAGGAAAACTACACCACATTTGTCCAGATCCATAGATCATCAGATGACTGCCTTCAAAAGGAAGAGAAGCTAAATGTCTCCTGTTTGTCTTTTATGTAAAACAACCTTTTGCATATTTGGTGTTGCTGTTGCACTTCAGAATGGTTATTATTTTCAGAAAGATTAGTCTGTTTGCTTTCATGTGAGGTACGACAACTGTGGGTGCATTAATGTGGGAGCTGTATATATAGGTGTTATTAAAATAATGTCATCTATGTGCCAGAACAAGGATGTAAGGCTGGTAAGAGGTGAAGGGTCAGTGGAAAAGCCACTACTGTGTTTGATGACATTGATCTCCTGGTGTTTTCATGGGATGCTCCTTCCAATTTTCCTGTATTTTAGGTTCAAATGTTGTGAATCTGAGAGACTGAAAATGTTAACGTGTCTCTCGTGTAAAGGAGTTGATGGACTAATGTGTGTTCATGTTATAAAATGTTTTTTTTCCACCTGTCATTTGTTTGGTTTGCACTTATCTGACCCAACTGATTCCACTCTGAGCAGACCAGGACCTGCAGGATGGAAGAGGAGGTGCATTCTGGGAAGTGTGAGGTGAGGACATAAATGAACGCTTTAAAAGAAATGTTCAGTTTGCATCCAATACACACAGATTCATAGATCGAATCTCATTGAATCAGTGTTTTCAACTGAGATCCACAAGCCAAATGTCACCAACTGCACTTAAACACACCGTTTCCATGTGGATAAGACCTTGAACCCCTCAGGACTTGTGACCTATTCACTTGTCGAAGGTCAGAGTTGAAGGTAACATTGGCTTTTGAAAAGGGTTACAGGTTCAAAATGATAATAATAGCCCTAATAACAATTCATCATTTATGTTAAAACATTTTCATTATTCCTTTAATAAACATGGTCTCTCTTTTTCTCATGGCCCTGAGTGTTTAAATTGAACATTTCATCCTTCAATAGAGTTAAGGGAATAGTATAAAAACTTAAGTTAAATTCTGAAAACTGAGGCACAAAATACACATTTATATTTTCAACTTTTTAGTCAAGTTTTAATTAGTTAAATATTTCACTCTAACATAGTTGAATGGTCACGTGTTGGTGGGCGTGGTCTACTTCCCTAACATAGTTGAATGGTCACATGGTGGTGGGTGTGGCCTACTTCCAGTGGAACCATTTGAACTGGTAACACATGTGGAACTGCTGAGACGTTCAAGTAGAAACTAGGCTGATTTTCTCTGGGTGACTATGACAAAAAGGGGCCGATTTAATGTTGAAATGGACTGAATGTTCATCGGGGTTTGACTTGAACATCTCCATCAGGGATCACGGTCATTTCTGAAGTGGGCTCAGTATATTTACTGGTTGAACTTCAGCTGCAGAGCCCATGTGTGAAACGGTGTCAATCACATCTCTGTCTGTTGGACCTGCAGGTGAAACACACATCAGATCAGACACTCAGTTAACCAGGACAGTAGAGTAGATTTCACGTTTGAAGAAAGTGGGGATCCTATAGTTAAAAAAAAATGTGATAGAGAAAAAATTAAATCAGTTTTGGAATGTGCAATGCGAAATGGTGTGTTTTCAGCCCCCTCCAACAAGAAATTGATCAGGAGAAAGGAGAGTGGATATTTTTTTTTATAATGAAAGGGTCTCCATATTTGCGTTGTAAAAACATTAAAAAATGCATTTTTCATGATGTCCCCTGTAAACATTCATTCATTCATTATCTGAACCCGCTTTATCCTCACTAGGATCGCGGGGGTCACTGGGGGCCTAATCCAGCTACAATGGGCGAAGGCGGGGTACACCCTGTATGAGACGCCAGTTCATCTCAGGGCTGAACATATATAGACAAACAATCACTCTCACATTCACACCTACGGCCAATTTTAGATTAACCAATTAACCTATCAGTGCATGTGTTTGGATGGTGGGAGGAAACCAGAGTGCCCGGCGAAAACCCACGCGGACACGGGGAGGACATGCAAACTCCACACAGAAAGGTCTGGTACGGGATTCGAACCAGGGTTCTTCTTGCTGTGAGGCACGAGTGCTAACCACTGCACCACCGTGCCGCCCCCCCTGTAAACATGTTCAGGTAAACTGATAAAAAAATACAAGGAAAATAACAATTCTCTATATGTCAATAAATACTAGAAAAGCACTCTGAGAGCGCAGACCTCCGCCAAGGTAGACCCCCCCCCACCCCCCCCCCCGGATCACCACCAAAATGAAATCAGTACTTCCTGTTCACATTTCCAATATATCCTGAAAATGTCATCAAAATACTTCCATAAGTTTTCAAGTTATCTTGAACACAGACAGACAGACAAACAGATAAACGCCGGCAAAAACATACCCTCCTTGGCGAAGATAAAAATTGATTTTGAATGTTTCTAAAAATGGTTTACTTTAAATAAGAAAATACAACAACTTATTGGTGGCATTTTGGTGTTTGTTTTGTTTAATACCCTCACGAACAGGATTGATCGGTGCGTCTGCCATGCCTGTGTGACAGTGTGGTCCAATGAACATGACCTAATAATGTCACAAAAACAGCCACAGCTTATTATTGCATTTTCTTTTATCCTATGTTTATTTTTTTAAGTATATATAAGAAATGTAATAAACACTTGAGCACTTTGGGGCACCCTTGTGGTTTGGGGGCCCTATGCATTCGCCTACTTCAATAGACATAGCCCTGCTTAGACCAACCGCGTGTGTGTCCATCAGGTCCTTCATGTCTTTGGTCCACCCCACAGCATTCACCAGAGTCTGGACTCCGTTGACCACGTCTCCAAGCTGAACCACATCCTGCAGGCGCTGCCCATGAGCGAACGGGCCAACACGGTCCCTGTTGATGAGCAGACGAGGAACCGAACCTCTGACGGCTCTGGCTAGACTGGCGAAGGGCTCCACCTGCAGGATGGAAGAAGAGCGACAGCATCACAAAACGACAGATGCCCACAGGTAAAGACCATATTTGGACATTTTCATCTGATATGAGCCATGGAAGTGTGTCCTGCAGGAGGTGCTAAAAGCAGGAAACAGGTTCCAACAGCAGTGAATGACAAACTGTGCTTTAGATTTGATGAATTAGATAACTAACTATAAAAATCTGACTACAGAAAAACTAGAAAAACAGTTGTAATATTTAAATGATGTTTGATCCGATGAGAGTTCCTTATTTTTCATGTTTGTATAAAAGCAACTTTCTTCATCTTATTGAAGTTGAATTTAATGTTACTTTTGAAATGTCATGACTTGTCCCTAAAGATCACGTTTTTTTTTTGTCATATTCAGACTTTTCCCTAATAATGTAGTGACTTTCTTTCTCATAGTATCAATAATTTAACTTTAACTCCAAATATGGGACCTTAAGTCATATTTGATGTGACTGTTACATTATTTCTTGGACCCGTGTGAATATGTTGTCAAACTCTTTCTTTTCTTCATAGCTGTGTTCCTCACCTCCAGAGATGTGCCCATGATGATCAGCAGGTCGGCCAGAGGGAAGTCTTTCAGGTACTTGGAGAAATGAACAGGAAGCTCCTCCCCAAAAAACACAATGTCAGGTTTCACCACACCTGTGCAGGTAGGACACTTTGGCACCACCCCCTTCATCACATCAGGCTGAAGGACCAAAGACAGGATGAGGAAAGTGAAGGATGAAGAAGGAAGAACAGAGGGAGCAGGAGATAAATGGAGAAATTAGGAAAATGTGAATATATTCAGGTTCTGGTTAGACCTCAGATGTTCCCCAGGTGTTCTTTGGATGTTCCTCAGGTGTTCCCCAAGTGTTCTATAGCTGCAGTTACTCACTTTGAGGTCGGCACCATCGTATTTCCTCCGACACACGGTGCATGTTGCAGTGGAAAATGTTCCATGAGCTTCAACCAGCTTCTCAGGAGGAACCCCAGCAACTGTGATGAGATAGAAACAGAGATGGGCAAACCACAGTGGCAGCAGTCTGACCTGTGAAGGCGGTGGACGTACGGCGCTCCAGGCCATCAATATTCTGCGTATACATGCGCAGCAGCTGATTCTTCTGGTGCAGCAAGCGGACAAAGTAGTGGGCAGCGTTGGGCTGGTACATCCCAGGGTACAGCTCTTTGGCAAGGGCGAAGAACGGCCGAGGGTCACGGTGGAAGAAGCCGATGTCAAAGATAGCCTCAGCGTATGGCAGGTTGTACTGCTGCAGGTTGTCATAGAGACCACTTCCTGGAGACCTGACAGCCAATCAACAGTCAGAACAGAACAGGCGGTCTATGATATCATCGCCTGCAGTGGACGTGTGCCTTTCCTGACCTGAAGTCTGGGATCCCGCTCGGAGTGCTGATCCCTGCCCCCGCCATCACCACCACCCGCTTCAACTTCCTATCTCGGATGTCTTTGGCCACGCTCTCCAGGGTCAGCTGTTCTGCAGATGATGCACCAGAGAACAGACGTGGAGCCCCAGTCCACCAGGGGGCATCACAGCGTCTGATGAGGAACAGGAAACAGACTAATTTGACCAAAAGAATGAAAAATCTGATGTTTACAGAAAATAATCAGTGTTTGTGTTAATATCATGACTTCAACTATGACTGTCTAATTTCTGGAATAAATTTTGAATTAGTTTCAGGCTCATATTTCTACATAATCACTACATCTTTACACAAACATGATGAAAATTTTAAACTGAAATAAACTATTTTGTAGCTACAGTTACCCTGGGTCAGTCTGACAGAAGCGTGGCTGCCAATCCACGCCTACGTTCTCTCCGACTACTACCGAACATTCATACACGAATGGACGACCTGCTCTACCAACTGAGTCGTGGCTGCCCCTAATGAATAATAATACTTTGAATTGACCAGATCTACTCTTTTCAAAGATAACTAGAAAAGCACTCTGACCACCATACCCTGAAAATTTTATCAGAAAAAGTTATGTTGTACACAAACGAGCAAACGAGAACAAGAACTGCAGGGACAGAACAAAAACATCTGGAGGAACTCACAATGAGGACACAGGTGAGGAGGAGGCGGGGCCAAGGGCAGACCCTGAGGTGTCCCTGAACCTTCGCCTGTGACCTGAAAACAAACATCAACAACCAACCAGTTTGTTGAGTCCATTAGTGTCATTATGTCAGTCCATTTAAAGGTTTTAATTCTGGTTCATGTGAGTGGACTATATGGTTCTGGTTGTGTGGTGCTTTTAGAACTTTTTGACTGGTTGAATTTCAGTAAAATTAGCCAAACTCAAGGCTAATCAGATTTCTTTATATCCAATCCTATTTGATCTGTTGGGTTTTTGGGTCTTTTTAAATGTATGGTTTATTTTTAGATAAATAATAATATGCTAATACTATGTAATATAATAATACACTAATAATATGTAATATACTAACTACTACTACAACTTCTACTACTACTACTACTACTACTAATAATGATAATAATAATAAAAGTAGTAGTAGTATCCAGGAGTTCTGGACCAGTGGTTCTACATCTTTTGTGGGTTCATCTGGTTCTGTTTGATTCTGCTGTTGAATCCATTAAAGATCCCGCTTGTTTCTGATCATATTGGACCTAGTCCTGATCCTGCTCCTGGTCTCCTCTAAAACCTCCATGTCTCCACTGACCATGAGTCGAATCCAGACGTCTGAGACCCGGTCTGAAACCCAGACCCAGTCTGAAACCCAGGCCCGGTCTGAAGCGGACCGCCCACATCACAACAGCATTCACAAAACGACGACGAACATCCGAACTAATGTCAAACAATTCTGTGTTTACCGTTGGCTTCTTCTTCTCTTGTTTCTAAAGGGTATGATCTAATGCGCATGTGCATTTGCGCCACCTGCTGGACATGATGACCAAGACAGTCCAAACCTCTGAATGCAGCCCACAAGGTTCTGCTCCGGAAACTCATTAAAATAAAGAATAACAAGAATAAAAACTGCACACACAAAAAGAATAAACACACCAGGGGTTCATTTAAATGGATTTAAAGTCTTTTGAAAGTGTCTACTGACACTTTGTTTGTATATATGATGACTGTTATGCCATTAAAAATATTGTTTATTGTATATATTTTAGATTTCTTTTGTATAGGATTTCTTATATTTTTACATTTTAAAATTAAGATTGGCCATGGTATGGTTGAGAGAGAAAGAGCATTTCAAATCATATGTCCATAGGAAGGCAACGAATTGGCAATAAAGAATATTTGAAAAGACTCATAAAATAGATCAAATACTAGCATGAGAAAAACGGAAAAAACAAACATGAAACTCAATTTAAAAAATAAACTAATGATTTCAATCTTTATCTTGATCAAGGAGAATAGTCTTTTTTGCCTTATAGAGTCTGTCCCTTATTGAACTCACAACACAAACTATAGAATTTACATGAGAACAATATGTATCAGAGGTGATTTCTCTCAGACCGCAATGGGAAATTATCTTCCCCTAAAGTGTCCTAAATTAAATGGTCCAATATGTTCAGTTGTGTTCACATTTCATTGACTCAAAATGCATTTGTTTATCTCTTAGACGAGTTGGTTCAGAATCCACCCCTTTTATCCCAAATGGATTGAGTGGATGTTATTTACTTCTCATACATTCACAAAACCAAGTTCTATGGCCAATGCATTTGCCTGTAGAAGCTGAGCATCCATGGACTCCAATGGGACCAAATGGAACTGTTTGGTTCAGTGACCCCAAACTTGACAGTCATTGGATAAATGGCTGGCACGCTTCTTCCAGTCTACCCCAGAGCAACTGTAGCTAGAGAGTGAATGAATATTGTATAAATAATGTAAAGCGCTTTGGGTGCCTTGATAAGCACTATAGAAATCTAATCCATTATTATGTATGTTAATGATCATATACTAACTATATGAACTAAAAATTCTCTACATATGTCCTAATGTGATTAAACAATACAAAGTACCAAAAAAATAAAATATGCATCAAAATAAATAAAATAAAAATAAAGATGCCTACAGAAATAGAAACAAAATAATAAAAACTGTTAATTATACAAATAAATGATCCAGACTCCTAGATCACACGGTGGCGCTCATGCTTCTGAAAATTGTTTATAAACCGTCTTTAAAGAAAACGAAGTAGATAACACTCAAGACGATTGCGCATGCGCAGCTAACTCGACCACAGGGAACTGAATCACACTTTTTTCTGTTTTTAATAAAAATAACTTTAACTTCGCTACCATGAAAGATGTTAGCGGGTACCTCAAACAGCAGCAAAGCAGCAGCTCCACGCCGGAGATGGCTGCGGAATGGCACGGACTGGAAGAGTTGTACAACAAAAGGTGGGACTTTAACGGCGGAGCTGAACTCCGTCTAGGCTAGGCTAGGCTAGGCTAACATCCCATTCATTGAAACCGCACGCTGAGTCACGGAGCTAGCATCAGCTACGGCTAAGCTAATGTTAGCTGGTGATTTTCAGTGAAGTGTGGTCAGAAAACCTGTGTTTTTACTGTTGTTCCAAATGGCTTGTCATACGTCGCTGATGTCATATAAAGATTAGCGGTTGTTCCGAGATTGGTATACAAATAAAGTAATTTTGTACTTAGATTTTGTACTTTGACTGGTGGTCAACGTAATAGTTGTGAATGCATAGCTAAACAGAAACATCTGAGCAAATTGAATAATGAAAAATTAACGAGAACACGTTCTATGGAGTAAAGTTAATTCGTATCAACATATCCATAATTTTAATTTAGTATCAGACACGTGACAGTCATTTTATTTTCTTTATTCACGAGACGGTGAATAATGCCTAAAAAGTGGATAATTGTTTTAAGATTGTTCAGTGGATACACATTTGACTGAGCAGGCTATGGAAACGAAATATTGGCCTTGTGGTGTAATTATCTGTTGAAGTTGTTTTATTTAATCATGATGACTTTACATGATGACTTGTTCTACTGATTGCTGTTTTTCCTTGGTTCTGGTCTCTGTCTTTCTTTGCTTCTGACCTGTAGTTCCTTAGGTGTGACCTGCCTTTCCTTGGTTCTGATCCTTGTTTGTCCTCGGTTCTGACCTGTTTTTCATTGTTTCTGGTCCTTGTTTGTCCTTGTTTCGGACCCGTCTTTCACTGGTTCTGATCCTTGTTTGTCCTTTGTTCTAATTTCTGTTTTTCCATGTCAACAGGTTGTGGCATCAGCTCACTCTGAAACTCACAGATTTTGTCAAAGATCCATGTTTCCAGACAGGGGATGGCCTCATCCAGGTAACTGCCCTCTCTGCGTTCACAGAACCTCCAAACAAATGCATGTGCATCTTTCAAAACATTTAATTCATTTCAGTGCCAAACACTCATCTGCACATGTTGATACTGATGATACTAACGACACTGGTGACTGTTTTTTGTTTTTTTGGCAGCTCTATGAAAACTTCCTCAGTGACTTTGAACACAGGTATAGATTCATTCTAACCTCCACAGTTCTATAGTTTTGTCTCAGTCTGTATCTGAATTCTGCTCTTCCTCCTCTGTTCTAGAATCAACCCTCTGTCACTGGTAGAAATCATCCTATATGTGGCCCGACAGATGCCAGGTTATAGACACACACACGCACATGCTTGAAATCGTTGAAAATACTTTCATTTCAGTGTTGTGTTTTCAAAGTCTGGAAAGTGCTTAAATTTCAATTAAAGTTTTTGTGGTTCAAACACTGATGTGATTTAGTTTTAATATTAACAACAAGCCAAAGCTACCCACAGAGATGTGACACAGTTTGAAAAAATACAAAAGTAGGGGATAAATAAAATTCCAGTTCCAGTTGGATCAGAACCTTTGTCTCTTTGGTTCCAGTGTGTCTGAGCAACACCTAGTGGCTTCCATTTTTAAAACTGTGTGTTAAACGTTCTGTTTTTATAAGACATAATTTCAGGTGTTTAGACATAATTCCATGTACATCATAAAAATCCATACTACGTGTTCCTATTGATCTGGAATTGACCCCTAGAGTTCAGGGAGAAATTACCCTTGAAAGTTCTAGAATGTGACCCTGAACTTGTGTATGAACCCTGACACACACATACACACTTCACAGTTTGAGCTTTTATATTTTTTACTAAGCGGTACCTCCATGTTCTCAGATCCTAAAGATGCCATCACTTTTTTGGAGAAAACCAAGGAAAAGGTGAGTCCTGTGATGACATTCAGAGGGTTTGAAAAGTGGGGGTTTGGGATTAAATGTGTTTTTGTGTTTAGGTCAAAAGCAGTGACGAAGCCGTCATCCTGTGTAAGACATCCATAGGCAGCCTCAAACTGGAGATCAACGACCTGCCTGCCACCAAGGTCTGAACTGCGGTCACTTTCCTTCTCTGGTCTTTCTCATTTCCTGGTTTTATGAATCCCATCACACACAGAATGTCCTTATCCTCAGATCACAATGAACCCACATGGCCCACCGTCTGCTCTAATGGTCTTTGAATGCTCTCACAGCAAAATGTTGTAGTTAGCTTGTCGCAGACCGCCGATGTTGCCTAAAAATAGCCTGATTGGTGAATGGAAAAAACATGCAGATCAAAAAGCTGACCATGTGATGTAATTTCTAACAACACTTTTCAGACTGGCAAACACATTACAGAACAGGTGCATCTTATATTGACTTTCTGTACTTTTTAAAATATAATTAATTAATAGATAAACAATGCACCTTCTGGTAGATGAAAGGCAGTGTTTTCACCAGTGCATTTCAGCATAATGGGATGTTACACTGTCAGTTTAAAATATTACGCTGTGATTAGGGCCACTATGCTGCCTTTCAAGTTGTGGGATTGTGTTTTCAGTACATTTGCTTGTGTAATATTTTCATATTTATGTGAGAATACTTCTTTATTGGGGCAGTTGGCGTCGTGAAAGAGTTATTTTGACAGATAATGCCATGTGCATTTGTTTTTATTGACTGGGGGCCTATCTTGGTTAATTATGTCTCCCCACCTCAGCTGTCGTTTCCTGTTGATTGACCCATTCCCATCTAAAATTATGTGTCGCTTCCAATCTTGGGGTTACAGTTGGCATGTCTCACTGACCTAAACCATGAGTATTTGGAGCATCTGTGTGAAGCTCATTGGCTGACATCTGGGCAGACCCCGCGCAAAATTTAAAGAAGGCTATTGCGCATGTGCATAGTGTTGGGTTGTCCCATTTACCTTTATGTTTTGCGACAAACAACCCTGAAAGGTATGGAAATTTTAAATTCCTTCCGTGATTGGCAGTGATAATGTTTTTTGGTGATTGGTATCGGTGATACTGATCAGTGTATCACTAGTCATAACGCAAGGGGGCCTCTCACAAACTCTAGGATTTCCCACCTGGATCGCCGCTCCTTTTCAATGGCCCTTTTGTTGTCGAGCAAACTTGTCTCGCAGATTTTTCCACTTCCTCGTGCACTCGGCTGAATCCCATCTTCACACGAGTCGTCTTGAACAATGACACTCATGTACACAAAACAAGATGGAAAAGTAGGGAAGCAAAAATGCATGTAGAAAAATTAATGTTGAATTGACCAATCAGAGGCCTCTTTTCTTGTCTTCTCTGTGACATATCTGTGACACTGCGTTGGGTTACATTTTTTTGGGTCTCTGCAATGTGGGGTAAAACCACTGCGACGTATCTGTGATACTTTGCAGACGACTTGGCTTCTGAGCATTAATTGGCCTTAGGGCTAACACCATATGACCCAGAACTCCTCAGAACCTACTGTATGTTGGTGTTGTCATGGATGAACTGAGGTTTAATTGCATATCTGATGCCTGCTTTGTGTTTTCTGACTCAGAAAATCATCGAGGAGGTGGAGGAGATGTTGAATAATCTTCCTGGTGTGACGTCAGTCCATGGCCGCTTCTACGACCTGTCCAGTAAATATTACCGCATCATCGGGAACCATGCCGCCTATTACAAGGATGCTCTGCGATACTTGGGCTGCGTGGACATAAGAGACCTGCCAGGTGAGACAGGACGCCACAGCTGATGGTCAGGAGTAGAGTAAGCTCCACCCACTGCCTGAAGTGCTCAACATCTGGAGGTGTTCTGCAGCCTGTGGGTGGAGTCATGTGGATCAAAGTCCACTTCCAACACCAGAACTTGACTTATGTGGTTTTCATCCAAACCCTTTTACTTAACCTGACCTTGGACATTTTTGTCTGTTAGTCTCAGACCCAGGTTAACTGTCATCCAGGAAAATGGAAACATCAGATTCTATTTATTTTTCTTTTATTTATTTAGTTTGTTTGATTTCTCCAGAGACAGAGAAACAGGAGAGAGCCTTCACTCTGGGATTGGCTGGACTCTTAGGAGAAGGAGTTTATAACTTTGGAGAACTGGTGGGTGTTGGAAGGTCTGCTCCATTTGATTGGCTGTTGGGTGTGTGTGCTGTGATTGGCTGTGTGTGTTGCACTGTGATTGGCTGTTGGGTGTGTGTGCACTTTGCTGTGATTGGCTGTTGGGGGTGTGTGTGTGCTGCTCTGTGATTGGCTGTTGGGTGGGTGTGCTGTGATTGGCTGTTGGGTGTGTGTGCTGTGCTGTGATTGGCTGTTGGGTGTGTGTGCTGTGCTGTGATTGGCTGTTGGGTGTATGTGCTGTGCTGTGATTGGCTCTTGGGGGTGTGTGCGCTGCGCTGTGATTGGCTGTTGGGTGGGTGTGCTGCGCTGTGATTGGCTGTTGGGTGGGTGTGCTGCGCTGTGATTGGCTGTTGGGTGTGTGTGCTGTGCTGTGATTGGGTGTGTGTGCTGCACTGTGATTGGCTGTTGGGTCTGTGCTGTGGTTAACTGTTGTGTTCTTCTGTTCAGCTGATGCATCCGGTGTTGGAGTCTCTGAGAAACACTGATAAACAGTGGCTGATTGACACTCTGTACGCCTTCAATGGAGGAAACGTGGAGAAGTTCCAGGGCTTCAAGTCGGCCTGGGGTCAACAGGTGAGTCTTAAATGGTGCTGTCACGAATACCGGAACTAGTAGCGTACCACGATACTGAGGCAGGTACTATACTGCATTTGAAAAGTACCGGTACTTGCAACAGCCTGGCAAACTTGGCACGTAACGTGGCGGTGTAACTAGGATACAGCTGAGCGGAACAGGAGAAGAGAATGGCTGCTGCTGCATCCAACCCTACCTTCGTTGACAAGCCAGGAGCAACAAGTGCAAAATGGAAATATTTCTGTTTTACCACAAACGAGGAAGACGAAATGGTAAATGCAGAGACACCACATATTGCCGCTCAGAGTTTCCCCGAATCATCACTGGTCTTCCATGAATCATCCCATCCATATCTGTAATAATATTTATTATATAGTTCCTTAGAAAGTAGAGGTTGCCAGCATTTGCACAACCTGATGTACTAATAGTATGTCCACTATAATTATTGTATTAGTAGTAGTAGTAGTAGTAGTAATAGTAGTATAAACAGTCATGTACATTTTTCAATTCATCTCTAAATTTTCTAACACCAGCTATCTGTGGATCACTAACATTTGATTATATGAGAATTATACAGGACCCAGTTTCCCAGAAGGTTTTATTGTCATTTTCTCATTAGTTACCAAAAAAAAAAATAGGAGAACAAGGCAATCAACGGGCAAATGCAATAGTTTAATCAATATTTATATGTGAATTTGCGCAGGTACGGCATCTACTGGTAATGAGTTGAAACTCCTCTATGTAGCTGACTAGTGGTGTAAATAAAAATCGATTTGTATCGATTAATCGATCCGACAGTTGACGATCCGATGCATCGACACGTTCGCAAGAGTATCGATCCATGTATGCATTTTACCTCCCGTTTATCTGCTCTAAGGCGTAATTCTCACTCCATGCTGCGGGTGGCGGTATCCTATTTTGTCTCCGCTTACTTCGCTTCCCTTACCCTCTTTCAGCGCACACACCTCTTTGACACAGGTAGTCAGTCACCTAAACATTCGAGAGGCAGATACAGAAATGGCGGAGAAAGATGCAGACTTGCACACTCCCGAAAGTTTAAAGTCGTTCGTGTGGAAGTATTTCGGCTTCCGCAAAACTGGAAAACAATTAATCAAGGATGTGGTGATATGTAAAGAATGTCGGGCTGGACTTAACTGAACTGTTCTTTTTGTTACACCCTTCAGTATCCAACAGAGGCATTATTGGAGAATGTTTTATTTTGCAGTGACCTTTTTTTTGTTAAATTTTGCAGGTAGTGCACTTTTGCGGTCATTGCACTGATTTTGTGACATATTTTTACATGTAAGGCTAAAGAAAGGCCCTTCAGTATGTGTGTTTTTTGTTGAATGAGATGTACACAATTTTTTTTTACACCCCTAAGTATCTGCAGAACTTGTGCATTTTATTTTATATTGAAGGAAGTATAGGGCTACTTTTTCTGTCTTATTACACTGACTGAAGTATTTTATTTATATTTATAGTAAAGGAAGCATAGCCCTATGTTTTATTTTTGGTTATAGTTTTTTTTTTTTGCACTTTTGTGGCCATTGCACTGGTTTTGTAAAGTTCTTTTACAGAAGTTCTTGTAAAGAAGCTAAAGAAAGGCTCTTCAATATTTTTTTCTGAAATAAAAAATGTGATATTACAGCTTCCGTTGATTTATTCAAATTTGAAATAGCCCAGCCTGTTAAGTAAAAAAAAAAAAATCAAATTGAATCGAATCGTGGGGCATTTTTAAGTATCGAAAAAAAAATCGAATCGAATCGAATCGTGGGGCATTTTTAAGTATCGAAAAAAAAATCGAATCGAATCGAATCGAAGCCTTGAGAAATCGAATCGAATCGAATCGTCATGATGGCTCTGATTTACACCCCTATAGCTGACTTAACATGGTCCAAACCCTGGACTGAACAAGGGGCTTACTCAGGTCACAGTCCAATATAAATCGCACTTCCACACCCTGGCACCTGACCGTGGTACTGGCATCTGGTACCAGGGCATGGTACCGCAGATCCGACACCTAGTACCAGGTCAGATCTGCGGTACGGACAGCCCGGCACCTAGTACGGCACAGTACCACGGTCCAGTGGCGGGTCCGCGGATCCGACACCTGGTACCAACCTGGTCCCAGGCCATGGTACTGTGGCACCAGGCTGGTACTTGAACCGACACCTGGTACCGGCCATTGTACCTCGGTCCCGGTATCATGTACCGAGCTGTGGCACTTTGGACCTGGCACATAATGTAGGATCGTCCACTGTCTCTGGCCACAGCACCGAAGACAGTGGAAGTGAGCCACAGGCCACAGTAAGATCTTGTCCCTGCTGAATTCTAATGGTATTTTGGCGTGCCCACACTGTCGTCTGCAGTGTAATATGGTCCCAGACTTCTGACATGTTTTGTTTTTTTACGCATGCTGCTACTTTCTACCATCATTTTTACTGACAGTTAAACACATAGACATGGTTGAGTGAACTGCGGTGCCGAACATCTTTGATGTGTTCAGACGGACAATACATCAGTTCAAACTGTCCATATGAAACAGTAACAGCAGAGGTGCCAGAGTGATATAAGAGCAACCTGATGAACTTTGGCATGAATTAAACAAATTTTTGAGGCTATTAATTTGCCTTGAACATTTTTTGTGCTTGAATTACTCAAAGATTTGTTTCACCTCCGGTCTTCACCAGGGGCTCGTGGGATGGAGCCGACTGCACTTCTGTGTGGGTGTTACTTGTGTCAGATACTCACAGTCCTGCTCTGAAAAATCTATCTCATCCACTATTAATCAATTATGCAAAATTGATTGATGAAATAGATTTTTTGTATTTTTTTTTACCCAGACCAAATAAACATTCATGTGCTTCTTTTAAACTCTGGAGATGTAATAATGTGACATTTACAGCGATGATCATCCACTGACTTGAACATTTGTGTCTTGGAGGGTTTTTTTTTCTCCACTCCATGTATTTGTGTTCAGATGGTAAATATGATCTGAACTGTCTCCTGATCCATGAATATCAACTGATGTTTGGTCTGTTTGGTTTCAGCCTGATCTGGCAGCACATGAGGCCAAACTGATGCAGAAGATCCAGCTGTTGTGTGTCATGGAGGTGAACCACTAACATCTGAACACCTAAACATTTACAACCATCTACTGATCCAGACCCTTCGATACCTGTTCAGCCATTAAATCAATCCTTGTCAATAATTGATGTAAATACAGTTCATTATCATTTCATTGTCATCTGATATGACCATATTTGGATGTTCAGAGGCTCTGTAGTTACCATGGAAACACTGTCATCTTCTTCAACATTGATTAACCAGTAAAACTTGTGTGTTGGATCAATTACAGTGGATGAAGTGAACAAAAATAATGTAAAACTTGTACAAGATAAAACAACCCCAAATGAGCCACAATATGAAGAACAGCCAAAATGATTAAGATGACCAAAAATTTATCACAAATCAACAAAATTATAAGTAACTTGAACAAAATATACCACAAACTGAAGAAAAACATTTAAGAAAATGAACAAAAAGTAAAATAAATGAAATTAACAAAAGTAAATAACATTTCCAGAATAATAAATGACATTGAAAAAATAAAGAAAAACAATGAATGATAATTGTAAACATTGATTCACCAGTAAAACCCATGGAGTTACTTCAATGACACAGTAGGTTTATATGGATTAAATAATACTTAAAATTAACAAAAACAAACACCGTTTTTCTTCAGGTGTTCTCTGTTTTTGATTAAATAACTTTTTAATTGATCCTGAATTTAATGAACATGTACATGATCAGTGAATTCAATATAGAAAAACAGGATTTACACTGAAATGTGTCAAAGCCAGAGGATAAAGTCACACATGAACGTACAGAGAAGTGAAGGGTTGGACTTGTCTGCTCGTCTTCCAGATGACCTTCACTCGACCAGCCAACCACAGACAGCTGACCTTCACAGAGATCGCACAGAGTGCCAAAATCCCCGTCAATGAGGTCAGCATGTGTGTATGTGTGTGTGGAGGCGTGGGTCTGATTGAGGGTCATGGGGTGTGATCTTTTTGAGGGTCTCAGCATGGGGAGTGTAGTCTCTTTAAGGGTCTTTTTTGAGAGGGGGGTGTCTTTTTGAGGATCTCAGTTTGAGTGTTTGTGCCTGACATGTGTATGTTTGTCTGCAGGTAGAGCTGCTGGTCATGAAGGCCCTGTCAGTTGGTTTGATCAAAGGTAACATCGACGAGGTGGATCAGAAGGTCCAGATGACCTGGGTCCAGCCTAGAGTCCTGGACCTGCAGCAGGTGGGTTCCATGGGGTTCCGGGTGGGGTTCTGTTTCAATTTAGCCTGTCGCAGTCCGATCTGAACCAGTTTAATGTGGATTTGGGGGAAGTGATGAGTTTTCAGTTCATTTTAATTGATGCTGCTTTTACGGTATTTTGGAATTTATGGGAAATACTTGGTACAAACTCACAGAATACACATGAATGCCTCCTCGCCTTATTTTCTTTTGGAGAATCAAGATGTAAATGACCGTTGACCTTTATAACATGGTGGCGCACAATGAGGGCTTCATGGCCAATGATAAATGAGGGTTTTATTAATGTTCAGATGTATTTAGACATTTAGAATATAGACAGTTTCCAAATCAGATAAATATATCTGAAACAGTATCTGGTCTCCTTAAACAGTTTCAGCCATTATTCATTTCACCACAAAGAAGTGTTTAAACACAAGACAGTCATACACGTGTCCTAGTTTGAGCTTTAACACCGCTGTCATTTCCAGATTAAAGGCATGAAGGAACGCCTGGACTTCTGGTGCGGAGATGTGAAAAACATGGCCATGTTGGTGGAACAGCAGGCACATGACATCCTCACCTGAACACATCACCTGGACCACGCCGCTTTGTTTGTTTGTTTTGTTTACTCTGTTGTTTATTATTCTGTAAATGACATAAAACTCCAATAAAAACATGGTCACATGTAATTTTTGTGTTTGTGTTCATGATGGAATGAACCAGTGGTTGAAGGTTCGACTCTGGAGGAATTTACAGGTTCAAACCACCTTTCACTTAATTCTGAAATGGATTAAATGAAACTGAACTCATTAACTTGTGTTTGTCACACCAGATCTAATGGCATTTGATGTCTTTACGGATGCGTTTTCAGCCTTTTTCAACGTCATTTGATCACATATTAAATTCCCCCCAAATCTATGGTTGACATCATCGTACACCTGTAAGAGGAGTGGTTAGGATTACACCTGTAGAGGGGGGGTGGAGTTACACGTTTAGGAAACAGATACTGGATATCTGGATTAGGCCCTTACAGACCCCCGTGACCCTAGTGAGGATAAAGCAAGTTCAGACGATGAGGGGAGATACTTTGAACATGCAGTCATTCTCTAAATTCTTCTATACCTTTTTTTTGTGATTAAATTGATGATTTTCCTTCCCTTTGTGATTTAAATCTGATCCATAAGTGAAGGAAGAACAAGTGATGATACCTGAACAAATGCTTTATTGCTAGAGTATTTAATGAGTGACCCCCCCCCCAAAAAAAAAAAAAATAATAATAATCCCATGTTTTAAAAGTATTCTTATCCTGGATTTACTGTTATTTTGTAGATGGATGAAGGTTTGTGTCATTGAGTCAATGCTTCACTGACTGACTTTAATCTTGAGTTTAGACCATGTTTATAGTGTTCTCAACAGCATGTATAATGGGAAAAATAACTGGTCCATGGGCAGAACTCATGAAAACTATATGTAGGTTTTGATTTGACCTTTTTTTTTTTTGGGGGGGGGGGGGGGGGGGGGGGGGGGGGGGGGGTTAAATCAAGTTTTTCTGGTCCAAACTTCTGCTTAAGCCTCTGAATGAATTGAAAATGACACTGATCTTGCGTAGAATTAGTAATTTTATTTTAGCTACATACAAGTACACGTACATACTAGAAAAGAGCCGCGTAGACCTCTGCCAAGGTAGACCCCCCCCCCCCCCCCCCCATTACCAACCTACCCTGAAAATTGCATCAAAATCTGTCCATAAGTTTTTGAGTTATCTTGTACACAAAACAACTAACGAAAAACATAACCTCCTTGGTAATAAAGGATATGCAATGTACACAATTAGTAATTGAAAAACAAAGAAGAGGTTTATTTTTGCTTCTCCTGCTCACATTGTTTGAATGACCTAAAATTGCAGTAAATAAAACATTAACACAAATGAATCTATTTTCAGTTTCTAAAGTCACTTATAGATCATTGTACTTTCACAGCCCTTGATAATTTGACAAATTGAAGATTTTTTAAAACTTGACAACGAGCTACACAATTTAAATTCATCCTTCAGTTGGTTCAATAATTTGACCCCAATAACAGAAACATGGCAATATTTAACATTTCTTCTTATATATGTTTCAAATACAAATAACCCCCTTAAATTAGACTTCCCTTTTCTTAATTACTTTTTTTAATACAAGAAGCAAGACTTTTGCTCTTAGCACAAAACATAATTTGTTTTTAAATGTACAATATCAGGAAATTTTAATAAACCTGAGAACAAAGAACAAAAATGGATAACTTGATTGAAAATAACCAGTTTTATTCATTATTCCAATAGCTTTTTTTGGAGTTTAACCTATGGGATCAATGAACAACAAGCCAACAATTATCAGGAAACAGACTGCTGACTACCCACAATTGAGTAGTGGAGGAGGAGGAAGAACAGGAGGAGAAGGGGAGGGGGTTGAAATGAGGCTGGATAATTAGGAAAAGCAAGATGAATCCCCAAAGGGAAGAGCAGCCAGCGTACGAATGAGCCAATGAGTCGGGTCCATGCAGCTCCTGGCAGCATCCTACACTCCCCCTCCCCTCTCCCTCTTTCATCCCCCCCTCCCTTCTCCATCCTCTCATCCTCCAGCCTCCCTCTCCTCCATCATCTCCCTCCTCCCTCCCTCCATCCTTGCGTCCCTATCTCTTTAAGAGCCCAGTGAGTGGGGGAGGGGTGCAGGCTGGGGTGGAACAGTCCTGTAATGAGCAGGTTTTCCAGAGACGGCGAGGAAAGAGGAACAGGCCGAAAAACAAGGGGGGACAGATGACTTGGTGGATTTTCAGAGGATGCGAAAGCAGTGAAAATCCCCGTCGGAGGGGTATCTTTGCATGTCCTGCCACTCGGTCTTCAGGTGGAGTCATTGCGCCGGGGGTGTCCGCCGAGCATCCCCATCCTCCTGCCTCCTGAGGTGTGTTGGCGTGTCTGCTGGGGCTGTTTGCTGATGTAAATCCTTTTTTTAATGTGTCTCTGTGTGTTTTTTGTGGCAGCAGCATTGGCGACGCTCTGAGCTCTGCCCTGTGGGCCTCTGGGACCAACGGAAAAGCCTAGGCCTCGCTTTGCCGCTCCTCCTTGTCATCTGGTGGAGGCAGGAGGAGGAGGCAACGGGCCGACGAGCCAAGCGGAGCCCCGGCTGCGAGGAGGAACGGCAGTGGCAGGAGGAAGAGAAGGAGGAAGGAGGAGCACCGCATGCCCCATGGAGAGAAGCCGACACCACCAAAGCCACTGCCGAGGCTTTGAATGCTTCTCTGTCGTCAGGTGATGCTGTTCAGGTGGAGCTGGTGATTCCAACAGAAGCAGCTGGAGGAGAAAGAGTCCAGGCCCGGAACCTCCAGCTGAGGCCTCCTCCCTGTGTGACTGAAGCTTCATCCACACTGATACGTTTTCCAACTGTCCAGGCAACTAAAGTTTCATAAATAGCCTCCGTCCGATGGGCAACACCATAATATTCCATGGACTGTGAATGTAGCATGAGGAGATGCAGAATTTAGCTCCTCAACATTTGCTGAAGACACAACAAGGACAGGATGATTGGAATCCACAAACACAACAATTCAAAAACAGTTCTTAATGCTTCACTAACTATCAGTATCAGCAGAACTGAGCTTTGAAAAATAAAAGGAACAGAAAAGATAGTTAGAAACATTTACATCTACATTTATCACTTGGTTCCATCCTTATTTCTTTGTTTGACTTGGATGTTCAGTTTTTCCAGTTTCCTCTGTATCAGTCAAACTTTAACTTCCACCTTGAAATAATAGATTGTAATCAAGGCTCATTTTGGAGAGAAGATGTGCGAGTCACAATCCCATGGTTCAAGAACCGGTGGCATTTAGTCCATTTGGGTCGGAGGAAGCCTAACACAGCCATTGGACCAAAGTGATCAACATTAGTTTATCTGACCCAAGAAACGCCAACACATCTAAACCTGAGAGACCAAAAGTGACCAAACATATTAATGTGAACTAGAATCTGAGTCTGAACCACCGTGACCTTGTTCATCATCAGGTCTTCCTTGTCAACGACAACAGAATCACGTAGAACTCCCATCTTCACCACCTTGGAGACCAATGACTGCTGTTCTTCCAAAAAGGATCATGTGATCTGAGAGGGACCAATGAGGGAAGGGCTTTCCTCTGATCATGCATCAACTTCACTGATGGAGTTTACAATCTGGGATTATTTACAGTGACAAAAGAACCCAACTGAGCCCATCTAGACCCACTTTGAGTCTGTGGTCCTGGTTGGACACGTCATGTTCTTGGACTGAAACAGGACTGGTTTGTTTTTCTACTGATTCACCTGGACTTGGTTCATTTGAGTAATCTGGAGGTTTGACATAAACAGCTGATCCATGTTGAAAAAAACAGGACAGATCATGTGATGGGAATCAGGGAAGGTCTGAAGACCATTTGGAAACATCTGTATTTTAGGGATCGTTAAAGGTGGGCGTGGACATGTGGAGTAAAGGTTGTTTTTTAAAACTAAGAGGAATTCATGTGGACATAGCCTGAACCTGAACTGGTTCCTATTCTACACATTTTCTTAAACTGGTTTTGTATCCAGGTTTGACTTGATGATAAGAACAGAATCACCTGTTCTTCAGTCTACTTGTTGAATTTATGGTAGTCCAGTAGACATCTGGTTGGAGAGTTTAGACCAAGTTCAGCCAAACCACATCACATACGGAGTTTACAAACCAAAAGACTCTTGGTTTTAGGATTTGGATCCTAAACTTCCAGTGTGGACCAGAACCTGAACCTGAACTGTTACATTCTGCTCCTTCTTGACGTTCTACGGATTTGCCTGGACCTGTTTCATGCATGTCCACTGGAGGCAGGTTTGACTTTGATGATGGGGGGGTCGTACTGCGGGGGGTGGGAACAGGGGAAGGCCCATGGGCGGGGGGTGTGCACAGGGCCGCAGGGCCAGGGTGAGTACGCCGGTGCCTGGAGCCACGGCTTTGAGGTCCTGGGCGTCTACACGTGGCCCAGTGGGAACAACTACCAGGGTACGTGGGCACAAGGAAAGCGCCATGGCATCGGTGTGGAGAGCAAAGGCCGCTGGGAGTACAGGGGGGAGTGGACGCAGGGGTTCAAAGGTCGCTACGGGCAGCTGGAGAGCACGGCCAGTGGCGCCCGCTATGAGGGGACATGGAGCAATGGGCTGCAGGACGGATACGGAACCGAAACCTACTCCGACGGAGGTACGTATGGGTCGGTGTGGGTCAGGTCAGGTCATGTGACACTGAGTGACATGACAGTCACATGATTAGATCACGATCATGGTTTCTGAAACATGAGGTGGGTTTGATCCTGATGGTTTGTTCCTATTTCAGCTTTAACTTGAGTTTTTATTTTGAGGAACGGACTGCTCTGCACAAAAGCAGAAGTTAAAAATAACCCAGCGTGGTTTATTTCTGTAACTGTGTGGGTTCCTCCGAACATCCACTGGGTCAGCACTGACCTATTTTAGGGTTAAGATGCATTTAGACAGATGTTCCAGTGCATGTGTCCTGGACCCAAACACCAGCAGAACCTTCAAAACACAGGTGGAACCATTGGATGATGGGTCTGCACAAAAAGAGGGAAAAAAGTAACAAGCAAATAAAAATACATGCTCCATGACCCTCTGACCTCAGCTGGTCCACAGAACCAGATCAACCTGATGCAATGGGTCAATGTTTAAACTAGGGATGTCCTGATCCAATTAGATGGTTGAAAATCGGGGCCAGTCACATGATTTCAGACTCAATCAGAATCAGTTATTATATCCTAATATTTATTTATCAATGTATAATATTTTTTAAACAAATTGTAACAATAACAGCTTGGTATTTATTATTACCATGTTGTAGTTGTACAGAGTGACACCATCTCAACTAGACTGTCATTGGTCTCAACTCTACACAGAAGGGAGTATCAGATTGGGATTCTGTATCGGCTGATGCCTCAAAATCAGAGGAGTTGGACTTAGTGGCAAAAAACGTAATCAGGACATGTCTCATTTACACCAGCAGGTGGCTCTAAACCATCCAGAACCTTCAGAAGAAGGTCTTCTCACCTTCAGGACACACTGTTGAACATGCTTTGGATTCTTTTCAGATCTGAAGGAGGTTTGGATGTGGATCTGATCTGAACATGTGCAGGTTATTTAGTTTGGACTCAAATCACTGAGCCACAAGGAACATTCCATCTCCTGAATTGAAAGCCTAAAGGCTCTTCTGGAGGATGGTCTGTCTCATACATACATATGTTCCACTGTAATTTATTTATTATTCCATCTTTATTCTGACAGATAGATTTGTTTTATTTTATATTTTCATCACTGTTTGCATTGACATGAACTCAAACTCTGACTGTTACTGCATTTCCCAGGATGCAATTCAGTGACAAATATCCAGTCAGTGAGCCTCAAACTCTAGTTTCTGCCAGCTGAGTCTGAAGCCCCTTTTCTGCTAAGACTCATGGGTAATGTCGTGTTTAGAGTTTGGAGGGATAGGCCTATGCTTCCAGAACTTCTAGGTTCTGTTTAGGTCCAGCTTCTGCTCAGGTCCAGTCTGTCATGTTGGTTTTTATTTTCACTTTTAGGTTTTTTAGGCAAATCAGTTATCATTAAATAATTAAGTCATAGTCTTTCAGAGTTTATGAGGAAACATTTAATTTATTGAAGCTGAAAAAGGAAAATGAATGAAGAAAAAAGAAAAGTTAAATCGTTGTTTCATGTCATTGTTTCTTGCGGGTGACACTTATTCTGAAAGAACAGAATCCTTAAAGAATTTGTGACAGAGCCAAACATAAACAAAAATTTGAATAACAAAGAACAATAATGATTAAAACTGAATAAATAAAAGAAGATTTTGGACCGGTTTAATCCAAACCACAGAATAGATTCATCTGTAATTGCACATTTAGATCAATTTCTTTTAAACGAGTCTAAAATTCTACTGAAGTTTTACTGAAGCTCAGACGAAACGACAATGAAAAGAGAAGGCTTCAGAACTGAAACTAAGACCGACACCACAACCCTGAATAATAGAAGAACGTTAGCGAAAATAGATCTGATTTCAATGATCAGTGGAATCAGGTCTAATCAACAAGAGGTGGAGCTTCAGTTGGGTTTTTTTTGCCTCCACTTCCTGCCTCTGCGGTCACTATGGAAACGGCAGACAGTCCCGGGTCGCCATGGTGACGGCAGACAGCAGGTCAGCGTGTCACCAGGGAGCAGCTGCAGGGGCTCTGCTCCTGCTCTCCGATTGGCTGATCTAATGTAGGCCAACGGACGGAACCGGATCAGACTGGGTTCAGGTCCCAGTCAGGATTCGGATCCAAGTCCGGGTCTGGGTCAGTCTGCGTCACGCGACAGCCCAGCTATTCACATGTGAGACGCCGACAGATGAATATAGCATGCACAAGCTGACACATTTTGACGAACGCGCGGATTTTCATTAATGAGGCTGATAATAATAACACACACACACACACACATATATACAGTCAGCTACCTGACAATCAGGGGACTTTACTTTGAGTTACATTCATCTACTACACATTCACTATGACCTCAGCATGATGACCTCTGATCTTTACAGCACTCTTCAACATCATGTTCAGTGATTTAGGTCATGAGAACTGCCATTTATTTCCACATGTGAGTGTAGGAACAAATTTATGTCCCCATAATGTCAGATAAATAAACTTGGACAGTAAAGGTTTGTGATTTACAGAAACTCAACAAGACCCTGATTCAAACACCAGTTCTTTTCCTGAACACAATGCAAAATCTTTTACTGATTTGTTTCTTTGTATGAAATAAATATTTATTGAACAAATTGATGAACATTTGGATCTGATTTAGTCCCAGAGACATGACAGATGACTTTAAAATTGCCAACAAACAATAGAGAGCAACACATCAACACAAACTTGCAAAATCAGTTATTGTTTTCAGTATTATGATTTAATGACATTTATTTATTTATTAAAGACAAAATGAGACCAAACAAAGATGAAACCATCAAAAGGATCCCTGTCAACCCTGGGTCCAGGCCCATAGTCCAGACCAGGTTTGGGTTTATATGTCTAGACTTCGTGTTTCTGTTCATAAGGTTCTGAATAAAAGTATAAAGTAATCTGAAATGTTTAACCTTTAAAGAATATGTCACACATTCTCATATTAAACTATTAGATTCTAGTAAATCCTGTATTTTCTATATTTAATTCACTGATCATGTAAATGGTCATTAAACTCAATTCAAAGGTTATAATATGAAAACAGATCAAGCTGAATTAACCTCATCCTTATCAGTTCTTTTACATTTTCTTGCTTATCTCATTATTTTGTCTTCAATATTGTTCAATTTGTGTCTTATTTTGTTGATTTGGTATTTTTTTATTCATTACTATGGATTTGTTCATTTTGTTTCTTATTTTCTACTATATACAGTATATATATATATATATATATATATATATATATATATATATATATATATATATATATATATATATATATATATATATATATATATAAATAATTTTTTTATTTTTCTGTTTATCCACGGTCATTGATGCAACCCCATGGGTTTTATTGGTCTGGTGAATCAATGTTGGAGAAGATGACAGTGTTTCTGCAACTACGGAGTCTCTGAACATCCAGATATGACCATATCTGATGACCATGAAAATATGAAGAACTGTATTTTAACAGTGAATTAGGAGGTTTTTGACTGTTAAACCAGTAGATGTTTGGGTTTTTAAGGGTTAAGTATTTGTATATTTTTGGGTGTGTCTTAAATCCATCTGTGTCTATGCTCAGAATTGAGTCCTTCAGTTCTCATGTGTCTGTTTTCAGGAACCTATCAGGGCCAGTGGCTCAGTGGGATGCGTCATGGATATGGTGTGCGACAGAGTGTTCCCTACGGCATGGCGGCCGTCATCTTGTTCCCTCTGCGTACGTCCATAAACTCCCTCCGCTCAGAGCACAGCCATGGCCCTCCAGCGCCAGAAGATGGCTCCGCCCCCACACCCATGGACAGTGTGGCAGCGGGTTTGGCGGGAAGTCCTGTGGGCCGTGGCGGCTTTGCTCTGACGGCTCCCAGTGAGGCAGAGCGGCAGAGGAAACGCAAAGGCCGCTTCCGGCAGTCCATCTTGAGTGGGCTGAAGCTGCGGCGCTCCGAATCTAAAAGTTCATTGGCCAGTCAGCTGAGCAAACAGAGCTCATTCTGTAGCGAAGCTGGGATGAGCACTGTCAGCTCCGCTGCCTCCGACATCCACTCCAATGCCAGCGAGAACGAGCAGGGTGCCCCCGTCGATGCCACCGTCACCGAAATGTACGCCGGGGAATGGAGGAATGACCAGAGGGCAGGGTGGGGTGTGGGCCGGCGCTCCGATGGCCTGCACTATGCCGGTGAGTGGGCAGGGAATAAAAGGCATGGTTATGGATGCACCACATTCCCCGATGGAACCAAAGAAGAAGGAAAGTACAAACAGAATGTCCTGGTCAGCGGCAAACGCAAAAACCTGATCCCTCTGAGAGCCAGCAAGATCCGGGAGAAGGTGGACCGTGCCGTGGAGGCAGCGGAGAAGGCTGCCGACATCGCCAAGCAGAAGGCAGAGATTGCCATGTCTAGGTGAGTCCAAGGGCAGGTGGAAGTTTTCTGTGTATGCAGACAATCCACCAGGGTTCAACTCAGAACCTTCAGATGAGGAACGTCTGTGTTGTCATGTCTGGAGTTCTGACAAAACAATAAATGGAACATATGGAATGTGGATGGCTTTAAGTTCCTTTAGTTCTGCTGTGGTTTGGTTTAGGTTCCTTTAGTTCCACTGTGGATAGTTTTAGGTTCCTTTAGTGCCACCAGGTCCAGATTCATAAAAACACATGTAAGAACCAAACCCTGGACCAACGTCTGTGATTCTTCAGTCTGAGGTTCATAACCAAAACCTCGGATACCCAAAAAACCTGGTTCTGTGACAAAAGAACATATGAATGAAATATGACATAATACACCTGTCTGTCTCCACCTTGCTTCACCTGTCTGTCACCATCTGACTCCATCTCATTTCTCCCTGTCCAGGATGAGTCATGCTCGTGGGAAGGCGGAGTCAGCTGAAGGAGTAGCTCACAAAGCCATGGAGGAGTGTCGTCTGGCTCGGATCACCGCCAAAGAACTGTCTCCATCTTTTCACATCTATGGAAACGGTGAGTTGAATGTCAACATGAGTGGACATAGACCCAACAGATGTAAACCTTAGTGGACATAGACTTGATGAATATAAACCTGAGTGGACGTAGATCTGAGTTTGACATAGACCTAAGGGACTTGAAGACTTGAAATGGACTGGCTCAGGTATCCATGTTTGTCCTGGATGTGGACCTAACTCTATATTGACCCTGTCGTTCCTCAGGTCTAGAATGTCAACGGCCCAAACACCAGGATGGGAAGGACAAAGACCATGAGGTGATCTCCACGGGGACGGACAGTCCGGAGCTGTGCACACCTGACACCACGCCCCCTGTCATCTCACCCGACCTCAGCCCAGTGCTCAGTGTTCCCACCTCCCCACCCCGCAGCCCACCCAAAAACACACACCGCCCCCGAAATGCTTGCTTCATGCGTCAGAGCGCCCTGGATGAACAGGGAGGGGCTGAGATCCAGGTGTTGGTGGAGGGGCGAGGTCTAGACCTGCCCCGGGGAGGGGCAAACACGTGGACTGACGACATGTATCCAGATCGAGGGGGAGGTTGCAGCAGCCGCTCTACAACGCCATCGCTGTTGGAGGAGACGGAGGGTCAGATCAACGGTCACGAGCTGACCAATCACAGAGCACGGGACAAACCATTGGCCAATCACAAGTCAAGGGAACATGGCCCTGCTTATCGAACATGGGAGCACTCACTGTCCAACCAAAAGCCCTCCAAGCATGTCTCATCTAATCACAAGTCGAGGGAGTACTCATCATCCAATCACAAAACATGGGATCATTCGTCAGCCAATCACAACACCTCATCCAATTACAAGCCACAGGTGCACATTTTATCCAATCACAAGGACCACAATATGTCAAATCACAAGACTTCTGAGAATGCATTGTCCAATCACAAGACCCAAGACTACATCATGTCCAATCACACCATTAAGGACCACGCTCCCTCTGCATTCTCTAACCACGCCCACCCCAAGCTCCACCCACCATTACACAGCGACCATCGACTAGACTGGACTGTCGACGGCACTCTCCGGTGGAGCCCTGCTCACTCCCGCCTCCCAGAACGGGATGAGGAACGGACCAGCGACTACACAGTGGACATGAGGCTCCAGAATCCGGATTCACAGCCGAGCCGGGTTCTGGAGTCTCCAGGTGCCACGGCGGCAGGGGGGCGGCTGCTGCGGTCTCGCGGTGGTGGTGGTGGCCTGCGGCCCGTCAGAGAGGGCTCAGTGGACTCAGTTCAGATGCTGGACAACCTGAATGTGGGGGCGGAGCTGGAGGAGTGGCCACTGCACAGAGATCTAACCCTGTCCCCGCCCCTAAAGTCTCAGCCAATCACACTGGAGCAGGACGGGGAGCAGCTCACCCTCAAAACAAACTCAGTGAGTGTCAAACCTTTGGGTGGGTTGGATGAAAAAGGGATGGATGGGAAGGGGCAAGTTTGCGGGCGGCCATGGCTCAGGAAGTAGAGCAGGTCATCCAATAACCGAAGAGTTGGCAGTTCAAATCCCACTCCCATTGTGCCCTTGGGCAAACACTTCACACTCCTGCCTAAAGTGTCACTCACACTGATGTATAAATGTATATGAATGTACCCACGGCAGCTGTGGGTACATATGTGTTTTATCACCACCAGTGGGAGAATGTGAGAGTGAATGAAGAATGGATCCATTCTGTTTCAAGTATGTGTTCATACAAAAGTGCTATATAAATCTAATCCATTAATATTATTATTGTTATTATTATTATTAGGTGCAGGGACCACTACCAGTACTCGTACACTCACTGAGTACTAGTACTGGTACTGGTCCAAACCAGATCCTGGAGACCAACTGAGGTCCAGAAGGTGTTCTTTATTAACATGAGCCATGAAGGCCAGGTCCATTCAGGCTTTCCACATTATGTGAAACCTTTGGTGGATCTGGACAGTATTCTGGACAGTGTTCCTCAGAGTTCTAGAAGGAGGTTCAAACTAAGGGGGAGGGGATTGTGGGACATCTGAGGGAAGTCATGGTCTGGTGGCAGGTTGTAGGTGGTTATTGAAGGGCAAAGTCCTCCAAAGACTAAAACTCTGTGAACCAGACCAACAGGGTGGTCTCAGGTGGGTTTAAGTCCAACGGGAACAGTGGTTCTAGTCCAGGTGTGTGTTGTTGGTTGGCAGATGTGAAGTTAAGCTTGTTGCACATATAGAAGGTCTGAATAAGGTACAGGTTATAGAGTGGGTCCATGATATGATCCCAGTGTACCTCCATGGACTTGATACCAGGATTCAGGACTAAAATCAAACCAGTGCAAAACCACTAACAAGATTCAAGATGTCTTTATTGTCACTGAGCATTTGCATGTCAGTGAAATTTTAACAGCCACTAAAGGTGCGGCGTCTCCCATAAACTTACATTGAACTGACCACCAGTACTTTCTGTTGTGTTGTGGTTGGTTTTATTTGGATCCTGTGACATCTATGTGAGGCTTTGCCTCCATTGGTCAGACCTGCCTGAATATAACCTATTGAATAAAACATTGACTGGAGATTCAGTTAGCATTAGCAACATCCCATGATACCTTGTGCTCCTGCTGCACCACCTCTTTTTCTCCAAATATGGTCATGGGTTTCATCAAATTACAAACTGTTGTTTATACTGTGATGGGTTTGAATGTTGTCGGTCATTGATATGTGATTTGGTTTGGTTCTACAGCTCAGTTCTGCTTGTATAGGTAGGTTTCAGTCATGTGACTATAACAACATTGTGATTTCACCTGGAGGGCAGGAAATAACCATGGAGAATGCTTACGGAGGAAACCATTTAAAAGAGTGCGTAATGTATGGCTTTAAATCCAGTGTTGAAACAGAGATATATACAGTTAGTTAAAAAACTTTATTGGACATGACCCGTAGCTTGTGAAAGTTTTCAACAGAACTCAAAGATTTGCCAACAATAGAGGCTGTGGATATTACTAACTACCTGGTCCTACAGACATTCTACTGCACCAGCAGCAGATGAAAGCGTATACAAGTTTGGAGGCATAGAACAACCTCATGATATAGTCTATAGCACATCCACAAAAAAAGATAGCTTTCGAACATACCTCTGACGAAGTGGATGCTGCAGACACGGACATTACCAGACTGCTCCTCCTACCCGCAATCTGTGAGCTTTATCCATTTCTCACCATTGTGAATAGCAATCTTTGGGACAAAAAATAATCACTTTTCCTTCTCTCGGTTAGAACGACCGGCACAGCTGTAAACTACAAAAAGCATAGGCATTTTCCCAATGGAAAAGTCACTCAGCTTCACTTCCTGTTCTCCATCTGAAAATCACACACTGACTATATAGCAATGTGACGTCACATGAAACCAACCTATTAGTTTGTAAAGTGTTTCTCTGATGATGTTTGGACTAATTTCTTCTTCTTCTTCTCCTCTTGTCTTTCAGGGCTCCAGTTCTTTTCTGGTGGTTATGGTCATTTTACTCAATATTGGAGTAGCCATTCTGTTCATTCACTTCTTTATTTAAGCGTATACAGGTATGATCTATAGACTTATTGATAATCTGATATATTATATTCTGATCTACTGAGACGGACTCTGATTGGACCGGAGGTTGAGCGACGGACGGACGCTCTCTTCTCTCCTATGTTGAAGCCCGTTTCAGTTTCAGACGCTTCTTTTCGAGCTTGCAACCGTAGAAAACATGTCCGAGTGCAGCTTTAAGCGAGGGTGGGGTGGTGAGTGGGGGCACCGGACACACGTGCATGGGCGTCCGCCACCACCGAGCGCCCGAGGTTCAGGCCCGATGAGAGCATGACCCCGTGACCCCTCCGTGACCCCGGTGGTAACACTCGCACTATGCGCTACAGAACTATGCTGCAAGAGTAGATCCATTTTAAAGGGCTCCGTCATTTCCTGTTTCGTTTGTCACGGCGAGTGCAGCGGCCATTGCATGAGGCGGCGCGCAGCGTTTTCAAAAGTGCATTTTCTATCCCTTTAACATCACTCTTCTGTCGCATTTCATCCCATTTGGAAACACCACCACTTCACTTGACTTCACTTTCACTTCACTTCCAGAACAAAAAAGCCCAGAATCCAATCGGTTCCGTACCGACCTGGGTTTTACTGCTGCACATGCACACGTTCACACCGTGACGAGATCCAGCCCTTTGTACAGGAGACTGTTCTGTTATAACCACGGACTCTAATATACTCAATGTGTATGTGTCATTATTATCCTATGTACGGAGGCGCCGCTCGGAACCAGAACCACATTACCAGACGTCTGCGTAGGGACAGCCATTCACCGACAAAACACGGGGGGTATGGGGGGGTCCAAACTGTCACCAAAACAATAAAGAAAACTGTAAACAACACAACAAACAGAAGGGGCTGCTGGGAAACAAGCCAAACTTAAGACAAAACAATAAACAAAACAATACTGATGGGAAATGGGCAGAAACCTAAACAAAACTGTAAACAAAATAATTAACCATCTAATAATACAACAGAAGACTGCAGTAAAACAAAATAAGAAAACAATGAACAAAAAGAATAACATTAAACTGAAGAGAAGTACAAACAAGTTTTTATTTACAAGAACATAACATTTCCCAAACCTGTGTTACATTCACTGACCAATCATACTGATAAAAAATAAATCAATTAAAGGAAAATGTTGACCAAAATATAAAACATCAACATGTAAATAAATAAATAAAAAAGACAAGATAAAAATGTTTTGGCTGAATTTGAGAAAAATTCAAACTAAACACAACATAGCAAAAAACAAATCACAACCATTGAACTTCTATTATATTAATGTGAAATGTCTTCAGTTTAAACACTTCAATAAATAATTCAAACCATATTTAACTGAATTATAGCTGCAAAGCTCCATGTGCGACCCAATTAAAAAATAATTATTTTCATAAATGATCAATATTTTGACTAATTTTTGTGAATAAATAATGAAATGTCCCCTTATTTTATTTTCTGTGATTCTAAACTCAGTCTTCAGGTATTCGGGTGTTGTCTTATTCTTTAAATCACTTTTTATCAAATCAAGTCAAACCATGTCTTTGACGTAGTGTCATTCACAACTTGTAGGGTTTTTCCTTTTTATCCCATTTAATGAATTAAATATTTCCTGGTTTTATCATTAATTGTGATATATTGATTTGATCATTAATAATTCTAATAAGTGCTTTAATGTGACACAAATCCAACAGTGTTTCTTCTATTTTTTTTTTTTACCAATATTTTCAATGATAATCTGCTTTTTCCAGTGGTGTCCTGTGATTGGCACAGCTTTATCGTACATTAGCGACAAAGAGTGCTGTGTTTCTCGGTGAATCGTGGTTCATTTGCGACGTTCGGGCCGAAGCCGTGCTCCATACTTACTTTTTTGCAGTTTGCAGACAGAGAGAATGCTGAGTGCCTCGTATTTATTCATTTCCAGTTTATTTAAACTCAGACCCAGACCGGGACCCAGACCCAGACCCGGTGGGGCTGAGCCCCCCCCCCAAACCCTGAAATGGCATGCACTGTTTGTCTCTCTGTCCCTGTCCCCTTGGGACCAGTCAAAGGGGGGCTCTGGGGGTTCCAGGTGTCCTTTGCAGACACTTTTGGGCCAATGAGACGTTTTTTCAGCATGTTTGTTTGGCCTGCTCAGTCTGGTGTCCGTTTGTGACTTCTTCTCCCTCTCGTCTCTTTTATCGGCAACACAAGGCTACGAGACTCGGAGAGCGGTGTAAAATAAACGCTAGCTTTGAACTCTCAGTGGAAAGCGATGTGTCCTGAGTTGATGAATGATATTAGACCCAACTCTGCTCCTGTCGGTTTTCTACTCAGCGCCGGTGGCTCATCCTGTTGTGACATCATTGCATGCCCGAGCATGCTCTTTCTTACTCTTTGGTTTATGAGGTTGTTTCCAAGTTACTGTGGAGAAAATAATGAAATGTTTGAAATTAACTGGATTCGTGTCATTCTTTCAGTTTGGTTCATTTTAGTCTGAAACTCAGTCCAGTCCAGGGTGTAAGACCACCGATTTCACGAGAAGCTGCTCCAGGTGGTCCACAGACCAGCAAGAACCCCCATAGACTTGACCTGATTAGATTAGATTCATGAAGACAGACATAACATTTTATAAACACATTTGAAAAAGACCATCTGTTTATCTATCTATGTAATGACAGTCTAAACCCAGCTCCCAGCTCATGTTCCCTGTTAGTGGGTGTACAATCTAATGCTTGGTGTGAATTCTGCTTTGCAATGATAGGAAGACCCGACATCGAAGGATCAAAAAGCAACGTTGCTATGAACACTTAGCCACCACAAGCCAGTAATCTTTTCTGACACCCATATGTGTATGTATATATATATATATATATATATATAGTGCATAAAACCCTATATAAAAACTCTGAGAACTTTTGTCTGTGCGGCACCAATGTGACACCAACAAGTTGCTCCAGAAATAAGGAGGTAATCATTACAAACACACACCATATTGCACTTGACTTGTCCTCTTATTTAATACTGCCCAACAGCTGAACTGGAGCACAGTAGCAGCTGTTAAAGAATGGTGTGTGTGTAATAATGCTATATGCCCCTAACCCTGACCCTAACCCCCTAAGCCTTTAACCTAACCCTAACTCTATATCTGACGTTCTATGTGCTGTATTTATGTTTGAACAGGGGCTGGATGTTGTGTGTCTGTGTTCATTCTCTCAGCTCTAGATTAGATTAGTTTAGATTATCCGGACCACAAAGACCACAGAACACCGGTTCCATCTGGAGTTCAACCAAGAACTCTACACTTTGTTAAAGAAACTCAGTGTAACCATGTTATAGGGTTTTGAATTTGAACATGTTATTTTTACCACATGGGCTCAGTTTTATGACGTACCTTTCACGATAAAAGCCCCAAAATTTAAAGAGAGGAAACTCAGTAAATGAATCTGTATTTGTAGGGTTTGTCACATGAATATTTACATTAGTAGAGGAACAATAGAGTCTATATAGATTGGCAGTGGGGTTCAACTGTTGTGATGATAAGTTGCAGTGGACATTTTTCTTAGACTGCAAAGGAAGTTGAGCTTCCCCTAAAATTAAAATGTACGGTCATGTTCATGTTTCATTGACTACAAATGCATTCGAACATGTTCACTTCAAAGATGAGTTCAGTCAGAATCTTCTACTAATCTAATGTTCACTTCTCATAAATTCACATATCGCCGTTTTCTTCAATCCATTTTTTCAGACACTTAGCTTCTAAGGACTTCAATGGAATTAAATATTTTTCACTGCTTCAAAACTCAATGGTCATTGGATAAATACAATTATTTTGTCCCACCCCAGATGGTCAATGTCTCTGGGGGTGAATATAGCTCTGGGTGGGACTTGGCCAGCCTGGATGTTGAGCTTCTGCATGATGACTGGACCACTTTTGATTCACAGGTATTTTGAGATCTACACCATCACTGACAGCTCAGCTCAGTCCCATCGTGGACTTTACAAGAGAAGATAGAAGACAAACTGCCATGCATTTATTGGTATTTGCTTGGTGAAATTTCTTGTTAATTTTTTACACTGCAAATAAAACACATGGTATTTCCTTGTTTCACTTTAACATAATTTCAACAAGTCCCTGGAAAAGATGTCTACTTGGTACGATAGAGTCACAGAACATTTTATAGAAAAGGAACAGAGGCAGAATTTACATGAATAAATTGCCAACTTGTATGATGTTAACCGACAATGAGCTTCCACTGTTTGAAAGACCAGCAGCCGCCACTGATAAGATGACCCTTCCAACAGGTTATATAACAATAAGTAAACATCAGATAGATAGCTTTACACTTTTACATTGCATTGTTTAAGTTCATTTCCAGTTCAACCCCTGTATGGTAACAACAGATATGAACTGTACTAGGCAAGATTTTTAGTAATAATTATATATTTGGCACATTTCAGGAAAAGTTAAATAAAGTAAAACAATACAAATTACACACATACATATATAAAATGCATGGGTAGATAAAATGGCAGAATTTGAATAATGGGATAGAGTAGGCCTGTCTGAATAAACAAGTTTTAAGATGAGATTTGAATGTGGTAACAAAGTGTGAGGTCTGTGTGTCTTCTGAAAGAGCATTCCAAAGGTGGTGGGTGGGGGCTTGAGTGGTTGAAGGCTCCACATGGTGGTCAAGCAATCAGGTGGGAGGGTGAGTTGATTTCCTAAGAGTGTGGGTGAGAATGTTTATGTGGAAAATGTTACTAAGGTACTGAAGGGCCAGGTGGTTTCAGACTTCAAATGTGAGGACAGTGGCACCTCACATTAAAAAAAAAAAATTGACTCATAGTGAGTGAGTCACCCAAATTGCCCCTATGAAGGAGCCGCTGTAGCCTAGCAGGGTCATACCTATTCATTAAATGTATAGGTCTAGGTGTGCTTCATATGCAGGAGAGGCAGGCTAAAAGGTTGTCTTTCAAATCCCTCTGAATACAATAGGACAATACTACAACCCAACAGTGTAATCTTTAGGATGACGCTGGAAAGTTCACAGAGGAGTCCAGAGAAAGTTACAAATGACTAAACAAAATTGGGGATTATGGAGCTTAACGACTGTTGTCACTTCTGTCAGAAGAATTTAAAGATTGCTGCTGTTTTCTCACATTCTTCACTCATGTTTGATAAAAGGAAATCCCCACCCGTTGTTGTTCTTATTTTATGGTTGTTTCCGGTTGCAGCATCACTTTGTTACGCCCACCCTCTGACTCTATACTTCACCAAGATTTGTCAGCCAGTTTCAGGGAAATCTACCCAAAACTTACATTGAGCGTAACTAGACTTCTATGGTAGCACATTTGCTGCTGCTAGGGTGACCTAGTGCAGCTAGGGTAGAGTCACTGTTGTGTGAGGACCAGGATTTTATAGGTGATGCCAGTGTAGTTATAACAGGACAGGTGTTATATGACACATGGAGGGTTCTGGTTTTTGTAACTATATCAAGTTAAATGTCTCAAATACAACACATACATTCATCTACTAGTTCAGGGGTATCAGACTCATTTTAGTTCAAGGGCCACATTTAGCTAAATTCGATCTGAAATGGGCCGAACCAGTGAAATAACAACATAATTATACATAAATATTGCTAATTCCAAATATTTCTCTATATTTTAGAGTGAGACTAAAAAAAGCAACATGAGAGCGCTACCAAAAGCTAATAATTTGTTGATCTCCCCATTACCACCATACCCTGAAAATTTGATCAAAATCCATCCATCACTTTTTGAGTTATGTTGTACAAAGATAGACAGATAAACGCTAGCAAAAACTTAACCTCCTTGGCAGAGGTAAAAAGTAAAATTAAAGAATGAAGGAATAAAGGAAAACAAATGAAAAATAAGCCTAATTTTAACAATATTATGTGTTTGTTTACCATTTCCACACGTTCATTTTAACTTGCAGATCATAATGGTTCTACAAATACACTAAATATTTAATCAGGCAGATTATTCTTAAAATTGCACTGACTTCTCTTGAAAAAACACTTTTTCATATATTTGTTCAAGATTATTCCACTATTTTTGTGAAATTAGATTTTGTTTTAGTGTAAATATGTTAAAATATTCTCATTTACGAAAAGAAAAAGTTGGAGTTGTGATTATTTATAGATTGTTATAATAGTATTTTACTGCTCTGACCCACTTCAGATTTGAATTGATCTGACTGTGGAACCTGAACTAAAATTATTAATATCTCAATATCTATTTTTGAATTTCACAAATTCATTCCAAGGGCCGGATTGGACCCATTGGCGGGCCGGATTTGGCCCCCGGACCGTGTGTTTGACACATGAGTACATGTTTGACTATGAAACTACTGTTAGTTTATAGAACAGTTCTGGACCAAACAACCACATTCACACTACTGTCATCTAAAGTGTCATGAACCCAATCCGTCGATAAAATATTCCGTATTATATATTTGGCTGAAATATAACAACGATGCTTGTTCAGTGGCCTTCGTCGGTTGTTTCTCTCTTGTCGGTTTTATCATTGGCCTCCGGGGAAACAGCTCCCCCTACGGCCGCTCGGAGTCCTGCAGCTGCCCGTTCTTCTCCCCGGCTCCTCCGTCTTCTTTGCTGTTTTTGCCGCGTATTTCACGACTCCTCTGCTCCTCTTCTGAGCCCGGTCCGGTCGGTATCGGTGGACCTACGGCATGGTGTGGCTGTAGCGGCAGCGCCTCCGCGGCAGCAGCTTCCCTGCGCGGCAGCTTCCGGTGTCCGTCCGTCTGCAGAAGGATGGCGTCCGGCTTCACCCGCATCCCCTCCACCGCCGGTCCCCCGAGTCCCAAAATCAAGGAAAGTTGTCGACCTCAGGCAGAAGACGGTAGCGACAGAAGCCAATAAACCTCCGGTGAGCCGCCGCGGTGCGTTGTGTCCCGTTATTTGAGTGATGGAGGGGGTTGTCGCGGCTCCGGCCTGGGCTCGGTTCTCCCGCAGGCAGCTCCGCTCCGGGGAGGCCTCGCCTATTTGGTCCGGTTCATATTTAACGGCCTTTGCTGGGAAGGTCCACAGCGGGCTGACCGCCCCGCTCCCCGGTCGGAGCATTCACATTTGCGGTTCGTGGGTCAGCCGACCCGCTGAATTTGTCCAGTCCGGTTCAGGGCCTCCGATGGTGGATGGAGCCAGTTGTTTAGAATGTTAGCCGTTAGCTGTTAGCTAATGACGGCTAATGTCAGATACACTGTTTCACCGAATTCCCTGTCTTAAAAATAGCACATGTATATCATATTAAATATTAACTGAAAGCGATATCTATTAAATATCCTTGTAAGTTTACTCCAGTGCCATTAAAGCTAAAAGGGAAAATATAGACACGGAGGGATATAACACTACGCTCCGATTTGTGTGTCAGGATATAGACGGAGCCCAAGTTTAGTCTGGTTCAGATTCAACGGATGATTTTCGGGGCTTTTTTGTTTGCTTTTTGATAAATTGCATGTCTTTATGTGTTATTAATTTTACATGTGAAATTTTGGTAGAATGTTTTTGATAAAGTAGGAACATATTTGCGGCCTGTGGAGCCAATGGAGGATCGCGGATCTGCTTTGACCCGGGACAGACGCACTCATGTCCCGGTTCGTGTGTCTCTGTTTCCTCAGATTTCTCAGTCTTGGATCAGCACCAGCTCGGAATCCAATTCTCAGGACCGCCTTCTGTCCCCGTCCCCAGAGACTGAAGGCCCGTCCGGAGCGGAAGGATGACGGAGGCGTGGCAGCAACAGCAGCACGCGGTGGCTCCTCCCTCTGTGGTGCACACGCTCCCCCAGACCACCGACAACCCCCTGGGCTGCGCCGTGTACGGGGTCGTCCTGCAGCCGGACACGAGCCTGCAGCAACATGGACAGCAGCATGCGGTGCAGGCACAGCAGCCGACTCTGCAGGTGAGGACAAGGGGGTCGAATGCTGGTTCCCACTTTGTTTATCCATGTTATTGAACTTAAGTTCAATTATTGTACATGTAGTTGAATTTTGTTCAACCAGGTGCAGATTGATTTTTTTTTTTTTAAATCTAAGTGTTCTTCAAAGGTCGACTGGGGTTAGGATGAGAGGTCAGAGTTAACCTCCATCATTCTGCCCCAGGCCACATGTGGATCACATGTAGTTTATCACCACCAGAGTGGGAATGAAGAATGAACCAATTATGTAAAGGGCTTTGGGTGCCTCCAGAAGAGCTCTATACACACGTAATATATTATTATGGTGATGAGTATTATTATTAATAATAAAATTACACTTTTTGCACTAAAATGAAGATAAAAGTTTGGAGTTGTATAGAATAGAATATAATGGCTTTATTGTCACTATACACATGTACACTTTGCATTATATGCATACAGTGAGATAAGACCATCTCACTGTTCAGTTCAAACATGCATATAAAAAATGCAATATCTAAAATGTAAAAAATATCTAAAATATTCAGAGAAGATTAAAATCAAATAAGTACAGATTTAAAACATAGAAAAATATTATGAAAAGAAAATTATTGCACATAGATTGACCCAAGTGTTTGGCAGGACTGTGTGCGAGTTCAGGATGGTTACAGCTTTGGGGAAAAACTGTTCTTGAGGCTGTTTTGCAGAATACAATATCCATTATTGTCATTGTTGTGTCAGTACAACAGTAACTATAAAAAACAATCCTACATAAAATAAGAAAAGAGCAAATAGAACATTACAAAAACAGAAAATTAAGATATAATAGAACATACATTTTACTAAAGTAAGAAGAACAGAATGAAGTAGAATTACAAGAGAAAATATAAACGGTATTAACAGTATGCTTATCGTGTGTATATATATATATATATATATATGTATGTGTGTGTGTGTGTGTGTGTACTGTAGTACTTCTACATGGATGTGTTAGTGGATTTTTTTTTCTAAATCTTGAGTAATAAGTTTGTATTTGTGCTCCATCTGCAGGTCGGGGGGGAGCGAGGCCATAAATGTGGGGCGTGTGGTCATGATATCTCCCACCTGGCCAACCCGCATGAGCACCAGTGCATGGTGAGTCAGGATCGCTCATTCCAGTGCACCCAATGTATGAAGATCTTCAGCCAGGCCACGGACCTGTTGGAGCATCAGTGCGTCCAGGTGGAGCAGAAGCCCTTTGTCTGTGGTGTCTGTAAGATGGGCTTCTCTCTGCTCACGTCGCTAGCGCAGCATCACAACTCTCACGGCAACGGTAACAACCCCATGAAGTGCTCCATCTGCGAGAAGACGTACCGGCCTGGCTCCGGCAATGCCACGCCCACCTCATCGGCTGCCAATCCCCAGCAGCCCTCCGCCGGGGAGTCATCCGGTGGGGCAACCATCAGTGCCTCATCCCCGCCCGCATTCGAGGCCTCCGCCCCTGACCGGCCCTACAAGTGTTCAGTGTGCCATAAGTCCTTCCGGCATCTGTCGGAACTGACGCGCCATGAGAGGGTGCACACGGGTGAGAAGCCTTACAAATGTGATACGTGTGACAAAAGCTTCAGCCAGTCATCACATCTGGCTCATCACCAGCGCACACACAGCTCTGAGCGGCCGTACAAGTGTGCCGTGTGCGAGAAGAGCTTCAAGCACCGCTCCCACCTTGTACGCCACATGTATGCGCATTCCGGCGAGCACCTGTTCAAGTGCAATTTGTGCGAGATGCACTTTAAGGAGTCATCAGAGCTGTTGCATCATCAGTGTCAACCAGAAGGTGAGCGGCCGTTCCGCTGTGGCTCATGCGGGAAAAGCTTCAAGCGGCCATCTGACCTGCGGCAGCATGAGCGCACGCACTCTGAGGAGCGTCCGTTCCAGTGTGAGGAGTGTCAGATGAGTTTCAAGCAGCAGTATGCACTTGTACGACACCGCCGTACGCACAAGAACCCGGCAGACCGGCCCTTTAAGTGCAACTTGTGCGATAAAGGCTTCCTGCAACCGTCCCACCTGCTCTACCACCAGCAGGTCCATGGCATGGAGAGCCTCTTCAAGTGCGCCTCCTGCCAGAAGTCATTTAGCCAATCGGGGGAGCTGCTGCGGCACAAGTGTGGTGGTGAGGTGGAGAAACCATATAAATGCGACGTGTGCGGTAAAGGTTATAAAAAGAATTCAACACTGCAGCGCCACCAGAACTCTCACTGCACAGAGAAACCGCTGAAGTGCTCGCTGTGTGACAAGCGCTTCGTGTCATCATCCGAGTTCGTCCAGCACCGCTGTGACCCCACCCGCGAGAAGCCACTCAAGTGTCCCGATTGCGAGAAGCGATTCCGGTACTCATCGGAGCTGCAGCGCCACCGGCGAGTCCACACCGGAGAGAAACCCTTCAAATGTGCCAGCTGTGACAAGAGCTTCAAACAGCGTGAACATCTGGCCAAACACCAGAGCGTCCACTCCAGAGAAACACAGTTCAAGTGTGTGTGGTGTGGTGAGCGCTTTGTTGATCTGGCAGCACTGCAGGAGCACACGGTGCAGCACACAGCTGAGGGCGAGAGTTTCCCAGAAGCCCCCTGCATCCCATGAACACTGCACCAACCAGGGGTCGACCAATAGCACAGCGGTAGAGATCGGAAAACCGTAGAACCCATAAAACCGAACCACATGTACAAGGAACACACACACACACACAGGGCTGCAGCGGTAGAACCATCAGAGTATTAATATAAATACTAATCAATGAAAACTAAGGCCATCATTTAAACCAAGAGTGTGTTATTGAAGTTTTTTTTTTATGGGATTCAGGGTCAAAAGTCAGATTTAATTTGGATCCGTTGTACGTTTATACTCAGATTTTCAAAAATGTCTGAAGCTCTATGTGAACCAAGTTCTGTCGTGGGTATTTGGCGTAATATCAGTGATGAAACCAGGTCTTACTTATTCCCTTGTGTTTCAGGGAAACATGTTAATATTTAGATTAGGTGAGTTTAAATGGTGTTGGGTTCTCAGGTTGTGGCTGAACACAGGTGTGGGGCTGCTGCAGCCCTGGTCTGATCCAAACAGAAGCATTGAAAGTGTTGTGTTGAGCTGAAGCAGAAGTGGACCGAACCCTGAACCCGGGGCCTCCTCAGTTCTCCAGGTGGATGTGATGGTTCTTCAGTGTTTGTGAAGACCTTGTTTGTTTGCCGAAGGCGTGTCTTTGGTTCTCCGGGTGTTTCTCATGTTTCCGTCACATGGACAGATGTTGCAGCTGAAGCTTCACTTTCACTTGTTTGCTCGTGTTCTCGTCTTTTTTTCGTGGACTGTTCCGCCACCAGACATTCATGAGCACATCCTTGGTTTAATAAACCTGAGTTCCACTTGTGTTCCATTAGTGTCCCGTTGAAGACGGAAGCATGAGTTGAAACCAAAGATCACATGACGTGAACATTTATCAAAAACACTGATGACCATCGCACCAAGGGGGTCAAAGGTCAGGTTCAGTTCCACTAAACTAACCCTCATTGTGTCATTTCAGTGTCTGTAGATTATTGATCGTGTATCCGATCAGGTGTGAAGGCAGTTGGTCGACACCCCCCCCCCCTTTGTGCCAGCCCCCATCTGGTAGTCATTAACCCCTTAATTCTGTTGAATGAGGTTTATAATATCAATACAACCTGAGGCTTCGTCTCCATCAGGAAGGAGGCTCCTCTTCCTTCTATTCTTTGTCTTCCTCTTCTTCTGTGGTTGCATGTGATGTTCTGTTTTTGTCTCTGTTTTCATTCAACATTACCAGGACCTCAGCTGTGTGCTTGGATTTCAGCACCTCTGGAATCCACCTCCCTCCCTCCCTCCTCCTTTTCTTCTAACCTCCTTCCTTCTGATCTGTTGTTTTTCTGTCCATCGTCCACAGCGGCTGGCCTGTGCAGCAGTTTATCTTTTCACATACTAGAAGTAGTTTAGACTCATCTGTTTGTGCATGAATATTTATCACTCTTTAATATCACTGTTGTATTATAGTTTTGTTTATTTAGGGAAACATTCTAAGAAGAAAAAAGCCGTGGAGTTGTGAACATGTATAGCCTGTGTCCTATAAAATCTGTGTCGTTGCATCTTTGTATTGATCAGACATGTAGGGAACTAACCCGTCATATGGTCCACACACTGACATGTGCAGTAGAAGGTGCACATTGTTCTATTTATGACTACTGATCCCTGCCATAGTCTCCTATTCTACTAGAGATGGTGTGTATACGCTTATGGAACACGTATAGTGCTTATGTTATCTGCTTTTGTATTCGCCGCTGATGACGTGGCCATCAGTTTAATTTCCTACAGACTCTCACCATGTTTGGACATGACACCAGTGATGCGGCGGTGACACGTTGTAGATCTGACACGTCTTTGTTTTTGGAACTGACCCGCTTGGCCTTTGGACTCGGGTCCTCAAAAGCCCAAACGCAGCCACAAACTTCAGGCCGAGGACATGAAACATGTTACTGACTGTCTGGATTTCTACTCTGTACGACCTCAACAGTGTATTTAACAAAAAGAAGGTGGAGAGGTCAAAGGGAACCAGAGTAGGTGGACTGAAGTGTCAGATTACACATATGATACCATATAGACTCCTGTTCATACTGTATACAGATTAAAATAAACCACCCTAATGGAGACCCCCCCTTCCCCACCCTGCCCCTTTTCAGTGGATGTGTCATCACTGTCCACCACCACCATCTAACACGGGGGCCAACATATGGACCGGAACCAGCCCCCAGAGGGTCCAATTGGGTCTGTTGGATGAATTTGTGAAATAAAAAAAAAAAAATTAACATCATTTTAGTTCAGGTTCCGTGTATAGTCATGGAAAACAAAATTATCCCCTTAACACCCCCCCATCGATTTCTTGTTCATTTTAATACCTGGTCCGATTATTTGGGCAAATGTAATGCCAACAAAAATAATTCATAATAGTTTTATTTCAGAACTGATATCTATCTATGTTTTCTGGATAATAGCCCAAATTATTTCAATTATTTCTGTCATTATGCTGACAAAAACAGTGCTTTTATTCATTCCATGCTTTTTCTGCCTGTTTTAGTCATATACAGACATGAGTTAGGACTGGATTAAAGAACCAGCGTTTTGGATGAGTTTAGATGGAATATTTATTTCTGTGACTACAGTCCTATTTTGGTCTAAAGTGAATCAGACCAGTAAAATATTATCATAACCTATCAGTAATTACAGAATACAAATGTTCTCTTAGTTTTAGGACAAAAACAGTACATACTGAAAAGATGTACATTTACAAACTATCATTTAACAATGTGAGTAATCTGAATGTGAAATGTCTCAAGAAAATTTAGTGTAATTAGTACTAATATTTTATTATTAAATATTTGGAGCCTTTGTAGATCTGATCCATAATAAACATGAAGAAAAGACAAGTTGAAGCAGAATATTGAGAATATTGTTAGAATTGTACTTTTCCTTAAGAAATTCTTTTTTTCCCTGGTTATTTACAAATTTTTCTTTGGATAATTTCTAAATGTCGATATTTGCATAATTTTTTTTTTCACAAAAACTTAGATTTGTCATTTACAGGTTATTATGTTCTTATTTGACTGGTTCTGATCCACTTTTGATCAAATATTCTCAACCTCAGAAGTTTCCACATCCTGAAGAACATGGAGGGTTCTTTGGATGGAAGGGCCCAGTTCTGGTCAGTCCATCTGGTTCTGAGTCCACATACATTGAACACTGGGTCTGTTTTTACCAGCTTAATCTCTTCATCCTGTTGCAGATACTTGATCAATCTTCATGTGGTTTGTCATGTTGCTTAACGAATGTCACTAAACCAGAGTAATAGAAAACGGTTCACCTGAGCCAACCTCAAGGTCTCAGATGGTTTTGTTCATCATGAAACTGACACAATTTAAATAGATTACAAAATATCTTGAGTATTTGAAGTGAAAATGAACAGTGTTTATTACGTTCACTAAAGAAGTATTGAATTCAAGTCTTTTTGTCTGTCTTTCAGCAATTTTACGCAAAAAGTTTTGAAGAGATTTTGATACATTTTTCAGGATGTGTTTGGGTTATCACAAGGAAGAAATTACTAAATTTGGGTTGTGATCTGGAAGAGATCCTGGATTCTGGATCACTTTGAAATTTTACATTGCGGTAAATGGAGAATACATTTCAAAATGATCCAGAATCTAGGATATCTTCGGGATCACCACCAAAATTTAATAATTTGTTCCTTATGACACTCCCAACACATCCTTCAAATTTTAGCAGTTCAGAACTTTTTTGCGTAATCCTGCTGACAGACAGACTGAATTACAAACAAACTGAATCAAATTTGCTACCTCCTTGGTGGACCTCTCTTCATTCGAAGAAGGGAGGCCTGCCTTGGTGTAGGTTTGTCCTGTTAGAGTGCTTTTTCTTCTTCTTGACTGTGTTGTGGATCCTTCTCATCACATTTAGAAACCCATGGAAATGTAAACCTAAAAATAGGAACTCTGAGTTAGTCATAACCCTTAAAGACCTGAAGAACCAGAACCATCTACGGATCCAAATTGTTAAATACCTGTTAATCTATTAATCCTATCAACCCATGTTGGTGTAAATACAGTTCTCCATATTTTCACGGTCATCAGATATGACCATATTTGGATGTTCAGAGGATCCTTAGTTACTGTGGAAACACTGCCATCACTGTCAAATCCCATGGAGTTGGATCTTTGACAGTGGCTGGATACACTGGTTTTCTGTTAGTTAATGATTGATTGGACCGAAAAATACATTGTTTATTCATTTTAAAAATGATGTTTATAGCTTTAAGTTAGTACAGAAATGCCACAGTCATCAAATTTAGGCCAAAAGGTGAGAAAGTGAGTAGTTCAATTTGTATCAGTAACCGTGGGTCCTGAAATAATTACTGTACAACAAATAACTTGCATATTATGTGGCATGCGTAGCTGAACCAGAATTTGACCAGGGTTTTTAAAAAAAATTTTTTTAGCTCATACAGGGAGATTTTGAGAAAATTTTTATTTTTGGGTGTGCATTTTATGTATTTTATCTATATTATCATTATCCATCTCATATTCTCTATAAACAAATAAACCTATTTTCTGTTATTAGTTAGGATGTACAATGTTTAAGATAAACATAGTTTTAGATTTCACCAGGAAGAGTGATTGAGTCACTTTGTCCCAAAGGAAAGCCCACACCAGTGCCACTCCTGGTGACTGCTGGAGCCTTGGACCTGATTTACATACTTCAAGCCACAGAATATCCAGCAAAATGAAATATCTACAACTAATATATTCTGTTAGTTTGTACTCATTGCGTGCCATTGTATACTGGACTGTATTTTAGTAGATATGTATTATATAATTATGAAAACAAAACTGATTTAAAAAAAAAATCAACATGCCGAATCTTAAAAGGTGTCAAATTTGAATTCTACATACCAGAATTGACTAAAATCACACCAAAACATATATGTAAAAATGTTTCAGAAAGATTTGTTGTACAGTGTTGCAGACCATTTGTCCACTTGAACTTCTTATTTCTTGACTTGTGTGAACTCTTTACCTGATGCATTTGTGACATGACGAGAAACCAGTACAGAAAAGGTGTGTAATCGTGTCTATTTAAAAGAAACCGGTATAAAATGCGACGCATTTATCACATATTTACATAAGAGTTTAATTAAATAAAATGAATACAATAAACTTAAAACAAACATCTTCACTTAAAATAACTCATAATAAAACCATATGAATAAATGGCTGTGGCGGTAGATGCATCCTGGGGATATATTGATTGTTTTTTAATCATTATTGATTACCGCAGGCTGCGTGCGCGTACTTCCGGTTGCGCTGATTCGCTTCCGGGTGAACTTTGCCGCAGAGGTTAGCTTTGGCTCTAGCCTCCTCTGAGCTGATTCATTATTTTCTCCAAACTCAGTCTTTGATTTTAGCCCACTGCCTCGGCGGCTGATCGATCCCTCGGGCGGTGGTCGGTACTGGAGCCGAAGCCCACGGACCCCACGGACCCGTGGCCCCGCGACAGCTGTCCACGACGAGGTTAGCATTAGCCGCCGTTAGCATTAGAGCCGTTATGGAGGATGACTGTTCATAAACGTCCTCTGAAACGAGCTGTGTCGGATTTTAACATATATATGCATTTGGGTTACGTTTTACCATCGTGCGCATGTTTTAATCTGTGGTTTTACTGTTTTATGATTTTTTGTTTTGCTAGCGGAAGCCAACTGAAATGATGCTAAGTAGCCGTTAGCTCGGCGCTAACGCTGTCTCTGCACCAGATGTTAATTCAATAACGAAATGAACAGAAGTCAGTCTCTAAAAATTGCCCGTTATTTATAATTGATTAATCATCATATAATTCATATGCCAGCAGTTCAAACTGACGTTTCACTCGTGAAATTGTTCTTATAAACATCGACACGAATTAACGATTAAACGCAGCGTTAATTTTTGCACCGAACTATAGAACATGGATAATTACCATCTTTAGGTAACGTTTAATAAATATATCCCGTTTTTATTCTATTCAACTGCATGAAAATATAAAAATAATAATAAATAAAAGTAATTTAAACGACACTGCAGTTATTATTTCATAATTTGACTGAACCCAGTAGCTGGTTTATTCATTTACACATAAAACATACAAAGAGTAAATAATTTAAGGAAAGAACAGATGATACCAGAACATGTTATTCGGACTGGATTGTGAGTTAATACAGTATATTATATATACTGTTAAGTTTTAATTCGCCTCATATGTTAATTAAAACAATTTTTGTTTTGGAAAATGCAAATAAAACAATGACTTCTTAAACTTACTTTAAATTTATATTTGCTGTCGAATTTTTTCTTTGAACTACACACGTCTTTGATTTTGTTCTGTTAAAAATTAAGAAGTAAATACAAATTTAATTAAACGTCTAATTTTATGTTTTAATTAGATCTAATCTAATAACACTTCAGAAAATCACCTGCAGTTCTTAAAGTCCTTAGCTGGTCTGTTTTGGGTTTTTTTAGCTGACATACAGTTGGAGGAAAACATGAATATTCCATCAAAAGTCATCCAACACAATGGTTCTTTAATCCAATCCATAGACCGGAGGTAGACATCTCTGGTCCTTGAGGGCTGGTATCCTACATGTTTTAGATATTTCCCTCTTCCAGCACAAGAGGGAAATAAATATGCAGGACATCAGCCCTTGAGGACCAGAGTTACCTACTCCTGCCATATACTGTATATTAAAATAGACAAAGCTTCTATACACGTGAATCATTGGTTTCTGAAGAATTGAAGTGAAGCTTGATGGGCAGTTCCCACCATCACCATCTTGGTAGCATCATGCATTTTTGTCACTTGAAAAATTTCAAAAATTGATTCAGAGGTAGAGCTGAGACCATGGGGGAGGGTGATTGACACCTATCAAATTCTGCACTGCCTGTAGCTAAGAGGTAACATGGAGCTAATGGAGGTAGACAGGCGAAAGGGCTGTGGTAACCGGCTAAAAACCACATTTGTCACCCCTGGACAGTGCTGCAAAACCCCTCAAATCAGCAAGGGACAAAACAAAAACACAGCGAGCACAGAGTAGTGGCTGGGTCCAAGCGCCCCACTGAGCTGGACTCTAACTCAGGCTTGCAACGCCCTTCATCTCCCACAATCCAAAAAGTTCCGCAGTGACACCCGGGAGCAAGAAGTCAGGAAAGCAGCAACTGTTAATGTATATAAATATAATTTCACTTACAGAAAAAACTGAAGCACAGACATATTGGATTGTCTGTTTGCACAATCATAGCAGAGTAATCCATATTTGTCCAATAAATACACAAAAAATATCCCAAAATGAATTAACATGAGTACCACAAAATGCATCCAAAAGGTCCATTTATCTGAAAAGAAATGGCTGAAGTGGTTTAATGTGAGGCTGAGGTCTTTCTGGGAGGTAGCCACCAGGACTAGCACTGGTAGCACCTCTGACACCTGTCAATCAATAGGACACACCCCTAATTATGCATAATTTTAAGATGAAATCTCTAAATATTTGAGTCATAAAGGACTCCTCCCCCTTCACAGTTGTCTTGAAGGTAAATTTGACCTATTAAACCTAAAATAATGATTTTTTTTTTTTAAAACCAAGCTGTGAACAGCTTTATTTCTGCTGTGAAGTTGGGTTTTTAAACATGGGAATCTATAGGCCAGGAGTGTCCAATCCTGGTCCTCGAGAGCTACTATCCTCTTATGTTTTCGATGTTTACCCCTTCCAACACACCTGATTCAAATGATAAACCTCTCCTCAAGTTCTGCAGAAGCCTGACATAGACCGTCAGGTGTGTTGGCAGAGGGATACATCTAACACATGCAGGATAGTAGCTGTCGAGGACCAGGATTGGGCACCCCTGCTATAGGGATACACTCCCTTTTAAAGCAGTCCCCAGCGGATGAAGAGTGAGCTGCAATTTTTTGTCACTTCTGGGTTTGCTTCACTTCTGTCTGCCAGAGTTTACCGCTTGATCCAGTTGTAACTCCTGTGTGTATTGTGACTAAAACCAACAGACAAGAAATCACGTAAAGAATAACAGTACCAAGAACATGTTTGTTCAGGTTTCACATCTACTCCAGTTTGGATCAGAACCAGTCAAATTAGAACAGAATAACCTGTAACAAAATTAAATAAAAAATAACAATTACAAGTTTTTGTTTTAGCAAAGGAAAATATTTACGGTTACAAGCTAACCAAATAACCTGAAAAAAACATTTAGTAAATGTAGATTTCATACTGTATGGGGGGGGTTGCACTAAAACTAAGACGAATATTTTTGTCATTATTTGTAGGCTCTTAGAGTAGTATTTACACTTTTACCACTTTAGACCAAAATGGGATTGAACAGTCACAGAAGATGTATTATTATATCCAAATTCATCCAAAACTGTTTATCCAATCTACTTCTAACTCCTGTACCGTGTGACTAAAACAGACGAAAAATAAATTGATGGAAGAACTGAAGTGATTTGGATTATGATCCAGAAAACATGTTAAATAGATACTATCAGCTCTGAAATTAAACTACTATGAGCTATTTTTGCTGGCATCATTATATTTGTTCAAACAAATGGAGCTTTATTTGGACCAGGTATTAAAATGAAGAAAAAATTAAACTAAACAAGGGCTGGGACAAGAAGTTTTTCCATTATTCTATTTGTAATCACCCCTACGTCCGTAATTATATTTGGGTCAGATGAGTGTGTTGATGGTAATGGTTAAGGGTGTCCTTGTACAACTTTTTCACTTCAGATACAATACAAATATTGCAGCCTTGACTATTGGCCAATGCTGCAGTCTGGTGCCTATCAGATATATCAGCACACATCATACATACTTTTATTACTTATTTTGTAGTGTGGCATCATTAAGTGATGTTACTCAAACAGAGAACAATAATAGGTCTGAGAAAAACTGACTCATTTATTATTAACCAATTGATTACATACATTTTAACCTTCACCATAAGATGCACAGTTTTCTATAATTGAATAAAATGAATGAGAAGTAAATTCAAAGGTCCTGAAAAACAACCTAAATAAATCCAATGAAAACAAATTTTACTGTTAAAGTACACACATTTTTTGTTGACTTCAGTTATTTTTGTTGCTGTCAGTATATGGTGGGAACAACTGAGGGTGGGGCCCAAAAACAACAACACAGTATTGTCCACTGTCCAACTGCTCAAAGGTCAGAGTTCACAGCTCCATTTTCACTGACTCTGCTCACAAAACCCACAAAAATGTGCAGAGAGTAGTAAAAAAAGAAATAAAAGTAAAGCTAAATTAAGTGACAAAATAAAAACAGATTCATGGACCTTTGACCTTCATTGCTCAAAATCTAATGGGTTCTTCCTTGACCAATTATCTATCATTCCTGAAAGTTTATTCAAAATATATTCAGAACTTTTTGTGTAATCCTGCTGATAGACAAACGGACCCAAATTTAATACCTTCTTGGTGGAGGTAATAAAGTCCTTAAGAGTGACTTACGAAGTAGATGATGCGATTCATCCGGGGTCTGGTTGTGGGTCGAATGTGGGGGTAGATGATACTGGGAATTTTGGTATTGATTTGATCTGATGCCAAGTAAAAGCAGGGCTAGTGTTACAGATACTGATACCAATACTTTTTACTTGAAATCTTATGATCATTGAATAATTCTATGATTGTTTTTCCCCCTAGTTAGTTGATTATGGTAAAACACAGCACAAAGAATTTAGGAAAGAAAATGTGTTTTGTTTTTAACTACAAAAGAAAAGTAACGGTATAAAAATAGTACAATTATTCTTGTACTACATTATTATTATATTCAATCATATTAGAGGTTTGACCTTTGCCCAAAAGTCATATTCAAATTGTATTGGGAAATTAATGTAGATATTGGAATTTGAATATTTATTAATTATATTACTCTGAAAATCCCTTACTAACACCTCAGCATCAAAATTACATATTGTATTCAGTCCGCTAGGGGGCAGTATTCAGTCAAATCTCAAATATTCTGGTGTTTACAACCATGAAATGTGTCATTCCATCATTATTTCATTAATATTGCTGTGTTCTCCATTGTTATTGAATACATTGTGTGTTGGTTCTATTTTTTATTTTTTTTTTTAAAGGCTGGATTGCTTTGTTTAAAGCTGTTTTTTCACTGTAGAAAAATGACTTGAGGTCGAACAACACAGTTTACCTGTACTTCCTCATACATGTCCATGATGCAGTGACGAGGCATCTATGTTTGGAACGCATTCTGAAGGAACACCCCCCCCCCCTCACTGGGTGTGTGTGTGTTTACCTTTACCCGAGGAGCATCCAGCTAGTTTTCGTGCCATTGCTTGTTCTGAAAATGTACATGGAAAAAACGAGGCACAGAAAGCACATGAACCAGTTTGATCCACCATTTTTTTCCCCAGTTTGTGCAGCAGCTACTGTGGCGCGGTCTTCTCTTGTAGATGCTAATGCTACTTCAGATTTCCTGCTGGGGACAGACTTAACCCCACGTGGGTGACACTAAAGTCCATCTGACATCAGATGGGCCAACCTTTTCTGGGTCCCTCGTTCCTCATTTTGTTTTCTGTTACTGTGGTATGCAGCCAGTGGAGGTGACAAACCACTTTCAAAGGCAGCATGTGTTGGTAACTCAGATTCCAAAAGTGGTTGTCAGCGGAATGACACCTTTAATGATTAAACATACAGTGTCGGAGTAATGAACATTATTACCGGCTGACGCTTTTAATGTTGCATAATCCACAAACATCATCTTTTGTCCGTTGCCTTGTTGTGTGTTAAACACGGTTCCTTCGTTTTCTTGGTTGCCTGTACTGATGAAAGCCTCTAAACTGTTAGCCTCATTGACAATCAAAAGGGAACGTTTACGTACAAAAATGGACATGATATGTAAAACGGTCACAGATTAGTTTGACATGCTCACTTTGTTAAGTTATGACACTTGTAAATTTTCTGGAGTGTGAATCTCCGACATGCCATCTACGTCGGCCATTGTTCATGAATGCGCAGGACTGACCACTCTGCTGATGGTTACATACGTCTCCAGGTACCCAGATAAACCCAAAAATAATGACCTTTGTGTTCTCGATTCACATATTCACATAAAAAAAATACTTGTGACCTGAACTGAACTTATAAATTATATTTATTTTTTCCCATTTTGAAACTTTATATTTGTGATGGTCTATATTGGGCTCTACAATAAACTAGGCTATGCTGACAGTGACCTAACAAATGTGCAATGACAATACAACATGTTCTTCTATGTGTCTGTATCCTACCAGCTGCAGCTGGGTTCTGTCCTGTGGAACACACCTCTGTTCATTTAATACATTCGGCTGCATCGTCTTCCAAGGCTTTTCTTTTTCTTAATCTGGCCTTTTCGGCTCCACCTGGACTCTTTCTGCTCTTCATTGCTACCGACTGATTTTTGGTGCTGTTCTGTGTCTATAGATGGGTGTCCTGTTTACAAACATTCAGAGATGCGTATGGAGCCAGGTGGCAAGTGATGCTAAGTGGTTATACAAGTCCGACTGGAGCTGTGTGCAATGTGTGAATATAACCAGTTTTCTAGTTGGACTGGCTGTTGTAACTTTTTTCAGGGGTTGTATCTTCTTGCGGACACCCATTAGTATAAAATATCATATTGTTTAAATCTTAATTAGACCTTCGCCACAGACCACATCCAGCGCAAGGCCTATTGAGTCTGCTGTGATTGCAATGACGTCAGCCCTTGGAGGTCAAATTTGAGCCCCTGAACATGACCCTGAACAGTCTACTGGTGTATGAGTGTGTGTGAATGGGTGAATGTGAGGAATTGTAAAGCGCTTTGGGCACCCACTGGTGTCTAAAATGTGCTATTCAAGTACAGTCCATTTACCATGCACGAAAACACCACACACTTCAGAAGTGTGAAAAATTGCGAGTATATATACTTTAGTAAAAGTTGAGAAAAGTAAAGAAATGTGTACACAGCGTCCTCTTGAATAGTCAAATATATTATATTAGGCCAGATCATGCCCAAGTGAATTCAGAGCTATGTAAATTGGTAGATATGTTTGTCATCATATGACAAACATATCTACTAATTTTCATAGCTCCAAAAAAAAAAAATCTTACGATGGCCATGGCCATAAACCAACAGGAAGTCCGCCATCTTGGACTGAAATTTCAAACATGTTAAGTCATGGATTTTTCGCTGTCATTGGAATTTAACAAACTCCTCCTTGGCAGTTGGGCCCACTGAGCTCAAAATTGGTGAACACTATCTAGACAAGTGTTTACCACTCTGCTTTGATGCATCTTTTCTCACGTGTGTATTAAACTAAACCTATATTTTTACTTTTCACCAGAATCGCAGTCATAACAGTGATGTCACATGGATTTTTTTTTGTTTCTTTTGTTTCCTTGTCCTTTCTTTCCTTTCTCCATGAGAGAAAAAAAAATTCCTTCATGGACTTGCAAATTGGTGAAGTTTAAACCAAAGGGAACAGGAAACCCTTTTTTCAGAACACTGTGGTGAGGTTTTTGGGATTTAGTGAACATACATGTTTGATTTAATGTCCTTAATTTGTTGGGTTACAAGGTTAATAGGTTAATGTGTTACAGCATTAAAGGGTTAGAAGGGTAATGGGTTAAAGAGTTAACCCATTATCCAACAGTTAGTGATGGTCTGTTTTGATTCTGTTTGTACAGCTGGCGGGTCTTCATCCCTTTCTGACTCACATCCTGTTCAGGGGCGTGTCTCCATCGTTCTTCGTTGCACTGTCAGTCTGCACTGCTGCCGCATCGCACCGGTCCGACACCTTTCAGCCCAACGCTCCGGCCGCCGCTGCCAATGCGAAGCACGGCACCACTGTCTTAGAGCCACACGTTCTGCAGAGTCGGTGCGCCGCCTTCAGGTACCGAACCAGCTGCGCTTTAGGAGGAGGAACCAGTCCCGGACGCAAAGCGATGCCCGGATCCACGACACCAGCCAGCAGCAAGGCTCGGGTTTACACTGACGTGAACACGCAGAAGAATCGCGAGTACTGGGACTACGACGCTCATGTGCCAAACTGGAGGTAAGTCCAGTGCAGACTGAGCCGATGAAGACCTGGAAATGTATTCCCCAGGGGGAGTACCATATTAACCCGAAAATAGGACGACCCTGAATACAAGACCACCCCTTCTTTTCAAGACTAATCTTCAGAAAAAGACTGTAATGAAAATTTACTTTGTTTAAAGAAAAATATTTTTATCGAGGTTCTGAAAAAAAATCACTGAAATAATAATTAGAGTGCTTTAATTTTTGACTGTCAGAACTTTGCTCATCAGATGTTACCAAAAGTCTGCATGAGGCTTTTCCTCACGCAATCTCTTCTCTTCCTGCAGAACGTCATCCATGCTACCGTCCAATACATTTGATATGCAGCAGTTTTTTAATAGTGGCCACTTTGAGATCCATGATGAACTTTTCTCTTACTGTTAGCATTTTTCAGATGGTCTTTTTGATGGTGCCATCTTTGGACGTTCCACGCTGTAACTCTATATTTCTTGGCTGCCAGTACTGTAACATATCCATCTCTCCTTGTTTGTCTTCCCAACTCACTTATGAGTAATGGAATATTTCAGCTTGACGGAAAATTGTGATTTGATTCATATTGTGATGCATACCGATATCGTCTATATAAAAACATTTATCAAAATGAGTTTTTTTCCCATATCACCCAGCCCAATGCCACATGTTCCTTTTAAACTCTTCTTCTCTTGTTGTAACATCAACATCAGTTCATTTTGCTCATTTGACTCTAGTTGAGCTAAAAGGTTTTATAAACCAATGTCACTAAGAAAAACACCTCTTGCAAGTGCAAAAAAACAAGAGTTTTGGAAAAACTGTTATCTTGCCATCGGGCAAATTTTTCTGTGTAGTTCTATTCCCACTGTTTAAAGGTGAATGGAAAAGCAAGAAAGGTTTTTTTGTGTAGCATAAGTCATACACATTCACAGTGCTTCACAAAAATAGAAAAACGGACGAGTTTAAAACACAATCGATAAAACATAACTATTAATCATTTAAAATAAAGTAAAAAAAAAAAAAAGACTGCATATAGAACTCTTTCAGTTCTGGGCATGGTTGCACAGAGCTGTTTTCAGCCTGGACTTAAACATTGTCAGAGTAGAGGCCTGTCTGACGTCAGCAAGAAGACTGTTGCACAGTTTAACTGCATGGAACTAATGCGTAGCTTCACCATGTTTAGTCCTGACTCTGGGCTCCAGCAGATAGACCAGTCGCTGAAGTTCAGAGGGTCCGAGATGGTTCATACGGGATCAACATATCACAGATGGCTTTTGGTGCTAGACCATGAACAGATTTATAGACAAGCAGAGCTGTTTTAAAGTCTATTCTCTGAGCGACAGGAAGCCAGTGCACAGACCTGAGCACTGGGCTATGGTCACTTACTGGTTCTAATCAGGACACGAGCAGCAGCATTCTGGTGGTTGTGGTATTTTATTGTCTGTGTTTGTGTCTCTTCTCCACAGTAACCAGGACAACTACCAGCTGGTGCGAAAGCTGGGCCGAGGGAAATACAGTGAAGTGTTTGAAGCTATAAATGTGACCAACAATGAAAAGGTGGTGGTGAAAATCCTCAAGGTGACAAGTCCTTCTCGGATTTCATGCTGTTGATTTTACTGACCCTGTCATGTATGAGTGTGAAAACTGTCTGTGATTGTTTGCAGCCGGTGAAGAAGAAGAAGATCAAACGGGAAATTAAAATCCTGGAAAACCTGCGCGGAGGAACCAACATCATCCGTCTGGTGGACACGGTCAAAGACCCTGTGGTGAGTTCTGGCCCTGTTCTCGGCCCTGCCCCCGCCAGCAGTGCATGTAGTTACCCATCATGCTTTGTGCCTGTGTGACTAACCCACCTGCTGTCCTCTCTCTGCAGTCCCGAACACCAGCGCTTGTCTTTGAGTGCATCAATAACACAGATTTTAAGGTATTTGAGTTCCTACTAAACAGGTTCATCACAGGCTGGGCTCATTTTTAATCGCACAACATCCTTCAGCTTCACCACACCACAAGTCAAAGGTCACACACCTCCTCACACATGTTGTCCATGTGTTTACAGGAGCTTTACCAGAAGCTGACCGACTATGACATCCGCTACTACATGTATGAGCTCCTCAAGGTGAGAAACCAGATCTTGTTTGAATTCAGAGCATGGTTTAGATCAGAGGGGACAAACATCCGACCTGTGGGCCACAACTGACCTGGCATGAGCTGCGTGAGGCTCCTCTACTCAAATGTGTTGAATAACTTAAGTGTTTGCATTTCAAAAATGCATCCAGTTGGCCCAGTCAGACCCTTTGTGCCCAATTTTGGCCCATATGTTTGACCCCCTGATCTAAAGGTGTCTGTATGTTAATTAGGGATGTGTATTAATAAGAATCTGCTCATACAATAGAAATCACAATATGATAGATCACAATACTGTAAAAAAGGTCAAATGTTTTTAATGATTAATTCCTGGAAGCATTGAATACCAGAAATATGCACAAGTACTGAACATATTTTTATTTGATCACTATAAGATCTAATGCTATATCACAAAATGTCCAGTGTTAAAACTTAAATTATGCTTTACAGACATTACAGTTTAAGACCCTGCTCAAATCTTCATTCTATTACTTCAAAACTAACATAACATTATTTTTGTAAAATCCCAACAAAGTCACTAACATCTGCCTTTCAGACCCAAAAAACTACTTTTAGCACACCTCTAATACGCATTATTTAATGAAACTAGTGCAGAGCCCATAGCAAATATTAGATTGTTTGCTATTAATGTGTTGTGGAAGTGGGGGAAATTAGATGAAAGGAGCAGGAAGAAAGACTATAATAATTAGTTGGGGCTGTTTTGGAAGTGTATAATGGAATCTGAGAGTATGATAATGCTAATGGTGTAAGTTTTTACTGCTGATGGACTAGGTAAAATGAAGTTTCAGGTGGGGCAGACAGCCTACCACTGTAGAGGTTTGTGGCATGCTAATGGAGGCGACACCAATCAACACCCAATAAGATATATTATTACAGGTGTGAAGTGAGCTGCCAGTCACTCATCTGACACACAAATGTCTACTTTCAGACTTGAATGCACGAAAAGCAGGAAACTAGGCAATGTGGCTTCGTCTACTAAACTACAGCTAACAATAAGCGAACCAAAATGAATGAAAAGGGTCTAAAAGTGAAGTGATAAAGCTGAACTGTGGATGAGCCAGATAGTAATGTAACCTACAGTCATTAAGATTGATGCAATGTTAAGTTGAAGGTGAATCAGACGTTCCACCTGTTAATCCAGTAAATTACGGACCTAGTTTAACTCGTATGAATGCGCCGTAATAATAGTATTGGTTGCAACCAGACTTGCTGTGGCCACAACAATGACAAAAATGTCTATGAATTCCTGGGGGGACTGAAGTTATTGGCGTGTAGCACAGTTGTGGTGTTGTCACAGAGATGTGGTGAAAGTCCATAACGGCAGTGAGTTGTCATTCGTAATGCACTACGGCACAGCTGGAGCCAAATCAGGGGTCGGAACTTAGGCAATGCTCAAAGCGGCAAAGTTAGAAAGGGCAATGAAATTAGTTTAATATCTTTGTTGTTGTCATAACAACGTGAAGCTTTGCACTGCAGTCTGACATAGTACTGGAAAGTCACCCTCCAAATTTTGGATCACTTGGTGGAGTCGTGCAGGTGTTAGGCATTCCAGACAAATGGGACACACTACAGAGAGATTTGTTGCATTATAGATAGAAGATGGTGTTAAATAATAATAAATAAGATATAAACAAAGAAAAACAAAAATGAACCTATGCCATATCTGCATTTGAGTTAATGTTTTAAAATATTGTTACAGTATCTCAAAAATGAAATATTGCCATGTATTGCAGAACTCATATTTTTAATGCCATTAATGTTAATGAGTATCAGGATCCAAAGGGTTCTGGTCACATCCAAGTCAATGGGAAAACCCAGGTGACAGACAGGGCTGGTGTTGATATGGACCCAGCTAAAGTGGTTCTGATGGGCCAGGTCACTCATGTGCTGTCATCCTCCAGGCTCTGGACTACTGCCACAGTATGGGCATCATGCACAGGGACGTCAAACCCCACAACGTGATGATTGACCACCAGCTGAGGAAGGTAATGCCCACGATGAACCAAGATGAAAATAACATTTGACCTTTTCAACATGGTGGAAAACAGTGGGAGACTCATGCTCAACGATAAAGGATTGTTTTATTAATGTTCTGCTGATGATTTTACACCTTTTATAGTGTTGACAGATTGATACATCAGCCAGCCAATACATTGGGTCAATATTTCTGTATTTTTCCTATATCCGTATCAGTCTGTTGTGTTGGCCGATACGCTCTTTTTTATTTTCCATGTCATGATTTACTGACATATGAAGGAAAAGGGGGGAGAAAAAAAGCAAAGGAAAAGCACGGAAAAGAAGAAAAAGGATGGGGGACAAAAGGAGACCACATTGAAAAAGGGGGAAAAAGGAAATGAGAGAAAATTTTTAAAAAGAAAAGGTGGGCGTATTTTAATATTTTAACTGTCACTACATTCTAATTGTACGTTAAGATTTTCAGATTATTTTTTTTTTTTCATTTGACAGAGAAAAAAACTCTGGATCTGCTTAGAAATATCAGCAACCTGTATCAGTTATTGGCTAAGACGGATGTAATTATTGCTATCAGCCCCGAAAAACCCAAGGCGGTCTATCAATAATTTATAGTTGACCCATTTACAAACACCTTCAGTTTTATCAGGTGAATGAACATCCAAAAGGATTTGCCCGTTTTCATTTCACTACAACAAAAGCACTTGAACACAATACAGTTAATTTTGAATTCACTCGTGGAATCTTCCCGACAGCGCCTGAAGGCAGCATCAGTGTGATCACCTGACTACTGAAATGGATTTAGAGAAGTTTACAAAGACAATGCATGTCTCCTTAGTCTAATGAACCCGTTCCAGTCTGAGTCCACAGATGGGCATGCGGATCAGGTCTGAGTGGACGTCCTATCTGATGAAGCCATGTATGTATGTGCAGTTGTTTGTGTGTCAGTGATGTGTTTGTGTCTCAGCTTCGTCTCATCGACTGGGGCTTGGCAGAGTTCTACCATCCCGCTCAGGAATACAATGTCAGGGTGGCTTCACGCTACTTCAAAGGGCCCGAGCTGCTAGTGGACTATCAGGTAAGACACATACACTCCCACAGCGCCGGCGTTTCCACACAACACCTTCTCTGTCGCACTAAACCACATGTCTATTCCTGAAAGAATAATGCAAATAAGTAAACGAGGAAACACTGTTAACTCTGGCGTTTCTCTCCCAAACAGGCCCTTACTAAACACCAAGTGTGTGAAAAAAGTACACTTGTGGAATAATGTAAATAATAAAAAATATCTAAGTGATAGTTTGTTTTTGTTTTCAATTTCATCACCTTAAGTTGTAAATATCCCAAATACTGAATAATTGTAACATTTCTTAACCCTTTAAATGCTCTGCAATGTAACCCCCCCCCCACTACTACATAAAAATTGGGTCACATATGATTAGATTTTTTTGCAGCCTTGGATATGCCAATGATTCACACCAACATTAGTTAATTTGCATTATTATTTTTGATGCTAGGCCAAATGGTGATAAATACTGTCTCCAAGTGTGTGTAAAATGCACACCTATAAAAAACAAAACCTAAACTATTAAATATTATGTTTTATTTTTCTTCTGTAATTTGACTTTATTTTTGTAAATCAAGGTTAGCTTTAATTATACATATGAAATGTTAACCCTTGAAAGGTGGCATTTTTGAAAGTGTCATCTTCGGACATTCCACTCTATTTCTTTGCTGCCTGGGAGTTGTTTGACACCTATGTTGCATTAACCACCATCCTCATAAAGTTAGCTCCACCTCATTTGTCTATTAACTTGCTCCACTTTGGACAATCACTGTGCCTCTCTAATTTTTTTATTTAACCCTTGTGCGGTCCTTCGGGTCAAAGTGACCCGGTGGCTCACAAATGTACCTTTTTATACGTACTGTAGGATGCCATTGCTTACTACTGAAAACAGTAATATATCCTTGGGGGGTGGGGTGATGAGTCTATGGAACTGAACTTTGGAATCTGGGTTTTTAAGACCCGATTGTAGGACACAGCCAGTGTGCCTTTTACGAAGGACCGCACAAGGGTTAATTCACTTTTTCTATACTGTGATTGACAGTTAAACCCAGCCGTAGTGAGGTCCCTGATGTTACAAAAAGCTGGTGACCTCTGCTGTTGCGGTCGTGTAGCGACTCCAGACGACTATTGGCATGTGTCAACGTTTAGACCTTGATTTTTAAGACGACCCCACTTTTTCACATTTTCAACAGGGGGAAAAAAAACCTTGTCCTAGGTTCTGTTCAATACAAAATTAGGACACCTTTTTTTGGGACAAACTGTAGAATGTTATTTTGCACATCTGTTCATGTTCAATCTTTGGCAGAAAATACATGGGATGTAAAACAAAAACAATGTTCTCATGTCTTCACAACTAACTAATGAGGAACAGAATATTTCATCTACACAAAAAGAGTGGTTTGATTTATATTGTGGTACATATTGATATTGTCTGATATGAAAAAAAAATATGTATATGTTTTTCCATATGGCCTTGCCCTAGCTGAGGCAGAATATTGTTAAAATTTCCCATTTTCTTCAGCTCATTCATATCTTTTTTTTTTTTGGTTTGGCTAGTTTGTAAATGTACTGTATGTATCTGTGTGATTACACTTACTAGACTGTCCTATAAGTGGAATACACCAAGAAAACACAAAATGGACTTCACCCTAATATTGGTCCATTACTTATTTTTATGGTGATTGGCATCTTAAATCACCCTGTTCCATCTGTGTTGCCATGGCAATGTTATGACCAATGGACACATTCTGTACACAACTAACGGAGCGAACTAACAAATGTATAAACCAATCTGAGACCAGCGTCCATCAAGAACTGAATAAAACTGGGCAACACAAACTCTACAGGACTACACTAACAGTGCTAAGCTAATATTATATCCAGCAGTATACTGATAAAACTCAGAGAAAGACTGCAGGTCCCATTCTAAAGATGAGTGTATTTATGATCCCACCTGTTTTATGTGGATGAATGTTGTGCTGCTGATGTTCATTTACTCGTTTGTGTTCCACTGAAAGGACTCAAAGTTTAAGGGTTAATAATTTTCAAATTTGACCCAGTGATGTGTGTGATTGACAGATGTACGACTACAGCCTGGACATGTGGAGTCTGGGCTGCATGTTGGCCAGTATGATCTTTCTGAAGGAGCCGTTCTTCCACGGACAGGACAACTACGACCAGGTACTGGCCTCACCTGATCAACTGACCATCTGATCGACTGATCAGAAGATCATCTGCTCCGTGGATGTCGTTAAAACTCCAGTGTTTTCATTTTGCAGTTGGTTCGCATCGCTAAAGTCCTGGGCACTGATGAGCTCTTTGGTTACCTCCACAAATATCACATAGAACTGGACACACGCTTCAAAGACCTGCTGGGACAGTAAGTAGAGAGAAGAAATTAACAACTGCACCTCAGACAAATATACAGTAGGATTGTGTTCAATGACCTGCCCTTTAACTCACATTAGACTATGTGTCAGACTGATTGCATATTTAATTACATGTGAAAGGACTCAATATTACATTCGAACCAAACAAGGCCATTTCACTGGGAAACAGGAGTTCAAAGGTCACCCGTATTCAATGTTCTTTTACTCCCTGACCAGATGCATCCACAGGAGAATTGAGGATCAAATATGTGAAGGAATTCAACAGAGAATGAGATTGTGACGATGGAAGGACTGACGACAATACCATAAGATTCCCCTTTCAGCTGAGGGGTAAACACTTAAGGGGGAACAAACACAATAAAACTAGGGTAAAAAAAAAAAATTAAAATAAAAACAGTAAAAATCTGGAAAAAAAAAACAGACTAAAACCAGACTAAAAGTGTGTCCCACTGACAGAACAGCTCAGCTCTGGACGTACTTTCATGTTTCAAATACTCCTGGTCATTGTCTATTATTGAAGCTGTGTTTGAGGTTGGTCCCTATGTGACCTTTGACCTTTGATAATGTAACCAGGCAGACGCGGAAGCGCTGGGAGCAGTTCATCCAGGCAGAGAACCAGCACCTGGTGAGTCCAGAGGCGCTGGACCTACTGGACAAACTACTGCGCTATGACCACCAGCAGAGGCTGACTGCAGCAGAAGCCATGCAGCACCCCTACTTCTGTAAGAGCACCATCATACGTCTGAGCACCTGAACAGACACACACACACACACCCTGTCAGTGTGGTTCCAAACCCACACCTGAGCTGTGTGTGTGTGTGCTCATGATTGTGATTAAAGGTGTGTAATATATGTGTGTGTGTAAAATAAACGTGTGTCCTCAGATCCGGTGGTGAAGGAACAGGCCAACGCCAACACAGACGGAACCAAGGCAATAAGCAGCTCCAACGCAACATGATGATGACGGAGACCAGGTAACACAACACGCACACACACAAACATACACACCTGTCTCATAATGAGACAACGACCCCACATGGTACAAGACCAGAACCATCCAAACTGAAGGAACCTGTGTGTGTGGGTCCGACTGACCAGTTCTGACTGGGGTTTGTTTCTCTTCAGGAACAGTGTTTGTTACCTCAGCTTGTGACGTTTTCGTGGCCGAAGCCTCTGCCTCCACATCTACAGCCATACAGGAGCACCGTGTCAGCTCAGCCAAGACCAGAACCAGAACCAACCAGTCCAACCTGATCCCACTGCAGCGCTGACACTTTCTTCCCTCCCTGTTTGAACCCATTAACCAGAGACTGTGGCCGAGCGCAGCCCCCGAATGGAACCCACCCAGACCCAGACCCGGCTCAGAACCAGGTAACTGAGCACCACGGAGGCTCTTTCTGCTACGATAGAACAAAAGCTATATTGACAGAGAATAAACCATTTTTATTTAAACCAGCAGCGTCTCCTTCAGTGTCCACAAGGTTTTTGTGTCGACTCAACTTATTTTACCTTTAATATGTTAAACCTTCAACCAGTGATTATAGGGTAAAGGTTCACATATTAAAACTTTAAACCCTGATTATAGGGTAAAGGTGAACAAATCTGTGTATTGTTGGTTCTTTTCATATTTAATTAGCATCCACAATCGGAAAATGAAACAATAACTGCTTATTTCATTATTCATGTACAAAGGAGGAAAAAAAAGCAGTTGTTTTTCATTCTTCAGATTGTTTGCACAAATTAAAAATGTGAAATGATCAAATGGATAAAATGTGTGGTTTCATGTCTTCATTCTTCTATCTGATTTGGTCTGAGCTTGAAGTTACGTGACTTTTGTGTGTTCCTAAAGTGTCTTACACTTGAGTTTTCTTTTACCATGGACGCACTGTATCTGAAAAAACAATACCTATAAGATCCAGACCATTTTTTCAGTTGTCATGTCGCCTTCCTTCACAGTAACAAGTTTGCTGCCTCTAAATAACACCAAACATTCCATTACCTAAAATGCATTTAGCAGTATACTAGCAAACTCGCAAGTGTCAAGATCATCAGTGTAATTTTACCAATATTTATCATTTCTACAGTAGCATATACACAAACATTATCATTATTTTTAATTTAACATAAGTGTTTAAATGGCATCAACTTCTCTTTAGAGATTTTAAGATGTTCATATTTATTGGGGTGGAAGCGCAATTTGTAATAAAAAAAAAAGAAGAAAATATTGTCATTTTACTTTTCCACTAAAGTAACGTGATAATTCTGGGGTTTGCATTATTTAGAAGTTCTAATGACCGTACTGTAGTGGTTCTGATCCACTTCAGATCATATGGGTCTGTATGTGGATGTAGGTATCATTTCTTTAATATTGCAGTGGTCACCATTGTTGTTAAATGCATTGTGCGTTGGTTCTATTAAAAAAAAAAAAAAAAAGTCCGGATCGCTTTGTTTCCAGCTGTTTTTGGAGGGTAGAAAAATGTCTTGAGGTCGAACAACAGTTTGCTGGTACTCCCTCATACATGTTGACGTGGTAACGAGGCGTCTCTGATTGGCTCAGAGAATGAATGCACAAACGAACACTCTGTGTATGTGTGTGTGTGTGTTTACACCATCCGAGAGTAGCATCCAGCTAGGTTTCGTGCCATTGCTTGTTTTGAAAACTGTCAGGGAAAAAAACAATGCTTTGTTTCCACAGAGAGCACATAAACCAGTTTGGTCCACCATTTTTTATTTTTTTTAAGTTTGTGCAGCAGCTACTGTGGTGCCGTCTTCTCTTGTAGATGCTAATGCTATTTCGGGGGGGGGGGGGCAGGCAGTGGAGATCGTCACCTGCATTCCATTCGTTGGGCCTAACCACACGTGGGTGACGCCAATGTCCACATTACGTGATGTGGACAGGCTTTTTCTGAGTCGCTCATTTCTGTTGTTTTCTATGAATGGGAAATACAGCCAGTGGAGGTGACACACTACTTTCAAACAGCATGTGTTGGTAACTTGGGGTGACCCATCAGATTCCAAAAGGAGAGTGTAAAACTGGTTTTCAGCTGAATAAAACCTTTAACTAAAAGAATTTGAACACTATAACCATTAATTTGTTCAGTGTCATTGTTACACTGTATTTTACAACGTTCCTCCCAGGGGCCGAATCAGACCCGTAGCTGGACCGGGTTTGGACCCTGGGCTACAGGGTTTTTACACTAAAGTCAAAGGATATTTATTGGACTTGAAGGGTTTATTTATGAAAGTTAATGAAACGCATGTGAAACCATTTCTGATAAAGTGTGGATGTAACTTTTAAACAAACTCAGACACATTTTTGATGTGTGTAGTTTTTAATAAATAAACTGGAACATTTGTCCAGAACATAAAACATTGATGTCAGGAAACCAAAACCTGCAAAAACTAAAAAAAAAATAAATAAAAGAAAAAGCCCTGATCTGCTTAAGCTTGTGTAAACGCAGCAGGAAGGACATGAAGGACACAGCGGCAGTGTGGACACCTTCAGCCGCCGAAGACGCTCAGAGGTCACCACCAACCAAAGAGAAGCTGAGCAGGTCAAGGGTCCGTCTGTAAAAGGCGATACGTAGCTGCAGCGTATAAGCCACACCCACCAAAGGCACGCCTACCCTCCTTGGCCCATCACAATTCAATCTGAGCCGGCAGAGCGTTTCCATTGCAACACAGCATTCAGTTAAACAGTTCGTCATTCAAGGGAAGAAACTGACTAAAGACTTATTTTATCAGTTTTCCCCTTAAAATTGTATTTTCTCAACTGTTATGTCATCTGATCTCAGTTTGGTTCTGATTTATTCTTCAAATAGTTGAGTCAGTTGATGTGACTGATAGAGGCTTCAGTTTACGGTCAATCCGCTGAGCTACAACGTATTTAAGCTTTCCTTTAACTCTATTCAGTTAAATAAAAATGGGACGCAGAGTCACATCGCAGTAGCAGGTCGATCCAAAGTTCAAGGACGGTGTGGGTCTTGAGCCTGAGCCATCGAATAACTTAAATCCTGGCACTTACCGAGTCCACGTCCAGACAATGGTTTGTGGATCAGACTCTGAACAAACAACAAACCAACTTCACCACCTGCTGTAAAAGTGAAAGAAATATTAGTTAAATTTACTGTTGGAGAGTAAAATATCTGAGTCTGTAAGCAGAGCTAAACTTGCCATTACTATTTTTGATGGTTTTTAATCAGCAGCCTTATCTATGGTTTTGGTTCCATGTCTCGGTTTGCTTCCTGTTATTTTTGGCATTTTTGTTTTAGTTTCTTTTGGATTTCAACTAGCTTAAACTGAGCCAGTTCTTAGGGCGTTTGACATGTTACATGTTAAACCTATGCATTTTCATCATTTCATGTGTTATTCATCATTTAATTGCTTTTCAATGTACTTCCAGATGTCTGGTTCATGTATTGCTAACTGCAGTGGTGTGGTATTTGAAGTGGTGGGAATCTATGGATGCATTGAGAACAGGCTGATTCCAAGGTGTGTCTTATCTGTTTGCTTCAGATTATGCTGCCGTTTGTGATGTTCAGTGTCTGACCCACTTCTGTGCGCACTATCAATAACATAAGAAATTGTGTTTGCATCTTTGCGTTTACTCGTATGGTGGTTTTTGGCCTCGACGGTGTCTGTCCTGGTCTTTTTCAAAAGTCTTAAGGCATCAAACCAAAGTAAAGCTCAAACCACATTCAGTCTGTTTGTCAAAAAAAAAAAACTACATCAGTGCAGAAACCAAGCGTGACGTGTTGGCGTGTGTTTCGAACATTGGCGTGACCCAGTGCGTGAAAGTGCGCTGAGGTCGGTTACATGTTTGAGGTTAAAGGTCACATGCATCAGATAAATGGTCAAAGATCACATTCTGACTCTTATTCAAGTTTTAAAAAATGCTCGATAAATATGGATAATACTGTAAGGTTTGGTTGAGTCTACACGCTGTGACCTCAGAGTCAAAGGTCAGGGCAGCAGCTCCTGCAGCGTGGTGTCGTCCAGCTCATTGACGGCCATGATGTGATCCAGATGCTGCAGGTAACGCTCCTGGTCTCGCATGAAATGAGGAATCCGCGTCCGCTGGAGGACAGCCAGAGGCCGGAGACGCTCCACATCCTCATAGGACACCTGGGGAGGAGGGCGTGGGGCAGTGTCAGCCAATCAGAACACGGTACGGGCCTGATCTTGTCAGTGATCAAATGCGGTTTTATTTTACGACTTCAGGGAAACAACCTTCGATTAAAAACAGAAAAGAATTAATGAAGCCATCAAATGTACCTTTAACTCTGCTGTCATTTACCGTTTATGGTTTGAAGTTTGTCATGTATTTAAGGTCCGATCTGATGCTTTGACACTAACGTGTCAGTATTTTGTGACTATATATTATAGTTTACTCTCTTCACTAGTTTTTAAAATAAAAATAAACTACGTTCTTTTGAATGTTTCTAAAATTGAATATATTAACAATTATTAATAGTTTTAAACCATTTCTGTTTTTTCCCCACTAATTTCATTGATTGCTGCTTATCTTTCACAATTTTTTTTCTGTGAGAGATTTAGCTTTAGTAAAATATTGCATCTTATTTTCCTTGTTTTGTGCATAAATGAATGAGCTGCTGTTCTTAAAGTGTTCACCAGGAGGAGCAGCTGGACCTGCTGTGGGTTCTGGATTCTGCTAGATTTAAACTCACCTTCCCTAAAGAAGTCAACATCTGGAAGTCAATCGACCTGCGATGACGAAGAATCCGAAGGATTCCGTCAAGGTAAACCTGGTCCTTACTGAAGCAGCCTGGAACACAGGAAGTGTCAAAATAAAAGCATATATGCAAAACACAAATGAAGTGTATTAATAAAAGCACAATCAATGTCATATGGAACAGTTCATATTCCATATTAACTAGTAGGTTGTCTGTCCTTACCGGGCTGGGACGTGTCTGTCTGTCCCCTCTTGGCCCTCAGACAGTATTCCCAGCGAACGTCGGGGTTTCCAACGAAGCGTCCGATGTGCGTGAACAGTTGGCTGAAGCTCATGCTGGAGGCATGGTAAACCGTGTAGTACAGTAGTGCTGCTCGCCACAGGTATGGTTGTTTCCGTAGCAACACACTGTGCAGGCTGGCCAGGCCTTCCTCTGTGGGATTGGCTGGTTTCAGGCCTAACTGTTTCCTGCCGTCGGCGCCGGCCCAGGGCTGCAGGGCATTGTTGACACCTCTCAGGTAGTGAGTACCTGTGGATGCAGGGGATCAGGTTTTACAGGTCATAGGGGGGCCCCCCCCCACCATTAACCCTGCTGGACAGACATACACATCCTCCAATTGGATTACATCCATAAGTTTAAATTGTCAGAGCTGATCCTCATGTCCAGATCCAGGACCCAGTGTTAAATACGTTACAATGTACTATGACAGGGGTGTGCAGCAACAGTCTTCAAGGGCTGGAATTTCCCTCTTCCGGTACACATGATTCAATTAATGATCAGCTCATCACCCTGCTCTACAAAAGCCTGATACTGATGTAATGGCTTTCAGGTATGATGGAAGAGGGAAATATCTAAAACCTGTCCTCGAGGCCTGGAGTTCCCTGTCCCTGAACTACGAGATCAAGTCTGTTCTTTAACAAACTGAACATTTGAGCAAACAGTGAACCAAGGCCACCATGAGGCCAGTGGTTCCACTACATGGACTGGTTTCACTGTCCATTGGTTCCATTTCACTTGGACTGATCAGGGTGTTCCACAGGGGTGCACGCAGGGACCACTGCTGTAGATGGCTCTGAACACGGACATGTTATGAACCTGAATCTGGGTTTAAACATTTAATTCTCCTCATATCTAGTTTGTGTGGACTAGAACCAGGTCTTGGGTCTACATCAGTCTTGTTCAGTTTTATTGGCTTAACTCTCCTCATTGCTAACATTTGATAAAGTGAAGGTTAATGATGACAAAAACAAACGCTTGACCATAAACTTTTTTAACAACTGTTCATTATTGGCTGTTTTCACAGCATGTCATAAACATGTCATAAACATGTCATAAACGTACGTGTCTGTGTCATAAACGTACCGATCTCATGGCGCAACATTCCCTCCAACCAGTGCTGCCGCGCCCCTGAAAGGTTTATGGTTAGAGTGGGTCGACAGCTGTCAATCACCATGACAGCCTGAGATAGGAGCTCATCAGACAGACGCACAACCACCTGTGGACAAACGCACACAGACCATATTTGTCTTTTGCACTGCCTGCTGGTAGGATAAGGACCTCCCCTACTCTCCTGTCCTCTTATATCTAAAGGCTCAAACTGCTTTTAATGTTTGTCTATAAATATAGTTTTCTTTGAATTGAAACTGTTAATTATTGATCAGCTGTTATTTACTCACCTCTCCAACACATCCCTCTTTCTGTAGATATTTGCGAACACACGCCCACACTTGACTCTTTGGGAGAACACCGCCACCCGTCACCTCCTCGAAGGATTCGTATGAACCAAACCTCTTCAGGACACATTCCATGATTCCCACTGCCTACAGGCAAACAAACAAACAGGTACTCATGACTCAGGTCTCCACAGCCTACAAACAAATAATCAGGTACCCACAGCCTACACATAAAGAAAGTACCTGCTGCAGGAAAAGGCCGGACCCTTGGCGGTACTTGTCCAGAACCGTCCTGGGCTCCGGTTCTGTGTACTGGAACTGGGGCTCATACTTATAGTCAGCCTGAAAGAAAGCAGTCTTCTCCTGGTCCAGGTTCAGTGGTCTAAGGGCCACGAGCAGACACGGCCTGGACGACGCCGGCGTCGCCTTGGCAATATGCGGAAGAGATGTTGCTGGGCGCATCTGGCCTCTGGCGCCTCTGAGAGAGGTGTTGACAGAGCAGGTGCTCTCACTCCGCCGCATCCAGCCAGCCCCGCCCAAACTAGGGCTGGTCAGGCTGCGGGCAGGGGGCCAGGGCGCAGCCGCTGCACCGCTCCGCCATGGGGGCTGCACCACACGTCTGTCCCCCAATGTCGTGTCCTGAGGGCATCGAAAGCGTTGGGGTGTTACATCCAAGCTGAGAGGCCGGCGAAGGGGCGGTCTGTGCGCCGTCCCGCCTTTCAGTGATGGTCCTCGCTCTGCCCCTGTTGCAGCAGGAAGCCCATTCACAGCCACCTTCTCCCGCTTGACCACATGGGTCCGTTTGGAGGCAGAGCTAATGGTAGGTTTGGAGGCAGAGCTGATGTGGGCTTTAGGCGGGTCTGAATCTGGATCCAGTGGGTCCGACCTGCTTCCTTTACCCTCAACCTGATCCATGAAGATGTCACCTGAGTCCAGAACCATCACCACAGCAATACCTTCCACCTGCTCTGCCCGGCACTGGTATTGAAAGATAGACAAGTTACCATGGTGACAACAATGAAGAGGAGGTAATGAGGAGCAGATAATGGAACAAAGTGAAGAAAGAAGAAGAAAAAATCTGTAAATAAAATCAGAGCATTCACGTTTTTAAAAATCATTAAAAAATTCATGAACCTGGAGAAAAACTGCAACTATTGAACACTGAATCAAAACAACAAAATACTGAAATAGGCTGTTTGAACTATTAGATGAAATATCACATAACATTTACGCGATATAAAATGACAATTAACCATTAACCCTGAACGGACCGGTCACGTGACCGCAGGTGAGTGAATAAACACTGAATATCGACATGTTATTGACCACTGATTGAACCAGATCAGAACCACCAGTCAACTGTGTCTGGTACCGTACCTGTACGTGTCCCGGGGCGTCAGCGGATGGGTTGTGGGGTTCAGGGGCTCCTTTACGGGCTCATAGCGGGTGCGTGTGTCCGGTGGACGGAGCTGCTGCGGCGGATAACGGTCCACGGCCGGCAGGAAGCGGCGCCGTGTTGGAAGATATGACGCAATACGCACGGAACGACGTAACATGACGTAATTACGTTCGAGCGTTGGATTCTTAAAGAGACGCCAACCTTGGAATGCGTTGATGTATTTCTGTACTGTGATTATAAATAAAGTTTAAAAAAATTAAATAGAGACGCGAACGCCCCCCCCTCTCTCTGTCATTTTTTGTCTTGGAAAACAAACATTGACAAAGCAGTTGTGCTGAAATAAAAACTACTGTAAATTATAAGTGCAGTATATACATGTGCATGTTTCCTTTTCTTCTTTTTGAATTTTTTTTTTTTTAATTAGTTTGACTTTTTTCAGTATATATACAGCAGTATATGTACATATAGAATGTGTCCAGGTGTGATTACAGTGAACATGTTCAGTCAACTGTCCAAAGTGCTGTTGCTGTTCCCTATATGGTGGTTGTTTTATTTGTGTTCTTCTTCTGTGGTCACAACAGCTGATAAATCTTTACTGCTGTCATTGCACAGGCCTTTACTTCTCCCGACAGATACAGAAGTTTGTCCTTGTTCATGTTTACAAAGTCTTTCTGTGTGTTTGTGAAGTGTGTGTAGAATTTGTCTCTAATGTCCTGGTACAGTTGACAGCTGGTTAAAAAGTGTATTTCTGTTTCCACCTCCTGCTGTGCGCAGTGGGTGCACAGTCTTTGGTTTTTGGGGAGCCAGGTTTGTCTGTGGCCTCCTCCACCTCCAGGTTGTGCTCACTCAGTCTCTCTGGTCACAGACTTCCTGAGTGTGGGCTCAGTTATAGTGCTCAGGTAATCTGTATTTTCTGTTTAGGGACAGGGAACATTCTAGTTTGCTTTGGTTTTATAGTTTCCTCTTTCCAATGGGCCAAATACTTTTCCTCCTGTCTTCTTCTAAGTTGTTTGTGTGTGATTTGGTTTGTGTGTGAAGGTTGTGTTTAAGCAGAGGTTCAGAACCAGCTGAGTGGACTTCTTCCTATGTTCTCTCTGTGGGTGAGGGCTTTGTGGTGAAATGTGTCAGGGTCACTTTCCTTTTTGTGGTTGTAGAACTTTAGACCCCTCTTCTGTATTTTTGTAATGAAAGAATATCGTCCTAGTTCTGCTCTGCATCCATTGTTGGGGTTTTTTTCATTGGGACATAAAGGATGGATTTACAGAGTTCTGTGTGGAGAGTCTCTGTTTGGTGTTTGTCCCATTTCATGAACTCTTGGTTGGCAAGTGGACCCCATCTCACAACCATAAAGTGAAATGGGTTCTATGACGGAGTCTAATATTTGAAGCCAGATTGGGATGTGTAGTTGAATGCTCCTTCTGATGGAATAAAAATCCCTCCTGGCTTTGTTGTTCAGGTCATTCACTGCTTTGTTGAAGTTACCTGTGGCGCTGATGTTTAGGCCCAGGTAAGTGTAACTATTTGTATGTTCTACAGCTGTGGTGTTAAGAAAGAATTTGTGTTTGTGGGATTGGAGACCACCAGAGGGTTAAAGGAAGCCAACAGCCCTGTTTGTTTCCTCTGGTTTGTGTTTTTTTCTGTATAGATGACATTGATGTCTGGCTCGATTGGGACCTTCTGGTTTTGACATTCTACGGTCGTGTCTAGGCCTGCTGTGGGTCTACCGTTCACACGTTCCACATTCCAAAGAAAGTTACACAAACTGCCAGGCCACACCCACAGGGTGATGAGAGCTGAGAAAGGAAACCCATCCCATACAGTTTCCATTGATTCCACCACACCTAAACATTAATATCAAAGAACACCAATGAGGAACAAAAATGACAAAATACAGGAGTACAAAAAAAATACATAAGTACCTGATCTCGGGACTCAAACAGGATCGAAACAGATCAGCTTCAGACCTGAACATGACAACTAGAACTAGAACCATCCACTGGAGTTGAAATCAAGGTTTATGAATAAGACTTAATTTATAAAGAACCACAGGAAATAACCTCAAACATAATCAATTAATGGTTATTCTACAGCTGTTCTCTTGTATTCATGGGTTTTGTTGTTTTAGTTCCATATCAATCAGTTCATACCATTACTGTAACATGGCTATTAATACCTGATCTGCACAAACATGTTTACATGTAAATCAATTGCTTATTACACTGTGATTAACAGTCTTCTCAAACAAAAATTGTATTAAAAATGTTTTATTTCATAGTGTTCTGATATTGCATTTTAAATACATGTTTCTTTGCTCCAAAGCATGTTTGAAACATGTTTTCCAGCTGAACATTTTTGTAACTCCACAAAAAATAAGTTCATTAAAAAGATTTCAATCTCATTGCTTTTTTCATCCTAAAGAGGAATAAAAACACTTAGGAAAAAAATCTTGACCCCCCCTCTGGTTTTAGATATCACCATAGGGTCTTTCTGACGACAAGGACAAAAAATGCCTGAAAGATTAATCTCTCATGCAGTGAAGTCTGGGCAGGGGTGGGGGGGGGGTTGTAAAGCTCACAGCTGGACCCACGACACACCTTCCCATTGACCATACCTGGTCCACCCTGTCATCATCATCCTGTCTGTTTTTTTGATACATCGCTCCCTGATGAAGAGCAAGTTCTACAAGCCGCTGGTCTACCCATTTTCCATAGGCAAGTTCAAGGAATATCCGCTGGCTGTTGCCGATGTTGCCCTTCATCCTCAGATTTTCCCTGCACATACAACATTGGTCATTTACAGACAATGCACCGGTCCGTTCAGGTGCAGCCATACTGTCGCCTTTGTTTTGATGGTCTGCTTCAGTATGTCTCTTTTTCCTGCTGTCACTGTGAGTCATGGCTTGAGTTCAATGTGAGTGGCTGAAGTTGGGTGTCAGTCAAGATCATGCACAGATTTTTCATCTAATCACATGCAAGGATTTTAGATAAGGCCCCTCCTTTGAAAATTGATTGGTTTTAGAAAAGTCCCAGATGTTATAATGATACCAGAGGCGACAGTCAGGTGATGTGTCCACAGGATGTGTCTTTCGCTTTCAATACAAATTGTATGTAGTTCAGCATCAAGAGGGCTAAGCACCTAACCTGACTGTTAGGTTAGGTGCAACCAATCCGTTTTCAAAAGAGGGGCCTTATCTAAAATGATTAGATGAAGAATCTGTCCATGGGAGATGCCATGTATGGCTCTGGGTGGAGCTTATGACCTAGTGACGTAGCTAGGTTTTTCCTGCTCTGAGTCGCTCATATGTCTGTGTCTCTATGGTGGGTTGACCAGTGCATCCATGTGGGTTGAATTTCACTTCTTGGAGTGCTGCGTGCATATAGAACTGGTTGTGAACTACTGCATTGTAAAAAAAAGTTACACAAAATGGTTTTCAGCAGAAGGAGCCTTTAAAAAGATTTCAATCACATTGCTATTTTTCAGGCCTAAAGAGGAATAAAAACACTTGGGTAAAAATCTTGATTGAGGTTTTCATAATTCATACATCTGAATTATGCATTATACATCTGGCGGTACTAGAACCAACAGAACTAAAACCAACAGAACAACTAGAACCAAAATGTTCTGTTCATTTTTGTTACTTTTCTGGGGCGATTCCTTTTCTCAGTTGTGTTCTGATCCAGTTCTGCTGCATCCGAGCCTTTGGAACCTGTGAAGCATATTGAAAAGAATACTTTCAATCTGAATTCTCCTTCGCTCAACTGTTTCTTCTTCTGAATCATAGTTTTAGTTTTTTTCTTTGCCAGATTTGGTTCATTAATCTCACCCAACATTGGTTGGAAGAGATGATTGATAATCAGTGTGTGTGTCTGCAGAGCCATCTCATGCTATAACTCAATGATTACTTGAGATATTACCATGAAATTACAAGGGCATATACATGTAGCTAATGTGCATCAGATGCAATGATCCATTTGAGGAAAGGTCAAAGGTCAAGGTCAAAATTAACTAAAAGGTCAAAATTACATTATCAGTTATAACTCAAGAATGGAGGGTCACATGACTTTCAGATTGGTACCAAACGATGCAGAATAAAGATTTCTACAATTCCCATAGTTGGTATTATCGCCTACAACCAAGACTTTTTGAGATCTCGGGAGGTCAAAGGTGACATGTCTCAAAATTAACTTCTGTAACACTGTTTGTGTGTGTCAAGCATAGACATATCATGCTATAACTTAATATTACACGCAGTGATGCCGATATACATATAATGAAATTATCAATATTGCAAAAGGTCAAAGGTCAAGGTTGCATTTAGCAGAAAGGTCAAAATCACATTATTGGCTCTAATTCAAGAACGGGTTGTCATACAATTTTGAGATTGGCACAAAATAGGGGTGAGATTAGACATCCTCTGAATACTTGTTTTCATGATTTAATGATGTGAATAATTTTATTTGAATTTAAACCCATGAATAAAGTTGAATAAATGAATGAAATTTTTAATTAATCTGATGAAACAACAGTGAATGAGGATGATGTGTAGTTTAAAACATGTTCAAAGACATTAAAGTAAAATAAAGAAAAATAATATGAAAAAGAGTAAAACCCGGACCAGACCAAACCTGACTCAGGAGCAAACGGATGCTGTAACATGAGACTGTTTACCCAGCATTCACTGATGTGTGTCAGGACTTGTTTCATGTGTTTGCATTTAAAGTCCTGAAGGAACCACAAAGAAACCTGAAGCTATACCTAAAGTTAAGCCTAGACCTCAATCTGTACCACAGGCCGTGCACATAGATCTGGACCCAGGATCTTCAGAGACCATCAAGATCAGGTCCACAGGAGTCGATATTATATAATAAAATATTTTTTTGAAAACAGAAGAAACTTATTCACAAACAGAACCAGAACCTCCTCAACCAACAAAGAACCAGATCAGAACCAAACAAAGGTTCCTGGATGGAAAACACAACCGGCTGCATCACAGACTGGGGGTGGAGCTAAACACCATCTGTCCTCTGACATCATGTGGCCGAAGAAAAATTAAAGTTGATATCAACCATTTCATGGACAAGGCAACAGGTGATCATGTGACCTGACAGAACCGGAATCAGACCAACTTCCAAAAAATTCTGCACTAGTTGAATTCATGTGGATCCGCCCACATTATCTGGTCCACCCACAGACTATGGATCCACTCACTTCCCATTTTATTTCCACCAGTTGAACAAACCCAAACTAAAATGAAACAAAAACAAGAAAAGTACAAACAAAATGAAGGGAAAAAAACTTAAGACGAGCAAAAGATTGATGCTCTTGAAAAAAAAAAGAACAGGATTAAAAACATTACTTCATTTGGTTTAAATGAATCCGATTCATAAACAAACTACGTTCAAATTTACCTAAGATTTGATCAGATTCATTTTAAGAAAAATTGAGAATATAAAAAAATTATCTAATAATTAAATGAAATGTTGACAAAGAAAAATCAGCCTTTAATGTTGGAATGAAACTTAAACAGGTGATGTTGATTTTATTCACCTGACATTCAACTGATTCTGTTAAAGCTGTGGTTTAATTTTTTCCAGCATGTACTGAGGTGGGGCTCTCATCAACTGTATGTTTGTGTCTTACGTGGCTTTAAGACTGTCACAGCATCTGTGATCGTTGTGATCGATGAGTGGTCTAAGGGTGGGAGTCAAAGTCTTTGAGGATCACAAAGGTGTTGAAGCTCCACCCCCTTGTTTACTGTGTAACCAGGAATACGCCCTGACTGTTAACGGTGTTACCTTATTGGCCTGAGGGAACACACACAGGTGTCTGTGCTGTGTGTCGAGGGAAGGTCGACACACACACCTGGAAACAGAGCAAAGTGATGCACAGCAGAGACCAGGAGCTATGCCACAGCAACAACCGCCACAACGACCACCTGGAGACACCCATGAACCTGACATGCTATGAAGTTTCCAGACAGACCACGCCTCCTGAGTGTTTTCACCCACTATATTTCGATGACGACGACAACAAGGCAGTTGCAAGGGTGGGAGGACGGGGATGCCACAAGGTAAGGACGGAGACAGCATAACAAGCAACCACACACGGACACAGGAAAACACGAATGATCAAAACAAATTAGAATCAAATACATTTTCAACAGATTTTAATGGAAACAAACTCAATGGTTGATTTTTTTTTTTATATTTAGTTGACTTTTGTTTGAACTTTGATTTCATCAACGAAATGGCTGTCAATGAAATGAAACGATTCATTTGAATGTGAAGATTTAGTTAAAATGGAAGAATAAAAAAACAGGATTAAATTAAAGAAGAAAAAGATACTCGGGTAAACTGTGATTTTCTGTTTTTTAAAAATAAATCAGAAAAGAATTAAAGCCCTAAAATTCAATGTCAAACAAAAGCAAAATGATAAAATCAGAATCTGTTTGACATTTGCAGAAAAAAAAGTTCAGTAAAAAAAAAATATCCAAGAAAAACAGAAAACAGGTAAAAATAAAACAACAATAATAAAACAAACAAGAACGATCGTTTAAAAAAAAAACATTAAAAGAAATAAATACAAAACCTGTTAAAAATACATGGAAAACAAAAAATTGGTTAAAAAAAATGAATAAATTAAAAACAGCCTATTTAAAAACAATAAGAATGACAATAGGTAAGAGTCTTATCCTGTGAATGTCAAGTGTTTCCACTCCTGGAATGAAAATTTCAGCACAGAGTTCAGTCTGATATGGAGGAGATAAGATTATATACAGTGCTGGGAATGGAAGCACTTGTAAAACATTTATAGAATGATGACGTCCACATATGGCAGAACAGAAAGACCAGCACCTGGGTCCGGTCTCAGGCCAGGTCCCCACAGGCCAAATCTGGACCAGGTTAGCACCAGGTTCTGAGGTTAGAACAGACCACTGTTCCAAGATCAACCATCCTGTTCGCTTAGATTCTAGAACCCCATTGTCAACCAGGAGGTATGGCGTCCAGGAGGAACAGGTTCCTTCAGCCACACAATGGAACCAGGCTCTGATCTACCACTTTTGATGAAATCCTTTCATGTGTGCAGAAACAGAAGCTGCTGCAGTGGTTTTAATAGAACAATGAAATGTGAGCTCAGATCATCAGTCCCATCAGAACCTCTGAGCTGGCTCTGAATTATTGTTCAGATACAAACCAGTTTAATTCTTGATTGAGTCAAATGAAAACTGAAGGTTTTAATGGCACTTTACATCATGTGTTGGTCACCGTAGCTTCAGCATTTGTATGATTTGAATAAATGGAAAACAAGTTCCCTGTTCAACAAGAATAACATTAATCAGGAAGGAAACGTCGAGTCAGACAGTATTTAGTAAAATAAAGTGGTCTCATTGACTCATATTCATCTAATGTAATTAATTTCATTGGATTCATCTGGATTTAACATTGTGTCTTCACAGTTTGGAAATGGAGGATGATAGGAAATCATCCAAAAGCAGGCCGTGCTGTTCTTGTCGACGCCTCCTCTTCTTCCTACTTGTGTTTGGGTTGGCTTTGTTACTGTACATCACAGACTTCAGTGTCGTCGCCCCCTACTGGAGTCCCCACTGGTCGCTGGAGTCCAATGCCTCCATGCCATGGCCTTCACCCGTCACACACAAAACCATTTCTCTGAACACAACCACAAAACAGACTGCTGCTTTCAGCACTCACAGAACCACAAAGATGACCAATGCCAGACCATCCACCATTGGTGTTACATATCCTTTATCTGACACCCAGAAGAACCCAGGTGCTCCAGGGGTTCCGTACGTTTCTCCGGGTCTGTACCTGGTGGAATATCCGGCCCAGTATCACTTTGTCATCAATGAGCCTCTCAGGTGTCGGGACCTGCGGCCCTTCCTGGTCCTCATGGTTCCTGTGGCGCCAAACAACAGGAAGCACCGTGACGCCATCCGCCAGACGTGGGGTGGGCAGAACCTGGTTCAGGACAAGGTGGTGGTGCTGTTTTTCATCCTGGGTCATCAAACCGGGCTCCACCTCAAAGACAGGCTGCTACAGGAGAGCCAGGACCACAGAGACCTGATCCAGGCAGACTTCCTGGACTGTTATAAAAACCTGACCATCAAGACTATGGTAATGATGGAGTGGCTCGATGTACACTGCTCCAATGCTGCCTACGCCATGAAAATCGACTCCGACATGTTCCTGAATGTGGCCAAGCTGGTGGCTGTGCTGACTGACGCCCCCAGGACTACCTACCTTAGTGGCCTAGTGGAGCGGGGTGCTGGCGTCCTCAGGGATCCTGGCTCCAAGTGGTTTGTGCCGGTGCAGGTGTTCCCCAGGCCCATGTACCCACCTTACGCCCTGGGCCTGGGCTATGTCTTTTCCATGGACCTGCCCGAGAAACTGGTGGCAGCGTCCAAACATGTCAAAGCTCTGTACATTGAGGATGTGTATGTGGGCATGTGCATGGAGCACCTTGGCATCCCTCTAACAAACCCTCAGCCAGGAAGTTCCTTCCATGTGTTCCCCGTCATGTACAGTCGCTGTACCTATGCCAACCTAATTGCCACCACATTGCACAAAGATGATGACCTGGTGGAAATATGGAAGGACTTTGACAGACCAGGGCCCAGGTGCTGACACAGGGTGACACTCGTTGGGTTACCATGTGAACTGGTTTAGAACAAGGCCCATTAATGGATAATACTTGCACTTGACCTTCAGGTGAGGATTTATATAAACTTGGCTCCACCCACTTCTTTAATGTGTGGGTGGCGTCTCCCCCCTTCAGACCATTATGTAAACTCTGGAACATGACACCATTGGTTCCAGTACCAAATTTCCTGAAGGCGGCACTAACGACTGTCACAGATAATGTGTGAATGTGTGTGTATGTATATATATATATATATATATATATATATATATATATATATATATATATATATATATATATATATATATATATATATATATATATATACACACCTGTCATCACTTTCATTGCGCTGTGGGGATTCTGAATCATGTGTGCATTAGACTCCTGTGTTTCAAGATGGGTCGGGTGGGTTGCCGACATTGGAGCTGACCCATAGTACCTGTTGTACATGGGCCAGCCCTGGCGAGGTGGTTGGCGGGCAGGAGGAAAAGGGGTCCCGACGCCCGTCCATCTTAAGGCTTCGCGTGTGGAGGAGGCGCAACGAGTCTACGGCCCTTGAAGTGGCAAAGTCCTGGCGGACACTGTAAAGCTCACCACCGGATCCGCAAGCCACCCTCGCTACCTGAGGCTTCATGTCCAACCTAATGACTGTCACAGATAGAATATATAAGGCATAGCTAATGATTCTCACAGGCTGCAGGACTCTCCCCAGGTGGTAGAATAAGATACACAGCGCCTCCTTCCCACAATTCGTGCACCTTCTTTCTTCTGGCATCGTGTTAAAGAAACTCTTGCGAGTACTGTCAGATCACAATATTTCAAGCATTTAAACGGCCACTTTCCATGTGAAATATCCCATAAACAACTCCGGGTCATGACCAAGCGCAAGGTGTACATGAAGCCTCCTGACCAGGGGGTCACCGGGGGTGGTCCTGCACACATTCTTGTGCAAGGATAGCCCTTGACTGGTTCAGAATGTGACCAGGAGATATCATTGTCCAGTATCTCTTTCATTGTCATGGAAATGGTTCACTGGAAATGTCTCTGTCCATCAGGTCCATCTGTTGACCCATTTGTCATTTAAACTACAGAAGGAATCATGGATTTGAAATGAAAATACATTCCTTTTAGGAATGTATTACCCTGCGCTCCAGCAGGGGCGAGGGGTATTGTTTTTCAGTGGGTTTGTGTGTGTGTTTATCGGCAGCTTCTATGACACTGATTTTCTTGAAATTTTCAGAAAAGGTGCAAGGTGGTCTAGAATAGATCATTAAATTTTGATGAATGTAAAATGTGTTTTGTAATGATAAGAGATAGGGCTAATCAGGTAAAATGTGTGCAAGTGGTGGGGCAGGGTTTGTTGTGCCGGGCACTACTTGTCATTATTATTATATTATTATGATGATCATGATGGTTATTATTAAATGACCCTGAAGTACAGAAATGCACTAAATATGTTTTATCTTTCATTCATTAAATACACTGCAGGTATTTCATCAATAATGTTATTTTATTTTGCTCCCTTCTTTTAACAAGGGAGGGGGGGTGTGTGGCCGCTGCCTGCTAAACCTTTATTTAAACCTTTGACATTAGTGTCTGTGTGGAACAAAGACCTGAGCCATGTACAAAACAAATAATGTGTCGGTAACTCGGGGCGACCCATCAGATTCCAAAAGGAGCGTGGAAAAGTGGTTTTCAGCAGAATGACACCTTTAATATTGACATTAGTTCTAATAGATTAATGAAGATTTGAAGCACATCTTTATTATTAGCATATTATCTTTCAACTTACCACATCTCCACATTCAATAATATCAGGTTTGTTCCAAAGTATTTGATTAATAGACTATCAAGGAGGCTACTTGAATAATATTAATTTGACAATCTTGAAAATTCATAGATTTTTTTATTGACTATGTACGTCGCGAGCCCCCCCCCCCCACACGTGTTTTGTGTTCGTTGTTTTAGTCTTATTTTCATTTGGGCTGGAGATTGACTGTTTACAGCATTGTGATAACATGGTTTATTTCTGTTATCCTAACTTTTACCATTGATAATAGGTCATAAAGATCTGCGCTAGTGTTTTTAAGGAAGCATCTTAAATCACATCCAAAGTATAAATAACCTGTTTAACTGTTTTTTCGTTTGTTTGACATTTCTAAGTAAAAAAACCCAAAAATACTTTTCCTGGTAACTAATTACTTTGCTAGTGGAGTAATGCAATTACTTTTTGAGGGAAGTAACTAGTATTTGTAATTAATTACTTTTTCTATGTGTTGGAACAAAGTCCTGAGTAACTCCTCCTCCTGCTTCACTTCTTCCTCCATCATCCACCATAAATAAATAAACCAACAGTCCTGTCCTTGTTCCGTTTGGTTTGAGCTGTTTGTTTCTAAACTCATTCATAATTAATCAATAACTGACACCTATAATCCACCTGTGTTCAGTTTCCTCACATGTCATAGTGACGATAAAGCTGTTGTTTTGTTTTGTTTGTTTTTATTGTGATGTATATATTTTTGTTGTTCTGTTCTTTCTTCTTACTCAGCGTCACTGCATTAATAATTAATAGCTCTTTGTTATGTTCATGAAAACACAATCGGCAGGTACAGTAAAAGTTGCAATAAAATTGTTAACACGGATGAAAAAACTATTGATACAAATGATTTACTGCAATAAAAGTATTTATACTCTGACCCGGCTCTCGGCCATGATAAAAAGACAAGAGGAATGCACAGTGCCAAAGTAATACAAAGATTTACTTGGAGTACAAAGCAAGATAACAAAAATGTTCAAATAAAGATGAGGTATGGGTGACGGTTTTAGTAGTGTGTGCATATGGGTGTGTGGATAGTATACGTGTAAGTTTGTGAGGCTGAAATTAATGAACACTGGATCCGTTTTTTTAATCCACATGCGGAACACTGCGTCCAGTTATTATCAATTATCTCAGAGGAAAAGTACAGTTAGTTACATCACAGCCATTCCCATGTGCAGTGTCAGTCCCATCAAATACCGTTATAAAATAATTGTGGTTTTAATTTCATGTTCAGACACTAGTTTATTTTCTTTGTACGTCTTCTCTTTGTTTGATGACAATATAAATCATACTTGCAGTGTGTTGGAACTCAAACCTGTTTTTCCAAACTGAACAGATACAACATGTTTATCTAACAGCGTCCTCACATGGACAACCTTTAGCTAACTGAACATAGGTTCACTTTGAAACTGTTAATCCAGGCCTGCGTGTACCCCTGTTAAAGTGACCACTGAAGTGATATAGAACAATGACTATATGTTGCCAAATGCATTTAAAAACAAAATAAATATATTGAACTCTCCATCATTTTTCCTGACAACTCCAATAATTAGCAACATTTGTTGTTATATAAGTAATGAACATCTTAAATCAATCTAAATCTCTGGTTTTATCACTAGTCCTGTCACATAAAATATGGATTTAGTATCTTTGAGGCTTGAAATTAATGATATGTCCTTTGTTGGTCAGTCTTATGACCTTTGTCTGGCTAGAAACAGAAAAAATATTTTTTTCGGTGGTGGCCATTTTGAATAGTCCAATATGGTGGCCCTATTAAGAATTTGCGTTGACTCCTGGCAGATTTGAGTTCAGTAGAACCAGATGTACCTCTGAACCAATTTTCATGCTTGTGCATTAATTTGCACAATTGCTCCCTTTACATTTAATCAAACATATTTATCTGTGGTTGCCAGAGGAATGTTGTAGTGGTGTCTCATATTTCAGTTAAACGACAGCAGTTCATGAAAGAACACACAAAAGAAGAAAATAAACAAATGAACAAAGATCAGATGGTAACTATCAAATGAATCATATGATGTTAAAATCAAATAATTAAAAAACAAAATATGATACGTGTTTCCAGTAATGAGCCCCACCTCTTGCATGTATCGTAGCTTATTTTGGCATAAATCCTGGTGATGTCATCACCCTATGTCATCATATCTGTGCGTGCACTGATGTCATCAGTTGCCTCTATATGTGACAGTCTTGCACTGATAAGTCAGGCCGCAGGTTTTCACGTGTGCCCTCATCATATTCTGCCTTGTTTCCTGAAGATACTCTGACGGTGGATGATGAGGCCACTTTTCAGAGGTTTTTCTCCATCCATTTGTGCTTTTGTTGCTTCATTCATCCTCATTTTGTGAGGACATTGCTGTATTTGGGGGTGGCACAGGTACATGCCACCGGCACCTGGATCCGTTCCTTTTTTACCTCATATCTGTGCGGATGGTGTGGACACGGCGTCCTCCTCAGCACCGATGTCACCACAGAAACCAGCACTGAGTTGTAGCCCTCGTCCACACGACCATCAATAACACAGCCGCGGCAGATGCAGATGGCGAAGACGAGCTCACGAGGTGCCCGGGCATCATCTCTGTTCACACTGAAAGACAAAAACAATGTCATCAACCACAAGACAAGTCGACCAATGTGCTGGGTCGTCACAGGCAACAGTAGGTCATGTGATCAGAGGCCAAAGGCCATTCTACAGCCTCAGCATTCAGCTGTACTTCTTTCCTGACTTTCATGAATAGGGAGCCTAAGTCTCCGCCCCTTCCGGTCGGTCCACTGGGCCTAAGTTCGGGAAAAATTTTACATGAGAGTGGATGAGGAGAAAATAATTATTTTCTGGTCCACTTTACTTTATGCCCTGAATCACACATTTGCTGGACTTCAATTAAAATCATAACCAATGATGTGCGTTTGAAGTTTCTTTGATACGTGTTTTGTGATTTATTATCGTGTAAAAATATGTCATTATTTGGACTCTGTTTGGACTACATATCAGACGTCGCATAGCTGACGTCACAGCAGAATCTTTCCCTGCAAACTTTTCTAAACCGTATACCACCTTTTCTATTTTTTATTTGAAAATGCCTGTGTGCTTTGTGCCCCGGTGTAATCACAACACCATTTCCACATGTTCTCTCTACTGCTTCCCGGCTGACGAGAGCTTGTCCCGCATGCTGGCTCTCACTCGACCAACTATCTCTCCCCCGGAGTAGCTGCCACTTTCCACATCCTCCGATTTAAAGTGGTTTTCTCCACGTTTGATGCTCTTGCCTTCGTCCTGAAAGAAGGAGGTGAAGCTCGCCAAAGTCACAACCATTTTCAAAGAGTTTGATGGTGAAGCTTGGTGGTGACGTCATATTTGTGAGACGAACGTTGTAGTCCATTACTTACTCTCACATAAAACCTAACGTAACTTTGGATGCATGTCCAAAGTGAGTGCTTTCTCAATGTATCTTTAAAATTCACAGAAATCATATGTGAAAACCGTAGCACATTTCAAATGGGAGCAGAAAATTACTTTTATCCCTCCATTGACTCGCGTTAATTTTTTTATGGCACTTAGGCACAATGGCCCAGAAATCGACCGGAAATAGAATTGCGTCACTTAGGCTCCCTATAGTCTGGACCTGCTGAGGTCTAGAAATGGATGGGGACTGTTGCAACTACCTCTGTCACCTGTGGATGGCGTATTACCTTAAGCTAACACAAACTCTCCTCATGCTCTCTTGACTGAACAAAACAAACAAACATACATACGTACATGCACTCAAGAGTTTCCAAAGCTCTACAGCCCCCGCACAGACTCACCCATTGTACAGACCAACAGTCTATATATCACTGACCTTAATGTGTATTTTATTACCTTGTTCTTCTTTTAAATCCTTGCACTATTGTATTACTGTAAAGCTGGAACCTGTGAATTTTCTTTTGGGATGAATAAAGTATCCATCTATCTATCTTTCTGGTCCATGGATGAAGTATTAGCTATCATGAAATAAAAATTTAAAGAATGACCGACAATGGCACATTGTATGTGTATCTATGTGTATATTGACATTAGTTGAGGGGTTTGGTTTTTTTTGGGTTTTGTATGCATTATTTTGTGTTCATTAAACTGAAAACTAATAAAATAAATTTGGGGGGGTTGAGGTAATAAGTTTTATCAACATTTTTATGGCTGTTATTTGGTTCTGCTAGTTTTGATGCTGTGTTTATAGTTTGTTTTCTTCTAATTAAATTAACTTATTTTTATATGAATTAAGTTCACTCAGGCACCCCTTCCTCTGCTCTTTGTTTGTGCGCAGCCTCAGTAGCCCTCTTACCTGTATCTCCACGGGGACAGGGCTCTCGTGCGGAGGTCTGAGTGCGTCATCGCGGCCACCTGTACACAAGTGAGGTTCTCGCGGAAGGCTGCGGCTGGAGCGCGCTTCCGTTCGCGAAATTTCCCCTCGAAGCGGTCCATTCGGGTCTTCGCCTCCTCCGCGCTCACGCACCTCGTGAACGCGCAGCCGCGGAGATGGAGAAGGAACAGAAGGGAGATCTGAGGAGGAGAAAGCACAGGTTCGGTCACTGCGGGTCCGTCTGCGGCCATAGGGACGCACGCGCCGGTCCGGACGTATTTACCGTGAGCAGGCGGGCGGACGTCATCAGGGACCTGGACCTGGATTAGACCAACTAAAGCCATAACTCCTTCCTTTACACCAGGCATATTTATAGAGATGTTTAACGTCTGGAGGAGGAGGAATGGAGGGGGGGGGGGGGGGGGGGGGGTTGTTTTGTGATTTAACCAACCCGTACAGACCCACTGGTTCCTCTGTAGCGTCACTTCCTACAGGAATTTGTTGAACCATCTATCATAATATCTTATAATATTGTCTTCTATAATTTAGCGTTTTTCATTTTAAATCCTGTTGGTTTTTTAATGTTTAATTCACTGATGTTCATTAAGTCTGAGCAAGTTCAAATGTTACTTCATCAAAACTAAACAAAATTAACTTTATGAGTCAAATATTTCATTAACTGGACATTTTTTGTCCCATTTTATTGATCATTTCAGCTGTTTTGTTAATTTTAAGGTAAAATGTCATGGCCCTCAATGAAAGACCACATATGCAACTTCCAGTTTATTTCTAATAGTCATATCAATATTTTCTATTGATAACCCTTTGAAATGTGTCGATTTATAATATTAATATAATATTTAGAATCATTCAGAAAGTCAGAAACATAAAAAAAAAAAAAATCCAATTCTTTCAGCAAACATGCTCGAACTGACCCCAAAGGTGATCTACGGCAAAGCCCCAGATCGTCTGGTACTGGTTTACAGTACAACAGGCAGATAACAGCTGGGCCCACCAGAGACCATCTAGACTAGGAATGCTCAAACTATTCCACAAAAGGCCAGTATGGCTGTAGGTTTTTGTTCCAAACAAGCAGCAGTACATCAGACTGGACTCAATTAATCAACTAATCTCAGTCTTCAGAGAATCCATTGGTCAAACTGTGTATTCTTAGTTGGTTAGAACAAAACCTGCAGCCACACCCGGCCTTTGTGGAATAGTTTGGACATGCCTGATTATAGACCAGCGGTGCCCAAACCTGGTCCTCGAGACCTACTATCCTACATGTTTTAGCTGCATCCTTCTTCCAACACACCTGATGGTCATTATCAGACTTCTGATTAATCGTGTACTTCATGGACTAAGATATTATCAGAACCTTTAGATGTTATGCACACAAACCTATCATTTTACATTCACAAACATAGTGTACTCAAGGGCAATAAGTCATGAAAAGATAGAAAATTACTTTGTATATTTATTGTTGGCAATTTAAACAAAACAAAGCATATAAAAATCAATATTCAATCATTAAAAAAATATTTCTTAGTATTGTCCAATTAATTATTTCCAGATTCTAAATTTAATCATTAAAAGTATTAAGTTCCTCTTTTCCTTTCATCTAATCCAGGGGTGCTCAAACCTGGTCCTTGAGAGCTACTATCCTAGATATATCCCTCTTCCAACACACCTGATGGTCATTATCAGGCTTCTGCAGAGCTTGATGAGAGCTTTATCATTTGAATCAGGTGTGTTTGAAGGGGGGTACATCTAAAACATGCACGATAGTAGTTCTGGAGGACCAGGATTGGGCAACCCTGTTCTAGATCAGTGTTTCCCAACCCTGGTCCTCAAGGCACACTATCCTGCATGTTATAGATGTTTCCCTCATTATCCCGCATTATCATTTTTCTGCAGAGCTAGATGATAGACTGATCACTTGAATTAGGTGTAGTTGGAGAGAGAAACATCTAAAACATGCAGGGTAGTGTGCCTCGAGGACCAGGGTTGGGAAACACTGTTCTAGACCATTAAGACAATCGGACCACCAGAAACTGCCTAGACAGTTTTGTCCAAGATACAATATGCCACCCCCTGCTGTATTTGACATGAGGAAGTGGTGCTGGTGGAACCCTTGGGTGGTTTCCCACAAGGTTGCATCATGGTGTTGTCATGCAGGTACAGATGCTTCAGATTCAGGTTCATTGACACCATACATGACTCAGCTTTTTAACCACAACTTGAGTTATTTTATTGAAGAAACAGAAGCACTGCTTCTAAACCAAAGCATCACAAGATCCAAATAAACCTGATCCATCCACGGTCAGGGGTAGAGGGGAGGCAGGGGTAGCACTGTACCCTCCTGAAATCTGAGTGGACCCCCTAGTGCCACCCCAGGTGATTGACATGTGGTACAATAGGTCTTGCCAAGAGGAACAGATTGAAATCAGCAACGTCACTGCTAAGTCACTCCTGGACTATGTATTTGATTTAATAAAAATAAAATGAAAAGCACATAAATACAATAGTATATATATGAATTGACATAAAAACCTAGCCCAGTAAACTAGATGAATCCACCTAGTGGCCAAAAATATTTTTGCCTGGTGTGTTGGTCTAGATTTGCTAAGCCTAGCATTAGCCACATCCGGCCTGATAATCTGTTTTACCAATCACCACGCAGGTATTAATTTATTTTTCCCTGTTTGAGTCTTTGGGGCGGAGCTTGGCAGGATGACGACACAGTCCTGCGACAGTGGAAACAGCACAACAAGGAAGATGGCTATGGCTGGAGAGCAGAAAAGTCACACCTGGTAATTACTTGGAGCTACTTTCTCTCAATTGATCATTGATCGCTATTGAGAGAAAGTAGGTCCAAGTAATAACCAGGTGTGAGTTTTTGTCCCGTGATGGTTTTGTTATGCAAATAAATCACTCATTTGAACACATACAGTTTTGAAAAGAAACACATTTTACTTTGTTGACCCCAGGAAACCTGTCGGGACTACTTTCGCTTTGACCACACCCAGACCAGAAGTTGGCTCACAGAACACTGTGATGCCATACAGATTAATGTGAAAAATACTGAACTATTCCTTTAAATGTAATGTGAAGACGTTAGCTTGTGATATTGTTCTTACCATACCATGTGCTGTTCTTTACCATTAGTGGTATTGTACTTTTACTCTTACCATTGTTGGGCTGTAATTATTATAATATAAGTTAACTGTTACCGTGGTAACACCACCAGGGATGTACTTAGTTTTATTTTTCACACATTTTGGTTCCATTATGTAAATATTGTTGAATAAGTTGATTCTACATTGGTTTAGGCCTGTTTTGTTGATTTGTTCTGGCTTGAAGTCAAAGGTCAGGAGTGAGTATTTAAAACTTTAATATGTTCAGTTATTTAATAATGAGAATGGGGGTGGGATTAAGTAATTTTTCTTCCCACTCATTTTGAGTATAAATGAATGATTTGGAAGTTCTTTTTGTTAACTTGCATGTAAACTGTGAAAGCTCGAAATAAGTTAATAAATAATAATTATAATAACATAGAACAAGGATAGTTCGGCAGCAAGAGAGAGAGAGAGGTCTGTGTTAAAACCTGCACTACTTTCAAAAATGGTGTCAAATTGTTTGTTAATATTGATGTGTGTGTGTGTGTATGTTAGTTACACACAGTTTGTGTGTGTATTAGTGATTGGTTGGTTGATTTTTGGGGGCTGATACTGGGTTTTTTTCCCCCATCAGTCGTAGCCAATGACTGATACAGGCCGATGATATTTGGAGCTGGTACAGGTTTTTTTTCTTTGTCAAATAAAAACAAATTTCAGAAAATATTATTTAATTACAATTAGGAAATATAAATTGTGACAGTTACACTAATAAATATGAACAAATGTCCTTCTGTCATACCCACTCTTTCTGTCCTTCTGTTTCATATTTGTTATCGCATACCTCTCCTCATCACCTCACGTTATTTAAATTCAGTTTTTTTCCTGCTCTTCCTGTCAGGTTGTCTTCACCACTACTGTGCTCCCTTCTCGATAGCTGCCAGCTTCCAGTCAGTCAGATCCTCGCTGGCTTGAGTCCTCATCTGGGACCTTTGGACTTTGTCTCATTTTGTGAGTTTTTGTCACAGTGTTTTCTGTCTCCTTTAGTTTTGTTATTTTTGTTTGTAGCTGTTTCCATTGTTTTGTGCTCAATAAAGAGCTGGGACTGCATCCTTCTGATCTGCATTTGGGTCCTTTGCACAACACATACCTGACACCTTCTCCTTTAATTTTTTCCCTCTTTGTTGCTCCTTTTTTTCTTCCTTCCTGTTCTTTCCCCTTTTTTTTGTTACTTCCCCCTTTTCTCTTTTTTTGGCTTTCATTTTTTGTCCCCACTACTTCTTTTTCACCCCCCCCCCCCCTTTCCTTTTGTACTTTGCCCCCTCCCCTTTTTCCATCACCTGTTGGTAAATCATGGTAAGAAAAAAACAGCATATCGGCTGATACAAATCCCAAAAAAATATATCGGCCTGATATATCAGCTGGTCAGTATATTAGTCTATCATTAGTATGTGTGTGTGTGTGTGTGTGTGTGTGTGTGTATGTGTGTGTGCATTTTCACCATTCTTGAAAACATTTTTGCCAAGTTGTGTTATACATTGTTAAACTAATTATATTCAAAAATCTCATCTCCTATATGCTAAGTATGCTCATTTTTGATATTTATTTACATCCATTTGAGATTGATTGGTTGAGAAATAAATTAATTGTCATAGTCTGTGGATCCACTGAAATAGCCTTGGCCACCCCAAGGATAAAAGTCTTACTACAACACTGGATCCAACCAATATTTCCTGGAATGATACGTGTGAGTGTGAAAATGTCACCTGTAGACAAACCTACTGAGAGTCTAAAAACAGACACAGACGTTTATATCCAGGGGGTGGAGCCTCTGACATGACATCACTGCCTGAACTCTAGGAATGTGTGCTATGAGAGCGACTGGCAGAGCATCCAAAAACGAAACAAAACAAAACAGAACACTAATTTACCCCTGGAGTTAATCAACTATTTTAATTCTGACTAAGATAGACTGGTCTACAAAGGTCCAAACTAAGGCTACGTTCTGCGACTGCAGGCAAATGTGGCCCAAATTCGACTTTTTGCTGCCATTTGGACTGTATCTGACCTGTCAAAGATAGACTGAATGGCACAATCAGATTTAAAAAAAAAAAATCCCACCCAATGAACTTCTTCCTTTTAATTAACTTCTTCCTCTAGAAATTGAAATTAAAATAAAATATTATGAAAGTTAAAATAAAATAAATAGAATAATTTATTCTCCTTTTTCAAGTGCAGACAATATGTGCAAAACAGAAAGGTATCTGTTAATACAGACTGCAAATTGTGCAAATAGAGCCTGACCAAGCATGTCACTTATTTTTGCCAAGACCTACTATATACTGTATGCAGTGAAATTAACATTACATTTATTAATACGTGGTCATATGTACTATTTTGTTTTTCAGTTTCCCAACATACTATAATATTCATAAAATAAAACAGACAAGATAATAAGACTCACACTAACACACTAAAAAAGTTAAACAGTTCACACAGACACACAATCATACAACTCTACAATTATCATGAAGGCAATTATAATAAAAAGTTGTACAAGTAAAGGTAAGCAATATTTTCACGTTAACATGTGCATGTGTCATGAATCTAACAAATATTAGCAGCGGGAAAACCTATTTGAAATTAAAATAAAAGTTAAAACTAAATAAAATCTAGAGTGAATGATACAAAACTAAATCAAAAGTGAATTGCATCTAAAATCAGTTATATTTTCCCCATTTTAATTAGGATTCAGATTTTCCCATTATTCAGCTCTCACATAGCAGAGGCCAGGGTCTGTAGGAATGCCCCGTGTGGTCGTCCCTTCAGATAGAGTATATATATATATATATATATATATATATATATATATATATATTTTTTTTTTTTTTTTTTTTTTAATAATTGCTGTGGTGTGAAAATCACAATGCTCATGTTGTCTTGTATTAAAACATTATATAATAGCACTGTAGAGCTGCATGTCCGGTGCATGTGGGCTTCCGGCGTGTGCATACAACCTACAAACTGTTCTGGTTTGAGGTTCAAACTGCATCTCGTTTTGTTGTCCTTGGATATGCAAAATAACAAATAAAGCTGATTCTGATTCATTCTCTGAGCCAATCAGAGACGTCTCATGACAGTGTTATGGATATGTATGAGGAAGTACCGGTAAACTCTGTTGTTTGACCTCAAGTCACTTTTCTAACCTCCAAAATCAGCTTAAAACAAAGCAATCCAGAGGGGTTTTTTTTGTTTAGTTTTTTTAAAAAAGAACCAACGCACAATGGATTCAACAATGGAGAACACAATATTAATGAAATTACATTGGAATGACACCTTTAAGTTCAAAGGAATATTAGTGTCAAATCTACTTCTATACTGTCTGCACATGACAACACATGGACTCGACAGGTTCTGTCAGTGGAACATATGGGTTCTATAGGTTCTACCAGTGGAAAAGTGGGCTTTACAGGTTCTATTGGTGGACTATATAGGTTCTACCGGTTCTATCTGTGGAAATGTAGGTTCTGCAGGCTCTATCAGTGTACCTGAAAAACAGTACAGACCAGCACTTAGGTCATTAGTTTAAATATGAATCTGATTAAAATATTTAACATTTAACAGATTTAATATGATGCAGATCATTTCTAGACCCTGTGGACCAGTGGACCACATTCTACAGCTGTATGTGTGTGTTTGGTTCTTCTTGTTCCACAGGTCATTGAAAACACTGATGCAGATATTGTTGTTGCAGATATTTCACTTTAATAATGACAGAAAGTTTACATCACATCAGTTTTATGCTGTGATATTAGAATTGATTGGAAATTCTAAATATGAGGAGGAGCAGGTGTAAGAGGCTGTGGGACAGCCTCAGCGTCTCCTGCGCCGTCGTTTGGACACCGGTGTGCAGTTGCTTTGGCTGCACTGACATGCTTCCACCAGGGTGTAGGTGTGTGAGACCGTGGAACCATCAGCGCAACTCAGAAATGTCTCTATCTGACGGGTCCGAGCCTCCTGACAACAACTGCACTTGTGCATCATCATGTTGGATGATTCTGAATATCTGAGGACACACCAGAACCAGACATTAGCAGAAGACCTGTAGACTGAAGCTCAGAACAGACGTGGACTAAGGTGACTGAAGACCACATCTGCAGACTGTAACCATCATTTCAGGTACAGACCATATTTGATCACTCTAAATCTGAAGTCAGAATCACCTACAAAGCCTTTTTCTGTCAATAACTGAACCTTTGACAGTTGAAAACCACATGCACTTAACAGTCCTGAAAAACTGTGTGAATTTAAGTTGTGCATAAAAATGTACTAAATGATTCACTGATTGCGTCTCAACTCACATGGAGGAGCTTCCACAGTTTCCAGAGCAGGATGTCATGTTAATGGGCTGAAAACTGCGACATCCACTGATCTCCAGGAAGGAAGGTTTGGACTGGACAGAACACACACTGCGCTTCTGACCTGGAACCAGAACCAGGGTTAAGGAGGAGAGGGAGTACAGAGGAAATGCTAAGGAAGTACTAAACACAATAAGAAGCCAATTCCAAATGTAAATATTTGCCCTTAGATACAGTTCCCCTCAGTACTAGTCCAGGTACTTTGTAAAGGTTTATTCCTACTTAAATCCCCGGCTGTCTGTCACTTACAGTACTTGCAGCATCCGTTGGCGTCTGTTGTCTCGGTGCCCTGTAGGGGGTGGAGTTTATGGGTTAGAGGATGATTGAAACTGTGTGCGTGTTGAATTCAAAGTCAAATAAACTCACAGGTTCACAGTCTGCAGGGTCAAAGTAGGGACATGACATCTCTGTTTCCTTGGTAACAGGCCAATCGTTGATCAGGTCACAAGTGTAAATTGAACACTTGTCAAGAGGAGACACAAAGGTGTGGTTGACCTGTAGCAATAAGAAGAATCAGTCACATCTCCAGCTAGATACAAGCCTTTGAAGGAGGCAGCAGAAGAGGAGGTCAAAATATTGAAAAAGGTCTGAATCATTTCATGACATTTTTGTTCACTTATTTGATCTTTATTGAACTTGTTTTTTGTTGTTGTTGTTGCTTATTTAAATTAAATTTTCACCATCTACTCTTTTTTCTCAGATTTCTTTGTCCAGAATTCAGCCTCTGTCCAGATGGCAGCATGGAGGTGTGGCACCTCCTTTCCTCAATCTAATCGCCTTCTGCCTTCTGACGTTTTTCTAGCGAACTCTTGCAAGTGCTGTCAGCTCATGGTGCCTGGGGATGGTCCGGCTGATCCTGGCTCAGAATTTCTGGGGAAAGCTCTGGTACTTCTTGACTTTTGTCAAACAGAAGATGCACCTTCAGCCTTAGACTAGACGTCAGTACCTGGACCCCATTAACACTAGAACTGGTTCAGAAATGTTCATCTGTATCTATCCCCCCTCAGGACCTGGTCCAGTTCAGTTCTGCAGTACTGACCGTAAGGATGACTGTGGAACCGTCCACGGTGAAGATGCAGTCCTTCTGAACACACGATCCACAGCACTTCCCCGGTTGAGGCTCATACTCGTACCCCTGGAGAGAAAAACAGGTCAGAACACAACCAGAAGCAGCACTCTGTATATGACCCCAATTTAGGTTCAGAGACTCAAAGAGACCCACCAAGACCTGACAAGCCCCAGAGAGACATGATGAAACCTCAAGACACCTAACGAGACCCAAAGACACCTGACAAAACCCGATGAGACCCAAAGAGTCCCAGTGAATGAGTTTGGGTTCTCTGGGTCACGTTCTTACTTCAGTGCAGTTCTTGTCACATTCTATGGGTTTGCAGGTGAGGATGTGAGTGTGGGTGACTGGGTCTTTCTCCAGGCTACAGGAACACTCCTGGCATCTGTCCAGTGTAGATTCACTGATGTTAAATAGCGGTGATCCTTTTGTCCCTGATGGTGCTTCTAAGGGTGGTTCTATTGGTGTAACTGGAACTGGGATCCTGTCTCCAGGCTACAGAGTGAAGATTTAGCAACATGAGGAGTTAATTCAGTTTATCAGCCGGGGTTTTTGCACTTTCATTGTCATTTGTTGTGAATAAATGGAGTTTGGACTTTGTTGGTACCTGGTATTCATTCATGTTATGGACGCAAACATCCTTAGGAACTGAAAAGAGCAAAGAACAGAAAACTGGGGTTAGTTTGAACACAGAACCAAGCTATTCTATCAGTTTCTGTCTATCATCTTTGTGACCAATTCAATATTCTTCAAACAAACAAAGTAATATTCATGTATATTTATAATGTCCTGAGGATGGAAGTGGAACCATTCAATTTCAAAAAAGTCCATTAAATGAATGTTCTCATTAGCATGTTGGAGGTGGTGGAGTTTGCTAAAAGTTCTGGTTTCATACCACATGTGTAGATTGTGCAGCAGATTCCTTTAGTGGCCTTGAGTTGATAACCCACTGAACATGTGACCACACCAGGACACAGGCTGATGTTACATTCTGTCCAACACAAAAGAGCACAGACATTTACTGTTCACATTCTGTCTTTCAATCATTAATCTGTTAACATGTCACCATTCAAACATATTGTAGAGCCTCAGAGTGTAATTACCAAAGTATTATTTTGGCCCATATTATATCTGTATAACTTTATACAACGGCATATTAGCACCACATCCGAAAAATAAAAACACTTGTCAGTACAAGAATAAAGTTGTCCTATTTGGAGAATAAAGTCATACTTTTAAAAACATAATGTGCCTGCACTTCAAAACCCTTGACCTTCAGTCTTGGAGTCAATCCTTTGACTCATTGATGCTCTGAAATCTTTGACACTTTGAGTGTTTGACTCTTTGAATGTTTGAATTAGAGCCTGATCGATATTGGATCTTTGGAGCCAATACCGATATTGGAGAGTAAAAAAATCCAATATCCAATATTGGCTGATAACCGATATCAGGGTTTCCCCCCAGAAATCTGGCTAAGCCTGGTGGTAAGACTGCTAGGGAAGCCCACCAAAAAATAAACAAACAAACCAAAAAAATTACAAAAACTCTTTGATTCTATCTGCCATAACCATCTTGAACACCCTGAAACAGAACATTGCATTCTTGAACATGCACTTATTTTCAACATGCACCGGTCACATATTTTCATTTATTTTTACATATATTTGTTCACTTTTATAATTTTCTTAACCTCCTGAGACCCTCAGTTCTCTTTCAGGGACAATACTTTCATTTTAAAAATGTATTTGGAAAAAACTGTTGTATTGTACTGTTTCCAAAAAAGGAAATTATTTAATGTAAAAAAGTCAAAATTTAAACTTTCCTTGCTCTCAAAAGGTTAAAATGTGTTGTGAACCATGCACATTAGAACCTTACCCATGCACATTAGACCCGTAACTCGACTTGTGACTAAACAATTCATCTACCCGGGGACTCACTTTTAAAGGTTTTATTTTGGGCTCAAACACACCATCAATGCTGGTGAGTGACATATGTGGCTGGATATAAAGCTCCTTCAAAATAAAACAAATCAGCTGTTGTTCAACCATGGATTCACAGCTTCATCCATGAATCTGATTTTATTTTGTCACTTCCATGTCCACTACCCACTCGTATTTCTTTTAACTTGACATGTGCTCATACCCCGAAAAATCAGAAGATAAACCTACAGTTAGAAGCTCTAAATAGTGCCCTCTAGTGTCACTAGTTTTAATGTGTATTTAAATTCTTTAAAATACATTTTAAAACGTGATACTGTAGCCTGGCAGAGGGAGGAAGTAAGGCCTGGCACTTCGCCAGGCTTATAATGCACTGTGGGAAACCCTGGTTACATTGGCTGATATATGAAATAACTACATTTATCTACACAGGATAAAAGTAATCTTATATTATGTAATTGTGGACATGTGGATTAACAGTTGTATAAATATTTGATAATCTCACAAAGATAACTAACACAACTCTTCTGATAACTAGTGCATATATCTACAGTATTCTGATATCAGATTAATATGTGATCCATTAGGAACAACAGATTGTAGATACAGTAGTTTTATGCTAGGCAGAGCATATTAATGAAAAAGATGTCTATATTTTACAATTAGTGAAAAAAAAATTGGTAAATTATTTAAAATGTAAGTGAGACTTCCCTTTAATGCATTACAAACAAACTGAATCACAAACACTATTACAGAAAAAATATTACTGAACATAAAATTATGTTTTCTCTCATAAATATGGATGTATGATTATAACTTCCTATGTGGAGTAAGGTCTGAACTGAGCATGTGCAGATTGAATTAGGTTAGTCCAACGTTGTTCCTGATTGGAGCAAAACTGACCTGTGTTTCCACTGTCCCCAGTCTCCCCAATACTATCTGCAGAATGAATTGTGAGGTAGATGGGAACCCCACGGGTATGTGCGGGGTTAGTTTATAAGTGGGGGGCTTTAGGACCAAAGGGAAAAGTGGTCCATTTGTCAGAGCGTGGACCGGTGGTGGTCGGTGGTAGTGGGTTCAGAGTGTGTGGGTTAGGGGTGATTTGGAACGGAGGACTAGCGGTCCTTGTCAGAGCGCCTGGGGTCCAGAGTGGTTTGGAGCGAGGGTCTTTGTGTGTGTGTGCGGGGCTGGGGTGGTTTGGTGTGGAGGTCCTTGTTGGTGCAGGGCGGCTTGGAGTGAGCGACTAGCGCCAAAACAAAAAAAAAGCAACAAAAAAGCAAATAAATCGACTATGTATTGGCCCATACTGATTAATCGGTGAGACCCTATAATCGACCAAATTAATCGTTCAGGCTCGAGTTTGAATCTCTGACTGTCTCTTTGACCCCTCGAATATTTGACTCTCTCCCTGACTCTTTGAATGTTTGACTCTGAATCTCTGACTGACTGATTCTTTGACCGTCTGATCCAGGGGTCTCCAAACTATTCCACAAAGGGTTGGTATGGCTTCAGGTTTTTGTTCCAACCAACCAAGAGTACACAGTTTGACCAATCGACTCTCTGAAGACTGAGATGAGTTGCTTAATTGATTCAAGTCTGGTGTGTTCCTGCTTGGTTGGAACAAAACCCTGCAGCTACACTGGCCCTTTGTGGAATAGTTTGGAGACCCCTGCTCTGATCCTTTGACTCATTGAGTCTTGTTTAAATCGTCTCCAGGGCAATCGCTACAGACCGTCCTGGTGTCACTGACCACATGACTGGTGTGAGCAGCAGCCGTCGGTCCGGTTCACCAGCTGCTGTCCCGGTTCAGTGCAGTTCACGCTGCTGTTGGCGGTTGGACACGAGTAAGGTTCACACTGGATGCTCATGGAGTCTTGATCGCAGACACAGGTGTTACATCCACTGGTCCATGTGTCTCCAGGCTGAGAAAGGAACAGGTTGAGGTGACTGGTTAGTGTTCATAAATGTGTCAGCATGTAAGTGTAGGTGACATTCTTTTTTATATATGTCTGTTTCCTGTTTAGTTCTGCAGCATTCTCACCTGTTTGGGTTTCCCATCGGGTCCAACACAATCTGAAGTTAAAGCACACAGGTGTATTCAGAATTCCATGTGTTTGTGAAAACTGTTCCGTCAAAGAGAGTGTGGTCATGGATGTGTCTTACCACAGGAGGTCACACATGTGTCATAGACGGTGTTGAATAAGATGGTTCCACTAGGACAGAAACAGCCTTCTCTGGTCTGATTGAAGGAGGATCTGCTGTCACTCTGGAATTTATGGTTGTATCTGGTGTTAAAGGGGAAATGACAGGTTAGTGAAGCAGAAGATGATATAATGGGAATCTATCTATCTATCTATCTATCTATCTATCTATCTATCTATCTATCTATCTATCTATCTATCTATCTATCTATCTATCTATCTATCTATCTATCTATCTATCTATCTATCTATCTATCTATCTGCATGCCTGCCTGCCTGCCTGTCATCGTTGGATCTATTGTTGTGTCTGTCATTCATTGATTCTGTCGTTCCAATGTTTTACCTGTAATTACATGTGGGTTCCACAGCAGGTCCACAGGCCATGTAAACTTTGTCCCCTTCACATTTATGCTCTGAAACATGAAGGCACATGGAAGTTTTCCAAAACATTCTCATTCATCCACGACTGAATTTGTTTGAGTTAGGGTAAGGGTTAGGATTAGGGTCAGGGTTAATCTTGGACTCACCACAGTGGCCGTTGGTGGCGTTCCTCCAGTCAATGCAGATTCCGGCATTAGAACATTCAGTGGCATAGGTCTCCAAACTGGAACATGTGTTGTTACAAACATCTGACAAGCACGATTGAATATATGGTTCAGGAGGGATGGTTGAGTGGCACGGTTCAAATACACTGGAGAAGAAGAAGGAGGAAGAGAAGGAGGAGCCCATGAGAACTATAAAGGAACTGTGGAGCGCTAATCCCTGAGATTTTCAGCACAACCCTCACCTGCTGGTTAAGATGTCACAGATGACAGGTTTACAGGGATGCTTGGTAGTGGTGGGCTTTTCAGTAGTGGTGGAAGTTGTTGTGGTCGTCGGTGGTGGCGTTGTCGGGATGACGCAGGGTGTACCTGGGACATTCCAGTGTCCTGCAGACTCCGAACAGGGTCCCATTAGGCCGTTAGGAAAACGGCAGTCATTAGAGTGGGCGTTATCGCAGGTTCCTGGAAGAGCCAATCAATCAATCAATCAATCAATCAATCAATCAATCAATCAATCAATCAATCAATCAATCAATCAATCAATCAATCAATCAATTATTTTTCTCGAACAAGATGTTTTGTCATGGCACGTTCCACATAGAGCTGGAATAAACCAGACTCACAGACACACTGCCGTCATAGTAACAAGGTCAACTGCAGCACACCTGAACTAAGTCTAAAGCTCCTGAAAATATCCAAATGGAACCGTCTGTTTTTTTTATGACAACGTTCAAACAATGGTACCCAGCGTCCTGGAACACTGGTAATGTGACAGGCAGATCACAGTTTGTCCGTCTGGGCAGTGTTCTGTCTGATATGGTGGTCAGTGACACAGGAGCTCCATAGGGGACTGTGCTGTCCCCTTTCTTCATCATCTTATACACCACAGATTTCCAACACAACCCTAAGTCATGTCACCTTCAGAAGTTTTCTGATGACTGAGTGGTTATGGTGTGTGTAAGAGAGGGAAAGGAGGGGGAATATAGGTGGTGAGTGAATTTGTAGAGTGGACGGAATAGAACCATCTGAGGCTGAATGTCAACAAGACCAGGGTGGTTGACTTCAGGAAGAAGAGGAGACTTCTACAACTACTGAAGATAAAAGGAAAGATCGTAGAGGATGCGGAGGAGTACAAATACTTAGGAGTGGTCATCAATAACAGAGTGGACTGGAGCTCCAACGCTGAGACTGTGTGTAAGAAGGGAATGATCAGACTGTACTTCCTAAGGAAGCTTAGATCAATCAGTGCGTGCACAAAGATTTTGGAGATGTTCCACCAGTCTGTGGTGGCCAGTGCCATCCAAGTTGCAGCTGTGTGTTAGGGTAGCAGCATCAGAGCCAGCGACACCAACAGACTAGATAAAATCCTTAGGAAAGCTGGTTCTGTTATCAGTCTGAGGCTGGACAAATTTCAAACCGTGGTGGAGAGAATGCTGCAGAAATGAAAGACAATCATTGACAACACTGAGCAGCCTCTCCACCACACATTAGACAGACAGTGGAGGACTTTTTCCAACAGTCAATTACAGCTCCACTGTCGGACAAATGGATTCAGGAAATTGTTCCTCTACCTTGCGCTCTCTGAGTGCTTTTCTAGTATATTGAATGCTGCTGTTGTCCTGAAGCAATTTACCAGTTGTGGAATCAATAAAGTACTTTGATTCTATGCTACTGAAATTACAGAATAATGTTAGAGGTGGAGTTAAATTCTGCTCAGAACTAGAATCACAACCAGAACTAGAACCAGAACATTAGATTTACACCAGTATAATCTACCAGGAGGACCAGAATGTTCGTTTAGATTTGAAAACTTCTACTGTACTTTGTAATGAATCCGTCTGCCATGTTTTTAATTCATGCAGTTTATCACATTTGAATACCATGGTGGAAAATACAGTTACAGAGTAGTTAGTAACTTATGTTATGAGAAATTGTCATGTTGTAGTGTGATTGATGCATAACAGTTTTTGAGTAGCTTCCCCAACACTGCTTTACAGACAAACAGTCGGCTACTTTGCAATAACGTGACACATGGTTATACACAGCAGTGTATTTTCAGCCAAAAGAAGGACACGCTGATGGCGTCTGCAACAACGCCTTCTCCAGAGGCACTTGAGATTCATATTCATGAAGAACACCAGAAAAAATACCATCTATTTTAGTAAGAAAAAATATTTATTTTTCATGGCTTCTCATGCAATTTCTGGCAAGTGCAGCAGGCACAATCAGAACCAGTATTGGAATTGGAACAACACTTACCCACTGAAAAATGTACACTTAGTAAATATGGAAAGTATACTGTGTTTAACTGTACTCATGATAGTATGAATATTGGAACACAGCACAGGTGATGAGCCATATTAGGTTGGCTTACTCATTCAGTCACCATCAATGTAGAAACTATCTCATCACCACCATCAGTTTAGGGTTAGATGGATTTCATAATTTCATGTATACTCCATCGTCTTTGTTGCGTATCTCTCTACTCCAGCTTCCGCATTTTCGTTTCGGGTCTTTCTGTAATCCAGCGTATTTTTAATGAATCAGAAGGTGAGTTTAGCGAACAATGGCACTGCCATCTGGATTGTAACTCGCTACGTCATAATTCTATATCTGGGTCAAAGCCACAGCCTGACCCCATTGATCTACATGTAAAAATGCCACAGTGTTGTGTACGCCGCTGTTTAAACAGATCAGAAACCAATATACAAATGGCAAAGAGAAACTTTCATTGTTTCATTTTCCAGTTGATGAGAAAAAGAAGAGGAGATGGCCGAAATTAATAAGTGTTTTTTAATGATTTTGTTACTTATAACGTGAGCAACTGCTCAAAAGAGCCTGCTGGCTAGCTAGCTGTCAAAAAGAAACCAGCTCTTGAATACTGAATATCGTTAGTGAGTGTTGCTGAATCTGTGAATCAATGAATAACGTAAATGAGAGGGACTGGTTTACTGAAATAGTGTATAATAGACTGTAGAAAACTTCATGGTTGGTCAGATAAGTAAACAAATGCCAATTAACATTTCGTGGCCCAGTCATGAGGCGAGAATGAATAAACGCCGTCCTCCAGTTTTGTCCATGTGAAACATTGATGTAATTAAGCATCTCCTGAATGAATGTACAACAGAACTCACCACACTGGCCTTCAGTGTTTCCATCAAACATAGAATAGGGCAGGTCAATGCTGACGGAGGTCCCTCTGTAGACCACCATGGTGTCAATGCTTGGGATCTCTATTATTACCACCATATCAGTGCTGGTCATCTGCAGATCACCATTTCTGTATGCGGGATAGACTCGTTTGTGATTCACAAACACCTGTAGAAGAAGCACAGAGTACGTGAAGGAGGGGCTGTGAGTCCAATGTCCTGGGGGTAATAATGATCCAATTTACTAAACTGAAATTCATGCTACGTTTAAATGGAGCTGGTATCTAGGAAAATGGATCTTTGGGCCTGTCCCACAGCCTCTCCTGAACAACTAACACTCGTTTTGGAGTCCACTCATTTTTGGAGTATCCTTCACAATGAAGTTGCAAGTGGTAGGGATTTCTATGGACATGATTGGGACACTGGCGCCAATAAGTGATGCGGTTGCATATACGACAATGTGGAATTTTAACTCAAAATATGTTTTTGTTTACAATAAACTTAGACGTACCATCAAATTTGCAAGGCAGATTGCAACTAGTTGAAAAGAAAACTCAGATTTGTGCAATATCTTTCCTATTCTGGTTAACATGTTTACCATATGTTTGCGTGGCTAAAGCAGGAGTGTTCACAAAGCATTATGGCCAACACAAAGCAAAATTCTTCCCTTCTGTCTGAAGCAGCGTTCGCAAGTCTGCATCCAAACTTACTCCTTCCAAAGGGGATGAATGTCCATTCTCCCTCAATGCTAAAGAGAAATGGGACACCCTACCTTCCAAAACATGACTCCAAACTAGCGGATGACATTTGTCAGGAATTCCTGCGGGTTACATTATTCCCGTGGGATTCCCAGGGGATGGGAGTCATAATTTTATTAATCTCATGATTGGGACGGGAATAAAAAATTAAGTGGGCAGGAGCGGGAATAACATTAATAGATGATGATATTAGCCAGACTAAACAACCAAAATGATAGGCACATTCATTACTGTTTAGCTTTCAGTGAGCCAAAACTCGAGAGTCAAAAGAACTACATATCAAACTGTGCTTTAACGTCCTGGCTGCCCACTATCAGAAGCTAAAGGCAGAACTTGTATGGGAAGCAAGATTTTTTTTTTCCTAGAATGGCGACGGATTGATTTACATATACCACACCCTGAACTAATTCCATTGGTCACCCAACCCAATAGACTTGCGCAGCATCACTGATGGGATCAGATTACCTAGCTAGCTAAAGTGATATGGAGGATTTAGCTATTTCATTTTTCAATATTTTTTATTAATCATGTTTTTGTGCCAACACAAACAGTAGAAGCAGGGACAGGAGAATGTTCAATATTCAATATCTCAACGGATTTCAATTCTCATTGATTCATTAGATAGATCTAAGCACTGGGAACAAAACTTATCACCTTGTCGAAATATGCCTTTGTAAACAATCTGTTTACATTTTTGTTTATTTTTTCAGTTGTTGACTAAAATCTCTACTCTTTCCTCAGTTCTCAACAGATTGCATTTCCGATTGATTCACTGAGTTCAGTTTCAATCCAGATAAAAAGAAAGTAATTCCCCCAATATTAGCTTCCACCAACAACCTTCTGCGTAGCATTTAACATCTTTAACCACAGTAATATGTCATTACCATGTTACCTACTTTGTTCAGTAAGATGCTACCCCAGAAGAGCTTTGGGGGCTTCCTATTCTATTCACACTGTTTTTGGCATTTGTTGATAAAAACACACAGCCACACAGTGGTATTGATTTTATGATCTATTGAATGACTCCTTTTTTTTTTTTTTTTTTTTTTTTACAGCAAGACATCGTAGCTGTGAGCGGATAAGCACAGGGACATTGGTCCTATTTTTTTTAATCGTCATGTGCGCACAAGTTTTTATTTTTATTTTTTTTTAAATAGAGAGGGTGAAATATTTGTTACATACCTACATATAAACGTAGCCATACAAAATAAAAATCCCACCTGGAAACAATACCTACCTCGTTGGTTATTTTTCCTTTGGCCTGCTGCTGTTTCAGGTTTATCACAAATGATTTATACTCAATAGTGAGACTAAACGGACAAGCGGAGGCACTTAGATGACTGCAGACTTCTCTTGTTAATATAATAGTCAGATGGTATTTTGTAATAATCTCTTTGACCAGGTAATAGGAGCAGATCTCATTGAAATCGTATGATATTCCATCAAATGTCAGGTAGTGGGATCCGCCCCAGACATTGCACACACCTGCAACAAGATGACAATCAGGTGTAAAACAACAGGATATGATGTATAACATTTACAGATGACGTTAAAAACGAACAAGAAAATGGGTGAAAAATAATGAACTCTTTTATAATATTCAATTTATTTGAACCACAAATGTGTTTAACCTATGTCATATGTTCAATTTTAAACAGCCAAAACAATAAATATAGTTGTTGTTTACATTCAGATTCTAGATATCTTTGCTTATCTTTGCTTCATTTCAGAGGTTGGACTTTTTTTTTCCACTGCTGATTCAAAATCAACATTGTTAAATATTCTAACCTGTTGTGTGTTCTTTGTGCTTTTAAACTGAAGTGAACTGAACTGAAACACAATGTTCACAAATAATTAAGTGAATCAGGCTCAGTGAATTCCAGTCTGACATTACTAATTGATGTGTATGTGATTATTCTCCTGTGAGTTGGGTGAATTACGATAGTATTCCTACTGTTAACATGTCTGGTGCAGCAAATACCAGGACACACTTCTTTAGTAGCTCTATCGATCTGAATATCACCCATTTTGACACCCATACTAGACCTGACTCAGAACTACCCACTTATTGTGCTAATGATGTATTGCATTTTATGCATCACCTGGATCTCTTGCATTCAACATGTGACTTATGAAAAGAAATGTGTCACTGGCATCGCACATGTCAACTATGAACTGGATCTTGGACTAAGATATGGAGACTTTCAGAGTTGCTGAGGCTTTTTTTTTTCCATCAAATGGCTCGTGGTACTGATGCAAACTCAGATGCTTTTAATCATATCAATGAGTAATTAGGCTGTATGTACAACCAAATTAGTTGCACTCTACAGCCCTGTACTTATACTGTATTCATGCAATTTGAGGATCAATGGAAAAGTCATTATTGATAAACTAAATAAATTGTGTATGAGTCAGTGTACTGTGGTGTGGGCGGCATAGTGGTGCAGTGGTTAGCACTCGTGCCTCACAGCAAGAAGGCACTCCGGGTACTCCGCTAGGTTAATTGGTAAATCTAAATTGCCCATAGGTGTGAATATGAGAGTGATTGTTTGTCTATATATGTTTAGCTCAGCCATGAACTGGCGACTCATACAGGGTGTACCCCGCCTTCGCCCATTGTAGCTGGATTAGGCCCCCACAGACCCTCGCAACCCTAGTGAAGATAAACCAGGTTCACATGACGAGACAAGAGTCAGTGTGCTGTGTCACCTACTGTTGTTAAAAAAATGCAAATGTCATATGGGGTGTTTATATTTTTACTCATGTTTTGACCTAAACTGCATTTAATCATTGAATTAAACAACAATTCCAAACCACTGACAAGCTCTTCAACTTTACAGATCAGATACGCAAGGGTGACTGTACTAAAAACAAGTTTACTAGTATGAGCGGCCGAAATGATTTTCCTGCACAGGGCGGGTGGACTCAACCTTAGAGATAGAGGCAGGAAGAGGAATTTAAGAGTAGAGCCACTGCTCTTTCACATCCAGAGGAGCCAGTTGAGGTGGTTCATCTAGTGAGACTGCCTCCTGGCTGCCTCTCTGGGAAGTAGTTTCAGCCATGTCCATCTGGGAGGAGACCTCAGAGCTGACCCAGGACACACTGGAGAGGAATTCTCTCTGTGGTCTGGGAATGCTTCAAGAGCTGGTGGAGGGGGCTGGAGAGAGGGCAGACAAAGCGCTTCTGCTGAGGCTTCCCCCACCTCCCACACACCCTCCCACACACACACACACTTGGACCCGGATAAGTGGAAGGGATGAAGGAATTGCACAAAGACTATAAACTTACATTCGCACTGATAGTGGAAGCAGCATCCAGAATCATCATAGACCTTCACAGCCTGGCGCCCATTAGCGCAGATCAGTTGTTGTACTGTGGGACATGGAGTAGGGTTCTTGACAACAACGCCATCAGTACAAGTAGCTGTGGTGCAGTTGTTTACCTTCCAGGATTCTCCATTCTGAATGAGGATCAAGAACATTAGTGGAGTATTCGATGCCTTGAAATCACTGTGGAAGTTTAAGATTACACACAGAATATGCTCCTCAACCAAAATATCTCCAGTAAATCATACCTTTCTTGGAGGAGAAACATGAGTACAGTCCAGGGTGGTTGTAGAAGGGGTCGATGAAGAAGACGTAGGAGTTGTGGTGGGAGGTACTGAGATTGAAATTTCAGGTTTTGTAGTGATGATGACTGAAACTGTTGAACTCTGTGTAGTGGTGGGTATGGATGTTGTTGAACATGGACCAGTGTGTGTCTCCACTTTGCAAGATATGTTGCAGTAAGCGTCGGCACACCAGCCGAATTCATCAGGGATTTTATAAATCTGTTCACCTGAGAAAGGAACAGATGAGTTAGTTCAAATGCATAGGAACCGGATGTACTGTATGACACTAATCATATTGCAATCTAGAAGGCCAATGTTATTCTTAGTGTTGCCCCGATTGATTGGCTGCTGATAATAATCGGTGGATATTGCCTAAAAATAGCCTGATCGGTGACCAGAAAAATATGCCAATCTAAAAACTGATGGCGTAATGGAAATTACTAGCGACCATTTTCAAACTTGGAAACACACTACAGAACAGCTGCATCTTGTCTTGACTGTTACTGTACTTTTTAAAATATAGTTAGTTAATTAATAGTAGAAGTTTGGAACCAAAGCTCAGAGCAAAAGCCAAGCATTTTCTATCTCATGTTGACCTTAAAAATGCTATACATGCTTTTATTAGCTCAAGGTTGCACTACTGCAATGCCCTTTACACTGGACTAAACCCCTGTCTTCTCCATAAACTACAGCTGGTTCAAAATGCAGCAGCTTGTCTTCTGCCCAACACATCTAAATACTCCCACATCATCCCAGTTCTACATTCTCTTCATTGGCTCCCAGTACAGTTCAGAATACAGTTCAAAGTTCTATTGTACATCTTCAAGGCCATCAGTGGCCTCACTGAACTTATAACCATCCATAAACCAGTCATGAGGCTGCGCTCTTCTGAGCACACCTCCTTGGTTGTCCCCAAATCCAAGTATAAAAAATATGGTGATGGTTCATTTGCAGTTTTTGGCCCAAGGCTGTGTAATATGCTGGAAGCAGTTGTTACTATGATTTTATAACTTGTATTATCTTTGTTTTTTATCTTGGTTTTTTAATTGTTACTTGTTTTTATAATTGTAACTTGTTTTTATAGTCTTTATCTCATTTTGGAAAGCACCTTGTGCAGGTTTTGGTGTTGTAAGGTGCTATATAAATAAAATTTGATATGATTTGCTTTTATGCTGCATAAGGCAGACAACAGTGTGCCCACGTATAAATAGCATTTGTATTAGCCTAGCACTGATGTATTTACTACAACACCTGAACCCAATGCATCCAGACTTCAATGGCGCTTCATCAAATCAGACTCAGAGCGTCTTTTGCTAACTGGTGAGTACTAGCATCTGTTAGCATGTAGCTTCAGTCTTGTAATTAATTTTAGCAAATGTATGAAGGTAGTGTAATTATTAGGCTACAACTGCTTCACACATCCAGGTGCGTGTGCCTGTGAGCAGATGCATGTGCACACAACTCAAAACACTTCAGTCTTTTCCTGTCCCAGTTTATTGATTGATCTAGTTTAGTGAGTCTTTATTGAAAGGATAAACCCCTTGAAATGTCTCATCTCATTTTAGAGGGGGTCCTTAATCAGAACAATACAACACTTTAACTGCTGAGACATTATTTCAGGTAAATGTGCTGATGTGAATTTGTCCTAAAAATTGCTGCGGAGAAGGAAAACCACAACAAAAGTGTAAACCATAGTAAAAACAAACAAATCCCAAAGCATTTATTTTTGGTCTCACTCACTGCTCACTCAGTGCATCACTAGTTATTCTGTAGATGACATGACAGGCAAAATGACCTGCTGGCACTGAGGTACACAATGGGTGGTTTGACTACACTACCACCCAGAAGCGGTGTATGTTGTTACAATGTTTATATGAGTAATTTTTACTTGTATTTTGTGAAAATAAATATTTAATAGATTTTTTAATAGATTCTTAATAGATTTCATGCTAATGAACAGAAATAAAATATAAATCATGCTACAAAACACTTGGAATCACTGGTTTACTGTTGGGTTAGAATACAAAAAAATATTTTTACTGGAGAAAATGTTGAAATGAAGAAAACTTACCAGGGCGATATGTGATTCCCTTGTAAAAACAATTGCATGTTGTTGTGGTGGCGGTGGTGGTGGTGAAAAGGGAACTAGTTGAAGCCACTGGGGTTCTGGTTGATCCAGTTGTATAGAAACTACTTGTATAAAAACCAGTGGTACCTGGAAGTGTCTGTGTTATTGGACCAATAGAGGTAGTACCTGTGGGTGGTATTTCAGCTGTACTTAACATAGTGGTTGTGTTCAAAATTGAAGGCTTTGTTATGACAATTGTTGTCTTTGAACTTTCTGTGATCACAGCAGGTGAAGTTGTTGTTTGAACCACAGCTGTTGTAGAGGTTGTGACAGGTCCAGTAGTAACCACCTTAGGTGGTTTTGTTGTGGAGACCTGAACGGTAGTTTCTTCTAGAGTAGTTGTTTCAACATGTTTGATTGTAGTTTCCTGTGTTGTTGCACCTTTGGTGGTTGTGGTTGAAATGGAAGGTTTTGACGTTACAACAGGTGATTCTGGACTGGTTGTTGTGACCCCAGGTACTGCAGTAGTGGTTTCAACCACAGCTGTAGTGGAGGTCGTGACAGGTCCAGTAGTAACCACCTTAGGTGGTTTTGTTGTGGAGACCTGAACGGTAGTTTCTTCTAGAGTAGTTGTTTCAACATGTTTGGTTGTAGTTTCCTGTGTTGTTGGCACTTTGGTGGTTGAGGTTGAAATAGAAGGTTTTGACGTTACAATGGGTGATTCTGGACTGGTTGTTGTGACCCCAGGTACTGCAGTAGTGGTTTCAACCACAGCTGTAGTGGAGGTTGTGACGGGCCCAGTAGTAACTACCTTAGGTGGTTTTGTTGTGGAGACCTGAACTGTAGTTTCTTCTGGAGTAGTTGTTTCAACATGTTTGGTTGTAGTTTCCTGTGTTGTTGGCCCTTTAGTGGTTGTGGTTGAAATGGAAGGTTTTGACGTCACAAAAGGTGATTCTGGACTGGTTGTTGTGACCCCAGGTACTGCAGTTGTGGTTTCAACTACAGCTGTAGTGGAGGTTGTGACAGGTCCAGTAGTAACTACCTTAGGTGGTTTTGTTGTGGAGACCTGAACTGTAGTTTCTTCTGGAGAAGTTGTTTCAACATGTTTGGTTGTAGTTTCCTGTGTTGTTGGCCCTTTGGTGGTTGTGGTTGAAATGGAAGGTTTTGACGTCACAAAAGGTGATTCTGGACTGGTTGTTGTGACCCCAGGTACTGCAGTAGTGGTTTCAACCACAGCTGTAGTGGAGGTTGTGACAGGTCCAGTAGTAACTACCTTAGGTGGTTTTGTTGTGGAGACCTGAACTGTAGTTTCTTCTGGAGTAGTTGTTTCAACATGTTTGGTTGTAGTTTCCTGTGTTGTTGGCCCTTTAGTGGTTGTGGTTGAAATGGATGGTTTTGACGTTACAATGGGTGATTCTGGACTGGTTGTTGTGACCCCAGGTACTGCAGTAGTGGTTTCAACCACAGCTGTAGTGGAGGTTGTGACGGGCCCAGTAGTAACTACCATAGGTGGTTTTGTTGTGGAGACCTGAACTGTAGTTTCTTCTGCAGTAGTTGTTTCAACATGTTTGGTTGTAGTTTCCTGTGTTGTTAGACCTTTGGTGGTTGTGGTTGAAATGGAAGGTTTTGACGTTACAATGGGTGATTCTGGACTGGTTGTTGTGACCCCAGGTACTGCAGTAGTGGTTTCAACCACAGCTGTAGTGGAGGTTGTGACAGGTCCAGTAGTAACTACCTTAGGTGGTTTTGTTGTGGAGACCTGAACAGTAGTTTCTTCCAAAGTGGTTGTTTCAACATGTTTGGTTGTAGTTTCCTGTGTTGTTGGCCCTTTGGTGGTTGTGGTTGAAATGGAAGGTTTTGACGTCACAAAAGGTGATTCTGGACTGGTTGTTGTGACCCCAGGTACTGCAGTAGTGGTTTCAACCACAGCTGTAGTGGAGGTTGTGACAGGTCCAGTAGTAACTACCTTAGGTGGTTTTGTTGTGGAGACCTGAACTGTAGTTTCTTCTAGAGTAGTTGTTTCAACATGTTTTGTTGTAGTTTCCTGTGTTGTTGGCCCTTTGGTGGTTGTGGTTGAAATGGAAGGTTTTGACGTTACAATGGGTGATTCTGGACTGGTTGTTGTGACCCCAGGTACTGCAGTAGTGGTTTCAACCACAGCTGTAGTGGAGGTTGTGACAGGTCCAGTAGTAACTACCTTAGGTGGTTTTGTTGTGGAGACCTGAACTGTAGTTTCTTCTAGAGTAGTTGTTTCAACATGTTTGGTTGTAGTTTCCTGTGTTGTTGGCCCTTTGGTGGTTGTGGTTGAAATGGAAGGTTTTGACGTTACAACAGGTGATTCTGGACTGGTTGTTGTGACCCCAGGTACTGCAGTAGTGGTTTCAAGCACAGCTGTAGTGGAGGTTGTGACGGGCCCGGTAGTAACCACCTTAGGTGGTTTTGTTGTGGAGACCTGAACTGTAGTTTCTTCTAGAGTAGTTGTTTCAACATGTTTTGTTGTAGTTTCCTGTGTTGTTGGCCCTTTGGTGGTTGTGGTTGAAATGGAAGGTTTTGATGTTACAATGGGGGATTCTGGACTGGTTGTTGTCACCCCAGGTACTGCAGTAGTGGTTTCAAACACAGCTGTAGTGGAGGTTGTGACAGGTCCAGTAGTAACTACCTTAGGTGGTTTTGTTGTGGAGACCTGAACAGTAGTTTCTTCCAACGTGGTTGTTTCAACAAGTTTGGTTGTAGTTTCCTGTGTTGTTGGCCCTTTGGTGGTTGTGGTTGAAATGGAAGGTTTTGATGTTACAATGGGTGATTCTGGACTGGTTGTTGTGACCCCAGGTACTGCAGTAGTGGTTTCAACCACAGCTGTAGTGGAGGTTGTGATAGGTCCAGTAGTAACCAGCTTAGGTGGTTTTGTTGTGGAGACCTGAACTGTAGTTTCTTCTAGAGTAGTTGTTTCAACATATTTGGTTGTAGTTTCCTGTGTTGTTGGCCCTTTGGTGGTTGTGGTTGAAATGGAAGGTTTTGATGTTACAATGGGGGATTCTGGACTGGTTGTTGTCACCCCAGGTACTGCAGTAGTGGTTTCAAACACAGCTGTAGTGGAGGTTGTGACAGGTCCAGTAGTAACTACCTTAGGTGGTTTTGTTGTGGAGACCTGAACAGTAGTTTCTTCCAACGTGGTTGTTTCAACAAGTTTGGTTGTAGTTTCCTGTGTTGTTGGCCCTTTGGTGGTTGTGGTTGAAATGGAAGGTTTTGACGTTACAATGGGTGATTCTGGACTGGTTGTTGTGACCCCAGGTACTGCGGTAGTGGTTTCAACCACAGCTGTAGTGGAGGTTGTGACAGGTCCAGTAGTAACTACCTTAGGTGGTTTTGTTGTGGAGACCTGAACTGTAGTTTCTTCTAGAGTAGTTGTTTCAACATGTTTGGTTGTAGTTTCCTGTGTTGTTGGCCCTTTGGTGGTTGTGGTTGAAATGGAAGGTTTTGACGTTACAATAGGTGATTCTGGACTGGTTGTTGTGACCCCAGGTACTGCAGTAGTGGTTTCAACCACAGCTGTAGTGGAGGTTGTGACGGGCCCGGTAGTAACCACCTTAGGTGGTTTTGTTGTGGAGACCTGAACAGTAGTTTCTTCCAACGTGGTTGTTTCAACAAGTTTGGTTGTAGTTTCCTGTGTTGTTGGCCCTTTGGTGGTTGTGGTTGAAATGGAAGGTTTTGACGTTACAATGGGTGATTCTGGACTGGTTGTTGTGACCCCAGGTACTGCAGTAGTGGTTTCAACCACAGCTGTAGTGGAGGTTGTGACAGGTCCAGTAGTAACTACCTTAGGTGGTTTTGTTGTGGAGACCTGAACTGTAGTTTCTTCTAGAGTAGTTGTTTCAACATGTTTGGTTGTAGTTTCCTGTGTTGTTGGCCCTTTGGTGGTTGTGGTTGAAATGGAAGGTTTTGACGTTACAATGGGTGATTCTGGACTGGTTGTTGTGACCCCAGGTACTGCAGTAGTGGTTTCAACCACAGCTGTAGTGGAGGTTGTGACAGGTCCAGTAGTAACTACCTTAGGTGGTTTTGTTGTGGAGACCTGAACAGTAGTTTCTTCCAACGTGGTTGTTTCAACAAGTTTGGTTGTAGTTTCCTGTGTTGTTGGCCCTTTGGTGGTTGTGGTTGAAATGGAAGGTTTTGATGTTACAATGGGTGATTCTGGACTGGTTGTTGTGACCCCAGGTACTGCAGTAGTGGTTTCAACCACAGCTGTAGTGGAGGTTGTGACGGGCCCGGTAGTAACCACCTTAGGTGGTTTTGTTGTGGAGACCTGAACTGTAGTTTCTTCTAGAGTAGTTGTTTCAACATGTTTTGTTGTAGTTTCCTGTGTTGTTGGCCATTTGGTGGTTGTGGTTGAAATGGAAGGTTTTGATGTTACAATGGGGGATTCTGGACTGGTTGTTGTCACCCCAGGTACTGCAGTAGTGGTTTCAAACACAGCTGTAGTGGAGGTTGTGACAGGTCCAGTAGTAACTACCTTAGGTGGTCTTGTTGTGGAGACCTGAACAGTAGTTTCTTCCAACGTGGTTGTTTCAACAAGTTTGGTTGTAGTTTCCTGTGTTGTTGGCCCTTTGGTGGTTGTGGTTGAAATGGAAGGTTTTGACGTTACAACAGGTGATTCTGGACTGGTTGTTGTGACCCCAGGTACTTCAGTAGTGGTTTCAACCACAGCTGTAGTGGAGGTTGTGACAGGTCCAGTAGTAACTACCTTAGGTGGTTTTGTTGTGGAGACCTGAACAGTAGTTTCTTCCAATGTGGTTGTTTCAACATGTTTGGTTGTAGTTTCCTGTGTTGTTGGCCCTTTGGTGGTTGTGGTTGAAATGGAAGGTTTTGACGTTACAATGGGTGATTCTGGACTGGTTGATGTGACCCCAGGTACTGCAGTAGTGGTTTCAACCACAGCTGTAGTGGAGGTTGTGACAGGTCCAGTAGTAACTACCTTCGGTGGTTTTGTTGTGGAGACCTGAACTGTAGTTTCTTCTGGAGTAGTTGTTTCAACATGTTTGGTTGTAGTTTCCTGTGTTGTTGGCCCTTTAGTGGTTGTGGTTGAAATGGAAGGTTTTGACGTTACAATGGGTGATTCTGGACTGGTTGTTGTGACCCCAGGTACTGCAGTAGTGGTTTCAACCACAGCTGTAGTGGAGGTTGTGACAGGTCCAGTAGTAACTACCTTCGGTGGTTTTGTTGTGGAGACCTGAACTGTAGTTTCTTCTGGAGTAGTTGTTTCAACATGTTTGGTTGTAGTTTCCTGTGTTGTTGGCCCTTTGGTGGTTGTGGTTGAAATGGAAGGTTTTGACGTCACAAAAGGTGATTCTGGACTGGTTGTTGTGACCCCAGGTACTGCAGTTGTGGTTTCAACTACAGCTGTAGTGGAGGTTGTGACAGGTCCAGTAGTAACTACCTTAGGTGGTTTTGTTGTGGAGACCTGAACTGTAGTTTCTTCTGGAGAAGTTGTTTCAACATGTTTGGTTGTAGTTTCCTGTGTTGTTGGCCCTTTGGTGGTTGTGGTTGAAATGGAAGGTTTTGACGTCACAAAAGGTGATTCTGGACTGGTTGTTGTGACCCCAGGTACTGCAGTAGTGGTTTCAACCACAGCTGTAGTGGAGGTTGTGACAGGTCCAGTAGTAACTACCTTCGGTGGTTTTGTTGTGGAGACCTGAACTGTAGTTTCTTCTGGAGTAGTTGTTTCAACATGTTTGGTTGTAGTTTCCTGTGTTGTTGGCCCTTTGGTGGTTGTGGTTGAAATGGAAGGTTTTGACGTCACAAAAGGTGATTCTGGACTGGTTGTTGTGACCCCAGGTACTGCAGTTGGGGTTTCAACTACAGCTGTAGTGGAGGTTGTGACAGGTCCAGTAGTAACTACCTTCGGTGGTTTTGTTGTGGAGACCTGAACTGTAGTTTCTTCTAGAGTAGTTGTTTCAACACTTTTGGTTGTAGTTTCCTGTGTTGTTGGCCCTTTGGTGGTTGTGGTTGAAATGGAAGGTTTTGACGTTACAATGGGTGATTCTGGACTGGTTGTTGTGACCCCAGGTACTGCAGTAGTGGTTTCAACCACAGCTGTAGTGGAGGTTGTGACGGGCCCAGTAGTAACTACCTTAGGTGGTTTTGTTGTGGAGACCTGAACTGTAGTTTCTTCCAATGTGGTTGTTTCAACATGTTTGGTTGTAGTTTCCTGTGTTGTTGGCCCTTTAGTGGTTGTGGTTGAAATGGAAGGTTTTGACGTTACAATGGGTGATTTTGGACTGGTTGTTGTGACCCCAGGTACTGCAGTAGTGGTTTCAACCACAGCTGTAGTGGAGGTTGTGACGGGCCCAGTAGTAACTACCTTAGGTGGTTTTGTTGTGGAGACCTGAACTGTAGTTTCTTCTGCAGTAGTTGTTTCAACGTGTTTGGTTGTAGTTTCCTGTGTTGTTAGACCTTTGGTGGTTGTGGTTGAAATGGAAGGTTTTGACGTTACAATGGGTGATTCTGGACTGGTTGTTGTGACCCCAGGTACTGCAGTAGTGGTTTCAACCACAGCTGTAGTGGAGGTTGTGACAGGTCCAGTAGTAACTACCTTAGGTGGTTTTGTTGTGGAGACCTGAACTGTAGTTTCTTCTAGAGTAGTTGTTTCAACATGTTTGGTTGTAGTTTCCTGTGTTGTTGGCCCTTTGGTGGTTGTGGTTGAAATGGAAGGTTTTGACGTTACAACAGGTGATTCTGGACTGGTTGTTGTGACCCCAGGTACTGCAGTAGTGGTTTCAACCACAGCTGTAGTGGAGGTTGTGACGGGCCCGGTAGTAACCACCTTAGGTGGTTTTGTTGTGGAGACCTGAACTGTAGTTTCTTCTAGAGTAGTTGTTTCAACATGTTTTGTTGTAGTTTCCTGTGTTGTTGGCCCTTTGGTGGTTGTGGTTGAAATGGAAGGTTTTGATGTTACAATGGGGGATTCTGGACTGGTTGTTGTCACCCCAGGTACTGCAGTAGTGGTTTCAAACACAGCTGTAGTGGAGGTTGTGACAGGTCCAGTAGTAACTACCTTAGGTGGTTTTGTTGTGGAGACCTGAACTGTAGTTTCTTCTAGAGTAGTTGTTTCAACATGTTTTGTTGTAGTTTCCTGTGTTGTTGGCCCTTTGGTGGTTGTGGTTGAAATGGAAGGTTTTGACGTCACAAAAGGTGATTCTGGACTGGTTGTTGTGACCCCAGGTACTGCAGTTGTGGTTTCAACTACAGCTGTAGTGGAGGTTGTGACAGGTCCAGTAGTAACTACCTTAGGTGGTTTTGTTGTGGAGACCTGAACTGTAGTTTCTTCTGGAGAAGTTGTTTCAACATGTTTGGTTGTAGTTTCCTGTGTTGTTGGCCCTTTGGTGGTTGTGGTTGAAATGGAAGGTTTTGACGTCACAAAAGGTGATTCTGGACTGGTTGTTGTGACCCCAGGTACTGCAGTAGTGGTTTCAACCACAGCTGTAGTGGAGGTTGTGACAGGTCCAGTAGTAACTACCTTCGGTGGTTTTGTTGTGGAGACCTGAACTGTAGTTTCTTCTGGAGTAGTTGTTTCAACATGTTTGGTTGTAGTTTCCTGTGTTGTTGGCCCTTTGGTGGTTGTGGTTGAAATGGAAGGTTTTGACGTCACAAAAGGTGATTCTGGACTGGTTGTTGTGACCCCAGGTACTGCAGTTGTGGTTTCAACTACAGCTGTAGTGGAGGTTGTGACAGGTCCAGTAGTAACTACCTTAGGTGGTTTTGTTGTGGAGACCTGAACTGTAGTTTCTTCTGGAGAAGTTGTTTCAGCATGTTTGGTTGTAGTTTCCTGTGTTGTTGGCCCTTTGGTGGTTGTGGTTGAAATGGAAGGTTTTGACGTCACAAAAGGTGATTCTGGACTGGTTGTTGTGACCCCAGGTACTGCAGTAGTGGTTTCAACCACAGCTGTAGTGGAGGTTGTGACAGGTCCAGTAGTAACTACCTTAGGTGGTTTTGTTGTGGAGACCTGAACAGTAGTTTCTTCCAAAGTGGTTGTTTCAACATGTTTGGTTGTAGTTTCCTGTGTTGTTGGCCCTTTGGTGGTTGTGGTTGAAATGGAAGGTTTTGACGTCACAAAAGGTGATTCTGGACTGGTTGTTGTGACCCCAGGTACTGCAGTTGTGGTTTCAACTACAGCTGTAGTGGAGGTTGTGACAGGTCCAGTAGTAACTACCTTAGGTGGTTTTGTTGTGGAGACCTGAACTGTAGTTTCTTCTGGAGAAGTTGTTTCAACATGTTTGGTTGTAGTTTCCTGTGTTGTTGGCCCTTTGGTCGTTGTGGTTGAAATGGAAGGTTTTGACGTCACAAAAGGTGATTCTGGACTGGTTGTTGTGACCCCAGGTACTGCAGTAGTGGTTTCAACCACAGCTGTAGTGGAGGTTGTGACAGGTCCAGTAGTAACTACCTTCGGTGGTTTTGTTGTGGAGACCTGAACTGTAGTTTCTTCTGGAGTAGTTGTTTCAACATGTTTGGTTGTAGTTTCCTGTGTTGTTGGCCCTTTGGTGGTTGTGGTTGAAATGGAAGGTTTTGACGTCACAAAAGGTGATTCTGGACTGGTTGTTGTGACCCCAGGTACTGCAGTTGTGGTTTCAACTACAGCTGTAGTGGAGGTTGTGACAGGTCCAGTAGTAACTACCTTAGGTGGTTTTGTTGTGGAGACCTGAACTGTAGTTTCTTCTGGAGAAGTTGTTTCAGCATGTTTGGTTGTAGTTTCCTGTGTTGTTGGCCCTTTGGTGGTTGTGGTTGAAATGGAAGGTTTTGACGTCACAAAAGGTGATTCTGGACTGGTTGTTGTGACCCCAGGTACTGCAGTAGTGGTTTCAACCACAGCTGTAGTGGAGGTTGTGACAGGTCCAGTAGTAACTACCTTAGGTGGTTTTGTTGTGGAGACCTGAACTGTAGTTTCTTCTGGAGAAGTTGTTTCAGCATGTTTGGTTGTAGTTTCCTGTGTTGTTGGCCCTTTGGTGGTTGTGGTTGAAATGGAAGGTTTTGACGTCACAAAAGGTGATTCTGGACTGGTTGTTGTGACCCCAGGTACTGCAGTAGTGGTTTCAACCACAGCTGTAGTGGAGGTTGTGACAGGTCCAGTAGTAACTACCTTAGGTGGTTTTGTTGTGGAGACCTGAACTGTAGTTTCTTCTAGAGTAGTTGTTTCAACATGTTTGGTTGTAGTTTCCTGTGTTGTTGGCCCTTTGGTGGTTGTGGTTGAAATGGAAGGTTTTGACGTTACAACAGGTGATTCTGGACTGGTTGTTGTGACCCCAGGTACTGCAGTAGTGGTTTCAACCACAGCTGTAGTGGAGGTTGTGACGGGCCCGGTAGTAACCACCTTAGGTGGTTTTGTTGTGGAGACCTGAACTGTAGTTTCTTCTAGAGTAGTTGTTTCAACATGTTTGGTTGTAGTTTCCTGTGTTGTTGGCCCTTTGGTGGTTGTGGTTGAAATGGAAGGTTTTGATGTTACAATGGGGGATTCTGGACTGGTTGTTGTCACCCCAGGTACTGCAGTAGTGGTTTCAAACACAGCTGTAGTGGAGGTTGTGACAGGTCCAGTAGTAACTACCTTAGGTGGTTTTGTTGTGGAGACCTGAACAGTAGTTTCTTCCAACGTGGTTGTTTCAACAAGTTTGGTTGTAGTTTCCTGTGTTGTTAGACCTTTGGTGGTTGTGGTTGAAATGGAAGGTTTTGACGTTACAATGGGTGATTCTGGACTGGTTGTTGTGACCCCAGGTACTGCAGTAGTGGTTTCAACCACAGCTGTAGTGGAGGTTGTGACAGGTCCAGTAGTAACTACCTTAGGTGGTTTTGTTGTGGAGACCTGAACTGTAGTTTCTTCTGGAGAAGTTGTTTCAGCATGTTTGGTTGTAGTTTCCTGTGTTGTTGGCCCTTTGGTGGTTGTGGTTGAAATGGAAGGTTTTGACGTCACAAAAGGTGATTCTGGACTGGTTGTTGTGACCCCAGGTACTGCAGTAGTGGTTTCAACCACAGCTGTAGTGGAGGTTGTGACAGGTCCAGTAGTAACTACCTTAGGTGGTTTTGTTGTGGAGACCTGAACTGTAGTTTCTTCTAGAGTAGTTGTTTCAACATGTTTGGTTGTAGTTTCCTGTGTTGTTGGCCCTTTGGTGGTTGTGGTTGAAATGGAAGGTTTTGACGTTACAACAGGTGATTCTGGACTGGTTGTTGTGACCCCAGGTACTGCAGTAGTGGTTTCAACCACAGCTGTAGTGGAGGTTGTGACGGGCCCGGTAGTAACCACCTTAGGTGGTTTTGTTGTGGAGACCTGAACTGTAGTTTCTTCTAGAGTAGTTGTTTCAACATGTTTGGTTGTAGTTTCCTGTGTTGTTGGCCCTTTGGTGGTTGTGGTTGAAATGGAAGGTTTTGATGTTACAATGGGGGATTCTGGACTGGTTGTTGTCACCCCAGGTACTGCAGTAGTGGTTTCAAACACAGCTGTAGTGGAGGTTGTGACAGGTCCAGTAGTAACTACCTTAGGTGGTTTTGTTGTGGAGACCTGAACAGTAGTTTCTTCCAACGTGGTTGTTTCAACAAGTTTGGTTGTAGTTTCCTGTGTTGTTGGCCCTTTGGTGGTTGTGGTTGAAATGGAAGGTTTTGATGTTACAATGGGTGATTCTGGACTGGTTGTTGTGACCCCAGGTACTGCAGTAGTGGTTTCAACCACAGCTGTAGTGGAGGTTGTGACAGGTCCAGTAGTAACTACCTTCGGTGGTTTTGTTGTGGAGACCTGAACTGTAGTTTCTTCTGGAGTAGTTGTTTCAACATGTTTGGTTGTAGTTTCCTGTGTTGTTGGCCCTTTGGTGGTTGTGGTTGAAATGGAAGGTTTTGACGTCACAAAAGGTGATTCTGGACTGGTTGTTGTGACCCCAGGTACTGCAGTAGTGGTTTCAACCACAGCTGTAGTGGAGGTTGTGACAGGTCCAGTAGTAACTACCTTAGGTGGTTTTGTTGTGGAGACCTGAACAGTAGTTTCTTCCAAAGTGGTTGTTTCAACATGTTTGGTTGTAGTTTCCTGTGTTGTTGGCCCTTTGGTGGTTGTGGTTGAAATGGAAGGTTTTGACGTCACAAAAGGTGATTCTGGACTGGTTGTTGTGACCCCAGGTACTGCAGTTGTGGTTTCAACTACAGCTGTAGTGGAGGTTGTGACAGGTCCAGTAGTAACTACCTTAGGTGGTTTTGTTGTGGAGACCTGAACTGTAGTTTCTTCTGGAGAAGTTGTTTCAACATGTTTGGTTGTAGTTTCCTGTGTTGTTGGCCCTTTGGTCGTTGTGGTTGAAATGGAAGGTTTTGACGTCACAAAAGGTGATTCTGGACTGGTTGTTGTGACCCCAGGTACTGCAGTAGTGGTTTCAACCACAGCTGTAGTGGAGGTTGTGACAGGTCCAGTAGTAACTACCTTCGGTGGTTTTGTTGTGGAGACCTGAACTGTAGTTTCTTCTGGAGTAGTTGTTTCAACATGTTTGGTTGTAGTTTCCTGTGTTGTTGGCCCTTTGGTGGTTGTGGTTGAAATGGAAGGTTTTGACGTCACAAAAGGTGATTCTGGACTGGTTGTTGTGACCCCAGGTACTGCAGTTGTGGTTTCAACTACAGCTGTAGTGGAGGTTGTGACAGGTCCAGTAGTAACTACCTTAGGTGGTTTTGTTGTGGAGACCTGAACTGTAGTTTCTTCTGGAGAAGTTGTTTCAGCATGTTTGGTTGTAGTTTCCTGTGTTGTTGGCCCTTTGGTGGTTGTGGTTGAAATGGAAGGTTTTGACGTCACAAAAGGTGATTCTGGACTGGTTGTTGTGACCCCAGGTACTGCAGTAGTGGTTTCAACCACAGCTGTAGTGGAGGTTGTGACAGGTCCAGTAGTAACTACCTTAGGTGGTTTTGTTGTGGAGACCTGAACTGTAGTTTCTTCTGGAGAAGTTGTTTCAGCATGTTTGGTTGTAGTTTCCTGTGTTGTTGGCCCTTTGGTGGTTGTGGTTGAAATGGAAGGTTTTGACGTCACAAAAGGTGATTCTGGACTGGTTGTTGTGACCCCAGGTACTGCAGTAGTGGTTTCAACCACAGCTGTAGTGGAGGTTGTGACAGGTCCAGTAGTAACTACCTTAGGTGGTTTTGTTGTGGAGACCTGAACTGTAGTTTCTTCTAGAGTAGTTGTTTCAACATGTTTGGTTGTAGTTTCCTGTGTTGTTGGCCCTTTGGTGGTTGTGGTTGAAATGGAAGGTTTTGACGTTACAACAGGTGATTCTGGACTGGTTGTTGTGACCCCAGGTACTGCAGTAGTGGTTTCAACCACAGCTGTAGTGGAGGTTGTGACGGGCCCGGTAGTAACCACCTTAGGTGGTTTTGTTGTGGAGACCTGAACTGTAGTTTCTTCTAGAGTAGTTGTTTCAACATGTTTTGTTGTAGTTTCCTGTGTTGTTGGCCCTTTGGTGGTTGTGGTTGAAATGGAAGGTTTTGATGTTACAATGGGGGATTCTGGACTGGTTGTTGTCACCCCAGGTACTGCAGTAGTGGTTTCAAACACAGCTGTAGTGGAGGTTGTGACAGGTCCAGTAGTAACTACCTTAGGTGGTTTTGTTGTGGAGACCTGAACAGTAGTTTCTTCCAATGTGGTTGTTTCAACATGTTTGGTTGTAGTTTCCTGTGTTGTTGGCCCTTTGGTGGTTGTGGTTGAAATGGAAGGTTTTGACGTTACAATGGGTGATTCTGGACTGGTTGTTGTGACCCCAGGTACTGCAGTAGTGGTTTCAACCACAGCTGTAGTGGAGGTTGTGACAGGTCCAGTAGTAACTACCTTCGGTGGTTTTGTTGTGGAGACCTGAACTGTAGTTTCTTCTAGAGTAGTTGTTTCAACACTTTTGGTTGTAGTTTCCTGTGTTGTTGGCCCTTTGGTGGTTGTGGTTGAAATGGAAGGTTTTGACGTTACAACAGGTGATTCTGGACTGGTTGTTGTCACCCCAGGTACTGCAGTAGTGGTTTCAACCACAGCTGTAGTGGAGGTTGTGACGGGCCCAGTAGTAACTACCTTAGGTGGTTTTGTTGTGGAGACCTGAACAGTAGTTTCCTCTGGAGTAGTTGTTTCAACATGTTTGGTTGTAGTTTCCTGTGTTGTTGGCCCTTTGGTGGTTGTGGTTGAAATGGAAGGTTTTGACGTTACAATGGGTGATTCTGGACTGGTTGTTGTCACCCCAGGTACTGCAGTAGTGGTTTCAACCACAGCTGTAGTGGAGGTTGTGACAGGTCCAGTAGTAACTACCTTAGGTGGTTTTGTTGTGGAGACCTGAACTGTAGTTTCTTCCAATGTGGTTGTTTCAACATGTTTGGTTGTAGTTTCCTGTGTTGTTGGCCCTTTGGTGGTTGTGGTTGAAATGGAAGGTTTTGACGTTACAACAGGTGATTCTGGACTGGTTGTTGTGACCCTAGGTACTGCGGTAGTGGTTTCAACCACAGCTGTAGTGGAGGTTGTGACAGGTCCAGTAGTAACTACCTTAGGTGGTTTTGTTGTGGAGACCTGAACTGTAGTTTCTTCTAGAGTGGTTGTTTCAACATGTTTGGTTGTAGTTTCCTGTGTTGTTGGCCCTTTGGTGGTTGTGGTTGAAATGGAAGGTTTTGACGTTACAACAGGTGATTCTGGACTGGTTGTTGTGACCCTAGGTACTGCGGTAGTGGTTTCAACCACAGCTGTAGTGGAGGTTGTGACAGGTCCAGTAGTAACTACCTTAGGTGGTTTTGTTGTGGAGACCTGAACTGTAGTTTCTTCTAGAGTGGTTGTTTCAACATGTTTGGTTGTAGTTTCCTGTGTTGTTGGCCCTTTGGTGGTTGTGGTTGAAATGGAAGGTTTTGACGTTACAACAGGTGATTCTGGACTGGTTGTTGTGACCCGAGGTACTGCAGTAGTGGTTTCAACCACAGCTGTAGTGGAGGTTGTGACAGGTCCAGTAGTAACCACCTTAGGTGGTTTTGTTGTGGAGACCTGAACAGTAGTTTCTTCTGGAGTAGTTGTTTCAACATGTTTGGTTGTAGTTTCCTGTGTTGTTGGTACAGTAGTTCGTACAGTAGTTGTACCTGTAAGAATATCACACATTCATGGACCAATTCAATCAATCATGTAGTAATCATCTACACACAAGCATTAGTATTTGTTGCTCTGATCCAATGGTCCGTCCATTTTTGCTTTGTGTAGTGTTTTACCTGAAGTCGTGGTGAATACAAATGTTGTCGTTGTTGGTCCAGGAGTAGTTGTTGATACACAAGGGTACACGTTTCTTATTATCGTTCCATTTGTTCCACATTCAGCTGACATGCAATTTCCTAGTCCATCTGTGGTGTTGTAAATTGTTTCTCCATATTTGTAGATTTTTCCCTTAATGAAGCATGTACAAGCTGCCAACCAGGAGTACAAATATATATATTTAGTACCTTTAAGTCTCTCTCTCTCCCTTTCTCTGTATATATATATATATATATATATATATATATATATATATATATATATATATATATATATATATATATATATATATATATATATATATACATATATATATAAAAATACACACACAGACACAGTGGTACCTTTACCTACGGAAGACCCAACTACCCAACTTTAATCCAAGTAACGAAAAACCTTTGCCTCAATTTTTCGTCTCTGAATACGAAAGAAAATTCTATTTCTGAAAGGAAAGTGAAACCCCCGAGACATAAATACAGTACTGTATGTACATTACTGTTCATAACTACGTAATGTATGTAAGTACGTCACGTACATACTGTACATAGCATTGCATTGGCTATGAGGCTATGAATTCGTGCAAAAAAAGTTGTGATCTCGTAGTCGAGTCGTGTGCCTTGTGCAATTTAGGAAGATTATGAAAAGTGGTCAAAGGCAATCGTCTTTGGATCGATATTTCACCAAACATCTGTCAACAAACATTGTTAAAGGTGAACAACCACAATGATATGTAAATGATTTGCATGTCTTGTTCACTTTAATGGTTTAATATTTAATGTTCAGTCAGTGAAGACACATTTCCCCACCTAGACCAAGAAATTACATCTAAAATCTGAATCTACATTTTCTTTTAACACATATTTCTTTAAATTTTTTAAAATATTTTTTAAAGGGTTTGAGGGGTAGTATTGGGGGCATTGGAACCAATTAGGCCTTTTTTTACGTGTAAAATCCGACTATTTACGAAAAATTTACAAAAACACTTTTGGAAGAAATTAAGTTCATAAGTAGAGGTACCACAGTAACATATGTATGTATGTATATATATATATATATATATATATATATATATATATATATATATATATATATATATATATATATATATATATATATATATATAGATATATAGACACACACAAACACAGACACAGAATATGTGTTATTGTCTGTACTTACAATGTACTTGGTAACTGCAGTCGATTCCAGAAGTTGTACAGGAGCTTTGGAACAGAAGATTAAGAAAGGAAAGTTAAAACAACAGTTTTGTTTAACAATGTCAGCTTATTTTATTATTTCAGTCATTTTTTGAGTAACAGAGTACTCAGTGCTACTGCTGAGCTTTGACATTAGTGTTAACATGAATGCTTTGATGTAGACATACCAAGTGTAACAATTTCTTGATGGAATTTCTTGTCCAACTTTGTAGTGGTTTCCTTTGTCATCATAGCATCCACACTGGTTCCAGGGAACACATTTCATGGTGTCTTCATCAAAATATGGTTGGTCAGAAGGGCACTGTGGATAACAGCCTGCAACAACAGTCACATTTTCATTCACACTGTAAAAATGGGCTGAGGTAAGACATGGATTAGGCCCAGGTTGGACCTGTTGGTAACGTTCATATTTGAGTGATCCGATCAAAAGTGAACAAGACGACTTGAGACTACAAGAGCACTTTGAATTTCATTGTACTTGTGACAATGACAACTAAAGATCTAATTATCTGTCAACTAATGTAGAGTGTTCACAACTAAAATGCATTGGGGCTCTGGATGTACCCACGCACTGTAGGAAGAGAAGAAAAAAAACCAACTCAATTTTTGTATCTTTTTAAAATCGTCTGCAACAAAAAAAACTCAAATTAATCAATAAAATCAATATATTGCCTGGGACTATTAGTGTTGATATAAAAAGTGTCACCTTCGACTGCAGTGATGAGATTGGTGCAGTTCCCAGAGGGATTCCTGCAGGTCTTCATGCAGTCGGCTCCACAGGGCCTGTAATGCCACTCACAGCCACCAGGAGAATTGTAGTAGTCACAGAAAATAGCTGCGCAACAAAAAGTGATATGACATTTAAAATAGGCTGTTTGGATCAAAGGTACAATTACTGCTTAGATTCACTATGAGTCATCTGCCCCCTAATTTTTTACCCCTGTGCCATTGGTATATATTTGGCATTTAGATTAATCTCAAATCTTGACTTTAAATGATGGTCAATTCTAGGTTAAGTTGTCAAATTTGTCCATAGACAGTGTCGTCAGTGTGATAACTCCTCACCAAAGTGTCTGTTGTGTTTGTTGATATGAAGCAACTTTGGAAGATTTTGGATGGCTTCTTTGGGTGTTCACCCTGTCATTCAATTTCAAGGTCAATTGTGTGATGCATACAATTTTTTTGGCAATGTTCACTTGCACGTTTCAGGGTCAGTGCATGGTCATGGCGTCAGATGGTAGAGGGCAATACAGATGAGGTGAGGGGATTAGAATATTGGCAGAAAAGCAGGGGAAACAAGAGTATAGGTGTGGGGTGACAAGGGGCGAGGTGTGGGGCATCAGGGGTCCAGGTGTGTGGGCAGCGTAGTCACCACTATGTGCATTGGTCTTGTGGCATTGCGTCTGAACTTACGACACAACTGTGGCTTCCTCCATTTAACGCAGGCTCCAGCTTCATTACAGGCTTTGGCGTAGGCAGCCACAGCGGTGCACAGACACTCGCAGTCTCCACCAGTGTCACAGGCACATGAGTCTCGCACACAGTTGTCAAAGTGTGGACCAGGGTCAACCTTTAAACACAGTCATACATAGTCAACGCCAAACAAGGACATTCATTCCACTGTAAATGGGGCAACACGAGAGGTTTTTCCATCAGCCTTCAAATTGCATGAATATAAAATGCTCAATCTATAATGTTCCTTACCCCCCTATCTGTTCCTTACCCCCCTATATATATATATATATATATATATATATATATATATATATATGTATCAGTGTGGCTAATAGTATATATATATATATATATATATATATATATATATATATATATATATACCATTAGCCACATTTTATGCCCAACTTATATTTGCATAGCTTGAGGGTCCATGGAAAAGCAAATGATAAGCGTTTGACTAAAGGTTTGTGAATGTAGGTGTGATCACCTTTGAATGGCAGCTCTGGAAGGTGACGCTGGTGATGATGCTACACTGTTTCTGGGCCCAGGATGCCCGGTATGGGTTGGAGGCGCAGGGGTTACTAATGAGCTCGGCGTTGGGGCAGCTGGGGGAAATCTTCCAGCTGTTTCCGAACTCTAACACATCTGAAACCTCCTCGTGGGAGCGGGTGGTGAAGTCATTCTTACTGTTCCCATCATAGTTTCCACAGAGACCGCAAACTTGACCCTGGGAGGAAGGAATCCACAACAACTTAACACTAAGGAGTCCATGGATGTGTCAGTGCATCCTGGTGATGTGGGATTTTAGATGACATACGAAGCAGCAGATGGAGCCTCGCTGAACCTTCATTTGCATTAGTGTGGACTAAGGCATTAACAACTTCAGTTTTTTTCAAGTCGACTTATCTGTCAATAAAGTCTGAGTCAGGTCGACTTGTCGTGATGACGTCATGACATTTTGAGCTGAGGAACAACACAGACATGTGGCTAAAAAAACAACAACAGGAATGTCCAGGAATGATCAACTTGTATTAAAGTTCACTGCAACATAATAATGTCCACTGATAAGACACAATCATCAGCATTTTAACAGCAACAAAATAAAGGCTAATGTTAGCAAAGAGTTTCCTGTGAAATTTAACTGCACAACAGTAGGTGAACATACATCCACATTTGGTCTGGACCCACGGCTCTAAAACTGGACTGTCCACACGTCTGTCACGCGCCCTCACTTTTCATATTAAGTGCAAAACGTTTAAGTCAGCGGCTGATAAGCTGCACACCACTGTCCACATAATGTCTGGAAAAAATGAGCGTGAAAAAAAAAAAAAGACTCTTGGGACCCACTGACGCAATTCCAGTGAGAAACTCCCCCAACTCTAAATTGCAAGAGGGTCTACATGGCTGGTCCAGGACTATTGGTAAAATCCGTATGTTACTGGGTTTTATTACTTTTTCGTTCAAGTTTAGTGGACATTCTATTACATTTTCAGGAAATTATTACATTATTGGTGCTACAGCCCATTATGAGGAAAGTAGTTCATTGACCCATGTGGTTCCACAGGTTCTAGATGTGGTTGTTTTTCTGCTATTGTGTTCATTCATACTGTTCCACATTTGTCCAGCAGGTAGCGTCAAAGTATTCTGGACACAGTAATATGATTGTAAGGATCATGGATTCCACACAAATAAAATATGACAAAATATTGGTCCAATCAACTGATCACACACACACACACACACACACACACACACACACACACACACACACACACACACACACACACACCACTTGGCTGTTATATTGTAGATGGCAAAGTCAAAGATTTAAAAATGTAACCTTTACTTTGATATAGCACAGCGATAACTGAAAAGAACTACTGTGTCTGCAGTGTTTTAAGTAAATGGAATTAAAATGGACATTTTAATAGCAATTTAAAATGTCATCCATTATAAATAAATGGGGAAAAATACACATTTTAAAAAAAGGAAATTTTAACTGTTTTTCCAAAATGTAATCAGACCTATTCTGGGTCAATTATGGGGGGGGGTAGTATAAGCTATAGACAATAACATGTTTTCCTCTTGGTTTTATACCAATAAAAGAAACCTTAAATTCTGAAACAACTTTTGATTTCCCCATTTTTACAAAAAAAATCTGAATAACCTAAAAAACCCCTCATATTTTGTAAGAAAATTAAACAAAAAAAAACCAAGTGTAAATTAGTTTCACGAATGCCTCTATCATACCCTTCAAATTAAAAAGCCTTCAGCCCTTTGACAAGACATGTTTCTTTCCTGCGTCCAATGGACCAATGGAATTTTGGTCAGCTAATGATTTTTTGGTCGACCAATGATTAGTCGATGATCATCCCTAATTCATTCATACAGTGTCTAAAACCTACTGAATGTAAGGTGTATTTATTTATTTTCCTAATATTTAATTTTTTAGATATATAGAATGTGTACCAACAATATAAGATATAACAGAGAACAGGAAAAAGAAAAAAAGGGGAAAAAACAAGAATAAAATGTATTTCTGAAGGTTTACCTGGAACTGTGGGCTGAGTTTAATAAAAAGGCTGGTCTTTTGGTCCCACATCAGCACCACTCCTGTTTGGATCTGCACCACCAGGTAGATCCCCATCTTGTGTACCTGAGAGGGCAACACCTGGTTGGTGCCCTTCACCACATGGAATCTGTCGTCCTTCAGCTGGAACTCATTTTCCTGCATCGACAAGTAAAGCATGTACCTCATCTGTGTGCACCAGTTCAAGTTCTGATGTGACATGTACAGTGAACAGGTGTGTTTTTTTTTACCCCCACGAAGATTTTGATGGCTCTGGAGCATGTGGTTCCTGTGGTTCCACATGGAATGTTCTCAGTGATAATTCTAAATGTTCCCATCCCGGCGTAACAGTAGTCCTGTGTAGAGTACACACAGACAGAGGGTGTTAACCAGTAGGTTTGGATGTGAGGCCATTGGTTTGTGTCCCAGGACCTTCTAAACTAGAACATCTGTGGAGTCTTTTTAATTCTCTGATGTAGACTCTTATCATGTTATCCATATGGAAGACCTCCAGCTAACATGAAAGACCTTCAGCTAATATGGAATAATATGGAATGTGGAATCCACTGAGATCTGTGTGTGTGTGTGTGTGTGTGCAGTACCTGTAGGAGTGTGTATTCACACTGTCCATTGAAGTCAAATCTTTTATCGTCAAATGTGACGTAGTGGCCATCTCCGTAGATTCCACAGACTGCATCGCATACGTTGGTAGTGCAGGTGAACTTCCTGCCACTGCAGGAGCTGAAACACAATCTGAGTGTTTGGACCATGGACATGGCCGAAAAATCTACACACGTCCTCAAACATCTGTAGTACTGACGTACTGGGTCCTAGTCCTAGTCAGTAGTAGTTGATGTGTGTGGTCAGTGCGGTCAGTGCGTAGTGGACTTACCAAGTGTTGCAGTCCACAGTCAGTGTTTGTCCAGGCTGGTAGACCTGTCCATTATGGACACATGGACAGTTGGACTCAGGAATGCAGCCTCCGGCCCCGTCAGAAACCAAGTTCTCTGGACATCTGCACCCAGATGAACAGCCAGTACTGACCTGAAGACAAAAGCACAGACACAGGAGGACCTGAGTATGCAGACACATGGAGTCCAGACCTGAAATTGCATATACAGGCCACATGGACCCATGAAGTCAATATCTTCCCGAGACCCAGTAAGTAAACATATTTACCATTATACATTAAATAATTACCTTGATTGGAACCAGGTGATGCAACAGTTTTCAGATAGATTGTTACAATTAAAAAATATATATATAATGTCCTTTTCAGTGGACTTTTTTTTAAAAATGTATTTTTGTTTAAGTAAAACTTTTGTCGACTTCAGAGGATAAAATGCATTGTTGGGTCTCAGGAGAATATACACAAGCATGCATATAAAAACGTGTGTATATAAAACCACATGCATATATATAAAAACACATACATGTGTATATAAACAAATTCTATCAGTAAATGCATAAGCATGTTTCAGTGTCTATTGAACATCCTGTTCATAAACATAGACTCCTGATCATCCAACACACAGGAAAGGTTAAGGTTAAAGATGGCGTACACAGGCCATGTCCAGGGTACTGCAGCTCTTCTGACACTCTGTCCCAGTGGCACCGGGGGGCACCGTGGAGCAGTCCAAGTACACCATGGGGGGGGTGCAGGTGCGCGATGCTGATGAAGCAAAAACACAAATGATAGAACAAGTTGATTGTAGACAAGATGAACGCAACTGATGTAAATTATTTTATGGATAACTTCATTATTTTTGTTGATACAATGAAACACAAGTTGAAAACATTTTAATATCTGTAACATCAATTAACTATAATGGTGTATTAGTGCCACATCGGACAAAAAACATGTTACACTATGAGAACAAAGCCGTAATATTTCAAGAATAAAGCGATAATAAATAAACTATGAGTATAAAGTCATAGTTTAAAAAAATAACCCATAATTTAACTAAATAATGGTGTACTTTTATGATATTAATGTAATATTTTTTTCAACGTATTTGCAAAGTGCGATAATAAGTCAGAATTTAAAAATTGTAGGTTCAGTAATTTGTTCCAAATCCATTCAGGCCTTACAGTAAAATAAACCTAAACTTGTATAAACTGTCCTCAAAGTCCTAGTGCATTGACCTGTGTAGATCCACAGGTTCTAGATCTGCTGTTTCTTCAGCTGTTGTGGATTCATTCATCTTCTACTAGCACTCACCGTCAAAGTGTTGTGACCGAGTGTTGCAACGGGATTATAAAGATATCAGATAAAACTAAATAACATTGGACGAAATACCGATCTAATCAACTGACTGTTAATGACCAAACACACACACACACACACACATACACACACACACGTACACACCACTTAGGCCCACCATATAAATGGTGGCCAGGGTTAACGGGCTCAGGCTTTTGGCCTTTCTGCATAAACCCCAAATGTTTCAGAATGATTCATATTCTCCAGTGTATGACCAGTGGACTTTATTCTGAAACATCAGGATATTTTTACACCTGTTTTTAAATTATGACTTCATCCTCATAAAAGTACAGGTTTTATGTCCATATTTTATGACTTCATTTTCATTTTGACCAGTGTTTGTATTTTATTATGTGGTGCTAACATACCATCACAGTGAACTGTTCCAACTTTCATTTTTGTATATTTGTTACTGAAGTCTAAAGGTGTATAAACTCCACCTACTCAGTTGTTGAGACCCCGTAGAGCAGATGAGCGCCCCCTGTCTGCAGACACTGGAAGAGCAAAAAGGAAAAGGCATGAGGAACATTAGCTGATCTCTACAATTACTTTACGACCATTAGAAGTTCAGTTTCCATGGAAACAAACCAACAATTAGTGTGTGTTTCCATCCACTGGTGTCTGAGAAAAGGATACGGTTGCAGGAAGGATACAGGTGTGTGAAGGACAGTGGTGCAGAAAGGCACAGGTGTAGGAAGGACAGAGGTGCATGAAGGATACAAGTGTATGAAGGATAGCGGTGCGGGAAGGACAGTACTGCAATGAGGCAATCGATCATTTTGGACTTCCTCCTAAAGATGGCTTCTGCATCTGGAAAGGTACTAGCTTGAGACAACCGACAACATGGAGACCTGAGGACACTTTGGTTTTCCTTCAGGGACCCTTTACTTACTACCACATAAATGTGATGTTGTTTAGAACTTTAGAAGAGGTCTAAAAATAGCGCTTTGTGTTGCTGAAAAGACATGCCCTAATCACTTTCATGCTAACCCAGTTTGGCTCAAAACAGCAAAATCAAACTTTCTCAATGTACATCCGAATGTTCTGATTTTGATGCTAACTATATGTATATACTCCCAATCATCTAAAAATGAAGTTTACTCTGGATAATCCCTTTAAGGGGCCATTCTAAGTGGAAAGTACAAATGTAATGATGTCCAGTTGGAGAAAAGATCATTGTCCACCTGGTTGACATGAGTGGAACAGAACCGGTTTGAAGATCACTGCAACAGAAATCAGATGAACTCAGAACCTAAATGGGAATGAAGGCCTTGGACCGGGGTGGGAACTAAGTAAGTAGAAGTACTTTATTACTGTACTTAAGTAGATTTTTTTTCGGTATCTGTACTTTACTTGAGTATTTATTTTTGTGGATTTTTTTTTTTTGCTTTTACTCCCTACATTTGTTCATAAATATTTGTACTTTATACTCCTTACATTCTCAGAATAGACTTTTTCAAACTAAACAGATGTAGCAGTGAAAAAACTAAGCATGGACTAAAATAAATACATTTACAAAATGAATACTTTCTCCTCCATTCTAGAGCTCATGTTATTTTTCCCTGTTCTGCATCACCTTACAAAGGTTTTAGAAGTGCTAAATGTGTGGAACCCTGACTCACCAATTGACACCATCTTTGTTGTGCGTCTGGCCAGCAGGTATTACAGTGTCTTTGTCGTAACAGGGACAGTTTGTGCTGGGGACACACTGTCCCTGGTCATTCATGTAGGTTCCTTCTGCGCATCCACATCCGTCCACTGCAGGGAACTTCTCTTGACATGAGTAGTCCACCTGGCTGAGGGATCGACAGCTCCGACTACAGCTGGTCATGTTGTAGTCGTACACAGTGTCCGCTGGACACAACGCACTGAATCTACCTGCAAGGAGAACAGGTATTCAACATGGGAGCAGCCGTGCAGCAGCAGTGCTCAGGTTTATGTCATTCATACCCCTCATGACCCCTGTGACCCTGATGACGTCTGTGACCCCAGGGGTTCTACAGGTTGCTCTTACCACAGATGGTCACCCTCCATCCACGCATCACAACCCCTGCAGCTGAACAGGCGTATGCATAGGCTGACACTGCCGTACACATGCACTCCTCACTTTTGTCGCATTTACAGCTGTCGTAGATGCAGTTCTGTCAAGTAACACAATCAACATGGACATGTTGTTGAACCCTTTGTAGTTTTGTTGAATTTCCAGATAGTGTTTTTTTTTTTTTGTGGACTTACCTTCTCGTACTCGAGTGGACTAATGAGGGCGTGACAAGAGGCAAAAACCCCCTGAGGATCTGACAGTTTGGAACACCAGTACTGAGCATAACGCTCTAAAAGGAAGCAGAAGGAAATGGTTAACCCCCAGTGTCCAAGTGAGTATATTATACACACTTTAACCCTCTGGTGTCCAGGTGGGATTTCCCTCTGCACGATCAGATGATGATGTCAAACATGAATGAAAAGTAGAGGACTGTTCCGATAAAGCAGAGGAAAAATAGCTGGAGGAAGAGTCCCAGTGGGACATTAATATAAAAAAACCTCATAGCTTAAAGGTGTTGTTCCCTTGTTATTTCATTAATATTGCTGTGTTATCCATTGTTATTGAATGCATTGTACATTGGTTCTATTTAAAAAAAACTTCTGGATTGCTTTATTTCAAGTCATTTTTGGAGGGTAGAAAAATGACTTTAGGTCGAAGAACACAGTTTATCGGTACTTCAGCATACTTCTCCATGATGCAGTAATGCGGCATCTCTGATTGGCTCAGAGAATAAATGCGTGAAGGAACACTACCCCCTCCCGTCTTGCTCTGTGTGTGTTTACCATCGGAGAACATGTTCAATCTCAGACTGAACATGCACCATGGGATTGGACCAGCATGTCGGTGTCACCTGATGCTTCGGTTTAGCAACAAGTTAAGTTTGTACCTGTGTCTCTTTATGGTTGAAATGTATCAGGCTTTTGTGGGTGGTCTGGTTCAGGGGGGTTAGTAGGATGGTGTGTCGATGTATTTGTGTATTTCTGATGTGCCTTGTACCTATTCTACATGATTAACAGTTTCTCAGTGTTACCTCTAAGTGTCACCAAAGGTTCCAAAACACTAGAAATGTGCTTATACCACATGTGGCATGTAGCAGCGTGCATTTCAACCGTCACTCCACTCTTTGTACATCTGAATGTGAGTATGGAAAAGGGCTTACACCGTGATTTTGGGTGTGTGCACTGCACGCTTTGGACATGAGGCCACAGGCAAGGATATTATACACACTTTGGGTGGCTAAAGGCCGTTGGTCGAACCAGAGGGTGAATAGACACAGTTTTAAAGCTCATAAGTGTAACTGTAGATAAGGTGGGTAGGTAGGTTCTGGTTCTGATTCTGGTGGGTTCAGTGTACCTTTGCTGATTCCCTGGGTACATGGATGTTCAAAATGCCTGCGGACATCAGGACAGCTGGCTCTGGTTTTCCACGTGTTGGCGAACGCCGCCGCCGTTCCCTCCACCAAACCGCTGATCACACGGAAATCATCACTCATGACACTATTGAAGTTTCCACATAAACCTGGAAACATGTTCATGATATTGAGAACCTTAGAAAACACTGACGATTACATGTCTAGGAATATGTATCAGACCATGTGAAAGAGATATATAGGAACATGTAAAAGAACATTTATAGGAACATATAAAAGAACATTTATAGGAACATATAAAAGAACATTTATAGGAACATGTAAAAGAACATTTATAGGAACATATAAAAGAACATTTATAGGAACATATAAAAGAACATTTATAGGAACATTTATAGGAACATATAAAAGAACATTTATAGGAACATATAAAAGAACATTTATAGGAACATATAAAATAACATTTATAGGAGCATGTAAAAGAATATATGAAGGAACATGTATAGGAACTTGTGGAGAAGAATAAAATAAACAAAAATGTGAGTTTTTCTTCATCTCAATCATCTTTGAAGATGGAAACAAGCTAAAACAATGAATCAGACAAAATTACATGGAGATAAAAACATGACAGAAAGAGAGACAGACAGATAAAAGTTAAACAAAAAATGTTCACCTGGATGTAACATATATTAAATGTGTGTCTGTGTTGAGTGGGTCAGACCTACCAGTGGTGGTTCCTTTGAGTTTGTGTTCAGCTGATATAAACACTTGCATCATGGGTAAAAGCTGGACCATCACCTGGACACCCACCCGGGTACTGATGAGCACGTAGAAAGATGAGGGTTTGAAGACCTTCAGGTCAGCTGGAGGACACACAATAGGGTTATGACAAACAACAGTAAGGACACACAACACACACACAGTAACACAACAGAACACAACAATCACCCTTTCACTATCAGGCAGAATAATATCTCCATTTTCAAGTTCTTCTATGTTCTGATCCACTGCCACAGCTGAGTTCAGTGTCAGCTCAGTGTTGAGTTCAGTGGATACTCAAAATATCCTCACATTAGATTTAGTCCTTTTTGGATTAGACACTTTGGTGGATTGGTTTGGACACTTTGAGGGGCCAGTTTTGCCACAGGTCATATGTACTCAGTACTCAGTGTATTTGTAGTGACTTACATGTGTAAAGTGGAAGCTGGGACAGGATCTGGTTCACGTAGACCTGACCTGTTGCCTGGATTTTAACAACCTGTCAGTGGAGAAGAACGCAAACCTGTTAGACCCTTGAAGAAAGATAGAGACCCCTTTAAGAAAGACCCCTTTAAGACAGAGATCCCTTTAAGAAAGAGAACTCATTGTGTGTGTGTGTGTGTGGGGGGGGGGGGCTCATTGACACTGGTCTGACAGTCAGTGTCAGTGCCTGTGATTGGTGGTTACCAATGAGTTGCTGTACAGTGCCACAGTCACGGCTCGTAGGCAGGTCCGACTCTCAGACACACCACACTTGACCAGGTCCACCAGTACCGTGTACGCAGAACCATTACTCTGCTGTAACACACACGAGGGCAGAAGTTTAATGCATCTGACCAGACCATATCAAATGTGGAGTCAGATGCCGTGTCCCCACCTTAGCCAGTACGTAGGAACAGTCTCCGTGGAAGGTGTAGACTTTTCCATCAAATGTGTTGATGTGGGCTCCTCCCTCCACTGAGCAGGTTCCTGGACAGTTTTCCTCCATACACCTCCACTGTCCACCATCACACACACTGTTGAAACATGAGCAGAACATCAGCACATTCACTGTTTATTATGGTCTGTTTAAACCACAGAGAGCCAATCGTCTGCTGCTTACTGATCAAGATGAAACCAAGTTTCTAGAGTCCAAATTAAACATATTTATGGAACTCATGTTTATGGAATGACTTTGACTGACATCTGACCAAATTCAAATTAACATTACACACTAGTTTTTACAACATTTAACAACTAGAAGTCTTGCACAGATGTTTGTGAACCTGTGGTCCAGTCCTGAACAGTAAACTAACACTGAGGAGGTTCATGTTAGTAGATCCAGATCCTAAATTTCTCCACATTCTAAAGCTAAGACCATCCTTCTGTTGAGTGTACCCCCCCATGTGGTTTATAGAAAGGTAATGACCCTTATAATGAAGGTCTTCATATATGTAGGTGTCACATGCTTTGGTTTTCAACCCATAATCCCTTACCAGGATCTGCAGTTGTAGAAGTATGACTCCCCAGAGCGGTACACCTTACTGTTGTGGACACATGGACACTGATCCACCATCACACAACCGCTGTGGCCGATGTCATCGAACACCAAACCTGAACAATGAACCACAACCGGTTACTGTCACCTTATATGTACGTGGGAATGTAGGCGGCGGTGGTGTGGTGGTATGGGTGTTACCAGCAGGGCAGCTGCAGCGGTCCAGACAGTGGTCATCACAGGTGTCACTGGCCTGGGGGTTGGAACAGCTGTCCGGACACGAACTGGTGCACTCCTGGAACTCCATGTTGGATGGACACTGTTTATCTGTGGAGACACAAACAGACACCATCTAGAGTAGTCACATGACCTAAACCCACACTGACCTCCACTGGTACAGGTCTGACACCAAGACTGAGATCAGTACCGTTCTGGAGGGTGGGGGTGGGGGTGGGTAACCGGTTTTGGCCTGACGGCCGTATGTTTAGCCCCAGTGAATTAACCCCTTTGGAACTGATGCCTCGGAAAATACAGAAGATCTAGAAAACGGGCATATGGGACCAACCCCGAATCATGGCAAGAAAAAAAAGCATATCAGCCAATGCAACAGGTGCATAGAGATACATGAAAAAAACCTTAAATATTAGCCCAATATATTGGCCAGTTAACTATTGGTTTACACCCCCTGCCAAGTGCAGGGGAGAGGGGCCAAGGGGTGAATTGAGATTAGGTCAACGGTCTGGTCCTTGTTCACCTAGATAGAAGTCATGTTGGACAAACCTCTGAACTTGTGTCAATAGATTTTTGTTGGATATACTGGTATCCTTGTATTAGTATCGGCCTGTTCCATTAGCTGATGTGCTCTTTTTCCCCTGCTATGATTTATTGAAGGAAAAAGAGGGGAAAAAAGAAGAGAAAAGGGGAGAGAAAATAAAAAGGAGAAAAGGGAAGGGGAAAAAAGAGAAAAAGAGTGGAGAGGAAAAAAGAAAAAATATGTAAAAAATAAAGCAAAAAAAGGTAAAGAAACAAAAAAGAAAGAAAACGGGGGATGAAAAATGAAAAAAAGAGAAAAGGGGTAAGTAACAAAAGGGAAAAAGAAGAGAAAAGGAGGGAAAAAACAGTAAAAAAAAGAGAGCGAAACAGAAAAAATTTAGAAAAAACAGAAAGTGTATGTTTAGTCCTATTACTTTAACTGTCACAATTTATATTTTATTTTCTAATTGTAATTCAAGATTTTCTGCTATTTGTTTTCAATTAGCTCCAAATATCAGTAGCCTATATTGGTCATCGACTAAGGTTGATGAAAAAAAACAAAAACAAAACAGTATTGTTGCGGCCCTAAAAATTCCATATCAGTCAGTCACTATATACTTACAGCAGAAGGTGGCATTCCTCCACTTCTGTGGGATGCCGCCTGCGTGGACACATTGCCTGGAGAACTCTGAGATGGTTTTGCAGAGGAAGGAGTTGGTGTTGTTTTTGGAGTTGCACATGTCAGTCATACAGGTTCTGCTGAAAGCGTCAACATCCAGGAGGTTCTGACAACTGCTGAATGGAGCGCTAGAGAAGACGCCCTGGCACAATGCCTGAGAGGACTACCACCAAAAACACAGAAGAATCAGGTTAACACAGAACTCAGATCCCAACCAGGATGGAGCAGGTTGGTACATTGGAAGTAATGATAGATTCATATAGGCCATCCATATATCGGGCTAATATTTACATTTTTTCTTGTATTGGTATCGGCCTGTTCTATTGGCTGAAATGCTCCTTTTTCCCTGCCATGATTTTCTGACAGGTGAAGGAAAAAGGAGAAAAAAAGAACAGAAAAGGGGAAGAGAAAACAAAAAGGAGAGAAAAACAAAGAACAAAAAGGAAAACATAAATAGGGGGGGCAAATAGAGAGAAAAAACTAAAAACAAAAAGGGAAAAAAGGGTGAAAAGAAGAGAAAAGGAGGTAGAACAAAAATGAGAGGAAAAAATAAGGGGAAAAAGGGGAGAAAAAGGACAAACACGAAGGAAAAAGTAGAGGAAAAAGGACATATGGAAGAAAAAAGGAGAGAAAATCTAAGGAATAAGAAGAGTAAAAAGGAAAAGAGAAGAGAAGGGGGGATTAAGGAAAAAGGGAACAAGAAAAGAGGGACAAAACAACAAAGGGGAGAACAATAGGGAAAAAGAAAATAGGGCGAAGTAAAAAAGGGGAAAAGAAAAAAGTGGAAAAAGAATAAAGAAAGTAGGAAATAGGAAATATAAGGAGAGAAAATAGGAAAAGGTGGAAGCCTAGTCATATTTTTTAATTTAACTGTCGCAATTTTTTTATTTTCTAATTGTAATGAAATATGATTTTCTGACATTTGTTTTCATTTGACAGATGAAAAAAAGACCCTCTGACCTTCAAAGATCGACTTGGAAATATCTGTATGGACAGTGATGGGCAGTAGTGTCACTACATATAGCGAAGCCAGTGTTTCCCAACCAGTGTGCCGTGGAAAATCATCACGTGTGACGTGAAAATGACATAATTTCACCTTATTGGTACTGTAAGTGAGCAGCATTCTTATAGAAACATACAACAGCAGACACCACTGATCCACTCAGAACTGTGGTTGTCTTTTTTAAAATTCCTACAAGTGTCAGCTTTGTGTTTAGCTTAACAGGCTCGGGGTTTGCAGTGGATACCTAAATCTAGACTAGATTTGTATTATATTTCAATAAATATACTTTTTGTGAATTTTTTTGGTAGTGTGCCTTGTGATGGTTCTAATGTAAAATATGTGCCGTGGGTGGCTCAAAAAGGTTGGGAAACACTGAGTTAAACTACATTTCCATTAGCGTCTCTACGTTATGAGTCAAGTAACCTTCCTCTACTTACGTTATTTTTTCATCAAGTAGCGACATAGCGTCCACAAAAGCTACAAATTCAGCAATAAATTTGATATCGTTGCAATATCTGGTTTCAAACATTTACCCGCCCTGGCGGCACATCAGCATAGAAAATGAAGCGCACCCCCAGTTTCCCGGGCCAAATGTAAACAGCTCTTCTTTGCGGTGTTAGCAGTCACCAATCAATGACAATGCGTATCAGTGTTGCTAGAATAGGTGGAGTGATTTCCGCCGAATTACGCCCACTTCAGGAAAAATAACGTTTGTCACACGAAAACATGTAATAATTAAATAAGCGTGCATTTAAATGCATTTACAGTAGGCTATTAAACGTATAAGCCCAAATGTAAAATTATATTTTATCACAGACAGTGTCAGGGGAAATATGAGAAACACTACAGGCTGTAGTCGAGTCAGCCTTAAAATAAAAACAATCAAAATCACCCCCCTGTTAAACTGTCACCCCCTCTCCATCCCTTCACTTTTTACAGTAAATGTTGGAAACTTATAATTATATCTAATTGTTTCATCATTGTTTTCGACAAACTGCAGCGCAGCTACAACATTCAATGTCAGCAACTCAGCATATGGCCAAACCAGCAGCTAGACAACGCGATATCAGGGACTATATTAAAAGGAAAATTACAGGTGAGCTATGAAACAAGACTCAATAATCTCAATCATTACTTTTCATTAATCTATACAAAAGCCGGCAGACTCAGTCAGGTCGCATGCGCAATAACAGTTAGTTTTCCAAGCTTGCCGTGTTGCATTCAAGCTAGCTGTCTGTCCTGTGTTTTAGCTAGCTGCTAAAACACAGGACTTGTCATTGAGTCACGTTAGCTTTGGGTTTATGAGCGTGGCAAACATGGAACATATTTTTACTGTTAATTTAGACGAGAGTTTGTCTCAAATATCATATCACGATTAAGGATGAAATATTCTATTTTATTTTCACCAATAGGATTCGTCATGTAACAAAAATAAGTGCAGATGTTAGCTAAAATTGTGACTTTCAAGGCAGGTGACATTAAAGAGTCTCTGAGTTTTTCCCCCTTCTAGGGCCTGTTGTTCTGGCCTGTAATTTAATATTACAGACAGTGAATATGCTAAATGTGATTTTAATATATACTGTACAGTCTGTCTATTATCCAAGAGAAAGCTCACGTGCTTTTAAGCATTTGTGAAATTATTAACATGACACGTCTGCTCATTCTATCAAATCTTATCATGTTATTTTCGTCACATAGAGGAAGGCCATGGTGAGGAGGAAGAGGGCAAAGAATTTGATTATTAAACATTTTGGGTTTAAACCAGGGATGATGTTAACTGGGAATTTCCAGTAATTGACTGTTTTTTTACACAATACCTGAAAAATATGAAGGCTGCCAGTCATCTTTTAATGTACATTCTTAATGCAGAAACTGATTATAACAACATTTTCACAACTGTCAAAATGACTGATTACAAAAAAAACCCTCCAGTGCAACCTCGAGTTTACACACTTTTCAATTCATATGTAGGCCTATTAGTATATAGCTCATTATGTCAGTGGAAATAAAATTAATCTATGCTTGATTTTGTTGTTTCTGTAGTGGAAAGACAGAGAGAGGTGGGTCAGAACAGGAGAGCAACAGGGCCCCAAGAAGAGGAGGTTTGATTATTTTACATGTTGAGTTTAGACTCTTTTTCAATTATTTTTCATAGGCCTGCCACATACTGTAGCTCATTATGTCAGTGGAAATGAGACAAATGAATCTATGTTTGATTTAGTTGTTTTTGTAGTGGAAAAGGCCCTGCCCCCCAACTCCCTTTTTTGTTAGTTTTTTTCTAAAAGTGAAAAAAAATTGACCACCCTTTTTATATTTACAACTCGACTACTGACTACAGCCCACTCATTCTCAGGTTTGAGAATCAAATCAAAATAGGGGGGGGACTCACATCACATGCAACATAGCCTGAAAGTGTATGAATTTAAAAATTAATGAATTAAAAGACATTAATGAATAAGAGGTTGTTTCTTTACTCATAAACAGACTACATAGTCTAGATTCAGAACAAAAGAACAGTGGATTACCATCAGCATCAGCTGTTACTTCTACATCAAATAATTAAACCTCTCCAACACCTACTGGGGACGTCTGAATGTAGTGAACATCCATCCATTCCTGGACAAGCCGGTGCACACCTCCATGAGACTGGACAGTAGAGGGAGTCCCAGACCATTTATGCTATTGTCTTTCAAGAGCAAAACTTAGGAAAACTCTCTCTTGACGTGCACATTGGACATGGACAAAGACAGCAGTCAGATGACATGTAACCTGCGTCAGCGCACTATGCTAGTTTGTTGATGTGACATCACAATGTCACATTGTTATAGTGACTGAATAACTCACTGCAGTTAATTTTTTCTTTAATTGAATGACCATAACATGAGTAAGTGAAGTATACAAAATTTTGTATTTGTACTGTTTGTGGTGTTGTTTTGCAATATTAACAAAAAAGCCAAATATTGGCAAAAGATGCCCACATTTTATATACCCTCCCTCCCAATTAATTTCCACCGCGCCAGATGTAATCAAAAGTAGCCCAATTGGGTGGAAAACCACCCAATCTGGCAACACTGATACATATGCATACGACAGTGGAATTAGAACAACCTAGACTGACACGCACACGATGAAGAAGACAGAAGGAGAGCAAGAATACCAGTCAACTGACCTTACATCGTGGCCTTATCTATTAAAATATGACATTTGTCAACTCGTCAGAGAAAAAGTATGTGTTTAGATGTGTGCTTTGCAATCCCAAAATCAAACTGTTGTGGACGTCCAAGTCTAAGACCAACCTAGGAACCCACATTTAGGTGAATCATTCATGTCCCTCCTGCAGTAGTGCAGTGTCTTTGTATAAAACCCAAGTCATTTTAGTTAAATGTAAAGGAAAAAATGAAAGAATACATCGTAACGAACATTAACCCAGCTAGCTATCAGAGGGAAACTAGTCAAATGGCCCCAGGTCCTAGATCTTTTAAATAAATGCCTTAAACAGTGTACCTGACTTAGATTGGTACAACATGAAGTAGCTTTTGATGTAGTGAACTACTTTTGCCAAATTTGTGTAACTTAGCTTGCTATATTTCTGTAGGTGGTAGCTTTTGTGTAGTGAAGCTTAATTTATTGTTGAGTAACTGATAGCTTAGTTCACTACACTTTACAAGTAACTTGCCCAACACTGTGTATCGGTCAATGGCTTACATGTGACTGTAAACTCACTGACTCTCCACCCTCTTCCAGCCATGATACAACAGACAGTCAACTATTAAATGTGTGAATCCTATAACCCCAGGACTGACCTGATCTCCACAGGTGCCCAAAGGGCTGACCTCTGGTTCCTCACATTCCTCTGTCGGGCCATTCACCTTGTACATTTCACCAAAGTCTGTCACTGATAATGAAATTCCTACAACAGAACAGGTGGTCAGTCCACATAGATAAGAATACCCTCCATGAAAATTTCATTTTATTTCTTGCACATTTTACATCTTAAAATGTATGTATAATATATATTTTTTTACTTCATTTAATTCTTGTACTTTTATAATTTTGTGTATAATCAAAATGTAATGTATTTTAAAGTTGTATTTTAATTCACTCTGAAGCACTTTGGGCTACACCTTCTGTATGAAAAGTGCTATATAAATAAAGATTATTATTATTATTATTATTATTATTATTATTATTATTATTATTATTATTATTATAGAGGGGGAATATATAATAATAATAATAATAATAATAATAATAATAATAATAATAATAATAATAATAATAATAATAATAATAAATATATCTGTAGAACATTATATTTACATACATCTCCATGTTTATGGAATGGCTTCTCATGTCATCTCGTGATAATAAATAAACAAATCATCACATTTCTGATTTAATGGCAAAACTGACATTACACACTTCTAGGTTTTTTCACATTTAGTAAAAAGCTAAATTTTACACATATATCCAATGGAAAAGCACCTAGTGAAACAAACATATTTTCAAGGATGTGGACCTTGTCAAAATTCCCGAACCAGGTCTCACCATCTTTCATGATATCGTTGGATTGACCATCAAAGTTTCCACAGAGTCCACAAATCTGACTCTGGTATTTGCTGTCGATTTCAATCTGAAACACAAGGAGAACACAAAGTTGAACAAAAGTCACATGATATAAAAGATGGAATGAGATGAAAATGAAATGAGACAAAACATCAGTTATTGGATGGTTTTGTGCAGCATACATCCAAGGAGTCATCCAGATTCCAAATCGCTTTGATGCCCAGTTTGGCGTCAATGGTGATACTTGATGTCGTCCCTTTGACTATCACCCCATTGGTGACCACCGGCAGAGTCACACTGCACGAAAGACCAAAAGAGGAAAGTAAAGGAGCAGCAAACACAGTCTGACATTAAGTCAAACACCAGGTCCAACACTGGGACCAACACTAGGACCAATACTGGGTCAAACGCCAAGTCCAATGTTGGATCCAACACTGGATCCCACACTGGAATACGATGACCATCAGCAGCGCCAATGTGGGACCAACACTATAGATCACTGGGACCAATGTTGAGACCATAACTGGAGCACTGGGACCAACGTCAGGACCAATGTTGGGTCTAATGCTGGGACCAACTCCAGGACCAAGGCTGGTTCCAACACCAGATCAGGCATTCATCTTCCATCTCATTGGTCCATGTTCTAACTTAGACTTACGCTTTTCCATTGATAGCGACTACACCATCAGACAGTTCCACCACAGTTCCATCCAGTTTCATGGTGATAGATCCAATGGTGGGGACGCCATCTGTCTCCTTGCGTCTCATTTGGATGTTGAAGTTCTCGTAGCTGCCCTGACATTGCGATGCTACCACGTGGTTACAGGTGGAGGGCAGTTGGTAGAAGAGTCCGTCGAACGTCTTCCAGTGGTAGTGGCCCCAGGTTGTGCAGACGCGATCGATGTGGGATTCATTACCTATGACACACCACAGATTTAGGAACCACTGAACCCTGAGACCAAACAGTATCAGATATAGACCCTTTCCAACAAGTGGACCAGTATCAGATTTAGACACTTTCACTGCCACAGACATGTTAAAGGGTTCAAGATCTCTTTGTGTGTTGGTATCTTACCTGACCTCAGGTTCAGAGAGTTTTCATTCGGACTGATGGTGACTGGAAAAAAGAAGTGATCAAAAGTGATAAATAATATAAGCAGACAATAGACCTCTGGACTCAACTATGAACAGACTGGACATTTAGGATCTAATTACATCAAGTAAAATAAAACTAAATGAAATTAAACAAAATAAAAAATAACATAAACCCTAAATTAAAGAAATCAAAATATCAAACTAAATTAAAGAATTTTTTAATGAAACTAAGACAAAATGAAATTAAAAAAAGTAAAAGGAAATTAAACAAAATTAAATTAAACAAAATAAAATAAAAATAACATCAAATGAAATGAAACTCAATTATGTAATTATTATTATGTAAAACAAAATAACACAATATAATTATTTTTATATAAAAAATACTATAAACTAAGATAAAATTAAATAAAACTAAATAACATTAAAATCAAATGAAATAAAAAAATAAAAAGAAATTAAACAAGACAAAATATCATCAAATCCAAAAACAATATAAGATAAAACAATAATAATATGAAGTGAAATGAAATACAATAAAACTAAATGTGAAATTAAATTAATTGAAATACAGTAAATCTTAAAATATCCAGCTAATGGTATGTGTATATTTTGGTGCAGGTGCTCCTTCGTTCACTCACCGATCTGAAAGGCCGATGCCAGCATTGGCATCAAGTACAGCAGTAACATGGACTGGTCTATCCTGGTCCCCATGGTCTACCCTGGTCCTGGTCCTGAGGGCTGACCCACTATGAAAGAAGTTTAACTGGATGAGGCATTTATTTATCAGATACCAGCTGAGGAGGAGGAGCCAACGACACCTGCAACAGGTAAGGTGTGTTTGTGTGGTGGGGTGGGGTGGGGGATAGAGAGAGAATTAAACATAAAAACAAGTGTGTTCATCCTTTCATAATTTTTTTTAAATTTAGTTTCTTTTTGTTTTATTGATGATATTACTCCACCCCCACTGAAGGGGAGGAAAGGGGTATTTTTATCAGTTAGCTCTTTCTTCCATTTGTTTGTCTATCTTTACACAAAAATAAATGATGAGTGCTTAGTTACTATTGTTGACAGATAGTAAACTACATATAGGCTCCAAAAGTGTATATTGACCTTTGACCTTGAGTGACCTTGAAAGGTCAAACCTGTAGTCTTATATTCTTAGAGGAACGGTCGATTAAGAGCTAAAATGTTTGCAAGGGGTGTGATTGATTGTGCCTGGCATCATTTGTTTTATTTGTTTTTTGTTCATTTTGTTTCCTTTTTCATTATTTCAGTTCATTATTTTGTCGATTAATATGAATTTGTCCATTGTATTCAACACTTTGACTGTTTTGCTTCATTTTGTTTAACTTCTTTCTTTCTTTCTCACAAAGAGATCTCTTCTTTTTCCGTTTGCTTAATTTTATTTCTTACTGAACATAAACCCAGTGTTTCCATCCACTGTCATTGATCCACCTCCATAGGTTTTACTGGGTAATCACTGTTGTAGAAGATGATGGTGTTTCCATGGTAACCACAGACCATCTGATCATCCATGCTTGAAGTTGAGCAGAATTATTTTTCGTGTCTTATCGTATTGGAAACTAATCAGACCAGTTGAATATTGCATCTTGACTGTGGCCCCTTCTGGCTCAAACATGTGGACTCTACTTGGGCTACATGTTCTTTATTAAACTGATCAAGTCGTACTGGCCGGTCTTGTCCAGTGGAAGTAAAGATCCATCCTGGTCCCATCAGAACCTGAAACCAGGTCCTTTGAGTCTCTTCAGGATTTTCGATGAACTCTCCTCCACATTCATTATCAGGTCTTTCTCATAAAAGTAACTGTCCATTTAGAACCTGGAGGTGTTTGGAACCCTAACCCCCCCACAAAATATTTCTGAAATAAAGTAGTCATCCAATTATCATCCCTTATTCTTCCTTCACATAAGTCCTGTCATGTAAGTCAGACAGTTATCAGTTGTCAGTTATAGGGGAATTCTTGTCCTTCATTGGACAATGTGCATTATGTTTTTGGAAGTCTTGGTTTTTCCTCACATTAAACATCTGGAAACCCAGTTAAAAACACGACAAAGGACCTGACCCAGGTTCAGATCCATGTGTGGTCGGATCCAAGCAAGAACAGCTAAATGGAGCTTAATGGGTCCATGTTTCCATGGATCTGGTGTTTCCAGTGTCCATGCTGGATATGAATCCAAATGACTCTGGGTCTTGGGATCTGGACCCTTTGGGGGTCTTGATTGTATTCTGTCTGTACAGTTGTGTTTCTGTAAATGGTTTAGTATGTGTTCTCATGTTCAACTAAACCCAGCAGATTTACTACTTTTGTGCTGGTGTATTTTATTTTTTATATTTTTTTTTAAATCTCACTGGTCAAGTTTTTGTGTCATTTTCATCTTCATTATCATCATTATTTCTAAGTTATTATGCTTTTATTTTACTGACCCACTGGAGATCAAATCAGGCTGAAAGTAGATTTAAAAAAATTAAAATGACTTTGAGAGCCCTGGTTTAGAACATATCAATGGTTCCAGATCTCAGTCTATTTCCTGTTGATCTCTGACACCTTCACTCTTGAACCTAGGGTTGGAACTGAAACCTCCCATGTCAGGGGTCTGCAACCATGGTCCTGCAAAGCTGCTGTCCTGCATGTTTTAGAGGTTTCCTCTTCTAGTCCACCTGACAGTCCTTCAGGAACACAGGAAAAGCAACAAATTCAGTGTTCAGTACTTGTATTGATCAGGAAATTATTCTTACTATTTTTGGATGAGCTAACTTACAGCACTGTATACTGTATGGACCTGATATTTTTGATTTACTTTCATTCTTTCATTTCTAATTATTTGTAGATTAACAAAAGAGCAGGTCATTCAACTCAGTGGTTCCAAAGGTTACAGGTAGCACTTGGAACTTAAGTTATATATATATATATATATATATATATATATATATATATATATATATATATATATATATATATATATATATATATATATATATATATATATATATATATATTTTTTTTTTTTTTTTTTTTTTTTTTTTTTTTTTTTTTGATTTATTTTTTTTTTTTGATTTGCCACAATAATGTAATTAATTGAAATGAAAATATCTGAACTTGTGGACTTTAGGTGAGATTAAAAATAGATTAATTAGGTCAATTAATTACTGGTCCTAGTTTTTTTTTTTATCTCTTGACAGCACTACAGTTGATCATCTGAATCAGGTGTTTAAAAAGAGATAGATTTAAAACATGCAGGACAGAGGCTCTGGAGTACCAGGGTTGTGTGCTCCAGCTTCCAGGTTCAAAACCAGCTGACTTTTGGTTCAAACTGTCCAGATGGTTCTGAGTGAAGGGACCCAAACAGAACCTGTTCCCACATGGTTCTGAGTGAGCAAACCCAAACAGAACATATTCCCACATGGTTCTGAGTGAACAAACCCAAACAGAGCCGGGTCAGAATCAGGTCCATTTTGGCGAATGGGCCAGTGACATTCTTGGGTTCACTTCTGCTCATTTTTCCAGTGGTTCTACTGAACCTTCAGAGGCTAAAACATGCACATGTACTAAACACAGACTGACGTTCAGAGTTAATCCATTTCTGAGGTGGTTCCACCCAATCTCGGGCTGTCCACACCCATCTCTTTGTCCTTAATGGGCTATAATGCATGTCTTTGTTTTTCTGTTTCTCTAAGGAGGAGGAGTTGCTTCTTAATGGGCTTGTGTTGATGTTGGATGTGACTCAGCTCTCTTAGGACCAGGATATGGATCCTGTGGACCACCTTAAGGACAACCACAGAGCCTCTGGTGTCGATAAAGACACTCCAGTTCACAAAAGAATGTTATGTAGTGACAGCAGAATCCTTTGGATTTGACACTTTTTCAAAAGAGCTGGAGGTGTTTCTGCTCATTCAGTTCAAGGTCCACATTCAGACCACTATGATCTGAAATGGATCAGAATTAGGGAAAACAACAAAACAAGTAAGTTAAACAATCACAAAATGTTTGATCCTGCAAATGGAGACTTGGAACAAAGTAAGGCCCGTGGGCCACATGTGGCCTGATAGCTGACTATAACTGGCCCACAGTGGCAAATTAAAAGCCAGTGTAAATATAAATGGTAAATGGTCTGCACTTATATAGCGCACACACTCAACACAAGAATTTTATCTTTGGCTAAAACACATAGGTACTATCAATGCTGTTCAGTGACATCTCTGGCCAGATATATAAATCCCTTCAAAATATAACAAACTGGCCACCACGGTTACATCCATGAATCTGCTTTTATTTTTTCACTTCTGTGCCCGCTACCCACCTGCACTATATTTAATGTTACTTGTGCTCTGTTAAAATCCCAGGGTTTCAGCTCTCTGTTTTGTTAGGTGTCCTAATCCCATCTGGTCATACTGGGGTCTTACCCACTTGTAATTTACCAGTAGAAATATTACTGAGAATAAAAATTACTTTGAAGCACTCGCCTAGCTCTCTTACTACTTTTGTAATTGTGTCCAGCCTTGTTAAATGTAACATTAAAACCATGAGGAGAAAACCACTCAATAATCAGTAATAATGTAAGCCCAATTGGTTATGGTAGATGCTTCTGTGGATCTGGTGGACTTCTTACATGCTAGGTAGTTGTTTAAAGGCCAGGAATTATAGGTCCTAAGGATGCATTAATCGTGTACTTGATGTATCCCTCTTCCAACACACCTGATGGTCATTATCAGGCTTCTGCAGATCTTCTTCAGAGGTATATCATTTGAATCAGGTGTGTTGGAGGGGGCGGGGGGGGGGGGGGGGGGGGGGGTGCATCTAAAACATGCAGGATAGTAGTTCTGGAGGACCAGGATTGAGCACTCGTCATCTAATCCATGGGCCTAAAATTGTGTATGGACGCTATGGATGTGTCCGTACTAATATTTGGATGTTTCTAAAATGCCCACACCAATTTTGAATGGGAAATTACACAACATTCGAAGAAACAAAAGGTAATTTTTTCCCCCTCAGTTCTGTCATTCAAAGACATCGTGTCAGTGGTGGAGACAGCCTTGCTATTTGTAGTCTTGCTTTCCTCAATGAAATTTTTTTACTAAATATCGTTGTCAACAAACATTTATCATTTGACAAAAATGAGATGAGACTAGTAGGGCTGCAACTAACGACTATTTTAATTGTCCATTAGTCACCGACTATTGAAATGATTAATCGCTTAGTCAGATAATTAGTAAATTTTTCTTACATTTAGTATGAAGCTTTGTGGCAAATGATAATAAACACAAAGAGGTGTACAATGAAAAATACATTTTACTGAACACACTGCAGATTTATATATATATATATATATATATATATATATATATATATATATATATATATATATATATATATATATATATATATATATATATATATATAAAAATAAATAAAATAAAAGTGCCCTCTATCTAAAACCATTTGGACTCAGTTATGGGTGTGCACATTTGCAGGAAGGGCTCCAAGGCTGAGCATGAAATGGCCCTTAAATATCAGATGCCTGAAAGTTTTGAAAGTTTATCAAAAAGTCAATTTGGTTTTTCCATTTCGTATTTTTGATCTGAGCCTAAAATAGAAATATGAAAAACCAGGCATATATTTGTTTTTCGTTTTGGACTAAGAAAACAAAAAAGAAAATAATCCATCTCCTTTTTATTTTTTTATTTTTCATGGGCAGTTGAAAAAACAAAAGAACGAATGATACACAGATTTAAAAGAGGATAATTTTTTTTGTTTAAATCATCACTGCAATAAATGCAGGGCACAATCTTGTTTGGACAAAGTCCTGTAAGCTTCACCCAAGTCGGTCCTTCTTCTGAATGCTATTTGCAAAGTTAAGGTTGTAGCAGAACTTTAGGTATTGCTTAGATTGCTTGGATAACTTCATCAAAATTATTAATTATATCCAGATGTTTCCTCTGGAACTTCCCCTTTTTAACTACTTTTATCCACTTTTTGGTCTACAGTTAGCTCTGTTGTTTACTCCACTTCCATTTTTTTTTACCAGTTTCAGACAGTTTTTGGCTACACTTAGCTCTTTTGTTTGTCTCACTTCTCCTTTTTAACATGTGTCACTGGACATTACATTGTTTTGTGCAAAACGTATCCTGACGTGCCCTTTTACAACTCAACATGTCCCATTTACATTGCACTGTTCACAAATTAATTAAGCTTCTTCTAAATAATGTTTTGTTTTTTTACCTTATTTTATATACTCATTAAACACTATAACAAATCTCAACACTTCTTAGTAATTAAATGTAATCATTCTGTAAGACTCAATCACTGTTTGCTCTGCAAATGCTACGACATTTTGTTGCTCTGTATTTGTACATGGTCAACGATAATAAAATTGAAACTAATCTAATATGCATTTCTACTTGGTGCTTATGTCGAGCCAAGGGGCCCTGACCTTGACCTAACTTGCCAGCATGTACCCCTTGAATTCCTTTTTTTTTTTTTTTTGCCAGTTTTTGCATATTTTCATGGTTTACCCTGTTGGATACCTGACTTGGTCCAGGACTGTGCTGTGTTGTATTCAGTGTAGTTGTGAACAGTGGTGCTGTAGGTTCTACATGGGAAACAGTTATGAGCTGTTTGGTGTCTATTTAGAGACAGACAGACCACTGATCCAGTTCTATGTGAAACTTTCTTTGGTAGATTATCCTCAGTATTTTAGTCTGTCAAAATGATGGACGGCCTTCAGAATTTTCCATCATCTTAAAAACAAAAATCCATCAACTCTGGGCTAAGTGGTTATCTGCTATATTGCCACAGTAATGTTAACCCTGCGTTAGCATCATTTTGGTCTGTTTAAGATTGGACGTGTGCTTTTTAGTCACAGTAATGTTAGCCCAAATGTTTTTTTTTTTGGTTAATTTTTGCTTCATGTAAAATAAAATCAGTCTATGGCTCATTTTGCTTTTTTATGTTCCTAGTATAAAACTTCACTAAATTACTGCCATAAATCAAAATTACCCCTTGAAATACAGTTGGTTAAGAGCATATAAAAGGTCAAAGATCAGTGTAAATTGGAACACCTCCCTTGTATTCGTCCAGCCCACTCTCCGTGTTGCGTTTACTGACGTCTCCACTTTGGTAAATTCTCAGGGATATCACGTCCATGTTTACGGACTGAATGTAGGCTGATGGCTGTGATATGGGCATGCGTGCAGTTTGACTCCTCCTTGCCCAAAGGCACTGTGTCAGATGTGTTTGGCTGCTCTGTCATCACAGCTGTTCTAACCTTTGTCACAGTCCTTTGTGACTGATATCCTGTGTAAATACTGAAGGCTGGGAAGTAAACTCAGAGCAGGATGTGAACGCAGGTTGATATGCCTCTTATGGCATTTGAGTCATGTTCCTAGTGACAGTGCCGTCCAATGCCCACTGCCTCCTGTCACTACAATATGCACTAGCCCTGCACATCCCATTGCCTAAACAAGCACCAAACCATAAACTAAAGGCATCCTTTCACCCTTAAAGACCCAATTGTCCACCTTTAACTCTTAAAGACCCAAACATCCCTCTAATCTAAACCATCTACTGATCTAAACTGTTTAATCCCTGATTTGATCCATTGGCAGTGGGTCTGGTGGTGGACGAGGTGGTAGGTATGGTGATGGGTGTGGTGGTGGATGACATGAAGTTGAAGAAAACATACATAGGTTGAATGTGCAGCATAGGCTTTTATTACAGTGCGGTTTTTGGTTGTCTCACTGAGCTTAAACCAAAACATTAGATATAAATACACACAAAACAGTGAACGGGAATGGGAATGGGAATGTTTGTCCTCGGTCGTCTTCCTGTCCTCATCGTCTGTCGTTTTCTGAGCTATCCTCGTCATCAAACGCTGAACACTGGGTCTTCATACACCCGCAGGCGTCGACTTGCGTAATGGTTTCTGTGATTTTAGAGCCGTCTTCACACTCTAGCTCAATATCGTGTTGGGACGTGGCTAATTCCTGACAACAGGAGCAAGAATGCATCATGGCCTCCATTTTGGTAGAGTACCTGTGGGAAACAGATGGAGGTGGAGGTTAGAGGGAGTGCTGCTGTGACCATATAAACACTGGTCTGTTCTAATAATTAGGGATGCTTTTTCATCCAAACGATTCCATTTCAAGACTGAAAACAGAGTCAATGTCCCTGCTTCTGAACGAGTACCAGAATCAGAACCAATGGAACCAGTCATTTATAAATGGACGTTCATCTATAGCCTGTCCGTTCATGGGAGTGGATCTCTCCTTCAATGTGGTTCTCCTCAAGATTTCTTCTTTTTCCCACTGGGTTTTGAAGTTTTTTCTTGCCGAGAAGGAGGGTCTAAGGACAGGGGATGCTTGGGACTTTTCATATATCTCTGTAGTTGATTGTGTTTTTGTAAAGCCCTGTGAGACGACTTTGTTGTGATTTAGAGCTTTATAAATAAAATTGAATTCAATTGAACCAACACTTGAACAAAGACAAATGAACCGCTACACAGTAACAGTTCCAGTGTCCCTGTATGTGTCCCTGTTCTATGTGGATAAGAAAGAGGGGAATGTGTGAGGTTATCAAGTTCTGTTCAATGTTCTAGTTCTGTGTTCTGGATGCAGATCAATTGAACTATAGAAGTGGGTGGGACTTTCACTAGAGGAAAACACAGCTCATCCAATCAGTTCATATCTGACTCCTATGAGTGATCAATAGGAACTAGATTGATTTCTGTAACCATTTACATGTTCTAAACCATCAACTTATGGACCAGTAGAAGGAAAGGAACAGTTAGTACAAACAATGAGTCAAAAATCTAAATGTCTCTTGTTTTAGCATCCAGACATTAGAGTCTGATTGGTGTATTGGACATAGACAATGGTGGTTCTACTGGTGTTATACTGATGGTTCTTTTTCTTCGAGTGGTGATACTACTTTTGTTCTAGTGGTGTTCTAGTGGTGGTTCTATTGGTATTCTGCCGTTTCATGGTCATCAAACACAAAGGTGTGTATATGTCTTTCACCAGTTCCATCTCTTTATCCTTGCTTTATGGCTTCTTCTGACCATATTCAGTCCATGACAATATAAACTCACCCACTAATCGGACTCAGAACTCTGGTATAATTCCATCTTTATCACATAACTGTACAAACTGGTCCCATTTGCATACAGGTAATGGTATTAATCCATACACTTTAGTGTATGTGTGACTGACTGATTGTCCTTACATGCTGAATGTTCCACAGGCTCCAATGCAAGATGTCAGATTGACCATCTCTGATGACTTGCAGCCCTTTATCTCCAGGCGTTTGGCAGTGGAAGACACTTTGCATGGCTGATCCTTCTTAACGCCTGAAGGAAAACACAGGTAGGAGGTCAAAACGCATTCCATTTAACATCATCTGAGTGTTTGTGCAAAGAAAGAATATGCACCTCCCATCACTGTGTCTTTACCATTTTGCACTGTTATAAGAGATGCTCTATCAGGATCTCTAAAACTACCCAGAAACTAGGTAGAAACTACCCAGAAACCACCCAAAAACTATACATAAATTATCTAAAAACTACATGGAAACCACCCAAAAACTACCCAGAAACCACCCGAAAATCACCCATAAACTACCCAAAAAAACACCCATAAATTACCCAAAAACTACAGGGAAACCAGCCAAAAGTCAACCATAAATTGCCCGAAAGCCATCCAAAAACCACCCAAAAACTGCCCAGAAAAAAACAATAATTAATCCAAAAACAAACCAAGAACCACCCAGAAGCCACCTAAAAACAACACAAAACCACCCAGAAACTGCCCTGAAACCACCCAAACATGACTTAATAAATCCAGTAAAATTACATGATTTGTGTGTGAGGTAATGACATGGATTACAGTCTGTTCAACCATTGGATCCAGGTTGTTTCTGATCTAACAGGGTGTCCGATAAAACCAATAAGTACTTATGTCAGAATAGAGTTTAAATTATGGGATCAATATCCTATTGATTATACATATAGATGTTTATATGTCTGATCCTCATGAACAGGAACATCTGACAGGTGGAGACATGTGTCCACATTATGTCCATATGGTTTATGACTAAATAAACCATGATGTTTACACTAAAAACTCATAGAACTTGTGATGAAATTCAATGTAAAACTGTGTGTATGTGTGTGTATACGTGTGTGTTACGTACAGACTTGGCAACATCCATCTGCAGCCAAACTCACTGTTCCCTGGAGAAAAACACATGCATGTCCAATCAGTCCAGAATGAATCACAGGTTAAGATGAAGGAAAGAAATGCTGTCTAAGTACACTCCAGTACTTCCTTTTGGCTGAATAATACTTGTATATATTTTCTTTTTTGTAAATAATTTATATATTTGTTTGTGTGTATGTGCAAGTACACATTTGTGTATGTGTATATATGTCTTTGTGTTTTACCTTGATACATTCCTCTGGGTTGAAGGGAGGACAGATTATCTTGGTCTCCATGGTGATGAATTTATTTCCCTGTTTCACACACTCAAACCTCTCACAGGGCATGTGGTCCAGAGACCAGGTGTCCCCAGGCTGAAGCACACACACACACACGTACACACACACACACACGTACACACACACACACACACGTACACACACACACACACGTTAACACATAAACACAAATACACAACATCAAGATCAGGGCCAGGTCAGCAGGATCACTATCTCATATGGCCAATCAAATCAGAGAAGGACCCCAGGGCCGTTTCTCAATATGCGTTCTTGTCTGTACTTCTGTTCTTGTGAAACATTATCAGTTGTAGCCCAAGTACTGTCCCAATACACAAGTTTGCATATCGTTGAGAACAGTAGAAATTCCCGGAGGTCTCCTCGCCATGTCTATTTTATCAAGGATGCATCAGGTGGTGACTTATGTGGACTTGGGGCAGCCTCCTTTCCCAGAATGCATTTCGCACCAATGGAGTAGGAGAGGACCCACAACTGTACAGTAAGTTAAAAGTATCGAAATACTCCTTTTAGTATCACGGGATGTCATTTTCAGATTATTTTATGTCAGAAAGTGGATGTTAAGGTCGATTCATCATGATAGTTGCGTAATTTGCATCGAAGTTTTGGGAGATGTGCTGTCCACCGAGCTGAGTTGGTGACCCATTCAAGTACGCTGCTGTCCCAATTGCACAATAACCATCGGGCGTCCTCCCATCCTCAAGAGACTGTACTCCCAGGTTGAACGTGTTAAGTCTGAACCTGGCGGACTTGGTATTGAGGAACAGCTCACGTCCACTCAGATCATAACTGTGACCTTTGACCTGAACCTGATCTGGACCTGAACATGAACACGTCAGTCTGTGAATCCATGGGTTATTCATATTATGATTGTGATGATAGTGATGGAAAAAGAAAAAACATACAGCTGGATTTCTTCTTTGTAATTACCTCCACCAAGGAGGTTATGTTTTTGCCAGAGTTTGTTTGTCTGTTAGTTGGCAAGATACCTCAACAACTTATGAATGGATTTTGATGAAATTTTCAGGGTAGGTTGGTAATGGGGAGATATAGACATGATTAGATTTTAGTGGTGTTTGGGGGAGGGGTCTACCTTGGTGCTTTTCTAGTTCTGGTCTAAACTTATTTATTCATATTCTGATAAAAAATACAAACAATACATTTAATATATGACTGAACTCAATTCAACAGTTTACACATGTAGTTTTGTTCAACTACGCACTAATATACATGCATATCTATCTGATGCACATTAATATTTAGATACAAATCTACTGTAACCCCATAAACCTGATGCTCGGCTCAACCAATTATAAGTCTGAAATGGGGATGGGTCTGAACTCACCTCTAGAATGTGGGTAATGTTGGGCGGCAGCGACACTATGCATTTCTTCTGGACACATTGTCCACAGCAATGGGTGGGGACGATCTGGTACTCAAAACCCTGGGAAGACACAAAACAGGACATCAAGGCACACATAGAGCACAGGAAGCAGAGTTCAACTTGGTTATGGTATTTATTGAATATGTGGGTGGAACCAAATAGCAGGGAACAACAAAAACAAACATGCTAATGCTGGAATCATCTATTGATTTACACTGTTTAATCCCTGTTCATCCACTAATCACATCAATGCATGTCAATAATTGGTGTAAAATACAGTTCTTCATCTTTTCATGGTCACCAGATATAAACATATTTCAATATTCAGTGATTCCATAGTTACTGTGGAATAGAGCCTGACTGATATTGGATTTTTGGGGCCATGCCTATACTCATATTCATATTGGACGGTAATAAAAGCCAATATCCAATATATTGGATATTACAAAAATTTGTAAAATATTTAGGAAAATAATATGTACTGTACTTTTAGGTACTGCTGAATAATGTTGGGTACTGTTGGATATTGTTGGGTACTGTTATACACTGTTGGGTACTCTTGAGTACTGTGTTGTACTGCAGTAGGTGTATGTGGTGGACATTTTGAATGGGGTTTGTTGGTCACTTACCAGCTCACAGTCGCGGTCACATTCAATTGGGTTACATTCCACTATGTGCAGGCCCGTCTTAGGGTCCACCTTTTCAGTGCATGTGCAGTTTTCACAGGGCTTCATAGGCACCATCTCTCCAACCTGGACCACAGGGACATACGGGTCAGTACAGGATCAGGTCAGAATATCACCATGGAGACCTCAGGGCAGGGGTGTCCAACGTACAGCTCGTGGGCCAAAAGGAGTCCCACCCCCACCCTGAAGACTTTCAAGTTCAGGTTGTTGAGGTGTAAAGGAACTTCACACAGGAACTTGCAGAGGAACCAAACAACCCACGCCAATTACTAATATTCTCTTTGGGTAGATATGAACATTCACAAATATAAAAAAAAAACACATGATAAAAAAATTAAAATAACCATTTAACCACTGTAAATATTCTGAACTAAACCACTGAAAGTGTATGATGATTGATCCACCTTTATATGTGTGATTATTGATCCACTGTCACATGTACAATTATTAATAAATTGTCATGTGCCACCATCGTGCACTTGAACATGTGGCAGTGAAGATCAACTCAAGCTGAAAACTGGTTTTGAAAAACTGTCATCTGTATTGTCTTTCTGTTTTGGTGAAAGGAATGTTGATGATTAAAAACATGTTCATTATTTAATTAGACTGTAAACCATCTAGTTTACAGATTGTTATTTCTTGGTCTGATCTAGTTCAGGGTGAATGGGTATAAATGTAGGAAGTAACAAAGTACCTGTCTTGTGGATTGTATATGCTCAGTTTATACAGAGTGGGTTTAAATACAGTGGGCTTGTTTACAGTCAACAGTTGATGGTCTAGGTCAGGGGTCTGCAACCCTGGTCCTAGAGAGCCGCTATCATGCATGTTTTAGATGTTTCCCTCTTCCAACAAACCTGATTCAGATGATCAGCCTATCATCAAGCTGTGTGGAAGACTGATAATGTCTGTCAGGTGTGCTGGAAGAGGGAAACTTCTAAAACATGCAGGATAGCGGCTCTCTAGGACCAGGGTTGCAGACCCCTGGTCTAGGTCCTGGTCTCCCTAACCCAGGACTGTGTGTCCACAGTTTAACAGCCATATACTTACGTCATACTCATGTTTCTTGAAAACACACACGTCTTTAGGCACTGTGGAAAAAACACACAACAGGAATGTCAGTAGGAATGTCCATGGGTGGCACACAGCAGGCAGTGAGAATGTCCACTGGGCACACAAGGACCAGGGTTTGGTCCACTCACCGCAGGAGTACACAGGACAGCATTTTCCAACAGTGATGTTTAGAGCACTACCCATAGCACACTTTGGCATGGGACTGCACAGCCTGGAGTCACACACTAGAAGAGAATGACATAAGTATGTTTATATTTACACAACACAGTTTATATACAGGTATATCAATGCCCTAGAGGACACAACTCGGGTTTTACAGAGATTCACACCCATATATATATATATATATATATATATATATATATATATATATATATTAGGGGTGTGAATCTCTCACTCACAAAACGATCTGATTCAAATCTCAATTCACAACCTATAAGCCGATTCAGGGATGACTCGTGAAAATGAATAAATGATTCAGTAGGATTTGACTGAGTTGGTACAATTCAAACCAATTTAGTTCAGTTTCATTCGATACAAATTTACAATTTAACTGCAAGGTCTTATTTTGCTTTATGTTTCTGAGAAGAAAAAGAGAAACATAAATGTACATTTGTTTATTTAGTGTCCAAGAGACAATAGACCAGGCCTACTGAACATAAACATAAGCAGTTAAGCAACACAACATAAACACAAGCATTTACAATATACCTAGAGAAGATAACTGATATTAGTGCAGTGTTTCCGCTACATTCATTTAATAGCGACCGCTCGCCGCTGAACTGACAGGGAGTCATGTCACAGAAGTACCGGTGTTATAGAGTCCCGCACGGGTCCACTTTACAAACCCGTACTCACGTACATTAGACCCATAACCTGACCCGTGATTAAACATTTTATCTTCCTAGGAGCTCACATTTGAGCTTCATTTTTGGCTAAAACACACACACCTATGTTGCTCAGTGACATCTGCTAGCACGTGTTTGTACTTAAGGGACTGGTTACAGCTCGCCCTGTATTTTCGAAATCTGTGGGCGGATATAAAGCTCCCTTCAAATTAAAACAATTTGGCTGTGTGGATCAACCATGGATCCACAGTTTCATCCATGAATCTGCTTTTATTGTCATTTCCGTGTTCGCTACCCAGGCACATTTCCTTTAACCTTACCTCTGCTCCTTCCTTCAAAAGTCAGCAGATAAACTTACAGTTGAAAGCTCTCTTTCGTGTCACTAGTTTTAATGTATATACATTTCTTGAAAATAATCTATGACATAGTTAAGCCACTTGACCCACAGATAGAAAGAACAAAATTAGAGATCAGTGGCTTTAGTTCAGGAAACCAATTCACAGCCATAAATCGAGGCTATCAGGCCATTCCTAGTCAGTTTTACCAATTCAGGGCTCCATCGACCGAAGCACTCGGATCTCATATGTCACAGATCAATAACTGATTCAAATCATTATATCTGTTCCCCTTTCAAAGTGCATTATTTTCTTACCACATGTTTCGATTTCACAGCAGTTGACAGTCTTGTTAACTACGACCTGTCCCTCCTGGTCACACCGGACCATTGGTACGGTAGGACATACCCTGGGTTGACAGGAGATGGCCAAGCTTTCGTCATCACAGATACACTCTTCACAGCCCTGGATCCACGTCTCATTGGCCTGATGTTAGAGAATTTAAGCAGTTAGAGTGTGGGGTTCATGGGCCATACCCGTGTTAGAACATTGACCCAAACAAAACAGTTTTACCTTTCTCCATTTTCCATTTGGCAGTTGACAGATATCTGTTAAAAATCAAAAATACTTTAGGTAATTGACAAGGATTTCCAGTAAATAGTCACAGCCTTAACCCTCTGGGTGGACCTCCTCGCAGTAGTGACATAGTAACGTCCACATTTCTTTCATTTTTTTTTAATTATTATTACATTTTTTGTTTCATCAATTTAAGCCATACACAAAAATACCAAATACTGTACTCAATAACTGTCCTATCTTATATTATTATTATTATTATATTATTATTATTATTGCTTCATATTTTGTCATATAAATGTGTTCACACTGGCCCATGGCATTATTATTTTTTTGTTCTATGTCAAAAGCTAAATGTGGCAGTGTGTATTTTATACTAACTTGGTAGAAGGGTGTTAGTGTAGGAATTTAACACAGTTTATTATGGGATGGATTTAGTTGACAGATCAGAATTGAAACAATCAGACAGATGAATCACTGGTGTGTATAATATACTCACCTGGACACTAAAGGGTTTCTCCATATCTACTGTGTGTAGGTGAATTTGAACCCAGTTATAGCCACTGTTTGGACCCGTCTATTTCCTGGATATTTCATTACGTTACCTTTTCTGCTGTTGCATCAAAAGCAGTGCTGAGTCTTTGCATATTACTATGGGCTGTTTGTCATTCATTTGTAGATGTGTGTGATGGGTAGAGTAATCTTTGTTCTCACCACATGACGAAACACATTCTTTGGAGTGGGATGAGGCCAGGAAGGTTCCGTCTGGACAGAAACATCCCTCTGTTAGCTCATCGTCATCCGCAACGGACTTGTACCTTCAAACCCAGAGGCCGTGGTCAGTATATGCTGCTGTATTTCATACTTTATTTCTGCTGTAGTATTTTGGAGTGTTACTGTACCGGGTATCACAGGTCGTTTCCACCGGTGGTCCACAGGGTTTGTACACTTTTGGACTGGTACAGTTGTAATCTGTATTCAGAGGCAGTGTCACAGGTTTCAGTGGTGTTGGCTAAAGCAGTTCAATGAAACGTTCACTTTTAACCCATTAACACCTACTTTAATGGCCACTTCAAAGGAGTTTACTGTATATTTAACCCTTTTCAACAGATTTGTTACTATTTATTGTAATAATATCTTGGGTGTTTAGATTTTTTTTCTGTGTAAATTCTATATTTAATTCACTGATGTAGATATTTATTAAAATAAATAGTAAATTTAAAGGTAATTTTTTTTAACAAAACAGAAAAACTGAACAAAAAAGGGACTGAAATCTTTCATTAACTACTAAAACTACCCTTTTGTGCTGATGAGACTATCATTTACCTGACATTCCATTGTCATTTATTTGTGTCTGCTTCCTTTTATATTTATCACGTTTCATTCATTCGTCATTTTCCAAACAGATTTATGTTTTAATGCATTACAGGTGAATTATTCATTATTTTCATTTTGCATCTGTTTATCTTAAAACCAAAATAATGAAGAGAAAGTGTCTTTTTTAGTCAATTCTATCCCTTGAAATAAACAAAAACTGACCTGATTTTCTTCATTTTCTTTTTTGTTCATTCTGTCGCCTATTTTATTTTCTCCTCAGTTTTGTTTGTTCAAGGCTCATTCATGTTACTTTTTCATTTTTTATTCATTTTTTCCCACCATTTTCCCCCTCATTTCTGTATTTTTTTGCTTGTTTTCTTCATGTTTTTTTTTTATTAATAATGTTCTTATTCATGTTTGTTCATTTTATTTCTTGTTGTTGTCCAATTCTTTGCTTATTTTATAACTTTTTTCAGTTTTGTTGTATTTGTGGCTTATTATTATTATATTATTATTTATCTTCTTAAATGGAGGGTTTATTTTTTAAACTTGTATTTTAATCACCTCTGTGACAAAATAGGCTTATGGCTGTAGTCATGAGGGGAATTCTATCAGATTTTTAAAATTTAGTTTTCTATTTGTCATTGTTCATCCCTTCCCACAAAATGAAAAAAATGTGATGAAAACATTCCAGTCATTCCAGTCCAATAATGTAGTACGTAGAAACCGTGGCGTACCGCAGAGCCCGTTGGTGGAGTTCCTCCAGTCAATGCACAGGCCGGCATCGGCGCAGGCATCAGCGTACGCCTCGAAGCTGTTGCAGGCCACGGTGACATCTAAGTTGCAGACATCGAACTGACAGCCCTGGTAGAATGGGTCGTTAAAGAGGACCTTATGGCATTCTGCAAACACACTGGAGGAGGCAAGGCTTACAGTTACAAATATTCTATCACGTAATTCAAACAAGTCAGCTATCAGTACGACAGTCACATGGTCAAGGCAGAGAAGAAGAAGGAAGAAGAAAAGGTGGAGGGAGAGGAAAAGGAAAAAGAGTAGGAGGAAGAGAGAGAGGAGACAAAGGAGGATGAAGGAGAGGAGGACAAAGAAGAGGGAATGATAGAGGGAGAGGATAAAATTGAAGAAGAGGAGAGAAAGGAAGAAGAGGAGGAAAAGGAGAAGGAAGGAGAGGAGATGGAGGAGCAGTAAATGGAGGAGGGAGAGGAAGAAGAGAATAAGAAAGGAGAGGAGGAAAAGGAAGAGGAGGAGCAGTCTGTCTGATCGCTCATTGTAGTTGTAGCTCATGGTCATGGAGGCAACATGTTGAGTTAACGTATCTGATTTCATGTTGGTAACACAGGGGTGATATAACAAATGTACAATAATGGAGGCCTTTGTTTGGCTGATCAAAGAACATTGCAGCTACAAACCACATCTTTAGAGACTTCAATAAGATCAAACGATTGGTCTAGATTGAATACTGGTTTTACTTGCTAAATAGCTAATAGACAGATTTCCACGGTGACCATCCCACTGTGTCATACTGCTGAACATGGTAGATGATGATAGATGTGGAAGATCCAGCCTTCATGTGCTGGGTTCTGCTCATACCTGCTCTTGATGATATCACAGATGGTCTTGTTGCAATTATCTGTTGGTGGTTGAACTGGCGTATCTGGAGACCCACAGTCACCGTCAACATGCCACTCATGCGCCATATGAGGACATGAAGAATCAATAGTCCCATTAGGCAACCTGCAGTCATTTTTCCGGTTGTTGTCACATGTGCCTGGAGAAAGTAAGCTCATTAGTACATGTATGAAAGTAAGAATGAGAACAGAGGAATTTAGTGACTCTGGTTCCAAAATTCATACCATTTATCACTATAGTTCCCTAATTATGCTCCCATACAATGACTTTGTTTGCACGAACTCTGACTTACTTACATTGTGCATCGGATTGAACCAAACCTAAAAGGTGGGTCAGCCTGGTAATCATCATAGAGATCATTCATAAACACGAGTAAAACAGGGAAGAGATGCTAACACTAGTCCCTTTTGCATAGTTCATCATCTCTAAACTTTACTCATATTTATTAAATTAGATTAGATTCAACTTTATTGTCATTGACCATATACAAATACAGAACAACGATATGCAGTTAGCAGCCAACCAGAAGTTCATAGCAGTATGTGAATGTACTACACACACACACACACACACACATACAACAGTGCAAAAAATTGCAGTATAGTAAAAAAAAAAAAAAATTATATATATATATATATATATATATATATATATATATAGGTTAGTGGCCGGGGGGGGGGCTGAGTTCAACAAGGAGACAGCTGTGGGGAAAAAACCTGTCCCTGAACCAAGTCTCCTCTCCTGAGACAGTGCTTCCTGTAGAGCAGGGGTACCCAATCCTGGTCCTTGAGAGCTACTATCCTACATGTTTTAGATGTATCCCCCTACCAACACACCTGATTCAAATGAAAAACCTCTCATCAAGCTCTGCAGAAACTGTCAGGTGTGTTGGAAGTAGGGATACATCTAAAACAAGCAGGATACTAGCTCTTGCGGACCAGGATTGGGCACCCCTGCTGTAGATGCTATTCATGTCCGGAAGTGCAGCTCCGGGAATGCACTTGTGTTCCAACATAAGTGTGTAATGTGTTTTGTCCATTCAATCCAAATGTAAATATGATTAGTTTCTTTATTCTTCAGATTTACCATGCGTGCAGTTGAATTGGATGCTGTGGTTGAGTGTGTGTGCATGTTGGAGGTGTTTAACCCTTTGTAATCACTGTTGTAAATGTTCTAGTGTCGAATAAAGTGTGACAATTACAACCAGATTTTAGAGGCTTTGCAAATGAAATACAAAGATGACCTCACAACACTTTTGTCTGGTGACATTGGGGAACCAAAAAGTGGAATCACTTAAACAGTCTTACGATTCCAATTCACTTAATAGGAACCAGTTCTCGATTCTCATCCCTACTCTTAAGATACTGTAAAATATTAATCAACTTATTTGATTAATTACCTCTTTTATCAACTTCTTATTTTGTGCATGTTGTAAAGATACATTTGAAGACTTACCACACTGTCCCTCAGTGTTTCCGCTGAATTTGTTAAAGGGCAGTTTTACTCTGAATGCAAGTCCTGCAAACATGACCTTGGCCTTGATTTCTGGGATGCTGACTATTGTCTTCATACCAACGGTGGAGATGAGGAAGTCGTTGGTTTTGTAGATCGCACTCAATATGACCTTTTTGTTGACAGTAAGCTGTAACACAGGTATGAGAATCATATATGGTTTACTTTCCTTTGTATATAAACTTGTTAAGTATTAGATCTATAAGAATGCATAAAGTTGACACTGTTGCTTACCTCGTTATAGACCTTGCGGTAGGTTCGTGTTTGGTTAATGATGACTGTGTGATTTTTGTATAAAATGGTAATGGTCTCAGGACAGGAAAGGCCCTGACCACAGTTGTAGTTCTTGATCTTTACATTCAAGTTGTATTTGGGGATAATCTCTTTCATCAGCCAGTAGGTACAGTTTCCTTGAAAACCGTAGTATGTTCCATCGAAGGTCACATAGTGAGGGTCTCCCCAACCCTGGCAGACACCTTCATACAGTAAAAAAACAGGTTTTACACTAATATTAGACCCTTTTCCAAGAGAAAACCCAGTGTCAATTTTTATACATCTACTTTTGAAACACATCACATCCAGGATTTGTATATTTGACATAAAAGTGCTTGGTATAGGTTTGATAAATGAGACTTACATTGGCACTCATAATGAAAGCAGCATCCATCTTCATTAAAGACTTTCACAGGAGGGAATTTATTTTCACACTTTGGAAGAGGTGACGGTGGACACTCTTTGGTCACCAAAACTACTTCTCTATTTCTGCATGTTAGATTGTGGCAGGCATCTAGCTTCCAACTGTCGCCGTGCTATGAGAAGATTCGGAAATGTAAATAAAAATACTACAAAGATTGATGATATTGTGTTGCTCAGTCAGAAGATCACTCATGCACACCAGAATGAAGTTGCTAAAATTGGGCTGAAAGTGAACACCACCAAATCCAAAGAGAAGATGCTCAACACCCCAAGTAATAAAGTAAATGTCATGTACAAGGAAGAACCATTGGAACAACCAAACAAATAGTTCAGAACATCCACAACATCTTTCTTAATTATGTGGAGCATGTTAAAAACCAAAAAAACACTGGATGATAGGGGGTAGGGGTAAAACCGAGCGTATTCTGAAGTTCCTATTATATCCTAGAAATGACTGGTATATGTTTTCTTAAAAACATAGCATCTTTGGCACCCAAAGTCTTATGTCAGCATGCAGCAACTATGCAGATGGCACAGTTATTAAACTGCAGTGGTTGAAAAATGAGAAAAATGCTAATTTTGTTATAATTTCCCAAAATCTTTATATTTCTGAGGAAAATAACTTAGAAACTAAAAAATAGACTGATCTGGAAATTTTTGATTATATTATGGATATTCTAGTCCTTATTATTCATGTTGAATACTTGGTCTTACCCAAACAGTTCTTTAGATGCTGAGTCCTGTTTGGAACTCAAAGTACACTTCCTTGTGAAGGAAGCTGAGAATCTTCAACTCAAATGTGAATTCATTCCATACAATTAACATATAAAATTAAAGTCTTTGGTCAATCATAGGCTCTAATCGATCCTTGGAATATTCTGGCCAAATAGAAAAATCAACAATCTGTGATCATGTACAGATCAGGAGAGGATTGAAGTCAGTATCAGATGAATGAAATGGTAATATATTGGGCACACACCAAGGAAACTGGTGAACATCACACTGCAGTCACAGTGGAACCCACCAGGGAAAAAATGAGGAAGAGGCCTAAGAATTTTTGGAAAATGACTGTCATGGAGGAAGTTGGAGGAGACAGATATGTCACGACAATAGCTAAAGCAGACAGTTAAGAACTGAATTTGCAGAAAAAAAATTGTGTAGGCCCTATGCTCCAGTAGGAATAAAGAGGATTAGGTATGAACTACAAGAATTTACATACACAATTATATAAATATATGTTCTAGGAATGATGACTGTACCTGTCGTGGGGGGATTAAATAAGGACAATGTATCTCTGGAGGTGAAGTAGGGCATGGGTACATTTTCAGTTCTATTTTACAGCTGACATTGCAGTACCCTGTGAAACAGTGGCCGTCATGGTCCGTCACATTATAGACAATGGAGCCTATTAAAAGAACAGAAGAAAACGTAAAAAAAAGTTAGTGTCACATTGCAACTCATGCCATCATATAGTACTTGTATCATTTTCATAGCATTTAAGAGTGATGTGAAGTTTGTTTCAAACACCTGTGAGAACCAATGTTCTTTAAATGTTCTCTGGTGGGCTTTCTGAACCTCAGGCACTCACTATATAGATAATACCATCTTCTACCATGAGTCTGGAAACAAGCTGTACAAATAAAATGTTCTTTTCTAAGTGCATATATTGGAATTACTTAGATGCATGGACTTACCAGGTAGGAACTTTGTGGAATTATGGATGCAATAGCAGGTGGTGGTCTGGTCTCCAGTAGGTTCTGTTGTAGGATATGTTGCTTCCGTGACAACTGAAATGCTTGGACTTATAGTGGGTGGTAAGCATGCACAACATTTAACTCTTATCTCATAATCAAAACATTTCAGAAAAATCCCTTGTTTGTTGTTGGAACACAAAAGGCCAACTTCTTTATTACAAGTCACATTTTGTCCCAGTTCTGAAATGGGCACACCTGGGAAGTTAACAGCTCTACATTGGACCTCTATTGGAGCTGAACAGATGTTGGAACCAGCTGCTATTATGCTGTGAATAGATTCATCATCTCCTCCATCAGGTCCGAAAATGGGCGTGTTGATATTGATCCATGGTGACCAATAACAGTCTTCCTGACAGGGTTCAGAGGTAGGTGCCAGTGTGGTCGTGCATTTAGTTGTAGTAGTTGGGGTAGGAGTTGGAGGCGTTGCACATGTACAGCATTTGACTCTTATCTCATAATCAAAACATTTCAGAAACAACCCTTGTTTGTGGTTGGAACACAAAAGGCCAACTTCTTTATTACAAGTCACATCTTGTCCCAGTTCGGAAATGGACACACCTGGGAAGTTAACAGCTCTACATTGCACCTCTTCTGGAGCTGAACAGATGTTGTAACCTGCTGCTATTACGCTATGAATAGATTCATCATCTCCTCCATCAGGTCCAAATATGGGCGTGTTAGTATTGATCCATGGTGACCAATAACATTCCTCCTGACAGGGTCCAGGGGAAGTTACCGATGTGGTGGTACACTTAGTTGTAGGGGTCTGAGATGTAGATGTTGTTGTTGTACATTCAGTTGTCGTAGTTGGTGAAGGAGTTGGAGGTGTAGTTGTGGTTGTACATTCAGCTGTAGTACTTGAAGGTGAAGTTGTGGTTGTACATTCAGTTGTAGTTGTTGGAGGTGTAGTTGTACATTCAGTTGTAGTTGTTGGAGGTGTAGTTGTGGTTGTACATTCAGTTGTAGGTGTAGTTGTGGTGGTCGTACATTCTGTTGTAGTAGTTGTAGGTGTAGTTGTAGTTGTACATTCAGTTGTAGTTGTAGGTGTAGTTGTGGTTGTCGTACATTCAGTTGTAGTAGTTTTAGGTGTAGTAGTGGTAGTTGTACATTCAGTTGTAGTAGTTGGAGGAGTTGTAGGTGTAGTTGTGGTTGTGCATTCAGTTGTTGTAGTTGGAGGTGTGGTTGTGGTTGTGCATTCAGTTGTAGTAGTTGTAGGGGTAGTTGTGGTAGTTGTACATTCAGTTGTAGTAGTTGGAGGTGTGGTTGTGGTTGTGCATTCAGTTGTAGTAGTTGGAGGTGTAGTTGTGGTTGTACATTCAGTTGTAGTAGTTGGAGGTGTAGTTGTGGTTGTACATTCAGTTGTAGTCAATGGAGAAGGAGTTGGAGGTGTAGTTGTGGTGGTCGTACATTCAGTTGTAGTAGTTGGTGTCGGTGTGGTGGTCGTACATTCAGTTGTAGCAGTTGTAGGAGTTGTACATGTACAACATTTGAATCTTATCTCATAATCAAAACATCCTTGCTGCAGCCTCTGGTTTCTGTTTTTGCATATGAAACCAATGTTTTTACTGCAAACCACATTTTGTCCCGCTTCTGATGGAGTGAGATCTGGGTAAAGAACAGGTCTACACTGGACTTCTACTGGATCTGAACAGATGCCATGACCTGCATCAATTATGTCCTGAATGGATTCAATATCTCCACCATCAGGTCCAGGTGTGGGGCTACCAAGATTGATCCATGGGGACCAGTAACAGTCAATAACTTTACCATCAGGGCAAGTTGGAGTTGTAGGTGCAGGTGTGGTGGTACCTTTAGTTGTAGAAGGAGTTGGACGTTTAGTTGTGGTGGTGGTACCTTTAGTTGTACGAGTTGGACGTTTAGTTGTGGTAGTGGTACCTTTAGTTGTGGAAGGAGTGGGACGTTTAGTTGTGGTGGTAGTACCTTTAGTTGTAGAAGGAGTCGGACGTTTAGTTGTGGTGGTAGTACCTTTAGTTGTTGTAGTTGTTGCAGAAGAAGTTGTAGGTGTTGTACATGTACAACATTTGAATCTTATCTCATAATCAAAACATTCTTTCTGCAGCCTCTGGTTTCTGTTTTTGCATATGAAACCAATGTTTTTACTGCAAATAACATTTTGTCCCACTTCTGATGGAGTGAGATCTCGGTAAAGAACAGGTCTACACTGTACTTCTACTGGATCTGAACAGATGCCATGACCTGCATCAATTATGTCCTGAATGGATTCAATATCTCCACCATTAGGTCCAGGTGTGGGGCCACCAAGATTGATCCATGGGGACCAGTAACAGTCAATAACTTTACCATCAGGACAAGTTGGAGTTGTAGGTGCAGGTGTGGTGGTACCTTTAGTTGAAGAAGGAGTTGGACGTTTAGTTGGGGTGGTGGTACCTTTAGTTGTATGAGTTGGAAGTTTAGTTGTGGTAGTGGTACCTTTAGTTGTGGAAGGAGTGGGACGTTTAGTTGTGGTGGTAGTACCTTTAGTTGTAGAAGGAATCGGACGTTTAGTTGTGGTGGTAGTACCTTTAGTTGTTGTAGTTGTTGCAGAAGAAGTTGTAGGTGTCGTACATGTACAACATTTGAATCTTATCTCATAATCAAAACATCCTTTCTGCAGCCTCTGGTTTCTGTTTTTGCATATGAAACCAATGTTTTTACTGCAAACCACATTTTGTCCCACTTCTGATGGAGTGAGATCTGGGTAACGAACAGGTCTACACTGGACTTCTACTGGATCTGAACAGATGCCATGACCTGCATCAATTATGTCCTGAATGGATTCAATATCTCCACCATCAGGTCCAGGTGTGGGGCCACCAAGATTGATCCATGGGGACCAGTAACAGTCAATAACTTTACCATCAGGGCAAGTTGGAGTTGTAGGTGCAGGTGTGGTGGTACCTTTAGTTGTAGAAGGAGTTGGACGTTTAGTTGTGGTGGTGGTACCTTTAGTTGTACGAGTTGGACGTTTAGTTGTGGTGGTAGTACCTTTAGTTGTGGAAGGAGTGGGACGTTTAGTTGTGGTGGTAGTACCTTTAGTTGTAGAAGGAGTCGGACGTTTAGTTGTGGTGGTAGTACCTTTAGTTGTTGTAGTTGTTGCAGAAGAAGTTGTAGGTGTTGTACATGTACAACATTTGAATCTTATCTCATAATCAAAACATTCTTTCTGCAGCCTCTGGTTTCTGTTTTTGCATATGAAACCAATGTTTTTACTGCAAACCACATTTTGTCCCACTTCTGATGGAGTGAGATCTCGGTAAAGAACAGGTCTACACTGTACTTCTACTGGATCTGAACAGATGCCATGACCTGCATCAATTATGTCCTGAATGGATTCAATATCTCCACCATTAGGTCCAGGTGTGGGGCCACCAAGATTGATCCATGGGGACCAGTAACAGTCAATAACTTTACCATCAGGACAAGTTGGAGTTGTAGGTGCAGGTGTGGTGGTACCTTTAGTTGAAGAAGGAGTTGGACGTTTAGTTGGGGTGGTGGTACCTTTAGTTGTATGAGTTGGAAGTTTAGTTGTGGTAGTGGTACCTTTAGTTGTGGAAGGAGTGGGACGTTTAGTTGTGGTGGTAGTACCTTTAGTTGTAGAAGGAGTCGGACGTTTAGTTGTGGTGGTAGTACCTTTAGTTGTTGTAGTTGTTGCAGAAGAAGTTGTAGGTGTCGTACATGTACAACATTTGAATCTTATCTCATAATCAAAACATCCTTTCTGCAGCCTCTGGTTTCTGTTTTTGCATATGAAACCAATGTTTTTACTGCAAACCACATTTTGTCCCACTTCTGATGGAGTGAGATCTGGGTAACGAACAGGTCTACACTGGACTTCTACTGGATCTGAACAGATGCCATGACCTGCATCAATTATATCCTGGATGGATTCAATATCTCCACCATTAGGTCCAGGTGTTGGGACACCAAGATTGATCCATGGGGACCAGTAACAGTCAATAACTTTACCATCAGGACAGGTTGGAGTTGTAGGTGCCGGTGTGGTGGTACCTTTAGTTGTGGAAGGAGTCAGACGTTTAGTTGTGGTGGTGGTATCTTTAGTTGTACGAGTTGGACGTTTAGTTGTGGTGGTAGTACCTTTAGTTGTAGAAGGAGTCGGACGTCTAGTTGTGGTAGTACCTTTAGTCGTAGAAGGAGTCGGACGTTTACTTGTGGTGGTGGTACCTTTAGTTGTAGAATGAGTTGGACGTTTAGTTGTGGTCGTAGTACCTTTAGTTGTAGAAGGAGTCGGACGTTTAGTTGTGGTCATAATACCTTTACTTGTTGTGGTTGTTGCAGAAGAGGTTGAAGGCATTGTACACGTACAACATTTGAATCTAATCTCATAATCAAAACATCCTTTCTGCAGCCTCTGGTTTCTGTTTTTGCATATGAAACCAATGTTTTTACTGCAAACCACATTTTGTCCCACTTCTGATGGAGTGAGATCTGGGTAATGAACAGGTCTACACTGGACCTCTATTGGATCTGAACAGATTTCATGACCTGCATCAATTATGTCCTGAATGGATTCAATATCTCCACCATTAGGTCCAGGTGTGGGGCCACCAAGATTGATCCATGGGGACCAGTAACAGTCAATAACTTTACCATCAGGACAAGTTGGAGTTGTAGGTGCCGGTGTGGTAGTACATTCTGTTGAAACTGTTGTAGAAGGAGTTTTAGGTGTAGGTGCGGTGGTTGTATATTCAGTTGTAGTAGTTGGAGGTGTAGTTGTGGTTGTACATTCAGTTGTAGTCGTTGGAGAAGGAGTTGGAGGTGTAGTTGTGGTTGTTGTACATTCAGTTGTAGTAGTTGGTGTAGTTGTGGTGGTCGTACATTCAGTTGTTGCAGTAGTAGGAGTTGCACATGTACAACATTTGAATCTTATCTCATAATCAAAACATCCTTTCTGCAGCCTCTGGTTTCTGTTTTTGCATATTAAACCAATGTTTTTACTGCAAACCACATTTTGTCCCACTTCTGATGGAGTGAGATCTGGGTAACGAACAGGTCTACACTGGACCTCTAATGGATCTGAACAGATGCCATGACCTGCATCAATTATGTCCTGAATGGATTCAATATCTCCACCATTAGGTCCAGGTGTGGGGCCACCAAGATTGATCCATGGGGACCAGTAACAGTCAATAACTTTACCATCAGGACAAGTTGGAGTTGTAGGTGCCGGTGTGGTAGTACATTCTGTTGAAACTGTTGTAGAAGGAGTTTTAGGTGTAGGTGCGGTGGTTGTATATTCAGTTGTTGTAGTTGGAGGTGTAGTTGTGGTTGTACATTCAGTTGTAGTAGTTGGAGGTGCAGTTGTGGTTGTACATTCAGTTGTAGTCGTTGGAGAAGGAGTTGGAGGTGTAGTTGTGGTGGTTGTACATTCAGTTGTAGTAGTTGGTGTCGGTGTGGTGGTCGTACATTCAGTTGTAGCAGTTGTAGGAGTTGTACATGTACAACATTTGAATCTTATCTCATAATCAAAACATCCTTTCTGCAGCCTCTGGTTTCTGTTTTTGCATATAAAACCAATGTTTTTACTGCAAACCACATTTTGTCCCACTTCTGATGGAGTGAGATCTGGGTAACGAACAGGTCTACACTGGACCTCTATTGGATCTGAACAGATGCCATGACCTGCATCAATTATGTCTTGAATGGATTCAATATCTCCACCATTAGGTCCAGGTGTGGGGCCACCAAGATTGATCCATGGGGACCAGTAACAGTCAATGACTTTACCATCAGGACAAGTTGGAGTTGTAGGTGCCGGTGTGGTAGTACATTCTGTTGAAACTGTTGTAGAAGGAGTTTTAGGTGTAGGTGCGGTGGTTGTATATTCAGTTGTAGTAGTTGGAGGTGTCGTTGTGGTTGTACATTCAGTTGTAGTAGTTGGAGGTGCAGTCGTGGTTGTACATTCAGTTGTAGTCGATGGAGAAGGAGTTGGAGGTGTAGTTGTGGTGGTCGTACATTCAGTTGTAGTAGTTGGTGTAGGTGTGGTGGTCGTACATTCAGTTGTAGCAGTTGTTGTAGGAGTTGTACATGTACAACATTTGAATCTTATCTCATAATCAAAACATCCTTTTTGCAGCCTCTGGTTTCTGTTTTTGCATATGAAACCAATGTTTTTACTGCAAACCACATTTTGTCCCACTTCTGATGGAGTGAGATCTCGGTAAAGAACAGGTCTACACTGTACTTCTACTGGATCTGAACAGATGCCATGACCTGCATCAATTATATCCTGAATGGATTCAATATCTCCACCATTAGGTCCAGGTGTGGGGCCACCAAGATTGATCCATGGGGACCAGTAACAGTCAATAACTTTACCATCAGGACAAGTTGGAGTTGTAGGTGCCGGTGTGGTAGTACATTCTGTTGAAACTGTTGTAGAAGGAGTTTTAGGTGTAGGTGCGGTGGTTGTATATTCAGTTGTAGTAGTTGGAGGTGTCGTTGTGGTTGTACATTCAGTTGTAGTAGTTGGAGGTGTAGTTGTGGTTGTACATTCAGTTGTAGTCGTTGGAGAAGGAGTTGGAGGTGTAGTTGTGGTGGTCGTACATTCAGTTGTAGTAGTTGGTGTCGGTGTGGTGGTCGTACATTCAGTTGTAGCAGTTGTAGGAGTTGTACATGTACAACATTTGAATCTTATCTCATAATCAAAACATCCTTTCTGCAGCCTCTGGTTTCTGTTTTTGCATATGAAACCAATGTTTTTACTGCAAACCACATTTTGTCCCACTTCTGATGGAGTGAGATCTGGGTAACGAACAGGTCTACACTGGACCTCTATTGGATCTGAACAGATGCCATGACCTGCATCAATTATGTCCTGAATGGATTCAATATCTCCACCATTAGGTCCAGGTGTGGGGCCACCAAGATTGATCCATGGGGACCAGTAACAGTCAATAACTTTACCATCAGGACAAGTTGGAGTTGTAGGTGCCGGTGTGGTAGTACATTCTGTTGAAACTGTTGTAGAAGGAGTTTTAGGTGTAGGTGTGATAGTTGTATATTCAGTTGTAGTAGTTGGAGGTGTAGTTGTGGTTGTACATTCAGTTGTAGTAGTTGGAGGTGTAGTTGTGGTTGTACATTCAGTTGTAGTCATTGGAGAAGGAGTTGGAGGTGTAGTTGTGGTGGTCGTACATTCAGTTGTAGTAGTTGGTGTAGGTGTGGTGGTCGTACATTCAGTTGTAGCAGTTGTTGTAGGGGTTGTACATGTACAACATTTGAATCTTATCTCATAATCAAAGCATCCTTTCTGCAGCCTCTGGTTTCTGTTTTTGCATATGAAACCAATGTTTTTACTGCAAACCACATTTTGTCCCACTTCTGATGGAGTGAGATCTGGGTAACGAACAGGTCTACACTGGACCTCTATTGGATCTGAACAGATGCCATGACCTGCATCAATTATGTCCTGAATGGATTCAATATCTCCACCATTAGGTCCAGGTGTGGGGCCACCAAGATTGATCCATGGGGACCAGTAACAGTCAATAACTTTACCATCAGGACAAGTTGGAGTTGTAGGTGCCGGTGTGGTGGTACCTTTAGTTGTAGAAGGAGTCGGACGTTTAGTTGTGGTGGTGGTATCTTTAGTTGTACGAGTTGGACGTTTAGTTGTGGTAGTGGTACCTTTAGTTGTGGAAGGAGTGGGACGTTTAGTTGTGGTAGTAGTACCTTTAGTTGTAGAAGGAGTCGGACGTTTAGTTGTGGTGGTGGTACCTTTTGTTGTAGAAGGAGTTGGACGTTTAGTTGTCGTGGTGGTACCTTTAGTTGTAGAAGGAGTCGGACGTTTTGTTGTGGTGGTGCTACCTTTAGTTGTACGAGTTGGACGTTTAGTTGTCGTGGTAGTACCTTTAGTTGTAGATGGAGTTGGACGTTTAGTTGTCGTGGTAGTACCTTTAGTTGTAGAAGGAGTTGGACGTTTTGTTGTCGTGGTAGTACCTTTAGTTGTAGAAGGAGTTGAACGTTTAGTTGTGGTGGTGGTACCTTTAGTTGTGGAAGGACTGGGACGTTTAGTTGTGGTGGTAGTACGTTTACTTGTTATAGTTGTTGCAGAAGAAGTTGATGGCATACACGTACAGCATTTGAATCTTGTCTCATAATCAAAACATATTTTCTGCAGTCCCTGGTTTCTGTTTTTACATATGAATCCAATGTTTTTACTGCAAACCACATTTTGTCCAACTTCTGACAGAGGGAGATGTGGATAAAGAACAGCTCTACACTCAATTTCTACTGGATCTGAACAGATGACAAGACCTTCATCAATTATGTTCTTAATTGATTCAATATCTCCACCATTAGGTCCTGGTGTGGGGCCACCAAGATTGATCCATGGGGACCAATAACAATTAATAACTTGACCATCAGGACAAGTTGGAGTTGTAGGTGCTGGTGTGGTGGTACCTTTAGTTGTAGAAGAAGTTGGATGTTTCGTTGTGGTGGTGGTACCTTTAGTCGTACGAGTTGCACGTTTAGTTGTGGTAGTGGTACCTTTAGTTGTGGAAGGAGTGGGATGTTTAGTTGTGATGGTAGAACCTTTCCTTGTTGTCGTTGTTGCAAAAGAAGTTGATGGCGTTTTACACGTACAACATTTGAATCTTGTCTCATAATCAAAACATCTTTTCTGCAGCCCCTGGTTTCTGTTTTTACATATGAAACCAATGTTTTTACTGCAAACCACATTTTGTCCAATTTCTGACAGAGAGAGCCATGGATAAAGAACAGCTCTACACTCAATTTCTATTGGATCTGAACAGATGTCATGACCTGCATCTATTATGTTCTTAATTGATTCAATATCTCCACCATTAGGTCCAGGTGTGGGGCCACCAAGATTGATCCATGGGGACCAATAACAGTCAATAACTTGACCGTCAGGACAAGTTGGAGTTGTAGGTGCCGGTGTGGTAGTACATTCTGTTGAAAGTGTTGTAGTAGGAGTTTTAGGTGTAGGTGTGGTGGTTGTATATTCAGTTGTAGTAGTTGGAGGTGTGGTTGTGGTTGTACATTCAGTTGTAGTAGTTGGAGATGCAGTTGTGGTCGTACATTCAGTTGTAGTCATTGGAGAAGGAGTTGGAGGTGTAGTTGTGGTTGTTGTACATTCAGTTGTAGTAGTTGGTGTAGTTGTGGTGGTCGTACATTCAGTTGTAGCAGTTGTAGGAGTTGTACATGTACAACATTTGAATCTTATCTCATAATCAAAACATTTTTTTTGTAGCACCTGGTTTCTGTTTTTGCATATGAAACCAATGTTTTTACTGCAAACCACATTTTGTCCCACTTCTGACGGAGTGAGATCTGGGTAAAGAACAGGTCTACACTGGACCTCTATTGGATCTGAACAGATGCCATGACCTGCATCAATTATGTCCTGAATGGATTCAATATCTCCGCCATTAGATCCAGGTGTGGGACCACCAAGATTGATCCATGGGGACCAATAACAGTCAATGACTTTACCATCAGGACAAGTTGGAGTTGTCGGTGCCGGTGTGGTAGTACATTCAGTTGAAATTGTTGTAGAAGGAGTTTTAGGTGTAGGTGTGCTGGTTGTATATTCAGTTGTAGTTGTTGGAGTTGTGGTTGTACATTCAGTCGTAGTAGTTGGAGGTGCAGTTGTGGTTGTACATTCAGTTGTAGTCGTTGGAGAAGGAGTTGGAGGTGTAGTTGTGGTTGTCGTACATTCAGTTGTAGTAGTTGGTGTAGTTGTGGTGGTCGTACATTCAGTTGTAGCAGTAGTAGGAGTTGTACATGTACAACATTTGAATCTTATCTCATAATCAAAACATTTTTTTTGTAGCACCTGGTTTCTGTTTTTGCATATGAAACCAATGTTTTTACTGCAAACCACATTTTGTCCCACTTCTGACGGAGTGAGATCTGGGTAAAGAACAGGTCTACACTGGACCTCTATTGGATCTGAACAGATGCCATGACCTGCATCAATTATGTCCTGAATGGATTCAATATCTCCACCATTAGATCCAGGTGTGGGACCACCAAGATTGATCCATGGGGACCAATAACAGTCAATGACTTTACCATCAGGACAAGTTGGAGTTGTCGGTGCCGGTGTGGTAGTACATTCAGTTGAAATTGTTGTAGAAGGAGTTTTAGGTGTAGGTGTGCTGGTTGTATATTCAGTTGTAGTAGTTGGAGTTGTAGTTGTGGTTGTACATTCAGTTGTAGTAGTTGGAGGTGCAGTTGTGGTTGTACATTCAGTTGTCGTCATTGGAGAAGGAGTTGGAGGTGTAGTTGTGGTTGTCGTACATTCAGTTGTAGTAGTTGGTGTACTTGTGGTGGTCGTACATTCAGTTGTAGCAGTTGTTGTAGGAGTTGTACATGTACAACATTTGAATCTTATCTCATAATCAAAACATTTTTTTTGTAGCACCTGGTTTCTGTTTTTGCATATGAAACCAATGTTTTTACTGCAAACCACATTTTGTCCCACTTCTGACGGAGTGAGGTCTGGGTAAAGAACAGGTCTACACTGGACCTCTATTGGATTTGAACAGATGCCATGACCTGCATCAATTATGTCCTGAATGGATTCAATATCTCCACCATTAGGTCCAGGTGTGGGACCACCAAGATTGATCCATGGGGACCAATAACAGTCAATGACTTTACCATCAGGACAAGTTGGAGTTGTCGGTGCCGGTGTGGTAGTACATTCAGTTGAAATTGTTGTAGAAGGAGCTTTAGGTGTAGGTGTGCTGGTTGAATATTCAGTTGTCGTAGTTGGAGTTGTGGTTGTACATTCAGTCGTAGTAGTTGGAGGTGCAGTCGTGGTTGTACATTCAGTTGTAGTCGTTGGAGAAGGAGTTGGAGGTGTAGTTGTGGTTGTTGTACATTCAGTTGTAGTAGTTGGTGTAGTTGTGGTGGTCGTACATTCAGTTGTAGCAGTAGTAGGAGTTGTACATGTACAACATTTGAATCTTATCTCATAATCAAAACATTTTTTTTGTAGCACCTGGTTTCTGTTTTTGCATATGAAACCAATGTTTTTACTGCAAACCACATTTTGTCCCACTTCTGACGGAGTGAGATCTGGGTAAAGAACAGGTCTACACTGGACCTCCATTGGATCTGAACAGATGCCATGACCTGCATCAATTATGTCTTTAATGGATTCAATATCTCCACCATTAGGTCCAGGTGTGGGGCCACCAAGATTGATCCATGGAGACCAATAACAGTCAATAACTTCACCATCAGGACAAGTTGGAGTGGTCGGTGCCGGTGTGGTTGTACCTTTAGTTGTAGAAGGAGTGGGACGTTTAGTTGTGGTGGTAGTACCTTTAGTTGTAGAAGGAGTTTGACGTTTAGTTGTGGTGGTAGTACCTTTAGTTGTAGAAGGAGTTGGACGTTTAGTTGTGGTAGTACCTTTACTTGTTGTAGTTGTTGCAGAAGAAGTTGTAAGCGTTGTACACATACAACATTTGAATCTTATCTCATAATCAAAACATGTTTTCTGCAATACCTGGTTTCTGTTTTTGCATATGAAACCAAAGTTTTTACTGCAAACCACATTTTGTCCAACTTCTGATGGAGTAAGATCTGGGTAAAGAACAGGTCTACATTGGACTTCTACTGGATCTGAACAGATGCCATGACCTGCATTAATTATCTTTTGAATGGATTCAATATCTCCACCATTAGGTCCAGGTGTTGGGCCATCAAGATTGATCCATGGGGACCAGTAACAGTCAATAACTTTACCATCAGGGCAAGTTGGAGTTGTAGGTGCAGGTGTGGTGGTACCTTTAGTTGTAGAAGGAGTCGGACGTTTAGTTGTGGTGGTGGTACCTTTAGTTGTACGAGTTGGACGTTTAGTTGTGGTAGTGGTACCTTTAGTTGTGGAAGGAGTGGGACGTTTAGTTGTGGTGGTAGTACCTTTAGTTGTAGAAGGAGTGGGACGTTTAGTTGTGGTGATAGTACCTTTACTTGTTGTAGTTGTTGCAGAAGAAGTTGTCGGCGTTGTACATGTACAACATTTGAATCTAATCTCATAATCAAAACATGTTTTCTGTAGCACCTGGTTTCTGTTTTTGCATATGAAACCAAAGTTTTTACTGCAAACCACATTTTGTCCAACTTCTGACGGAGTAAGATTTGGGTAAAGAACAGGTCTACATTGGACTTCTATTGGATCTGAACAGATGCTATGACCTGCATTAATTATCTTCTGAATGGATTCAATATCTCCACCATTAGGTCCACTTGTTGGGCCATCAAGATTGATCCATGGGGACCAATAACAGTCAATTACTTGACCATTAGGACAAGTTGGAGTTGTAGGTGCAGGTGTGGTGGTACCTTTAGTTGGAGACGGAGTGGGACGTTTGGTTGTGGTGGTACCTTTAGTTGTAGAAGGAGTTGGACGTTTAGTTGTGGTGGTAGTACCTTTAGTTGTAGAAGGAGTTAGACGTTTAGTTGTGGTGGTAGTACCTTTACTTGTTGTAGTTGTTGCAGAAGAAGTTGTCGGCGTTGTACATGTACAACATTTGAATCTAATCTCATAATCAAAACATGTTTTCTGTAGCACCTGGTTTCTGTTTTTGCATATGAAACCAAAGTTTTTACTGCAAACCACATTTTGTCCAACTTCTGACGGAGTAAGATTTGGGTAAAGAACAGGTCTACATTGGACTTCTATTGGATCTGAACAGATGCTATGACCTGCATTAATTATCTTCTGAATGGATTCAATATCTCCACCATTAGGTCCACTTGTTGGGCCATCAAGATTGATCCATGGGGACCAATAACAGTCAATTACTTGACCATTAGGACAAGTTGGAGTTGTAGGTGCAGGTGTGGTGGTACCTTTAGTTGTAGAAGGAGTTGGACGTTTAGTTGTGGTAGTACCTTTAGTTGTAGAAGGAGTCGGACGTTTAGTTGTGGTGGTAGTACCTTTAGTTGTAGAAGGAGTTGGACGTTTGGCTGTGGTGGTAGTACCTTTAGTTGTAGAAGGAGTTGGACGTTTAGTTGTGGTGGTAGTTCCTTTACTTGTTGTAGTTGTTGTAGAAGAGGTTGAAAGAATTTTACATGTACAACATTTGAATTTTATCTCATAATCAAAACATCTTTTCTGCAGCCCCTGGTTTCTGTTTTTGCATAAGAAACCAATGTTTTTACTGCAAACCACATTTTGTCCAACTTCTGATAGAGTGAGATCTGGGTAAAGAACAGGTCTACACTGGACTTCTAGTGGATCTGAACAGATGCCATAACCTGCATCAATTATGTCCTTAATTGATTCAATATCTCCACCATTAGGTCCAGGTGTGGGCCCACCAAGATTTATCCATGGGGACCAGTAACAGTCAATAATTTGACCATTCGGACAATATGGAGTTGTAGGTGCTGGGGTGGTAGTACATTTAGTTGTAGTAGTTTTAGAAGTAGTTTGATGTGCATTTGTCGTTGTTTTTGGAGTAGTGGTTTTGGAACTTTTCGTTGTTGAACACTGCACTTTTTTGCAACATTTTACTTTCACTTCATAATTTAAACATTTTTGGGGGTTTTGCCATTTGTTTTCACATAGAAGGCCGTTTTTGTTGCATTTTACTCTTTGTCCCAGTTCAGGTAATGGTACATCCTTGTAATGCACAGCCCGACACTCAACTGCGACTGGATCATCGCAAATGTCATATCCTGCCTCTATAATGTGTTTTATGGTTTCATTATCTCCACCTTTTACTCCATATTCAGGGTAGTCAGAACTTATCCACTTTGACCAGTAGCACTTTATCTCTTGGCAGGGTATTTCAGTCACTGTAGGAGTTAAAGAAGGTTTAGTGGTCATGGCAGTTGATGGTGGTTTCGTTGGTGTTGGAGAAGATGTAGATGTTCTTGAGCAGGCATTATAATTACAACATAATACTCTGACTTGGTAGTTATAACACACAGGCAGTGCTCCTGACTGATCTTCGTTTCTGCATATCAAACCTTTAGCCAGGGTACACTGAACCACTTGTCTTACTTGGCCAACGGTCTTATCAGGAAATTTCTCAGCTCTGCACTGAATTTGTATTGGGTTGTCACATATTTTGTGTCCTGCTTTTTTAATTCTGTCATACGTTTCAAAGTCTCCTCCTCCTGGTCCAAGTTTAGGAATGCTGGTATCATACCAAGGTGACCATTCACACGGTTTACATGTGGTTTTTTCTGTGAAGGCACATAATACAGGTTTTAGTTGTGTAACACATGTTTTTGTACATATTTTATGCCGAAACATTTCACTTACCTGGTGTGGTAGGGGTGAATACAAAGGTTGTTGGAGTCGTCCAAGGTGTATGGGTGGTTTCTGGACATGGGTATGTGATCCTGTCAATGATCCCGTTGTTCCCACATATTGCAGTAATGCAGTTCCCATGTCCATCAGTCGTGTTATAGAGGGTGGAGCCAGGGGGAAATTTTCCTCCATTATATATGCAGAAACATGCTGTAAGGAGATGATTAACAGGTCAACAAAGTTTAGCAAGTTCATTTTATTGCTTCATGCAACAAATAAACAGGCTACATTTACATAAGTACAAGCTAGAGATAACCAGTCAAATGTTTAAACTGAGAAAACGTGGAAAATGTCCCCTTTTACAGACTAAAAAAGATTAAATGTGAGAACCATGCCTCCAAAACATTTGGATAGGTGTAACAACAACCTGGAAAGGAAAGTAGTACTTAAAAGTAACAGCTGGAGGAACATTTTGCATCCAATCGTGTTAACTGGTAACAGGTCACTTTACCTAATATACCCAATATGAGTATAAAAAGAGCAATTTAGAGAAGTACAACCTCTTAGTTATTTGATGAAGTGTTGTGAAATGAGGGTTATTAATCTGTGAAAAACTGAACTTTGAAATTGATGAACAATTACAATGTAATATTCTTTAAAGTAAAATTGCCTAAACTTTGATCCAATCGAACCCCATGGAGTTCTTTGGGGTAGTGGTGTAAACATTTCTCTATGAATGATCAAACTCTTCCAGACCTGTTCTATCATCATCAGTCATTGATGGCTCTTTACACCAGTGTTTCTCAAACCTGGTCCTCGAGGAACACTATCCTGCATCTTTATGTTTCCCTCTTTGAATATTCCTGATGGTACTGTCAGTCTTCTGCAGAACTTGTTGATAGGCTGCTCATTTGAAACAGCTATGTTTAGAGAGGGATACATCTCAAACATGCAGGATAGTGTTCCTTGAGGACCAGGGTTATGAAACACTGCTATATAATGATGGTCCATCTGTGTTTGGGACAGAATTCACCATGTTGTCAACAGCTCAAACCATGTCTGTTTCATTGACTTTGAGCATCTTTACACGACTATCAAGTATAGGCCGCAGAAATGTAATCTGTAACACTGAAACTGCATCAAACAGATTATCAGAGTTATTTATGAAGTAAATCTATACATTTGTGTGTTTCTTTAGTCACTGCTGATCGGTTTTGCTGTGTTCACCTCTATCTGACCCAGGATTTCAAACTGAATTATGGGAAATTTCTCCATTTCCTCAGTTTATATTGTGTTCCTAGAAAATCTCCATTTGAGGGGTCAAACAGCCCTACCACTTTGCCCCTTCTGTCCAACTCATCAAAAATTGTGACACCCCAACACCATCATGTGAATGTGCAAAACAGAGGAGGAGAAGAAGGGGGAGGGGACAAGATGTAAAGTAGGATTTAGCCATAAAATATGTCAACATCTACAGTACATGATATTCTCAAAAGATTGGGGGATATAAATAAAAGTATTTACAAGGGAAAGTGAATTAGATACCCAGCATCTTCATATCCACAGGCAGCACTGCATTAAAATATGTCTGTAAAATTACTGCATTGGCGCAAGGACACTTCCAGAATTTACCGTCTGAGAACACCCTTCACCATGACATCCACAACATCAGGTCAAAAGCCAACATGATCCTGAAACACTCCCATCTTCTCTGGATTGGCATTTAGTTGGACTGAGACCATTGACACTGTGTCCTTAGAAGTAAAGAGGATTAGGTCCAACCTTAGTGAGGTCTTGGCAGGACAGGTCTTGACCTCTCGCAAATGGTAAATGGACTGGACTTATATAGCGCTTTTCGACCTCCATGGTGCTCAAAGCACTTTACATTAACCTGACATTCACCCATTCACACACACTCACACACCAGTAGGTTTCTAAGGTTCTGCCAAACCTACTGGGAGCCTAAGTCAGGGTTCAGTGTCTTGCCCAACGACACTTCGGCATGTGGACAGCCAGAGCCGGGACGCAAACCGCCAACCCTTCAATAATTGGATGACCTGCTCTACCAACTGAGCCACAGCTGCCCTCGTATCCAGGCAGGTCTGGACAAGTTCTGCCCATCAGTACAATTCAATCCCACTTTTGCTGATGAATACAAGAATATATTTTTCTATTTCCAGTCAGAATCCTTTCAAATCCTCACGTACCTTTGGGGTCATTGTGGCATTGAATGTTCAAGGAGGTGCAGGTACTTGAAGCAGAAAAAAATAAAATGATGTTAGTCAAACAAAAGTGATATTACAGTAACTTAAATTGCATATTACTGGTCTTAGAGCTACCATTTCAAGCAGTTTTCTGTTGTTGGGACATCATCACCATTATTGTAGTGTTTTCCATTTTTATCATAGCAGCCACATTCTGGCATCGCAACACATTTCATTGAATCCTCGTGGAAGTATGGCTGAGCAGGTGGACATTTTGGGTAGCACCCTGGTTCAAATACAAACACAAGGGACAAACTTAGGGTATGCATACATTATTCCAGCACATCAAGCTATATCAAACGTATTCAATTAATTTTCAATGCAACCGTTACTGCTGTACTCGCAAAGCCTTGTGGGATTCCGGCAGGGCAAGACGGAGACCTGCAGCACATCAAAAAGTTGAGCTTGGCTGAACTTTATGCAAATGACCACGGCAGCTGTACGTCCATTATCCAATGACAGTAGATCATGGGGATATGTCCATGATGAAAGCATTGTGATGAAGATCCTCAAAAGATATTAAAGATGGAGGAGATACTAATCACCACTGTCACTGGAATGCCCATTTTGTTCGCATATCTAAACTACGAGGCATGGAGGATGGTGGTTGTAATTATTGGTCTCCCTGGTGGGTTGATACATTTTATATGTGAGCACTGTACAAAACAGCATGAACACCTTGCAAACACCATGCCTAGTTATGCATGCTAATGTAAATGGCGATCTAAATATGTCATTTCCTCAGTGGTCTTTGTGATTGAGAGCTGGATATAGTATGTTATGTAGCTATAGGAAAATAATTAATGAAAGAAACAAAGGGCATCACTATTCATGTTTCTTTTTATTTTTGTAGTTGCCCATGAACGTTTAGGGTGTATACTTTCTTTAGCATGTGTGATGGAAATTTGACCTTGACCTGACTTTCACTTCAATGAAATGGAAATTCACACTACAATCATGTGTGAATGAATAATAACGGAGTACTTCCAAACATTTATACATGCCCATACACACAGTCACTTGTAGCAATACGGCGAAATGAGGGGGAGCTTTCCAGTGATACGGCTTGATGTGCCAGAATAATGGACGCGTATCCTTAGGATTTTGATTTCTACCTTTGGCTGGTTTGTATTAAACCGTGGGTCAAAAATCGTGATACAAACTAAATCGTGAGTTAGTGTATTGTTACAACCCTAACAGAAACAATTGTAAGCTGAATAAAAGTGTTATGTAACATAATATATTACAGCATCCAGCACAAAATCGGCTCCGATAAGCAAACAAATGCACAAATGTGAGTCTCATACACATGACTTAATGAACTACTGAGAACCAACCCGAAATGAATGAATGAAGGGAAACCAAACTCACAAATGTGCTCTGAAAGTACATGCGCGACAAAAAAGTACTCAAGTAATGTACAAATACTTAAAAACTCTGAAAACCAAGTTTTTAACATAAATTAACTTATAAGGTAAACGTTTTGCAGTCATGTTCAGCGAATGTATGTAAAATTAAATAAAACAACAGTTTACCTTCCAGTGGAGGAATCTGTGTGTAACAGATGCCTGAAGGGTTCCGGCACGTTTTCATACATGGAGAACCACAAGGCTTATAGTGCCATTCACACTCACCAGGAGGGTTGTAGTAATCACAGAAGATGGCTGAAATGGGAAGGACACACAAAACCAGCAGGAGGGTCACTTAACGAGGTGAATCACGAAACCACATGCAAATTGGTCAATGCTGATACGCTTAAAAAACTCAAATGTCGGCTCGCTATATTGGTCGGCCCCTTAAGAAGGACTATCTAGAAGAACATGCCCACAGTAGAACCCAGAAGGATTACACAGAAGAACATACCCACAGTAGAACCCAGGAGTACCTAGAAGAACAAGCTGATAATAAAACCCAGGGCAACAGAGAACAAGCCCACAGTAGAACCTAGAAGGACTACCCAGAAGGACATGCTCACAGTAGAACTCAGGAATGCCTAGAACAACAAGCCCATAGTAAAACCCTGAAAGACTACCTAGAAAAACATGCAGACAGTAGTACCCAAAAGACCTACTTAGAAGAATAAAAACAAAATGCTCAATTTCCAATTACATTATTCTTGTGCCCTTAAAATATCTGGGAGATATATTTGGGAGAGACAACCTCATATGACATGTGGGAGAAGATCCTAAGAAAGGTATGCAGATCTTCAATTTCTGCTAAACATGGTTTCACTCAATGTAGGATTCTGCACTGTGCTCACCACACCATGGTTGAGTTCGCAAAAATATTTAAAACAGTGTTTCCTTTATGTGATTGATGTCAACAGGGTACAGCAGATTATATGCAAACATTTTGGGGCTCGTTAAAAATACATTCTTTAAATAAATACATTCTTTTCATCATTCTGAAATATTCAATGCTCCATCAAGAGTAACAGGAAATAATTGTTCTTAATGTTTTTAATTAACTGTTTGGTGTTGTGCCTGCTCCATTTAAATTTTCCTCTGTTCATAAGGACTTGATTGCTTTTACATCTGTATTGGCCAGGAGGACGATATTGATTAAGTGGAAATCCTCATCTCCACCAAATTTCTCAAGATGGATCAAGGAAGCACTCTATTTTCTAAAACTGGAAAAATTCTACTGACTTTGGCTGCAGCCTCAAACAGATATGAAAAGACATGGGCTCCTTCTCTAAACTATGTGAAAAGCACAAGTTGTTATATTTCTGTTGATTGAATATTGTATTGCACAGAATCGGTGTGCCTGAGCAGCAGTTTTTGATTCATGATTTTATGATAGTTTAATTTTTGATAAAAAAAAAACGTTTAAAGAAACAAACCAAAAATGCCTCATCTAGGAGAACATGCCCACAGTATATCCCAGGACTACCTAGAAGAACAAGCCGGTAGTAGACCCAGAAAGACTGCCTACAAGAACATGCCCACAAAAAAATTCAGGACAACCCAAAAGAACATACCCATAGTAGAACCCACAAGGACTACCCAGAAGAACATGCCCACAGTAGAACCCTGATGAACTACCTAGAAGAGCAAACCCACAGGATGTTCAGGAGCCATGTTACTCACGGCAGACTGTTGGGGTTCTCCATTTGATACAGAGTCCGGCTTCATTACAAGATTGAGCATAGGCAGCCACAGCTGAACAGAAACATTCACAGTCTCCACCGGTGTCACAGGCGCACGAGTCAAATACACAAGCGTCATAGTATGGAGATGGATCCACCTGTAGGGAAATCAAAATCAATATGGATGCTTAGACCACAGGGATCAAACAGAAGGTCCAGGGGCTAAAACCAGTCCACCAAAGAGTCCAATCCCACCCACAGCATTAATTTTGGAAAACGACACTGAAGACACAGTCTGGTCCTATCTGACAGATGTAACTGCTTATGGTCATTGCAACTGAGCAAAAGCACTAAACGGCTTTCATCACTTACGAAGGAGTGGCATTCAGAGAAGACACGGCTCTGGATAATAGCACACTGCTTCTGGGCCCATGACAAACGGTAAGGGTTGGCTGTGCAGGGGCTGACCATCATGCGGACATCAGGGCAGTTGTGAGAGTCCTTCCAGCTGTTCCCGAACACCAGCGGGTTAACTACCAGTGCATTGCACCGTGTGATGAAGTCATTGTTGGCATTGCCATCATAGTTTCCGCACAGTCCGCACACTTGACCCTACAAAAAACACAGTTCACAAAGTCAACAATAAAATACAAAAAGACTAGAGACTGGTTTTGCGTCTAGAAAATTTACTTGTCATTACAACTAACCTGATACTTAGGGGCAAGCTGGATGAACAAAGTGGTTTTTCTGTTCCACATGAGAACCAGTCCAATGTCCACCTCAACCACCAGATAGATGCCCATTGTCCTGTAACGGAATGGACTTGTGTCTTCGCTTCCACTTGAAATCAGCTGGTAGCTTCCCTCAGTTAGAATCAGTTCTGTGTTCTACACAAAAGAAGACATCCACCACTGGTCACTTTGTTCACAATCATCCAATATTTACACTAAATAAGCCTAACATGATGATATTCATGTACTAAATGAAATATAATAACAATAAGAGAAAGTAGGGATTGGACTTTGGCCAATATTGGAAGAAGTGATATTCAGATGATTCTGCTAATTAAAGTTTTCAATAATAAATACAGCCCATTATACTGAATCTAAATTGCCTTGATTTGATGCATTACATCTAAACACAGTACACATTGTTGCCTTGACAACCATAAAAATGAAGAAGAAGAGGTTTGGACCTGTCCAGAGGAAGATCCAGTTCCAATGGTGGTCTAGTCTGTTTTAGTCTGACAAAGAGACATTCAAAAACCTTGAATATTCAAATAGCTGATCATAGTTTAGCACGCTAGAACAGTGATCAGTCAGCCCTAAAATTGGCGTGGACATCTGTAGCTATATCCACTTTCACCTCTGCTAAAACCCCATCCATACCCCCAGTTTAATGGCTATTGTCCACGTTAACAACACTTAACACTTTTCCTCAGCGTAGGGAATCATTCTAGAGAAATAGCTGAATGTGTGAAAACTGCAGTCGATCATCAGTAGATTCTCTCTGTGGCATAAACAGTTGAACTGAAAACTCAGGGTTAACACAGGGACACAGGGTTAACAACCTATTGTGTGTTTGTTACAAGGACTCATCTAGACCCTTTACCTTCAAGAAAATCTTGATTTTCTTGGAGCAGGTGGTTCCTGTGGTTCCACATGGCACGTTCTCAGTGATGACTCTGAAACTTCCCTCATTGGGGTGCCCTCCGGAAACGCAGTAGTCCTAAAAACACATACACACATACACTCTATATATACAGTTCACCTCTTTGTGTGGATGTGTGTGTGTGTGTGTGTGTATATACATGTACCTGGGCCAGAACATATTCACAGTTGCCATCAAAGGTGAACCGTTTTTGGTCAAAGGTGGTGTAGTGTCCATTTCCATAGACGGAGCAGGTTCCTACACAGTGCTGCTCCGTGCACTGCCAGTGTCCGCCTTTACAGGTACTGAGCAGACACATGATTAAGGTTAGATTGGGGTGGGGTTTCAATGTTCACATCCAAACATAAGGAGGACAGTTCCTACCATGTGTTGCAGTCCACCTTGATGGTCTGTCCAGGCAGGAAAACTTTACCATTGTGTAAACAGGGACAGGCTTTGGGCCAAACGCATCCTCCTTTATCATCAGAAACCATCCCAGATGGACACATACACCCGGAGATGCATCCGGTACTAATCTGGAGGATGAGAAACGGATCAGCACCCATCAAACAGACTGCTTGCCGATGGGTTCTAAGGGGCTCTGGGACAAAAGGACATCTTCTAACAAGTTCTGGGGCAACAGGACATGTTCTAATGGGCTCTGGGACAAAAGAATGGTTTCAAATGGGCTGTGGACCAAAAGGCCAAGTTCTAATGGGTACTAAACTATAGATGGACAAGTGGAATCATCAAGTTGGACTGAAGCTGTTGACTGTTACTGTTACACCCTGTTACTGTCCATTATGCTCTGTTACTGTCCGTTACTCTATGTTATAATAATAATAATAATAATAATAATGGATTAGATTTCTATAGCACTTTTCAAGGCACCCAAAGCACTTTACATTATTGATCCATTATTTATTCACTCTCACATGTTCCCTCTGGTGGTGGTAAACTACATATGTAGTCACAGTTGCCCTGGGGCAGACTGACAGAAGCGTGGCTGCCATTTCGCGCCTACGGCCCCTCTGACCACCACCGAACATTCATATGCATTCATACACCAGTGTGAGTGACACTGGAGGCAAGGAGGGTAAAGTGTCTTGCCCAAGGACACAATGGACTGACTAGGACAGAGTGGGAATCGAACCGCCAACCCTTCGGTCAATGGACGACCCACTCTCCCAACTGAGCCATGGCCTTACTGTCCGTTACTGACCAGTACTATCTGTTACTGTCTGTTATTCTTTCTTATGGTCTCTTTCTGTCTGTCACTGTCTGTTACCGCCCATTACGCTCTGTTACTTTCTTACTATCAGATACTGTTGGTTTCATTCAGACTCACACAGCCGATGTCCAGGGTGTTGCAGGTCTTCTCACACTCCTTTCCTTTGGATGATGGATTGTTTACAGAACAGTTGTAGTACACCATGGGGGCCACGCAGGATGCTGAAACCCCACCCCCCAGACAGCGTTAGAGCACACCCCAGTTTGGGCATTGTTGTAAAATTATGATTCATTTTGTTTTTGACTTCACTCTCATAAAATTGCAGATTTTATCTTTATTTTCTGACTGTATTCTGGTTTATTCTGGTTGTGATCTTACAAAATTACAAAATAGGTCAAAGATGACATTTAGTCTCTGCTATAAACTCGTATAACTTCCTTCATTTTCAGCATTTTAAGTCTTTAATGTCTGTTTGAATATGTAATGTCACTGTTATTCATGAATAGTGGTGGGGGCGGGGCACAAATGTCTGTGAGATTAAAAATTCAATGATTTGTTCCCACTGAACAAATACTATGAATGCAATGACATCTGAATTATCAAATCACATAATCAAATATTCGAACATCTAAAGGATGGAAATTCTTACAATTATTGAGGATTTTGGTCATTTTAAGATTTAAGTGATATAAGAAATTTGTGGAGGGGAAAAAAACTTTAATAAATATTGATATATTATATATTAATATTTTTTTAAAATGACCACCAAACCTCAATAAAAAATTTATATTATTGAATGTAATCATTTTATTTATGTAGTAAAATAAAATTATCCACACAATCAGTTTGTACCATACTTACTATATGTTAGCAGACTAGATTCATAGGTGGGTTGAAAATAAAAAGAGTGATATTATGGTTTAATTTAGTAACTCAGTGAATTACATATCACACTGACTGGAAAAGATTCACAGATCCATTCTATGTTCAAAGACATTTTCTTGAGTAGAACAGATGTGAACAGAATATCTGAAAGGGTCTTTACTTATAATAAGTAAAGATAATATAAATGATGCAGTTGAACTCACATGGTGGTGGAATGACTTCTCCTAGACAGTGCAGCTTTCCTTCTTTGCAGGTGCTAATAAAAAAAAAACACGTTTAATAAAATGTAATTATAATTAAACACTTTTTTATTAAATTTTATTTTGGTTTAATCAATAAAACTTAATTCAATTACAATAATAACAGTAACTTAGCAGCATAAGCTGACATACATTCTATGATCTATCTGCTCAGTGCTAATTAGCACAGATAGCATTAACATGCTTTTACATTCATACACAACCGCATGTGTTAGTATTTATTAAGGAATGACTCTGGGAATGGATACGGGTGACGTTTAATATGACTGGGGTGGATGTGGGTGAGGTTTCATAACATTATTGTGGTGGATGGGGTTTACTATGGTGGGTAGTGGATGTGGGTGGGATTTAATATGGTTGGTAGTAGATGTGGTTGGGGTTTAGTATGGTTTAGTTAAGGTCCCTTGAGTCTTTGTGTGTAGGCCTAAATACTGATTCTCACATCATACCTAACGGGGACTTAAAGTGCCGTAGTTCATCTATAGACCACTACCACATGACATCAGGGGTCAAGTGACTTAAGTTTAGACAGCCACAAGCTCGAAAGAGGAGTGACCTACCAGGGAGAAAAATATAAGGAACTCAGTGTCCAGACACAGAGCACCACATATGGTAGTAGACCGGTCACCTTTCAGCTGTATATTATGTATAACTATTAAACTTGTGAATGATAGGGATGGTACAGGGTATCCACAGTTCAGTAAATATTGCACCTCTTCCACTGGGGGGTTGGACCCAGGTCCTTTTGCATGTAAAGCAGATGTGATGGAGATCCTAGTGCAGTGGTTCTGAAATGGGGGTATGTGTACCCCTGGGGGTACGTGGAGGCACTGCAGGGGGTACATGAAGCTTTTCAAAATTATTTTAACAAATCAGTAGGCTCATCCTAATAATAAGTCTTGGGAAAAATTATTTTGTAAAACATTTGATGAAATATAAATGTGTGTTCATGCATTGAATTGTATATTCAGTATTGTGTGTGTGTGTCCAAGTTAGTTTGACCCACTGACCCAGCGTACTCATCAATGACTGTCGTCACTGTGATAACACTGTAACTATGGAGATGTGGCTAAAGCGCAGTAACAATGCTGCTGAAAGTACAGATAAACAAGTGAAAAAGAAGGCAAAATCAGAGTCGGCAAAATACAGACAGTACATGGAAAAGTATGTGTTAATAGGGCTTATGTCCACAGGCTCTGACCCACCTGGGGTGGGTCAGAGCTTCGCCATAGCGGAAGACCTACTGCTCCCCACCGCTGTTGTCTTGGCCAAAACTATGCTGGACAAAGAAATCAGCGGATACATTAAAAAACTGTGCCTCTGTCTAATCACACCATTTTCTGGAGAATAGATAACATGGGCACAGACATTGTTGAACAAGTTGTGAGGAAACTTGGTGACCCATTTTCACTGCATCTGGATGAATCCACAGATGTGAGTGGAAACTTTTTGCATTTGTAAGATACATTGACACAAATGACATCTATGAATGCATTCTATTCTGCAAACAAATAGAGGGGCGACCAACTGGAGAAGAAATTTTCAATGTCGTTAACATGTTTTTCACCGAAGATGCTACCAGCTGGAAATCTTGCAGCAGCGTTTGCACAGATGCAGCTGCATCAATGACGAGCAGTGGGAAAGGGCTCATAGCACAATGCAGCCTATTTGTCAGGTTCACTGATATAAGTTGTTTGGATTTAATAAATCAGACACTGATTTTATAGTACTGTACCTCTTTTTTCCTCCAAAAATGTTTTGACCATGTCAGGGGGTACTTGACTAAAAATAAATTTTTAAGTGTGTACATCACTGAAAAAAGTTTGAGAACCACTGTCCAAGTGTACGACGTCAACTGTGCTCATACCATTGGCGGCCATCTTTGATGATGACTTGTCCAGGAGGAACCACCAAACCTTCGTCATAACAGGGGCATTCCTTGCGTCTAATGCACTTTCCATTTTCATCCCGGTAGGTTCCTTCAATGCAGACACAGCCGTCCACGGGCGGGAAGGTGAAGTGGCAGCTGAAGTCTGCTTTTCCGAGACAACGGCAGCTTTGATGCGTTGAAGTGACATTGTATGAATAGACCATATTCTCGGGGCAGGAATTGGCATAGCTGCCTAAAAGAGATAGAACCATCATGGTTATTGTGACCAAAATAATGATGGTTATCTTTATTTTGACTGCATATTTGAAATGTTCTGAGTATTGAAATAATATAACTGAGTTGCATTTCAAAACAAATGAATAAAATAACACCTGCAGTGGACCTTCTGCTGTAGAAACATTCAAATATGAACATGACATGAAAATGTGCCTTAAGGATGGAATCTTATGTTGCAAGTAAAAAAAATATTGTGAGTACAGGTCTGGGTAAAATGTAATGAAATGTGGGTGGGAATCGGGAAAAGAAGTGGAAAAAAAACTGGAGATGGAAAAAAATCAAGTATGCTATACTTATAGATACTAGGATGAAACCAGTTCAGCACTGAACGAACATCAGGCTCTTTTTGATGAAAAACGGGTCTGTGTTCCATGATGTCATACATTAATGTGAACATGGTTTACATCAGCAACAAATGCCTCATATGGTAGGCAGGCTGAGGCATCTTGTTTCCTGTTTCCACTCACCACAGATGTGGTTCCTCCAGGTGCCAAACCAAATTCCTGCAGCGACACAGGCCTGGACATAGGACGACACTGCCGCACACATGCCATCCTGGCTTTTCTCGTTGTTACAGCTGTCATACATGCATCTCTGTAAAAGAGGAAAAGGCAGTGTGAGGAACCTGCTCCACATCAGACTGAGGATGCTGTGTAAACTGGAAACATGAGACTGGCCTTTTTGTAGACATCAGGACTGATTTCTGAATGGCATGGTGCAAACACCCCCTCGGGTTCGGTCAGCATCGAGCACCAGTGTTCAGCATATTTCTCTGTTGTGAAACACAAGAGCTAATGTCAGTCACTGGGACATGCCTGCAGTGATGAAACACACCTGAAGCTCTGCCTACCGTTATCCACACTGAGACTGCATGGGTCCTCAAAATTGCACTTCACATTGGGGCATCCGGCACATGTCTTATAACTGTTGCCAAAACCTGCAGCAGTGGCATCCGTAACACCACTGGGCTTCAAGAAGTCATCACCCTGGTTACCGTTGAAGTTCCCACAGAGTCCTGTAAACAAACATGATACACATCCAGTCATCTGCAACAAGAACTCAAACCTCAGTGGGAGGGTTCATTTCATGAAGCTAATATGTCAGAGCTTTAATATGTGCTTTACCTCGTAATCGCCCTGCAAATTCAGGAGCAACAACGATGTAAACTTGCATGAGCGGCTTCAGCTGGACCTTCAGGAGTACTTTTGGGGTCTTCACCACAATGTAGAAGGAGGTTGCCCTGACCACAGTGAGGCCAGCTAGGGTCGCAGCACAGGCAACAGTCAATATTCAACATCCAACAGTCAGTCAATGTTCAACCACCAACATTCAACTGTCAACAGTCGATATTCAACATCCAACAGTCAAATCACTGTTCAACAGCTAACATTTATATTCAACGTCTTAATGGTCGATATTCAACATTCAAAAGTTTCTATATAAATAGTATGTGTCTTACCAACGTTGAGCGGCAGTTGGACGTAGTTTCCGTGGGAGTAAATTTTCCCATTGGACTTGATGGTGATGACCTTAAAAACCACAACAGCTTCATTTAAACATCTGGAACTAACAACTACTACAAAATATATGGATCTGACAATTACTACAAAATATCTGACTTCATTATTTCCTTTGACTTGATCCAGAAATATCCGTTTTACAAATTCAGCATAAAATTAGATATAATGTAAGCATTTGCACAGGTAATGAAATAAAAACAAATACATGTACATGTAATTACACGTGTGTGTGTGTGTGTGTGTGTGTGTGTGTGTGTGTGTGTGTACTCACTATTCCTCCAGCCAGACCCACAGTCACAGACTTCAGGCAGGTTTCAGTTGCTGTTAACCCACATTGACTCAGTTCACCCTGGATCACAAACTGGTCTCCACTGGCATCCTGGAAAATGTAAAAACCACATATAAGAGTTAGGGATAAGGTGAGTTTGAAGGGTTTGGGATATTAATAATTATGATAAAGTTAAGTGTTGGGGGCCTGAACATCTGTGTTAGTTTATATATTCCTTCCCTGTTGTATTATTCTTGTTTTAATTCTTATTTCATTCACTCAGTGTTTGTTCACTGACAGCAAATATGCTCTTATTTGACACTGATGATGCTGTATTTTACCTCAGCCAAACTGTATGAACAGTCTCCGTGGAAGGTGTAGTCTTTCCCGTCAAAGGTGGTGATGTGGGCTCCACCCTCCACCGAACACGTTCCTGGACAGCTCCTCTGCATACACCTCCACTGACCAGCCACGCACACACTGTCAACAAACACAGGTAGCCTCCGTTACAGGAAACCTTGCTATGTTAGAGGAACCCTTTTAACAATGTAAATAGTCCACCACATCTGTTAAACTCATTTTAATCCAGGTTCCACATCCAGACAAATGTGATCTCACCAGTAGGACCAGTAGAATAAAAACAAAATAATCTAGAAGTAGCAAAAACTTTTATACTTTGTTTTAGTGCAATTAAAACAATTTAAAACACCTTAAAATTTGGAAATATTTACATTTACAAAATTTCATAAAAGCGTGTATCACCTGAAAAAAAACGACATTTTGTAAGTAAGAGAATAATATTCTGCCTCAACCCAGCTGCATTAATTTGGTTCTTTCAAGGCCAAACTTGTCCAGGTTTTTTTGTTATTATTAAACTATACCCTAACTCTCCGAATGTGGAATCTGAACACAGTAAGTCTCTCATATCTTCGTTCCAGGACTGTAGGTCTGCTCCATACCAGGTTTTGCATTGTTGGTGGTAGGATTCTCCTGGAGGGTAGATCATGTTGTTGTAGACGCAGGAACATTCACTTTGGGGAACACAGCCTTTTTTGGTCAGATCATCCAACACCGTCCCTGAAAGGACAATACTGCTGTCAAACATCTGGACGTGGACTCACGCTGACCCTACCTCAACTTGCTAACCCTAACTATGGATTTGAATCGGGCTCACATGGACCTGTTTCTGTAACAGTGGAGGGTCATCAAAGGGTTAATAAAGATAAATTCACAATAAAATATGAATGTCAGTTAATTCAAATCAACATAACCTCAACAGTTTTCAGTCAGTTTGATGCTTTTTGTTGTATTTGCTCCTTTTCATTTGACTCCCAATGATGTAAACATTAGATATGATTCGAAGTGACATTGTGTCTGTTTTACCTGCAGGACAAAAGCAGCCATCAATGCAGTGGTCGTCTGTGGTTTGACTGGCTTCAGGGTTGGAACAGGTGTCAGGAACCGGACCACCGCACTCCAAGTACTCCAGGTTATCAGGACAAGGCTTCCCTGGAAGGACATGGCGACCAGAAAGTACAGGTTAAACACAGTGGTAAGTCCAGTTTAAAGACCCCTGTAAGTACCGGTTAAAGACCCTGGTAAATACAGGTTAAACACAAGTAAATACAAGTTAAAGACCCCAGAAAGTACAAGTTAAAGGCACTGGGAAATCCTAGTCAGTGGTGTTTGTTGATTGGACCTACAGCAGAGATTTTTGGACCTCCAGTTGTTTGGGTGTCCTCCGGCATGGACACACTGCCGGGACAGTTCGGAGACAGTGCTGCAAATGCACGGAGAGTCTGTGTTCTTCTTGTGGGCTTTTCCACAGTGACACAGATCTGAAACACAGGCTGAGATGAACCAGTCCACGTCCAGCAGACCATGACAGGTGGAGAAGGCCGAGGACTTCAGGATCCCCTCACACGTGGGTCTCTATAGAACCAGAACCCGAGAGGTTAGATAGAAAAAGAGGGATTAGACAGAATGAAATCCAGAGTGTTTAGACAGAATAAGTGGGATTAGACAGAACCAAAGGGATTAACCAGAACCAGATGGGTAGAGAGAACCAGAGGGATTTGACAGAACCAAAGGGATTAAACAGAACCAGATGGGTAGAGAGAACCAGAGGGATTTGACAGAACCAAAGGGATTAAACAAAACCAGAGGGGTAGAGAGAACCAAAGGGATTAAACAGAACCAGAAGGATTAGAGAGAACCAGGGGGATGAGACAGAACCTGAAGGATTGGACAGAACCAGAACCAGGGATTAGACAAAACCAGAACCAGAAGGATTGAACAGAACCAGAAGGTTTACACAGAAACAGAACCAGGGATTAGACAGAACCAGAGGGATTAAACAGAACCAGAAGGGTTAGAGAGAACTAGAGGGATTAGACAGAACCAGAAGGATTGGATGAAACCAGAAGGATTACACAGAAACAGAACCAGGGATTAGACAGAACCAGAACCAGAGGGATTAGACATGATCAAATGGATTAGACAGAACCACGGATTGACAGAACCATAACAAGGGATTAGAAGAACCAGAGGGATTGGACAGAACCAAAAGGACTAGACAGAACCAGACAGGTTAGATAGAATCAGATGAATTAGACAGAACCAGTGGGAATAGACAGAACCAGAACCAGAGGGATTAGACAGAACCAGAAGCAGATGGATTAGACAGAACTGGAGATTAGATAGAAACAGAACAAGGGATTAGACAGAACCAGAGGGATTAGGCCATGGGGTTTCAAACTTGCCCCACCCACCATCTTGTTGCATTCGCTGTAATTAGGAACTGGCCTCATGACTGAAGGCTCACAAATGATAAATGATGACTTTTTATCGCACTATTTTAACTTTATTCTCATAATACTCTGCCAAGGAATGGCCTAGAGTCAACATAAAATTTATGAAACTAATCCTACATGTGAAATGGACACCAGCGTGTTTTGGGGTCAATGTAAGTGGGCGGACTCTGACCATGGTGCTGCAGTTTCTTTGCGTTGTATGTTTGGGCTCGGAGCAGCTTTCAGTCGGACCATCGATTTTCCACAGGTCCGTGTAGTCTGAGGGGGACATCTGTACACCTATGGAGGACATCGTAGGAACACAGGTTACTCCAGCTAATTTAGCTCCGCCCACAATAGGTGAGGTCACAGAGGCGGGTCAAAGGTCACCGTGGCTGATGAACTCATTGTAGATAAGGCGTCTGTTAAAGTCTCCACAGAGTCCACAGGTCTGGTTTCGGTACTTCTCATCCAGTTCCACCTGGAAGCAGAACAACAGCGTAAATAACAGGGAAAAACAGTCAAAGTTAGTATAGAAATTAATATTAACAATAGTAATTAAGTCATACAATTAAGAATTTACAGAAAATACAATATGTTTAACACTTCAAGACCCAAACGTTCGCTTAACCCTTAAAGACCCTTTATCCCTTAAAGACCCAGACGTACCCCTTTAACCCTTAAAGACCCAGACATACCCCTTTAACCCTTAAAGACCCAGACATACCCCTTTAACCCTTAAAGACCTATATGTACCCCTTTAACCCTTAAAGACCTATACGTACCCCTTTAACCCTTAAAGACCCAGACATACCCCTTTAACCCTTAAAGACCCATACGTACCCCTTTAACCCTTTAAGACCCAGACATACCCCTTTAACCCTTAAAGACCCATACGTACCCCTTTAACCCTTAAAGACCCAGACATACCCCTTTAACCCTTAAAGACCCAGACATACCCCTTTAACCCTTAAAGACCCAGACATACCCCTTTAACCCTTAAAGACCTATACATACCCCTTTAACCCTTAAAGACCTATACGTACCCCTTTAACCCTTAAAGACCCAGACATACCCCTTTAACCCTTAAAGACCCATACGTACCCTTTTAACCCTTTAAGACCCAGACGTACCCCTTTAACCCTTAAGGTGTCAGACGTTTCCTCTTTAACCTTTCAACACGCAAATGTCCTCTTTTAACCCTTCAAGACCCAGTTATCAATGAAATGTGGGTTTTTTTGTGGCTCATTGTCCTTGTGTAATGTAAAGTTTAAAAATTGTCCCTGAACTGACCATGAAGGAGTCATCCATGTTCCAGAACCCCACTAAACCCAGGTTTGCCTTGACTTTGATGTAGGTCGGAGTTTTTGTAATATAAATTCCAGAATGACGGAATGGTAGAGTTACTCTGCAACACACAGAACAGAGGTCAAAGGTCACAGATTGCTGACAGACAGAACAGAGGTTAAAAGTCACAGACTCCTGACGTAAAGAACAGAGGTCAAAGGTTACAGACTACCGAGGACGTTTACGTAGATTAGTCCAGGGGTGTCCGACATATGGTCCGTGGACCAAGTATCTGCTGGTGTTCAGTCATTGCTGGTGTTTGACCAGCAGAGGGCAGTGTTACCACGGAAACAGACAACATGAGCCTACCTCTGGGGTAAACACACATATTTATCATATTTAACTGCAAGTTTGACTTTAATGTTATTCAACTGTATTTGATTTTTCAATAATATTCAATCATGAACCAAAAGTTAAACTGATTTGACTTTGTTTGGTTTCAGAATAAAAGGATCATTTCTATAGTGATACAATTAAAGCAGCAATATTTTACGTGTCTGAACCACACGATAAAGAGTCACAAAACAGTAACATTAGTCAAATACAAGTTAAAACGAACAGACAAACCTGTATCATTATTATTATTGTGATAGTTTAATATCCATCTATTATGGCATGAATTCAGTTCATTTAATACCAATTATTAATGTAATATATTATCTAATGCAACAGCACAAATCTAAACTATTAACACTGTCATTATTATTGTTAATAATAATACTACTACTACTGCTACTACTACTACTACTACTACTAATAATAATAATAATAATAATACATTAGACATGAACCCTTCCTGTCCTTGATGACCTTTAATCACAGCCCATAACATGCACAGGGTTGTATTCAGGGCAGGATATTTTCACACTGTATGTTTCTTTATTTCTCTTTCATCAACTATGATCCAGAAACAAAAATATCAAATACTCAATAACTTTGAGCTCTAAGAGCTCTAGGTCCAGACTCAAGTGTGGGACTAGGTGCAGGTCAGGTCTAGGACTAGGTCCAGTGTACACTTACACTTGTCTATCCACTGTCACCACCCCCCCCTTGACCAGCTCCACCACGGGTCCATCCAGTTTGAGGACTACGCTGCTGATGATGAGGTGTCCGTCCTCTTTCTGTCTCCGGATCTGGATGTTGAAGTCCTGGTATGACTCACTGCACAGAGTCGTCAGGATGTAGTTACAGGTGGACTGGATCTGGAACACGTCGCCATCGAAGGTCTGGTAATGGCCGTTCCCCCAAGTACTGCACACTTGGTCTGTATGCATGAGGTGCAGGTCTGCAAACAGGCAGCGAGAACAGTCAGAAAAACCTGGTCCATCTGCAAACAGACAGAACCCCCCCCTCCCAGAACATAACAAGAACCCAAACCCCCCTCGTATAATAACTTGCTGGACCTGGATATCCACCAAAATATAATTATTTGTTCCTTGTGCCAGTATCAACATTTACTGACAATTTTATCAAAATCCACAATTTTTTTGTTATTTTAGTAACAGACTAACAAACAAAAAATTCTATCAAACCCACATGAAAACATAAGCTCCTTGTCTTGTCAGAGATAAGTAAACAAAGCTATTCTTATTACACAGAATAAAGACAAACAAACCCAAAAACATAAGACCAAGCTGTACTGATCCACAGAAGAATGACTCTAAGAATAAATATAAGATATATATTCAAACTAGAAAAGCACTGAGGGAGTGCATACTCCGCCAAGGCAGATCAACCCCCCCCAACTCCCTGGAACCCCCCCCCCCCCTCCCAGTGATCACCACCAAACATTTATCACTTGTTCCTTATTGCCACTATCAACATTTCCTGAAAATATGAACCAAATCCATCCATAACTGTTGAAGTTATCCTGCCCCCCCACACACACACACCTCCACCCATCAACACCAAAACGTAATCATTTATTCCTTTTACCAGTATCAACATTTCCTGAAATATGTTCATATTTTTTTTTTGTTGCACACAGAGACAAACAGACAAGCAAACAGATAAACACCGTCATTCCTTGGTGGTGTAATGATTATGAGAAAGATAGAAATAAATATTAGATCCAAATAAACAAATTAATATTAGATAAATATAAAACAAAATTAAAACTAAAGCGTAGAGGAGATTGAAAAGAGGAAAAAATAAATATGCAACAATAACCAATTATTTGTATAAATATATGTTTAAATATCAATTATTCTATAAATATTCAGAGTTTGTCTATCTGTCCTGTGCATGTAGACCATGTCATTGGTGGCATTGCTGCCATTGGCAGCTGCATGGTAGCTCAGAGGAAAACTCTCCAGACGGTCATTAAACATGGCCCAAAAAATCATTGGTTGCCCTCTCAACAGCCTTTCAGACCTGCACCACGCGCACACCAAAAAAATCCTGAAAGATCACACATCCCGGCCTCTCTCTCTTCCAAATGTTACTATCAGGAGGGCGGTTTAGAGCAATAAAACACACAAAAAATTAAACACAGTTTTTATCCAACCACAATCACTGCAGCAGAACATGAAGGTTGAAATTGTGTGTGTGTGTGTGTGTGCGTGTGTGTGAGCGGGTGCCCACAGGCACGGGTCATCAAAATATATTTTTCATGATTTTCGGGTTGTAAACATTTAAATAACCTGGTAAATAATTGTAATGTAAATATTAGGTAGAATTTTCTATTATCAATACATATGCTTTATTAACTGAATTTCCGTGAAGGTGATGTACAACATCAGAAGTATCCTATGATATGGAGGCAGCAAGACTGAAAATAAAGTTGGGAGAGTGAAAACATAGAAACATACATACAAACAAAAAAAGTAAGGTTTGGGACACATTCACTGAGAATTTTAAAGATGATGAGCTGCTCCCAGTGTTTTCTTTTCTGTGGAGACCAGGTTCAAATGTCTCTTTGGGTGTTACAGGTTGTCAACCCCTGGTTTAGATGCTGCATGTTGATAACTTTTGAATGATGAAGCAGGACAAAAATATTTTCTCAACATATTAACTTAGAAGAAATGCCATGGAATTTTAACACAGAAATAAATGCAGGTCTGTGAGTAAGGTCATGTGATGTTCATAAAAACCATTCACTATATAATTTTTGAAGGCTTGTTATTTAATTTGAAACTTATTTTTAATCATTCACTGACTGGTTTGTATTTTATTTAATTGTGTTGTACTTGTTACAATGACAAATAAACTTTGTTGTATTCTATTCTATTCCATCAGGAGATTCCAACATATGGCCCCTGGACCAAAAGAGGACTCCAAGGGTCTAATCAAGTCTGAAACAAACCACTGAACATAAGGCAAGGCAGATTTATTTCTATAGCACATTTCATGTACAAGACAATTCAAAGTGCTTTACATAAAATATTAAAAGAATTACTGCAGGGAGCAATAAAAGTATAGGCATGGAAAAGATAAAAAAAAAAAAACAAGTAGATAAAACAGATAATAATCTTTAAAAGGGAGTACAAATCTAAACTGATGAGAGCAGGTGGGACTTTAACTTGGATTTTAATAAATTGAGTATCTCAGCTGATTTGAGGCTTACAGAAGTTTGTTCCAGACATGTGGAACAAAGAAGCTGAACACAGTTTCTCTGTGTTTGATTCTGTTTCTGGGAACTGACAAAAGACCAGATCCAGATGACCTGAAGAGTCTGGTGGGTTCAAACTGGGTCAGGAGGTCACTGATGTATTTAGATCCTAAACCATTCAGAACTTTACAGACCAGCAGCAGAACATTAAAGTCTATCCTCTGACAGATAGGCACCAGGGAAAGGACCTTAGAATTGGACTAATGTGGTCCATTTTTCTGGTCTTAGTGGGGACTCACATTAATACTACTACTAATAATTTCAGGTTTCACATTTAGAACAAGAGGAACAAAGAATAACACAATGACCTGTAATTAATGACAAATACACATTGAAGTGTATATAGAGTATATATAGTATAATATAAATACATAGAGTAGGAATAATACTATACATTGATATAGTCAGATTACATACAAATATTTACATTTAAAAGAAAATCTTTTAAAACCATCAACTGAAGCAGAACCTTCAGAAATAAAAAATAATAATAATCATATTTGAAGCAGAACCTTCAGAAAAAAACCTAAACTTAAGCAGAACCTTAGGAGGCAGAATCTATTGGATTATTGTTTTGTAAAAGAAGGGTGGGAGTTTATAAATTTGACTTCTTCCCACTCCTTTTGGAGAGAAAAAAAAATTGTTAATCACGTTGATTGATGTTTTGATTTATTTTGTGTGCTCGAAGTAAATAGAACTGAAGTAACTCAAGTGAAGCAGAACCTTCAGAAAAATACAACTATCAATAGAAGCAGAACCTTCATGAATAAAAACCATCAACTGCAGCAGAACCTTAAGAAAAAACCAAACTGCAGCAGAACCTTAAGAAAAAACTAAACTGAAGCAGAACCTTAAGAAAAAACTAAACTGCAGCAGAACCTTAAGAAAAAACTAAACTGAAGCAGAACCTTAAGAAAAAACTAAACTGAAGCAGAACCTTAAGAAAAAACTAAACTGAAGCAGAACCTTCATGAATAAATAAAACTCATTTGAAGCAGAACCTTCATGAATAAAAAACAGCAACTGCAGCAGAACCTTAAGAAAAAATAAACTGAACCAGAACCTTCATGAATAGATAAAAAACTCAAGTGAAGCAGAACCTTCAGAAATAAAAAATAAACTGAAACAGAACCTTCAGAAATAAATTTAAAAACCTCAACTGAAGCAGAACCTTCATGAATAAATAAAAAACTCAAGTGAAGCAGAACCTTCAGAAATTAAAAAAAAAACTGAAGCAGAACCTTCAGAAAAATACAACTATCAATAGAAGCAGAATCTTCATGAATAAAAAACTCAAGTGAAACAGAACCTTCATGAATAGATAAAACTCATTTGAAGAAGAACCTTCATAAATAAATAAAAAACATAAACTGCAACAGAACCTTAAGAAAAAACTAAACTGAAGCAGAACCTTCATGAATAAATAAAAAAACTCAAGTGAAGCAGAACCTTCAGAAAAATACAACTATCAACTGAAGCAGAACCTTCAAGAATAAATGAAACTGAATTGAAGCAGAACCTTCATAGATAAAAACCATCAACTGCAGCAGAACCTTAAGAATAAAAAACTCAACTGTAGCAGAACCTTCAGAAATAAATAAAAAACTCATTTGAAGCAGAACCTCCATGAATAAATAAAACTGAATTGAAGCAGAACCTTCATAAATAAAAACCATCAACTGCAGCAGAACCTTAAGAAAAAAACTCAACTGAAGCAGAACCTTCAATCAATTATACAGATTTTTTTTCAGTTTATAGTTTTTTAGTTGGTAAATATTTTTCACAATCACAAAATAGTGTGGGTTCTACTGCCATGGATGTGGAACCTTAACTAACAGGTGTGTGTGCACTACAAAAATATAAATCTTACTAAGTGTATTTTTCTCATTTCTACTCCAAATATCTCATCACACTTAAAAAAAAGACAGAATCACCTAAAGAGGAACTTTTCACTGAGCTATAAGAACTCATTTATAGACAATAGATCTAGAAAATCTGATTTAAAGAAATATTACCAAGATCATTTGTATTTGCTCCATTGACAGAAGGAGAAAAAATCTGCCAGCAGAACAATTGCAAATGATCTTGGTATATATATCTTTAAATCATATTTTCCAGATCTATTGTCTATAAATGAGTTCTTATATCTTAGTAAAAAGTTCCTCCTTAAGTCATTCTGTCTGATTTTAAGCATGATGAGATATTTGGACTACAAATGAGAAAAATGCACTTGGTAAGATTTAGATTTTTGCAGTGTGGGTTCTACTACAGTTGTATGGAAGCCAGGTTCCACTGCAGCAGAACATGGGTTCTATTGCAATAGAACTTCAAATGCAGTGGGTGAAGGAAGAAGAAGTTCCTTACCTCTTTTTATTCTGACGGGGATCCCAGGGAAGGCGTTACCTGCAGACACCAGCACTGTTGGAGAAAAAACAGCTGTTAATGCTGAAGCTGAGGTGGAGGGACCCATTGTGTGTGTGTTTGTGTGTGTGTGGAGGGGTTCCATCAGGGGGAGGGTCCCATCAGGGGGAGGTGGTGTACGTACCAGCTGCCATGGAACACAGGCTGAGCCATAGCAGCCACACATTAGCCATAGCCATCAGGTTCTCCTACGGACTCTGGCGGCGGAGGGAGGGAGACCCTGGCCTTTATATATACTGGAAGGAGGAGGGGAGGAGGGGAGGAGGGAGGGGGGAGGCAGGTGAAGGAGTGTTTTTGGTTCAAGTCATTCACGAGTCCTGCCCTTTGGTAGGGCTGTGGTTCCCTCCTCATCACATGCTTCATCTGAGAACAGACGCAGAACCACAGACTTCAGGGTCATAACACAGAACAGAGGATCTGCACAGAACCCCCCTCACACACACACACCCCCCCACACAGATCACACCCCCCCTCCATCATTTCTTTCACATTTTGGTTCAAAAAAGTGTTTCATGTCTGAAATACTGTTAACTTGTTTCGTATAGTCACAACATTTTAAAAACAAACTATAAAGTAAATGTCTATACAATTGAGTATGTGTGTGTGTGTGTGTGTGTGTGTGTGTGTGTGTGTGTGTGTGTGTGTGTGTGTGTGTGTGTGTGTGTGTGTGTGTGTGTGTGTGTGTGTGTGTGTGTGTATGTGTGTATGTGTGTAGCAGTAATAGAACTGTTAATGTATTATTAATACTATATAATATATAATAAATTAACAAAAACCAAGAACAAAATGAATAAAGAATTGAACATTGATCAGTGAAAGACTGAAGGTTAATGGATTCAAGTGGAAACACTATAACCTAAGAATTATTGATCCACTCTCACAGTGTTAAACTACACCTGTATCCACACTTGTCCTGATGGCCCCTCCCACCACCAAACATTCATACACCAGTGTGAGTGGCACTGAAGGCACGAGGGTGAAGTTTCTGATTGGGATTCAAACCACTAACCCTTAATTTATTGGACGAGCCACTCTACACCCCTACTCCCACCCCTGTATGTAATCTAATTATACTTATATATAACATATATAACCAAATGATGCATACATATCATAATATCATATCAATCTCTCTCTCTCTCTCTCTCTCTCTCTCTCTCTCTCTCTCTCTCTCTCTCTATATATATATATATATATATATATATATATATATATATATATATATATATATATATATAAAATTTATTGGTTTATTTCCTACTCTTATTTGTTTATTCAGACCTTTGTATGTACTTGAGGGTGGATTGTGTTAATTTTGTTTTTATCTTATTTTGCCTTTTTTATTTATTCTTTGCATGTTCTAAATAAATAAATTATATTTATATATGACCTAATTATATATAACCTGATCATACTTGTATATAACCTGATCATACTTGTATATAACCTGATCATACTTGTATATAACATGATCATACTTGTATATAACATGATCATACTTGTATATAACATGACCATACTTGTATATAACATGATCATACTTGTATATAACATGACCATACTTGTATATAACATGACCATACTTGTATATAACATGATCATACTTGTATATAACATGATCATACTTGGATATAACATGATCATACTTGTATATAACATGATCAGTGAATAGAACTAAAGGCAGTGACGCCATTGTCGACCTTGTCCATATTTTCATCGTCTTCAAGGACAACAGACAGACGACTGAAAACAGGACGCCACCGCAGACACAACAGTGCACACACCAAGGACACGGCTACGCTGGACCAGGTTTATCTGGACCGACTTTATCTGGACCGATTTTATCTGATGGTTCACCCTCCTGTTGGAGTTCAGACGCACAGACCTGATCTACGGTTTGGGTTCATGTTCTGATCTATGGCACACACATAGACCCAGACCTGATCTCTCAGACCACAGACCAGATCCCCTTAAACCACAAACTTGATCCCTCAGACCTGACCCCTCAGACTACAGACTTGATCCCCTCAAACCACAAACTTGATCCCTCAGACCTCAGACCTGACCCCTCAGACTACAGACCTGATCCTTTCAGACTGGTTCTTATGTATGTGTTCATATTATAATTCATTTTTGGCTTTATTATAAAAATGTTCTTCTCCATGTGCAGTCTTTCATATTTATGCAGACTTTCTTCATATTCAAGAGTGTGATGAATCATGAACCAGAGAATAGACCAAGAGGGAGAGGTGCCAAAATGAATGAGGCACATGGATTTTATCCAATAAATCACTCACTGCAACTTTTTGTAGTTGTTGAGGGTGGTTTGTAAATGTGCACTTACATATGTGATTATAACAAGCCTAATGGTTTAAGTTGTTACTGTTTCAATTTGAAGATGTGAGGTTATCATTAAAAGTGTTTCCATTGCACTTTTGCAATATATTAGAATATCGAAACATCTGAAAAATCACTTCATGAAAGTGTGAAAACTTTTTATCAATATTTTAGGGTTTTTTTTCGAAATTCAGGTGTTTCCATTACCAGTTTTTTTTTATAGTGATAGTTACATTTTGCGAATTTCCAAGGGTAATGGAAACGCAGCTATGGAGATTAGCTAGCAGAACACATCTCAGTGATAGCAATCACTGTAGCAGCACTTAGCATGCTAATTTTAGCAAAATTGTAACGCTGAACAGTCATTTTAGTTGCTAACACCAGTTAGATACTATGACTAATAGCAACTCAACTGGATAGAGTAACATACAGTTATTAAGGCTGGTGCAGTGTGTGTTGTTTTGTTGTTATCATAAACTCTATGGCTATCATGAGTTTGGCTATTAGCTTGTTAGCTCGCTTTTCAGACATCCTGTAAATCCTGTATGCATCACATACCATTATAACCAATAGTACATTACATAAACTAGATATTTTATATTTGTAGCTTATTTAAACTAAATGCTTTTGCTAACACAGCATCTAGGAAGACTGTAGTGTTCAAAATGTTCAAAACTTTGCATTACTGCCATTTACAGGATGGATGGTATAATGGTTTGGCAAAATTCTCTACCATGGACAAAAAAATACCTCATAAGGTATGATACAGCTCATTTCTATGTGTATAGATATATAAAACTTTAGTACCCCTGGCAGTAAAAAACATGGACCTATGTTGGTTAAGGCTGAGGAGATCTTCTCTGCACTTAGTACTAATGATGCAACGATCAGCATTTTTCACTAGTAATTTATTTCACCTAATCTGCTTTTTGATCAGCATGTTTTTTGCCGATCAGGCTATTTGTAGGCAATATTGGGCGATTATGAATGGCAGCCAATCGATCGGTGCAACACTAGTTAGTACCCCTGTGGTACTAGAGGGTTCCCATGTACAGAACTGACTGGTGGATCTAGACCTGGTGCAGAACCTCAGATCTAGATGAAAACCTCCAATCTGGACTGGACTGTCTTTGTTCTAGTTTCTGTGTTGGACTGGATAAAAGCTGAAAATACCCAAAGGTGTGTTCGCATTCATGCCGTCCACCTTTTGTGTTGTTATCAGCAGCAAGAAGCCAAACAAAAGGTGGATTTAAGAGTGGAATGAAAGGATGCCTGAGGTCCAGCACACATTATAGAGCCATTAACTACTACACAACTACATAACACCAACTACATAACACCTGCGTTCCAGCACACATTATACAGTCATTAACACCTGAGGTCCAAGATCAGAGTGCACACATTATTTTAGTCATTTATACTCAATATTTAATATATTTGTTAATCTTTTTCATTATTTTTGTCATTTATGCTCATTATTATTTTTTTAACATGTTTCTGTTAATTTTGTTCATTATTTTAGTTGTTTATACTCATTGTTTTTTCCTTTCTGTTTGTTTTGCTGTTGTGCTCATTGTTTGTCATTCTTTTTATTTGTTTGTTCCTTTTTTTGCAAATGTGTGTGAGACTACTCACATATGAGTTGACTTTATCTGAAATGTTTGAGCCGAACATGATTGTGGTTAGGATGTAAATCAGTCTTTAATCAGTGTTTTACTGGTGAAACAATGTTGTAGAAGATGGTGGTGTTTCCATGGTAACTACGGAGCCTTTGAACCTCCAAACATGGTCATATCTGATGGCCATAAACAAGTGACTTTATTTACTTCAATTATTGACATGTATTGATGGGATGAGTGGATCAGCAGGTATTAAAACAGTTCAGATCACCTGATGGTTCAGGTCGACTCCAGGGTCAAAAGTCAGGATTGACAACTACAGGTTCTGCTGGCTCTGGGTTCTGTGTCAGTCCAACCTACTGTCCCGTCCTTCCTTGTAGGTTTCACTGTGACTTGTTGCTCAATTATGTTTTTTGTGAGTCAGCGTTGATTCAGAGGGTGTTTGTGGGACGCTCACCTCCCTGAACTAACAAAGATAACTGGACTCAGATCGCGGGTTTGGGCCCAAATGAAATACACCAGCACCTGTACTTTTGGACCAGGATTATTAATTTGAACTACAGTCACACAACAAATATGAGATAAGGCCAGAATAATCTACTATTTCTGAATAACATTATTGAACCAGTCCTGAATTAGCCCTGAACCAGTCTTTAAGTGGTCTGAGGTACTGCCATGGAAATGGACTCCTGTACCCATTGTTAGTGGTCACATGTTTATTTGTGGAACCATCGTGTGTTTGTTGGATTAAAAACAGAACTGGACTGTCAGAGTTGGAGATAATTACACATTTGCTATTTGTATTTGTACAAATCTTGTGTCGAAGCAGTTTCAATGAATTAATTTTAATTATTCAAAGTAAAATATCTAAATTTGTATTTGAAGTAAATAAAAAAATAAGTATAAAGTAAGTATGTTTCTGTCAACGGTTAAAAAGTAATGGTGGGGCTACAGTTATATTGTCCTCTAAGAGGGAGCTCCACAGAAGAATCCTAATGTGACCTACATGTGTGTGTAAAAGCCTATGTGTGCAGACAGTGACGGTGGAACAGTTCCACTGACGCCGTGGATCGTGTGTTTAACTCCAGCTTGTTTGTTTCTGGGTGATAATGATGATACTGAGTGAAGCCAAGGACGGGCAGTCAAGGAGGAAGACATGTTCAATTATCCAAATCTAACAAGGACACCATGGAATCAGTCAAACAAAACCACCACAGAGCCACAGGTTATATCAGAACCAGTGACCTGGGTCAGACTCCTCTGAACCCATAGATCAGTCGCCACAGTGAACCAGGGTCACAGTTAGCAGCAAGGACGCACCAAAACAGCAATAAAAAAATAAAAAATAAAACCCTCTGGATAACCAAAAATGTCCACCCACAACAAACTACTATAAAATCATCACATATCAGCATTTTTTTCTTGATTTTTTTTTTTATATATAACAACTAACTCCTTGCTCAAAAGTACCAAACATTCAGTAGTTTTTAGGATTTTAACCCCCTAAATACCAGTTAAATGCCTGATTTATTATAAAAAATAAACAAAAAATATGTTTTTCATAAAATAAATAGTAGATGGAGGAAACATTTGTGGTTTATTAGAGCCTTGGATAGGTCAAAGATGAGCAATAAAATTGATTTGATTACATAATTATTTTTTGTGTAATATTATATATATTCTCCCTCTGGACACCGTCATTGACAAAAAATTTCCATGCACAAAAAACTGGAAATTCTATATACATGAAAATTTTTTCTTGGATGTTTGTTTTCCATAAATCTCTTAAACAACTTTCTCACTGCTCAAAACTACCAAACATTCAATATTTTTCAGGATTTTAAGTCCTTAAATGCCAGTTTAATAATGTGAAATCTGACTGATTTATTAAAAACCCACACAAAATTAAGTATTTTCCATAAAATATAAAGTGGGGGGATGAAACATTTGTAGATATTAGAGGTTTGAATAGGTCAAAAAACTAAATTGATTTAATTACTTCATTATTTTTTTAAGTTATGCCAAATACTCCCTCTGGACACCATTGTGTACAAAAATGGCCATGTACAAAAAAACACAAATGCTATAAAATATATACACATATGTGAAAATGTTTTCTTGATATATATATTTTTTAATCTCTTAAACAACTTCCCACCTGTGCGATGGTGCAGTGTTTCACACTTGTGCCTCACAGCAGGAAGGTACCTGGTTCGATTCCAACACCAGACCTTTCTGTGTGGAGTTTACATGTTCTCCAGGTACTCCAGTTTCCTCCCACCATCCAAACACATGCACTGATACGTTAACTGGCTAATCTAAATTGCCCATAGGTGTGACAGTGATTGTTTGCCTATATATGTTCAGCCCTGAGATGAACTGGAGACTCATACAGGGTGTACCCCGCCTTCACCCATTGTAGCTGGATTAGGCCCCCAGTGACTCCTGTCACCCCAGTGAGGATAAAGTGGGTTCATACAACGAAACAAAACTTCCCCCCTGCCCAAAAAAAAGTTCAATATTTTTAAGGATTTTAACCCACCAGTTTGGATTTTAACTCCCTCTGTACACACTTTTTTTCTGAAAATACCCAAAATAATGCTATAAAATCATCATACATTACTTTTATTTTATTTATTTATTTTTACAATATTTTTCAAAAATCTCTTAAACAACTTTTCCACTGTCAAAATTATAAAGTTTAAAGCTTCAATTCCCAAAACTTAATGATCTCTGACATTTAACAAATATTTAACACATGTTTGGCTTTTTGGCCAAATTTGGAGCCATATTACTAAGCATATTATTGTATAATAGCAACCAAGGTAGATAGGTAAAGTACTTTATTTTGTCATTATACAATGAAATTTGTCCTTTGCATTTAACCCATCCTTCATGCCATTGGGGGACCTGTAAGGAGCAGTGGGCAGCCATGTGTGGCACCCAGGGGCCCATCTCCAGCTGTAGAGTCAGGCTAATGGTCAGACTTACCTGGAGGATTTTTTACCCTAACAAACATGTTTTTGGGTGATGGGGGAAACCAGAGCACCCGGAGAAAACCCATCCAGACACGGGGAGAGAAACATGCAAACTCCACACAGAAAGGCCCAGACAGTTCGGGAATCAAACCCGGGCCTTGTTGCTGTGAGGCAAGAGCACTAACCACTCAGCCACCGTACCTCTGAGATAGAGCTAATCTGAGCATAGATTCTGATTCTAGGGGAAACTACCCAGGGAGACCAAAAATGTAATCAAGGTCAAATGATAGAGGAGCAGTGGAAGCTCAAAGTTTGACCATACGCAACTTTGTCAAAATAATAATTTTAAAAAACCCTCAATTTTTAAAGGCCATTTCTTCACAACTATTACAGATATGGGTTTAAAATGTGGTATTATTTCACAAGTCCATAAGAGGAACCTATATTAATTTTTGAGAACTTTCTAAGAGGGTGACATGTCTGTTTTTATGGATGCTTTGACATGGAATGACCCTTTTTTTTCCTACACTGTAAATAAAACACTCATAATATTTCCTTCTTTCAGATTAACACAATTTTTACATGTCTATGTTCCAGTCCCTGGAAAAACATCAACTTGGTAGGGCCACAATAGGACCACAGAGCATTTATAGAAAAGGAACAAAGGCAGAATTCACAGAGAAATAAAGTGATAAAGTTTGATGTAAGCGACAATGAGATTCTGCTGTTTGAAAGAACTGCAGAAACACTGATATATATGAAAAAACAAAACAAAACATTGCTTCATTTGCACTTTTGAAAAGGAGTGGGTAGAAGTAAAACTTATTTAACCCCACCTCTAATATGTGTGTGTGTGTGTGTGCGTGCGCATGCGTGTGTGTGTGTGTGTGTGTGTGTCTGTGTGTTCTTGCTGATAGCGGAGGCTGATACTGTTTGTTCTACAGGAGGAACCGACAGAAGATCATAACTTGGAAAGAAAAAGCAAGTGTTAGGGGAGGGGCTAGGGTTTGTGTTAGAGCTGATGCCATGTACTGGAAACATGGCTTTAGTGTTCATTTTAGGAACAGTTAAAAAGCTGGTGCCAGAGGACCTGAGGCTCCACAATGATTTATAGGGTAAAAGCAAATCTAAAAGATACAAAGGTAATACATCCTAAATCACATCGGCAGCCAATGCAGTGATTTTCAAACCAGTGTAATATGAGCTTCTGACCTCTGACCTTCTGGTCAGTTCTGCAGAAGCTGGAGTTGCAAATCTTTGGGAAGATCGGAAAACAGGGCATTATAGTACTTAATTCTACTGAATATGAAACCAAACATTGGTATTTCTGTGTTGGCTGAAGAAAGAAGTGGGCAGACTTTGGCTACGTTTTTAAGATGATAAAGTGTTTGGGGAGGGGCGAGGGTTAGTGTTAGCATTTGGCTACCATTAAAGACCAATGAAGAAGCAGAAGTACTATTTTTAAATGTTTGTTTTTTATTTATTTGTTTGTTTTTGTTTACTTATTTGTGTTGTTTGTCACAGCTCCATAATGTACAAATATTGCTCAAATGTGGAGAAAATGTGCAAATATTATCTTTTGGAGGGTAATACCGGTGCATAATTTGGAATAATTAAGTGGTAAAAAGGGGTCAATTAGTCACCAGAAAAACCGGGCTGACCCTGTAGGTAACTGTCCTGAAGGAGGCAGCAGTTTAACAGAAAGGTTTTGGCATTAAGACCAAAGAAGAAGCGGAAGCGGAAGTACCTTGCCTCCATTGTTCCGGGTTGGCGGGGGTTACGGACTGAGTTCGGCGCATGTGGATAAAGGTTCTAGGCTGAAATCGCTGTAGAATTGTGTGGTTTCCGTCATGGTGAAATTGTCTGCGGAGCTCATCGAGCAGGCGGCTCAGTACACGAATCCGGTGAGGGACCGAGAGCTGGATTTAAGAGGTAATGAAGGCTTTGTTGACCCGGACTACCGGTTAGTCGGAGCTAATGCTAGCAGGCTAAGTGAAGCAGGCCTTTAGCCAAACTGTTTTATTGCACAAACAAATAACAAACTCCATAAAAGTAGAATGTTCAGTAGATCTGGATCAAGCTGTAGAAGCTAACGTGAAAATATTTTGTGCAATAACTGAAATTAATAAAATCAAGATTTCTTCTTTCCCACTTTTTTTGGCCGAGAAGGAGGGTCTAAGGCAGGGGTGCTCAATCCTGGTCCTTGAGGGCCACTGTCTTTCATGTTTTAGATGTTTCCGTCTTTCAGTACACCTGACGGTCATTATCAGCCTTCTGCAGACCATGATGACTGTCTGATCATTTGAATCAGGTGTGTTATATGAGAGATACATCTAAAACATGCAGGACAGAGGACCAGGATTGGGCACCACTGGTCTAAGGACAGGGGATGCTTGGGAATTAATCTATTTTATTTCTGTGATTGAGTGTTCTCTCCAATCAACCCTCCAAAGCCTTGCGAGACGACGTTGTTGTGATTTGTGGCTTTATAAGTAAAATTGAATTGAATAAAATCACTACAAACCAACATTTTAGCTCCGTGGGTTAAGTGACATTACATAGTGAAATATCAACTGATGAATGGATATTCAGCTGTTATAGTTTATAGAATATTTTCATTCCAGGCTCTTAATAGCTGCTAGTTTTTCCAAGAGAAATGTGTCTAAGCTATAAGATATATATTAAATATATTTTGACTGTATTACTTCCAATCTGGGTAATTGTACAACAGCAGCATTACAATTAGTACAAACAGATAAAATGATAAGAATAGAAACGGAGTCAGTAGAACATATGGACAGTTAAATACTAAGATACAAAACAAAATTGTAATGTACAAAACAAGATTTTAGCAAAAAGCTGATTGTGTATTATATAAATCTGTTTAAATGTGTGGCAGAGATGAGTTTGTGATCATGTGTGTTGGAACCTCCACGTGTATCTGTGCTGCCTTTGGATTATTCCTTGCTCCATGTTGTCTCCATCCAAAACACTCGACACATTTTTGGAAAATTTTCCCTTCCAAGATTAAATTCTTTAAATCATAAATAGTTTGATCAGATAATATGGTAAACAACTGGTCAAAGTAATGATTAACCCACTAACCATCACTGTGGACTTGGTTTGTCTGTTTAGGAACTGAACACAGGTCCAGTTGAAATCCTGGTTTGTCTGCTAGGCCAGGACCAGAGTGAAGGTTCTGACCAGGATCATTAATGGTTCTGTCAGACTTCAGCCTTCATCTCAGAATTATTTGTAGAACTGGTCTTCTGAAAGCAGATCTTCTTTAACCCTACAGGTTATAAAATCCCAGTGCTGGAAAACCTGGGAGCAACCCTGGACCAGTTTGACACCATCGACTTCTCAGATAATGACGTCAGAAAACTGGATGGGTTTCCTCTGCTCCGACGGCTTAGAACCCTGTTAATGAACAACAACCGCATCTGGTGAGTGACCCTTCAGAGCGGTTCTCTGTGATTCTGGAGCCACCAGACCTGTCTACCATATCCATGTAGCATCACACCTGTTGAACTGTGGATGTGTTTTGGTGACAGTGAAGACTGTAATGTCAAGTCTTTTTCCATTTGACGTAGACCTAGGTGATACGTCGATGCTATCAAACAGCTTGACTAGAGCAAGAGAGAGGGGGGGGGGGTGGATTGTTAGTAATTTGGAACTGGTTTGAGTTTTTGGAAACAAATGTGGAACAAGTGTGAAGTTTCTCTGAAGCCCATTGGAACCGAAGGAGTCGGAAAACAAAGTAACTCAATCGTCTGAAACGGAGGCATCCAGTTTAGTTGGAGAAATGACACTGTTTGCACACACAGTGTTCTCCAGTCTGTACCCAAGTACACTACATACCCAAATCCACTTAATTTTCTCCAATGTAACTATTCAATGCTCCAATACCATTCTTGAGTCCAGTTGAAGGTGGTCCTGGATCCGAACCGCCTGTACTCCAGAATGTATTAGTGCAGAAATGACCTGATTAGCATTAAAGGAGACCTATTCTACTCAGTTTTAATTATCATTATGTGAGTTTTGAGCACCTACAGAGTAGCTTTGCATGATTCCCAGCTCAGAAATCTCTAGTTCTCATACCAGCAGTCACAAAAGTCTCGATCCAAGTCGATTTCTGCCTATGCCTGAAATGCTCAGTTTTGGCTTCTGGCCAATATCGCTGTTCTTCGATTGGCCAGCTGAGTGGAGGCTTCTGGGGGGGCAGACCGGGGTTTTCGGTCCGCCCCCACATGTGTATTTGTTTACTGTGTGGTAGCAGGAGGCTAACATAGGCTACTGTACACAGAGCTATCGCATCACACACTTTTCGGTTTTAATATAAATTTCACTGGTGTGTCGCTCTCACTATTGAACTGGGAGGAATCCAGCATGTTAATATTTAATATATAATGTTACAATGATATTATTTGCAGCTTGTGGCTCAGAACCTTGGTGGATGCTCTTAATTGTTGGAACAGATCCATGCTTCAGACACAGCTGGCTTGCAAAAGCGGCGTTGTACTGAGCCTTGTTATCTCTGTCATCTCTGACAATAAATACATTTTGCTGTGTCTGTTGACTGGCAAAAATAAAAGCTTCCCACAGTTTTATGGGATATCTTTTTGAAAGGAATACCGTTATTTTCCTTCACAGTTGAAAAAATGACAGACTGTTTTGGGAGACATCTTCTCTCTTCTTCAGGTTGGAAACGTGACTCCCGGGAAAGTTAGAATTATAGTGGGTATGTTTTGGGACCGGTTCCAGACTGTTGGAACCTTCGTCCCAGTTGGACACTTCAACCTGACGTCAGGTTTTGTACACGTTTTGCGAACATCTGGCAACAAGCTTTTTATAGTTGCAGGATTATGGCATAAACACTATAGCTCATGTTTTGTAACTTTGCTGACGTTTGCAGTCGACATCCGACATTAGAACATTTTATGTAGAAAAACGGGGATCGGCGTAATAGGTCTCCTTTAAGTGTGATGAGATGTTTGGACTATTTTTGGCACTTTTTGGATACTAATTTTTGCAGTGAAAGGTGCATTAAAAAACAATCAGGTGAAAGCAAAACGTGTTTTGAGCTTCGTCATTTATAGTTGTTTTCTTTTCTTTCTTTTTTTTTAAGTATGGGGGGGGTGGAAATACAATTTCTTGTGAACAAATCAGAGATTTTATTTCTAAGGCACATCGCCCCAATCTTACTTTGACATTTGGTGTATGAACCATTGTTTGCACTATGGCTGACCCTTGACCTTCGCTAACCTCTGAACCCTCTCTCCAGTCGTGTAGGTGAGAACCTGGAACAGTCTCTGCCGGGTCTGACGGAACTGGTTCTGACCAACAACAACATCCAGGAGCTGGTGAGTTCAGCCATCAAAGGCTCTGCCAACTGTCATTAGGTCAGCAGCCATTTGGACATGAGGCATTATTGAGTGCTGGTTAAAACTGCACAGGTTTGAGTTGAAAACAGTCTTTTAAAATAATAATAATAATAAAAAATATATATATATATATATTTATTTATTTATTTATTTTTTTCTCCCATACATGGGACTTTTAGGGACACAAGACTCCGTTTAAATGATGCAGGGCATTTTCAGTGGGTTAAGGTGGACCTCAGGTGATCAAAGGTTAACTGAGTGTTTTATTAGACATAGTCTGTGCTTGACTCCGCCCTCTTCTGCCACGTGTTGCCGCCAGTTCCTTGTTTGTCCTCGTTCTCCTCTGCATTGGCATTTGGTTTAATGTCTGTCTTTATGTTCAGGGAGATCTGGACCCTCTGGCCTCCGTAAAGACGCTCACACTTCTAAGGTAGGAACCCTCTTCAGAACCTTCAGATCCGGTCCCGGCCCAGACCTGATCTCACTTCTTTATCATCCCTGAATTCACAGCTTGTTACGGAACCCGGTGACAAACAAAAAGCACTACAGGCTGTACGTCATCAACAAGATCCCACAGATCAGAGTCCTGGACTTCCAGAAGGTCAAGCTGAAGGTATGGAGGTCAAGGTTAAGACAGGTGCTGGAAATCCTTGGAAGTGCTTGAATTTCAATTGTGTGTTTATCGAGGTCTGAAAAGTTCTTGGATTTTAGTTCCGGTACTGTAAATTCTAACTCTAGTTACATTTATTTCTGTTTAATATGAACTCAAGCCAACACTACAGGCAGAGAAAAAGTATATTTACTCAAATAAAACTATATTAAGTTCCATTTCAGGTGTTCCAGGTTCACTCCAGGTCCATTTGGATCTGAATCTGTGTGTCACAAGAACATCAATTGACTTCCCTATAAAACTGTGTTCTACCTTAACTTGTAATCTTTTTGCTATTTTGAAACTTAGTTTTAATAATAATACATTTTTACTTATAATGCACCTTACATGTTTTCATGTAAGGTCTAAAATTTAATTTACTCAAGTCTTAAAATTTTCACATCCGCTCCGTCCATTCTAAGAGAAATGTCTGTTGAAGGGGAAAAAGTGTCTGTTGCGTTGCCGTTTCTACTTTCAGCACGCTGAAAAGTAATTATTTGGCGGCTCAGTGCGTCCATTACCATGTTCCGTACCTTTCATATTTCCGTTCCAGCGAGTGTATGCTACGCTGGCTGATGGGGGCAAACTCACCACATCAACAAAATGCTGCAAACACAAGAGAGATGCACAACCAAACACACAAAAGCAATGCAACAGAAGTGCACTGCAAGAGAAATTTGTTGCAGTAACGGAAATGGAGCAAAATGTACAAATGTAAAAGAAAAATGCTGGAAATACCAAAACACACAAACTACCAAAAATGGCTGCAAGACAAACGCTGCAAATTTACTCCACAACAAAATGGAAGTTCACCAAAATAAAATGGAAGAAGATGAAGACGAAGTTGAAGTTTATTAATTTAAGAGATTAGCATGAAAAGGTACGTTTCCCTTAATCTTTTTTAAACACTTGGCCATAATCTGCTACGATATCATAGAGCAGCATGGGTACGTTGCTAAAATTAGCAAGATATCTATGCTGCTTTACACCTTTTTGTGCTAATCTCTTAAATTAATGAACTTAAACTTCCTCTTCATTCACTGTACCTACTAGTTATGTTAGCTTCAGAGTCCAACATCCACTGCGGGTGGACTCTTCCTCTACAGAAAAACTGGGGCTGAAGAAGAGCATGTCTCCTAACGAGTGGATGAAGAAGCTTTCACACTTATCAGACTATTTTATCGCAGGCATGTTTTCTATGCAATGCTACAGCTCTTGATTTTGAGACTTTTTTTTTAGAGAAGAGATTAAAGAATATAAATGAATTTAAATGTAGCATTTTTATCAAACTTTTTACTACATTAGACAATCAGTACATGAAAACCTATTGCTTATCATCTTAATAAAAAAAACAATATTGGCCATTACAGTAATATTAGGTATGAACCAAAATGTTCATATCGATTCATCCCTAGTTACCGTGTCCTGTGCACAGTAAAAAAATATATATCTGTTGCATTTGAATGCTGAAATGTTGACAATGTAAGCTGAAGAGGTTTACATGTTTATTTACAGTTTTGCAGAATGGCTTTGTGCAAATGTTGAATCCTAATTAAGAGGAGAAAATAAATTAAAGATGCTGTGGGGCATCCATTTTCATTCCTCACAATTTCTGTGAAATAGTATTTTTCCAAATGCGTGGCCATTGCTGCATGTATTTTATTAACTGCATTACTTCAATGTAATCTTTTTTTTATTTATTATATTCCATGAATATAAGAAACTTGCACTTTTTCATTTACAATACAAAGTGACACGGTTTTGAGAATCAAATGTGATCGTCTTTTTATTTGAGGGGGTCTCGATGTTGGTCAGTCAGGGTATTTTATTACATTAATGAAATTACTACATTGAGTTTTATTATGTTTTTGATCAAGTTGAGTGCAAATCAATTATAGGTGCTACAGAGGCTGCCTGAAATTTCTAGTAATTCATAAAAATGCTGATTTTAAAAAATATTAATGATTCAGGGCTTCTGTGTCAGACGTAACTTCACTACGTCCAGGTAGTTTTGTATCTGTATGGAAATGTTCTCAAGGAATAGTCTGTGGTACCTGATCTGAGTCGAGCTGATGCTGTTTAGTGGAAACGCAGCACAAATCAGCAACTGCAAAACGAACCCTGACATCTGTGTGGGAGTGGTTGGAATATACCCGGGCCACTCCTCCGCCTGTGATTGGACAATAGGTGTTTGACATGTCTGTATGGGTCATGGGTGTGTATGTGTGGTGGGTGGGATGAGTGCGTGGGAGGCTTGACTGTAACTTTTCGGTGTTGTCGCAGGAGCGTCAGGAGGCCGAGAAAATGTTCAAGGGCAAACGAGGCGCTCAACTGGCAAAGGATATAGCCAAGCGAACCAAAACGTAAGATGAACGTCTGTGTCAGACAGCAGCTCGTCAGAAGCACCAGAACCAGGACCAAATCTTGACGTGTAACAGATACATGATCCAGTTAGATTAACTTGACCTTTGACCCTTAAAGGCCCAGATCCACTAGTCCAGACCAAGGTTATTATTGTTAAAGAAAACGAATGAAATGCCAAAAAATAAGCTGAAAAATCAATCGTACAAATAAATTACAAGTTTCTTTAACTGAAATAAATAAATTAATTTAAAAGTTAACTTGAACTGTATAATGTGCTCACAAAACTAACTAAAATGTATACAAAATATACACCGTTTTCAGCATTGTCAGATTGATAGGGATTTATTTCACTCGAGCAGTTTTAGCTGGAAAATTTTTATCTGACTGAGGCTGTCGGTATAGTTACAACTGGACCACACCCTCACCAACATAAGCCCACCACCATCCAGCTATAGAGAATTTATACACCATACTATACATATGTTTGTGGCTCTGCTAATGATAGCCCAATGTTTCATTGCCTATTGGGTTGGCCATTTTAATTTTTCCCTGCCATGATTTACTGACAGGTGAAGGAAAAACGGGGGGGAAAAAGAGAAAAGTTGGAGAGAAAAACAAAGGAAAAAAGTGGAGGAAGACCACAAAAATGGAAGGGGGGGGGGGTGATGGGAAAAGAAGAAAAAAATTTAGCTAAAAAGAGTGGGAGGGGGATAAACAGAAGGTGGACGTTTGGTCATGAAAATGATTTTCTGACATTTGTTTTCATTTGACAGAACCAGCTCCAAGTAGAGGTAACCTGTATGGGTTAAAGAAAATGATCTGCACACTAGTACTGATAGTTTTCGTGGAAGAGCAGGTGTGAAAGTATTGGTACCAGTTGTTGGTTCTGGGACTTTAAGGGTTAAATCCATCTGCTGCTCAGAGCTGCTGTCTGTGTTTTTGTATCAGTATATTTTACTCAAGAACAGATACTACACCTGACTTTTACTGCACTGAGAGAGGGGCGGAGAAATGGGCGTGTCCCTGTGACTGACACTGTTGTGATGCTTTCAGGTTCACACCGGGAATCGCAGCGCAGGCTGAGAAGAAGAGGACTGGACCATCACAAGCAGACGTGGAAGCCATCAAGGTTTTTAGTCACAGCCCCTTCATCTTTAATGACCCCCCCCACCCACACACACACACACACACACCACCACCACACTGTTAATTACCCCCCACCACCAGTAATGACCCTACAAAGTTAATGACCCCCCCACACACGCACACTCTTAATGACCCCCACATTGTTAATTATACCACCCCACACACGCACCATGAATGAACTTGCAAAAATTTAATGACCAAAAGACCCAAAACCCTTAATGACCCCTTGCGCAATTAATGATACCCACACCATTAATGCCCCCCCAGAGTTAATGACCCCATCACCATTGGTTACCCCCCACACCATCCACTGTTCATGACCATCCATTGTTAATGGACCCCACCACTACTCTTGATGATCCCCATACCCTTATTGTCTCCCCACCATTAATAACACCACCCCTGCCCTTAATAACCCCGGATACACCCTTAATACCCCGACACCAATGATGACCCCCTCCACTGCTGATCGCTCTGTCTGTGTTTCAGAACGCTATTGCTAACGCCTCCTCATTGGCCGAGGTGGAGCGGTTAAAAGGGATGCTTCAGGCTGGACAGATCCCAGGACGAGATCTCAGACCAGGTAGGGGTTCAGGACTAGGATCCAGGTCCAGGGTTGCTCAGTTCCTGCCTCGGTTGTTGTTACTCAGTTTCTGTCCTTTCTTTCTTCATTTTCAAGGTGGAATGGTGGAGGAGGAGGAGCAGGAGGAGGAGGAAGAGGAGGCGGAGCCAATGGAGGGTCACATGGATGGAGGAGCAGAGGAAGACATGGACGAAGGAGATCAGGATGGAGACGATGATGACATTGAGGAGACCCATGTCAACGGGTCCTGATCTGTGTGGTTTAGTTCTGTATTTGTTGACTGTTTAAAGTTTGTAAAATTGAATCCATTAAAATTAGGTTTGTTTTTTTTTTATTACAACTTGAGTTGGACTCATTTTATGCATTCACGCACAATACCTGAATAAAGTATGGTGGGGTAGATCATTCAGAAGAGGAGTCCGCTTCCACCAGGACGATACTCTGGTCCACAAGTCACTGTGGCTGCGATTCATGGAAGTTCAAACTCGTGCAACATCCACCCAATTCCCCAGATATCTGACTTTCATCTCTTTCCAAACATGAAAAGACACCCATCCAGAGATGAGAGGTGGTCTTCCTTCATCAAAATGATCCCACACAGACGATTCTCTCCTCCCGTCAAGATGGACGTACAGAATAAAGTGCAGAGGACATGTTCTCCCTCTGCCATCAGGCTCCTTAACAGCTCACAATAGACAACTGGGATAGATACTTTATTGATCTCCATTTTGCACATCTACTCATTTGTATCCAACAGTTGTGCCCATTCACCTTTTGCACAACACCCAGATCTTTCATTATTATGTAAATATATATTTTGTTAGCAATAGTGATTTATTTTCATTTTTAGGCTATTTTTTTTTTACTTTTACACTCGTGACATTCTGCATAAAAGGGAAATATTTTCATTCTACAGGGAAACTAGTGTCTTTACTGTGTGGCTACCAGAACTGCATGACACGTGTGTTACGGTCATAACACAAGTGCTGCAAATTAAAATAGAATAGATAGATTATGACCCCCCAGGGATTAAAATTATGAACTGTCCTGAAAATAATTTCACACTTTAAGTGTTTACTTCCCAGTCAATAAATGAATAGGACTCTTTCCACTCAGGAAGGAACATTCTATTCCCTTTTTACTCAAATGTACATTTGACTTGTTTCTTTTAAAAAATAAAAGATTAGAAAGGGATACACAAAGCTACAATGAAATAAAAAAAAACGCATACAAAATCATATCTTACATTCAACATTACTCTGACTTGTGACTCACAGTTTGGATATTATTGAGAGACTCTTAATAATTATAATAATAATAAATCACAGCCATATTTAACCCTTGTGCGGTCCTCCGGGTCAAAGTGACCCAGTGGCCCACAAATGTGCCTTTTCATACGTACTGTATGGTGCCATTGCTTACTAGTGAAAACAGTCAAATATCCTTGGGGGTGGGGTGATGAGTCTTTGGAAATGAACTTTGGAATGTGAGTCTTTAAGACCCGATCGTAGGACACAGCCTGTGCACCTTGTACGGAGGACCGCACAAGGGTTAATATATCCCAATATTCTGTTACATTATTTTGATAGATGTTAAAAGGCCTTAACATTGGCTTCACCAAAACTCTGTAGTAAATTGGGCCTGGTTCATGTATTAGATAGTGTTTTAGACTTTGTTACAAAAAGGGACAAGTGACACAAGTGAAACAGTTACAGCTGTTGGACAGTCTGTGTCTTATGTTCGAGCCACCAGATGACAGGCACTAGTCTTTTTTTTTTACCATTAATTGTAGACCAATTCATGAAATCTTAATGTAAAGGATGTGTTAACGTGTTTGATTTTTTTGGGGAGGTCAGCGTTATCATCAGAATTTCTACCATACCATCCCACCTGCGTGAAGTGGGGGACTAGGTGACCCCAGGATGACCTTTGAAAGAATTGCTAATAACTCAAAAACATGGCTCTCAAGTCTCACGCAATGAGCATAAGACACACATTTCAACGACTTCACGCGCTCACACACATCATTTCTCACGCTGACCCACAAGGTTGTGTCCAGTGGCCAGAACCAGGGTGACTGTCGGTGTAGAATGGACCAGTGGACATGACTTTAATCCGATTTCCAGTATTACTGGTCTACCTGTCAAAAACTTGTGGTACCTTCACGACTTCTCGCGAGAAAGTCACCTGGGCATCTCCGGCCAATCAGTGCTCGCTATTCGGTACGATCACCCAATCGGTCGTTCAATTCTATGGTTCAATTAGTAAGATGTAGCAGTGACTGGAAGAAAGCGGCTGCAGGTTCATTTAAAATTTATTTAAAGTATTTTAGATTTTTCTGAGTTGATGCTCAATGTTTACTTTGTAATGTTTAGGAGCCGTTTACCCGAACTGTGTCAAAGAGCATCTGTGTGAAATGCATCAGCTTTTATTTGTGAGTCTAAGGTTGGTGTTAGCTTAGCCATGGACATGGACATGGACATGGACATGGACATGGACATGGACATGGACATGGACATGGACATGGACATGGACATGTGTAGCTGCATTAGCCTTGTGATTAGCTGCTCCTTTTGACAATATTGGTGCCGTTTCTATGTTAATGTGTAAATCATTGCAGTCAAATGCACAATGAGAAATTCTACAGCTTGGTCTTTTATACAGTCTTTCTACGTCAACACATGTCAGTATTTAGCTTTTCATTTATGCTTAAGGCAAATGAGAGTAGAAATGGTCAGTTTTCTAAGGACAGGGATGTGGCCGTTTTTAAGCAAAAACAGTTAAAAGTTTCTCTACAATAGGCAGCCAAAAAATAGATGACTTGTCAATCATCAGTCATTACTCAGTGACAAACTGCACCTAAAATACAGAGAGTATAAAATGGATTTTGAATCAAAAGGGATGAAAGACAAATACATCATTTCCCTCCACACGAATGTGGTGTTATAATACACTGCTGTACAAAAGCAAATATGGAGGGTTTGGGGTTTTTTAGCTGCTGTAGAAGAGAACGGAGGTAAAGAGTCAAAGTTTCACTTATTGCGCGGAGAGGGAGAACCCTGGGTCTGAAACATCTGTGGTCAGTTCCAGTTGGATGAACAACAGAAAAGTGCTTGGGTTCAGGTGGACGCACAGGTTTGTGCATCTGGATTACTTGTGCGTATGGACTTTAATGGTTTTGCACATATGACAGGTTTCAAATAAACATACTGTGGACATCAGTAGCATTTGGATTAAAACAGGAAATGTTTGGATGAGGAAGAAGAGAGTGATTGATATTGATATATTGATACTTAGTCATTTTCTTGTTGTTTATGTGTGGTAGAGTTGTTTTGCCCCACTGTTTTAACACCAAGGACCATGCTGGAAATAAGCCCCGTGCTTTTGCATGGCATCCTTTGGATTGCCTCTTGTAAGGTTCCAGAATAAAATCAATCAATCAATCAATCAATCAATCAGTGACAGAGTGACAAGTGAAAAAAGACTATAAGGCTTAGGTTCTGCACCTTTCTCCTCTTCTTCTTCCTCCTCTTCCTCCTGCTCCTTACAGTTAGAATAACACTCTTGTCATCTGTCATATTGACCTGATGCAGATCAAGTGAGTTCTCATGTTTTTACATTTTATTTAAAGTAAAACAGAAAAACATATTTTTTTCTGTGTGTGCTTGTACAATGTTGTTGGTTTTTACGTGTCATGACGTTAATTGACCCCAGATTACCTGTAGGTGACCCCCAAAAGACCCCGAAGGTGTTCCCTGAACATATCATCAGCTGTTTATCAGACTGACTTCAATCGGATTCAACGGCTTCTGTCTCTTTAACCGCAGGGCAAACGTTGAAGTTGGGATGCACGCATGCGCACTCTGCCTCTAACTTCAGCTGTCTGTCGCTGTTTTGTCTCCTGGACATGGTGAGAAATAAACCTGTTTTTATCCGTCTTACAGGGTTTTAGTTCGGGTTCTTCTTTTCAAGCCCAAGGGACACACATACGAAATTAAAGTTGAAGCAGAAACTCAACAGGACAGTCTGAAATTCTGCTTTTACTCTGGATGCGAACCGATAAACGTTAGATACTTAATCAAATGACGGTATAAACTTTGTCTTATTTTCGGGGTTTTCTGGAAGTTTCAGAAAAATTTGTCCTAGTTCTGAGTTTCCTCCTGGTCATAAACACCCGCATTGTTTCTTTTTTTTGTGTTTTCCCTTTCCTCTTCCTTTTTCGTGCTCGTGGCCGTGTGTGCACGCGCGTGTCGCTCCAAACCTTACGAACAGACCAACGAGAATTTATCCACTGTTTTGTGTCCAAGGATTTGGTTGTTTATGGAAGTTCTGGAGTGTGTTCTGTGCAAAGAGCCAAATAATCAATAAATTGAACAAAATAATCAGTTGAATAAAAATTAACTAAGTAATCGACACAATGAACAGAAATGCACAAAATAATAAAATGATCAACAAAATGAACAAAAATGAGCGAAGTAATCCAAAATTGAACCAACTAATCAACACGGTAAACAGAAATGACCAAAAGTGAATAAAAATAATCAACACATTGAACAAAGCGGGCCAAAATGCTGAAGTTTGATTCAACTAATCTGTTTTCAACTGTTTTTTTTTTTCTTCATGAGATCAAAGGTCACAGTAAATAGTGACTTTAACCTTTCCAACTCATTTAGGGTTCTTTTTTCTTGTTTTTGTTTTTTGTGGATTCAGACATTTGCTATTCAATTTGGCTTTTTTTTCAGATTTTTGTTTCTGTTTGTAAAGTTCTCACTAGAACAATACATGGAATAAAGTCAGATTTTATTCACAATATGTTATCTCGGAAATTGAGAAGATTATATTTTGAGAAATGTAACCCATCACAACCACATTGTCTCACAGGGCTTTGCAGGGTGAAGTATTGAAGTATCACCATATTAGTATTAAATATTCAGTATTTCAGTAGTACCGGTCCACAGTGACGGTCATTTTTCCCATAGAATTGACTGTAATCTGCACAGTGGACTAGGGCTCAATCAGCCGTCTTTTTTCAGAAAAGAGGCCATGAAAAAGCTTGATATATGGATAAAGGAAAATTGTGACTCTACTGAATGTGTAGGAATATGAAAATCTGTGTGAGTTTTTAGGCTATCAGTATGCCTACCATTCTGTTTTGCAGCTGTCCGATCCCAGTCAATGTCTGCATAGCTGTTCTTCCTCCATTTCAACGCTCGTCTGTCTCATATTGATCAAATTGATATGGATGAAGTATATTTTCCTCTTCAACTGAATCACCTGTTGCGTCTCCTATTTCTACTGAAAAAACACTTACATTGTTGCTGGAATTTTTGCTGTTGGTGCTTATGTTGTCTATGTTTCCACATGGGCAAAGTGGAGCAGTCTTCCTCTGTTGATGTCCCAGAAATAAATAGGTGAAATCTGTAGGTGGTCAAATTGAATTGCTTTGTGGATTAAATATCATTAAATTTTAGATTTAGACATGAAGAACTGAAATTATGTATAGTTGTAAAATCATGTCAATGACACTTAAAGGTACTTTATTTGTCATTATACACTCTAAAATGACATTTGTCCTCTGCATTTAACACATCCTTGAGGCCATTGGAACACCTTTAAGGAGCAGTGGGCAGCCATGTGCAGCACCCAGGGACCCGTCTCTCACTGCAGAGCCAGGCTAATGGTCAGAATCACCTGGCTGGAGGATTTTACCTGAACAAACATGTTTTTGGGTGATGAGGAAACCCATCCAGATACAGTGAAGGAAACGTGCAAACTCCATGCACGGTTCGGGAATCAAACCCGGGTCTTCTTGCTGTGAGGAAAGCGTGCTAACCGCCGTGTGAATAGCGTACGCCATGTACTCCTCACACTGCATGCAGAGCCCTTTAGCCCTCCCCATTAATTACCCCACACCTTTCATCTTACTTATCCTTAGCCCTTGGCCTTCCTACATTCTTACCTCTTCACGTGAATGTGTGAAATGGAGGGTTATGGTTAAGGGGGGTACATCCAAGGGGTGAATTGTGCCTTAATCCTCATGTAGTTGTTCATTAAAGTCACAAAAGTCAAAGGTTATTGTTAAATGTCAAAGGTTTAATTGTAAAACGTTTCTATATTTACTTGCATACGTTGTGAATTCTGTTTTTGAGTTCATCTGTTCTTTGTCTCAGGTTAAAGATGAATGAAGATGTGTTCGAAGTCCGTCCGAGGACAGAGTACCGTTACCTTGTCCAGGATGAGGATGAGAACGAGGTCCAGTATGTCCGTCACAGGACCTACATAAGCCCCCTGCTGGTGCTGTCGCGCCGCTGTATCGTCCTCATCGTCCTTGCCGTCCTCTCCCTGCTCATCATTGCCAGTTACCTGGGATACGTGGCCCAGACGCTGCCCCCGGGTGTTGCCCAAGTATCCACGGACTGCGGAGACTTCAGAGGGACGCATGTGAGTGAAGACAAAAGCCAGCAGCTGTGGTGTCCCACATACAGGCCACAGACTATAACCAGCCACCAACGGGCCCAGTCCCTCCCACCTTAGGGTTAAATTCCAATCACGATCAGGTGTAGTCTCACTCACCGTCGTGTCCAGTCCCTCCTACTATAATGTCCAGTCCGTCCTACTATAAGGTCCAGTCCGTCCTACTTTAGGGTCCAGTCCCACCCACTATAGGAGCACCAGACCAGATGCTATTGATCAGAATGTGGGAACCAGTTTGACGTCCCTTCTTTAGACCAAAACTAACTTCCTGTTCGCATTGTTCTCATCCCTCATCATCATTCTCATTGCACTCATCCCCCTCATTGTTTTCATCATCATCCTTCTTGTCATCATCATCCTCATGGTCCTCCTCCTCATTGTCTTCTGTTCTTCTTCTTCAGAGAAATGGTGCGTATTCCTTTAAGGGAATCCCCTATGCTGCCCCCCCAGTCGGAAACCTCCGCTGGGCTCCTCCCACGCCGCCAGTGTGCAGAAGGGGCGTGGTCACAGATGCCACCCACTTCCGCAGCATTTGCCCTCAGGTGCAGCCCCTGTCGAGCTCCGGGAAGGTCATGGGTCACGAGGATTGTCTGTTCGTCAACGTGTGGACACCGTCCCTGCAGCCGGACGTCCCACTGCCAGTCATGGTCTGGATCCATGGAGGGTATCTGCACCTGTTCAGTGGAGGCCAACCGTGGTACTCGCCAACGGAGAAGCTCGCTGCTGACACTGGTGTTGTCTATGTTAGCTTCAACTACAGACTAAACGCTTTTGGGTTCCTGGCACTGAACGTCCTGAGAGAAGGTTCTCCGACAAACACCTCAGGTCAGGGCTACTCTGCTACTGCTGAATGCTACTCACAGAGCGAAAGGGGAGGGGGGAGTGTTCCTTCACACATTCTGAGCCAATCAGAGTTGCCTCATTACAGCGTCATGGGCATGTATGAGGAAGTACTGGTTGTTCCACCTCAAATCATTTTTCTACCATCACCTCTGCATGATATGCACATGGTCACATACTAACTGACTGTATTCGTTCGGTATAGGGCTGTACGGAACAGAACATCTGTTTTCAACGGTTCGGTACAAATACATATACCGTTGCAGCCTTAATATATATATATATATATATATATATATATATATATATATATATATATATATATATATATATATATATATTCATTTTTCATGTCCATCTGTTTATCCACAGGGAACTATGGCTTCATGGACCAGATAGCAGCATTACAGTGGGTCCAGAAGAATGTCCATTTGTTTGGAGGAGATCCAGGACAAGTGACCATATTTGGACAGAGCTCAGGTGAGACAAGTCGATGACAGATGGAACAGAAGAACACAGATCAAATGGAAGGTTACACTTTGCTCTGGCACCAGTATGTACCTGGTCTGGTCCTGGTCAGTTCTGATCCCAGTTCTACTTCTGGTCTTGGTTCTGGTTCTGGTTTGATGGTTAAAACACTGCTTTTCCATTTGGTGAACCCACACCTGCTTCATAATACTTGTCTTTTTCCGTTTCGTTTGTATTTTTCTGTGAAGGTGGAACCTCTGTGTGGACGCTGATGATGTCACCGTTGGCCAGAGGTCTGTTCCATGCCGCCGTGGACATGAGCGGCTCGTACGTCTACAACGGAACCCTGGACCAGGCTGAGTCTGACAACCTGGTGTTCCTTGAGAAGACTGGCTGCAAAGACTCAGCCTGTCTCCGCCGTCTGTCAATTAGACAGGTGTTACAGGTAAAGACCCACCCACCCGGGTCTACAGTCTTCAGGGTCTTGTGAAAGGACTGACTTGTATTCACACAGTTCAGCTTCATATTTATTCACATTATTCATCTTTTATTGTGAAAGGACAGTGTGTAAATGTATTTTCATTTAATTTGACCTTTATTTATCTCATTTATTTGTTAAAACTTTGTTTTTAATTCCAGCTTGTGTCATAATAATAATGTCAGACTTTACCTCCATCCATTCCTTGCTTGTTTATATATACACAGTATGTATTTGTCATAAGTGTCCAGAGGCATTGGAGTGTGTACATGTTGACTAGCTCCGCCCCCTCTCTCTAGGCCATCCCCTGGTCTGAGTACCCATCCTGGGCAAGTGAAGACTTGTCAGACCTGCCCACTAAGGGGGTGTTGGTGGGACCGGTGGCCGTGGTGGACGGGTATGTGCTCCCAGCAGCACCCTTTGACCTCTGGAGGAACGGAGGCAACTACAGCGACGTCCCCTTTGTCATTGGGACCACAGCGCAGGAGGTGGACTTCAGGTGAGTGTCCACCAGGCCATGCCCATCAGCTATTAACTCTTTACTCTTATTGGATGATTTATCCAGACTGGATTATTTCAAGCATTTTAAAAAAAAATTCTTCTCATGTAGAAAATTCAGGTCATTTTTGTTTTTTCCATCAATCCTCAAATATTGTGAATTTAACTTGTTCATAAAAATGTGTTTAGTGGAAAAAAAGACAGTTTCAGCTCAAATGTTTGAACAGTTTTAGTTCTTGTCAGAGGTATATTTTTATAGTTAAATTGATTTATGGTTAGGACAGTGAGATAATATTGTTTCTGTGATATATTGTGATCATTCATTTTACAATACTGTATCAGTATTTTTACATATTTATTCAAATACAGATATGGCAGAGGATCATATTTATTTATTTAATATTAATAATAATAATGGCTAATGAAAAAAAGAATAAGATTCACATTTGGATTAAAGGGATTAAAAAAAAGGGACATTACACCCTTGGTTGTTTTTAAAACTTTAAGGGAATATGTTTAGAGCAGATGGAAAAAAAAAACACTACAGTCTGTTAATGTGTGTGGAAATGATCAAAAATAGTTACTTGTCGGATAAAGGGTTAAGTGTGTTTCTTGTTCAGCCCCTCAGCTGGAAACATCTCTGATTGGACCTGGGGAGACCGCGACTGGTTCGTCACTGGTATGACAAGCACATGAACATAAGTGTCAGCAGGGGCAGCATAAGACCACCAACAGGAGGTCTACCAGAGAGCCCAGATTTGAACTACTTCTAGGACCAAGGGAATCCAGGACACATCAGTTCAATGGAGAACCTGCAGTTTATAACTTTTACTGTTTTAGTTTATAGATCAAATACAAAATGAAAAGGTGGTTGTTGTTTTTATTAATTTAATAAGCTGATGTTATATAACATTTTCCCTCATGGCATCCTCACAGTAAACACTATTCTTTGCTCAGACCAGACAGTGCTCCCTCTGCTGGTCAGTCATATTAATACAGTTTCACAGATTCAACTTTCATAGTTCATCTTTGTGAATTAAAGCGTTGCCTCTCATCATCTTCCATCAGAGAAGCTGTCGACATTCAATGCCAGCCTTCCCAAACAGGCGCTGGATCTGTACCCAAGGTCTGACCCCTGTCCCACCAGTGACCGCTGTCCGGAGCGCTCCTACACCACCATGGTGACCGACATCAGAGTAGGCTGTCCTAACCACGACCTGGCAGCTCGAGCTGCAGGTAAGCACACACACATGGATGTCCATTAATTACTATTATATGGAATACATGTTTTGAACAGTGAATTTGAGTATAAATTAAAGTTATGATGATAATAATGTTTTTTATCACATTTATTTCAAAAACCAAACAATGTTCAGAACGAAACTGTCTGAGTTTAGATAAATAACTGGAAACACTAACACATGTCATAAGTCACTTGTAGAACAGTAGTAGAACTATCACTATTATATTCCAGTATTCAGTGAATTCACCACTAAAACCTCAATAAGTCAAAAATCTTCTGTATCTCTTTCATCAACTGCACTCTGCTGCTCTAAGCCCCACCCATTCTCACTCCTCCCTTTCAGACAATGCTCCGCCCACTCACATTTCTGTTCCCCAGACCAGTAGGACTGGGGAACACTTCAGGAGTCTGTCGTCTGTTTCTGCACGTGCTCAGTTCATGTGTCTTTGTGTTCACAGCAGCACTTCGCAGTCCGGTTTACCGCTACGTGGTAAGCTACACCCCCTCCGGTCCCCTGAATACCTCCAGCGCTCTGCTGCCATTCCACAGCCGCTTCTCCTTTCACTGCCTGGATGTCGTGGCTTTCTTTGGAGGGCTGGAGGCGGCACTAGGGAAAACACTGTCCGATGGCGACCGGAAATTCCAGGAGCTCATCACGCATCACCTGGTGAACTTTGCCAAGAAAGGTAACAGCTGGAGGTCCCGCCCACTTGGGCAGGTCCAGTGATGGTCCTAACGTTGACCTGCAGTCAAAGATGTCAGTGAAATTATGGGAAAATAAAAACAATAAATTAATAAAATGAACTAGAAAGAAACACTGATTAATTAAATTACATTAAATTAATTTAGATGATATTAAACTAGACTGAATTACAGTAGATTAGATTTCATCAAATCAGGTCAGATTACATTCGTACCAGCAAAATGAATGTACACATATTAGAAATATGACAAGAAAATAGTACGAGCTATTGATAAAAGTGCTTAATGAAATGATCATTCTAATTAAGTGATAATAATAATCCAGTCCTGTGTTTTCTTTATTGTCGTAGTTTCAGGTTCCTCCTCATGTCTGTCACTGTTTGTCCTGTAGGTAAAATGGATGCTGAGTGGCCAGATTACCCATCAGCCACTGTTGAGCTCTCTGAGCATCTGTCTGTGCACAAGGACTATCAGGCTGATCGTTGTCGTCTGTGGAAGGACAACGGCATGTTCACATATGCCTGGATGAACTGAAAGAGTTATGGAAACCACGAAAAACTATTATATTTTTTATTATTACACATGATCTGCGAAACCGTCCGTTTATGAAGTTAAGAAGTTGGAAGGAAACTTACAGTAAAGAAATGAAAGTATCTTTTATTACATAAGTTGTGATGTAACAGTCAACTCATATGACTGATCAGCTGATTAATAAGCTGTTTATTAGTTGTCCTGGTGTTCCTGCTGGTCAACCCATCCCTCTGCTCTGGAAAACGCTGGTCTTCTTCTCCACTGTTTATTAGTGTGTGATGGTGCCACCTGCTGATTGACAGTTAAATGTTTGTGATGTTTTTCTTATATTTTTATAGAAACCGTTCTGATCCGATCGTCTTAAAATCGGTTTATCATCCTGTTATCATTCAGATCAATCAGGGTTTTACGCCTTTTCTATTTTATCCTGTGACCTTTGACCTGTGTGTCGTGACCTTTGCCTTATACATTGTCACCTTTCACCTGTTGTTTGCACTCATTCACACTTTGCCACTAAAGAAACCTTTGCACTTTTCTGCTCACACTGGTTCTGAACACGTTTGTGTGATGAACCCAACACACACCTTCACAGCGTGTGCCTGTGTTTCTACAATTTAGTTTTATATCATTGGAGGTTTGTTAATGTGTTTAATCACCAGCTCATTTTAAATAAATCACCTTAATGAATAAAACTAACTCATGTTTGGATATGTGTGTGTGTGTATGTGTGTGTATATATATATATATATATATATATATATATATATATATATACACACACAAAGTAAAAAAAAAATAAACAGACTCCAGCGTTAAACATGTACTAAAAATTATTACATTTTACTACAGTTTCTAAAAACCTGTAAAAATTAAGAAATAAGAAACATTACTCAAAGTATTGAAGTACAAAATACAAAAAAAGATGGAAAAGAACTAAAAAAAATCCCAATAAAAATGCTAGAAAAATATAAGGACAAGATAAAAAAAATTGGAAAATTATTTTAAAATAAAATCATTAAAAAGTTTTAAGCGGAAAAGAACTTAAAATGATCCTTTAGTGAAGTGACTTGAATGGGTTTGAATGACCATTAAAGGATTCTCATGCACAGGATAGTATGGGAAACTCATCAGGTTGACATTTAGATTGAATGGACAAACACACACATTACATGCTTGTGTGTTTTTAAAACCTTTAATGACGATGGTTCAGTTTAGAGCAGATTAACGAGGGAAAAGAGAATTCTACATTCAAACCTTTGACTTAGGAAAGGTCTTGGTCTGGAGGTGAACTCCGCCCCCTGGTGGACCAGACTCTGCTTTGGTTTGATCTGTGACTCCCTTGGGTCCTATTCGTCCATATTTCTCATCTGATTATTGATTATCTGATTACACTGCTCTACAATTATTACCTCCACCAAGGAGGTTATGTTTTTGCCGGCGTTTATCTGTTTGTCTGTGTTCAAGATAACTCAAACTTATGGATGGATTTTGATGAAATGTGAACAGGAAGAACTGATTTTATTTTGGTGGTGATCCAGGGGGTGGGGGGTGTCTACCTTGGTGGAGGTCTGTGCTCTCAGAGTGCTTTTCTAGTTATTTTTATCAAGTATCTGTTTCATACATTAAATGTGTTAAATCTTACCTACTTTAACAAGATGAAAAAAGTGCTGGTTAGCTCATGTTTTTAATATATATGATGCAGTGATGCGCAGGCTGACCCGCAGTGAGTGGGTGCTTGCGGTCATCTGCAGTTACAGGCCATTGAAAAATATATCTAATGATATTTGGGTTGGTCAGGTCGTTTGTCGTTTGAGATAAACATTATAATAACCTGGTAAATACGCTTCATTAGCTGAATATCCATGGAGGTGACATACGTTGGAGGGAGCAAGAGAGAAAGTCAAGTTAGGAGAGTGGAAGCTCTGGAAACAAACCAAAAAATTTAAGTTTTAGGACACATTTACTAAGATTTTTTAAAGATGATGAGCAGCTCCGAGTGTTTTCTTTTCTGTGGAAACTGGGTTCAAATGTCTCTTTGGGTGTAACAGGTTGCTGACCCCAATGACATCGGATTTTAACACGTAAATAAATGCAGTTATACGAGTAAGGTCATTTGTCCAAAAATACAAATTGGCCGAGATACTAAACCAAATGGATGACAGAAGAGGAAAGATTAGTGTTTATGTCAAAGTTTGTATGTTTCCGTTGACTTAATGAGGACTTTTCCTTCCACAGTGCTGCTGGTTGAACTGAATGATTAGAGGTTAATGGGTTTTACAGACGGGACCGTTTAATAGGTCTAATTAGAATCCAGTTAGTTGGACCCATCAGTGTCTCTGGATAATTAACCTCATCAGAGGGAAACTGGGTCACACTCAGATCTATCCCATATCCGACCCCAGAGTTCAGGAGAAAAAAAAAAACAGAACTGACAAACGAACCAGGACCAACCAAGGAACCAAAACTGACCAGTGAACCAGAACCAACCAATACACCAGAACCAACTCGGGAACCAAAACTGACAAATGAATCAGAACCAACCGAGGAAGTAGAACCATGCAATGGTCTTCAAATCTCAGTCCTGGTTCCAGAGGACAGGTGAGTTAAAGCCTAATGCACTTTAACCAACAGTCACCATCATTAGCTGTGTACGTTTATTTATATATATATATATATATATATATATATATATATATATATATATATATATAAACAGCTGTTAAAGTATTAAATTATTGAGATAAAATACCTAATTTTATGAGAATAAGTCACAATATTATGCCAACAATGTTGTAATTTAAAAACAAGAGTGAAAATACGATAATTTACAAAATAAACTTGTTTCATAAACTAGAATTGAGCAAATTCTGTGAGGTTCTGCTTTCATTTGGAGTTTATGCACAAAGGCTAAATACTGAGCCCATTAGCCGCAGCCACCGTCAACACATTAGCAGAAATCCAAGGTCACTTCAGGACCTCTTTAGTCCAAGTGGGTCAGACCTGCTGTGGGCAGAACCTCTGTCAGCAACAAAGGTTAAAGCTAACAATTTCTACATTCTGACTTTTTATCGTACTCTTGCAAATGGATTTTATGAAATATTATGACTAATCTAATAAAAGTCATTATTTTCCTTAAATTCTGTTTATTTTTTTGACTAGGACATTATTCTCATAATGTTATGTTTTTATTCTAATTCGGTAGCGTCTGTATTTTTCAGATGTGATTCCAATACGCTGTCGTAGTTTTGCAAACACACACCGTGGATTTTCACTGATATTTTCTGGTATTTTCGGGGTCCAGTCATCATGAACATTGGACTCTGACACTGCTTGTATCTGCTGAGCTGTTAAAACATAATGAGTCTGCACTTTCCTCCTCATTCTGTCTGAATGAATGAACAACTGTTTGAATTTTTCATTTTGCATCAGCAGCAGTTTATATGAGCTGTTTTATGATTCACATCCAACACTCATTAGGTGGAATTGGACCTGAGAGGAGGTGGAAGTAAATGAAGAGCTTCACACACAGCATATTTACAACCTCACAAATATAATGTATATTCATAACAACACAAATAGCATGTACTATTGTATTTACAACAGCAGAAATATCATGTACTATATTTTAAACAGTACTAGTATAATCTACTCTTACAAATATAATGTAGTGTCATATTTACAATGGTAGGGCTGTGATGGCAGATTCACCTCTGTATTTCTAACCCATACCAATTGTTTGTGTAAAAGTGGAAGTTCCTAAATTCTTCGTGCTGTTAAAAGGTTCATAATATTTAAACGTCTGTTCTTAAGCCAACATGTCTTTGTATTCACTTTTCTTTCTGTTGTTTTTTGTTCATTTAATGGATTTAATGTGATGCAAACAAATGGAAGAGGATTAAATAATCCAAGGATTCTTAGGAAAATTGATGGGTATTTTTTTCTTTCCGACTTTCTTTTTTCCAGTTTTTCTTTGTTTCTAAAGCAGATGAAATGCTCGCATGCATGTTGGCATCCTGCTGGATGAGTGTCGTCCGTAGGTGGTACAGGCCTCAGGTCAAAGGTGGTCATTGCTTCGCTGTTGTCATGGTTACCAGCCCACCGCAGTCTGTTAACAGATCTGGTTCTGGTTCAAGTCTGGCTCTCAATCCTGTCAAAAGCACAGATAAACACCAGCTGACGGTGTGACTCAGATTCTGTTCTATACACTGATCACACTTGGACTGGAATCATAAAAATAAACTCACTCTGGAAACCAGGGTGGACATGTCTTGCTATCGTGCACCTGGTTTAGAAAATGAAGAATCTGTCAGTGAACAAAGATCTTAAGTTTCATCTGTATGTTTATGTGTTGGGTCTAAATATGGACTAATACTGCTTTAGAGTTTATCCATATTATTAAACAGTAAAGAATCAAATCACTGACACTGGATTTAAATACCAGAAATAATAAGAATATCTAGAAAGAACTCCACCATGGCAGATCAGCCCTCACCCCCCTTTCACTTCTGCAAACCGCAATCTGCCCTGACCAACCAAATGACCCCCCCCTCAACCACCACTACTACCAAAATAGAATCATGTGTTCCTTATGCCACTATCAACGTTTCCTGAAAATGTCAGTCAAATCCGTCCATAACTTTTTGAGTTATCTTACTAACGAACAAATGGACAGACAGACAAACAGATAAACACCGACAGAGTAATAATGAAAGTTATTTGGAAGTGTCTTTCAAGACACCCAAGGACACTGGACAATACAAAGAAGTAAACACTGATAAAAGAATAGTTAGCATATATAGAAATGAAGACAAAGCATGGAGCATAAAACTAATGGTGGGTGGGTGAATTTTGAATTAAATATTCATAAATAATGATTTATGAATAAAACACCTTTTGGCGTCGGGGTGTTGTTTGGGCCCGGAGGGAAATATTTTTCGATAGTCACACGTGGGCAATACATTATCCTGCTTATTCTATGGTTATTACAGTTTATTACTGCTACTACTCTAACAGACTGGATGAAATAGCTGTTACAACGTAGCGAATATTTACTTTCAAAGTGGCCAAACTACCTGCGGAGTGATATGGTAACGTGAATCTGAAGTGACAAAACTCGTTGCCATTGGCAGCAGGCGTTAATGGCGCAGCGGTTGAAAAAATCCACTCACAGAATGCTGGGAATGTCCATTCAAAGTAAATGGGAACTGTCACAACATTCTAGAGGGCCGTAGAATAACATTAAAAAAAATATATATCCCCAAAACGTGATGCTTCCAGTCACCCATTGATTCCACCAGTCCCTTCCACCCATTCACGCATTTCTAAACGTATATACAAAATATAAAATAATGAGTCCATGTGCCTGACCTACAGCATGAGTACACTGAATTTGGTGATAATCCGTCCACTCGGTCTAAAGTTATGAGCCAGTGAAAATTCGGCAATAGCATTTCTGGCATTTGAGAAATTGTCAATACGCTAATGATCGGCTTAAAATATCAGTGGCCTGTATCGATCATCAACCCCCAAAAAATCCATATGGATCAATCACTAGTTGATATCAGTACCAGGGTTGAACCACACCGTTATGGGCTTGCTCTTCTGTTATCTCCATGGAAACCTTCTGAACTGGGTGTGAAATGGCGCTGGCTAAGCCTGACTCATCCACAGTTCAGTTTACTTAATTTTTTTGACGGTGTTATGTGCCCGCAGCCATCTGCATGTAACTCCAGAGGCTGTTTGTTCTTTAAAAAGAGCAAATCTAAGAGCCCGGTGTGTCAGAAGTGTTTACTCAGCCTGTCGTCTTCAATAACACTACGGTCGAGCTGCTGCTGACGGCACAGATCTGAGCCTCAGGAGGGACTCTGCAGCCCCCCACCCCCACCCAGGACAAGCACTGCCACCGTACCTTTAAGAACTCCATCCACACTTATAACTACTGAGGCCTAGTGAGGAAACCACATCTAAACACAAAACCAAACCACACATGTCAAGGACACTGTAAACCTGAATGTTCAGAATAATCAAATATATTAAGTTGTGAATATTTAAAGTTTCAGAAATAGTACTAACTCAAATGTATTAAGTTGCTGTAACATGTTCTTCTTTGTAAGTACTTCCAACTAATATTTTATTAAGGGGAATAATTGTGGATATAAGTGAACATAACTGAAAAACATAGAGTCGATGAGATAAAACTGAGTGGAATTAAGTCATTCAATGCTGAGAATGATATTGTTCTATTATTTCTATTGTTTTAAAAAAAAACAACAACAACTATTTGTTACCTACTTTCCTCTCTGCTCATTTGTTTTTTTTTGTTTTGTTTTTTGTTTTTGTTTTTTGTATATATGTATATGTTTAGTACTTCAGTTATTTATTATTGGTATTGTTATTATTATTATTTTTTATTATCATCATTTTTGTACTATGCACTATATTGCTATAAGATGAATTCAGGTTATTGGGGAAGTGAAGAAGGGGTAGAATTAAATAAGCTTATGCTTCATCCTACTCCTTTTCGGACATGTCATTGTTATTATTATTATTATTATTATTGTATGGATTATTGTTGCACTTTGCACATGTTCAAAATGAATCATTCAAATCAAAATCAAAAATCAAATCATATCAAATAAGGATGGTTGAAAAAAAATAAAGTTAACTGATGTTGTAGATGATGAAATATAATTTCAGAGCACTCCGAATAACCACCAATGTCTATCACACCAAAAATATTACAATCACAAAACACAGTCATTTTATTCAGAGGCGGCTGTGGATCAGTTGGTACAGTGGGTCGTCCAATGACTGAAGGGTCAGAGGTTTGTGTCCCAGCTCTGTCTGTCCACATGTCAAAGTGTCCTTGGACAAAGACACTGAACCCTGACTTAGTCTCCCAGTAGGACTGACTGAACCTTACAATACTAAGTTAATAAGTGTAAGTATACTAACCATCAAAATATTAACTTATAGAAACTTGTGGTTTTTTAAGTTCATCAACTTAAAAAATTGAGGCAATCAATTGCCTTAAATGTTTTGGGTTCTGCTAACTTATTTGGGTTTACAGTGTACTGGAACTAGTGATCGACCTGTATGGATTTTTTCTTCTTTAATTACAATTATAAAATAGAAATTGTGATAATTAAGCTAATACATATGACCAATATAAACCTTGTTTTTTTTCTTTTCTTCTTTTTTCCATTTTTCTTTTTCCCTTTTTTCTTACTTCAACTTTTCCTTCCTTTTTCTCTCCTTTTTTTTGTTCTTGCCCCTCCCTTTTCTATTATGTTTTCTTGTTGGTTTTCTTCCCCCCTTCCTAACTTCTAATAATTGTGTGTAGATTTCTATACTTGTGTTTTGTCAAGTATTTCTTGATACAAAATTTTCATGAGCTGCACTTCTCTGTGTAGGTTCATTGGCTGTTAGCTTCCATATTTAATATCTATAGTTGTCGCTTTAACATTCATACACTCCATTGAGGTTTGATGAACTTTGTTGTCATGGTTACACAACGCCTGGTTATGAAACAGATGGGAGAAGAAAATTTAAAATGGAAACGGTGGACTGAGCCAGTGTATTTTTTCCATCCATAACTGTCCCTGTTCCTGGAAAATGTGTTCTTTAAGCACAACTGATCTGATGAATTCAGCTTCAGTTTGATGGGTCCCGTCCCATCTGCTTACCCTCCTCCTCCATTTTTCACATTCATGTGAAGGGGTAGGACTGGACTTTCCATTGGTCGGTTGCTTGACCCTTGAAATGGTGGTCTTCCAGGACCACACTACAAATGGTCATGTCAGAGAATAATTAAATAATAATAATAATAATAATAATAATAATAATAATAATAATAATAATAATAATAATAATAATAATAATAATAATAATAATAATGAGTTGAAATCCTGGGTCACATGGAGGTAAACAGAGAAAACAGAGCAGTAATGACTAAAGAATCACACAAATGTGCAGATTTACCTTAGAAACTAGTGAATTATTTGGTCTTCTATTTAATGCCATTTCAGTGTGTTCTAACATTTGGCATTTGCATGATTTATAATTGATAGTCATAAAAATATGATCAAAGCCAATGGAACAGACGGTTCTAGCTGCTGACAACGTGGAGAATTCTGTCACAAACACACATGGATCATCTGTTTAGGAAGACATCCACGACTGATGATGACACGTGTTGTTGAATGAATGTTTACACCACTACCGTTAGAACAGAATTCAAAGGGGAAGGGGTAAAAGGGTGGGCCCAGAGGTGAAGTGGGATTAAATTATTGTGAGGATGTTGATGATGTTCAGAGGAGTGACCTGGTCTATTTTTGACTCTTATTAGAAGTGGTTGAGGAGCTTCCAAACACTGTTGGTCTGGATGAGGTCCAACTTAATGTCAAAGAGGTGTAAATGTCAGCATTATTACCGACAGAAGCTGTAGCGTCAACAGTATTTGAGCTTTAACCCTTTAAAATTCCAAGGGTCCACATATAGGCCGGATGTAGTCACTCAAAGGTGTTAAGCAACTTGTCCCAACGGACATTCTCACACATCAGAAGATATAAACCACTTTGTGATAAAATATCCACAGCAGGTACAATCACTCATTTGTTCAAAATACAACTGGCAAACAGCTGATCTGAAGCTTTATGTCTCATAATTATCCACAGAGGAACCATATTCCAACAAGTTCAGTCATAGTAAAAAAAAACAAAACATCCAAAATAAACCAAAAAAATATGTCGTCCAAAACACATCAAAACCTCAATAATTATCCACATATGGCGATTGCATCATTTAACAGGACCCGCCTCCAATATCCCAGTTTTCATTTATAATACAAGCCAACACCAATTGCATGTTATCAAAATGCTTTCAAGAACAGCATTCAATTTATTTTATTAAGAAATTTAGGTGAAACTAAGTGAAAGTTTAAAGGGTTAACCTCTGATGTTTGTAGAAGTAGAGCTCATGTATGACAGGACTGTCCCAGAACTGAACCTCCTCCTCTGTGCTGTTGCCATCTACATGCGCCATCACTGTCCACTGTACATATGTGCTGTCACTCAGCAGCTGTATACTCTACAATCATTTTTTCTCAGACTCTGGGCTCATGTCATCTGTCAGAGAAACTGAATCACAGACCCTGATGTATGATCTCCTTCCAAACCCATGTAACATCATCTGCTCAGCACTTTATTGAAGCCGCTGCACATTTCCTGCATCACACAGCGTCCGTTCTCCTCTTCCGTTTCACCTGTTGCCACGACAACATGACTCATAGTTTTATTTATCATCTGCTGTTTCATTCTGAAGGTTTTTTTTTTTTTTTTTTTTTTTTTTTTTTAATTCGCTCTGGGTTTTGGTCATGGTTGTCAGCTCCATGTTCACCTCTGACCTTCCACTGGTTCCCAGTCTCAGTTCTGGTCCCGGTCCGGCCCCAGAGCTCATTCACTTTGACACAGTTGTTGTAAAGGGGACAGCAGTGGCTAATTGAAGCGCTGCTATTTTGAGCTCAGACAGTGTTAGTGTTGGCTTTTCCTCAGAGCAGTGTCTAATGTCAGCTGATGAAAGAGTGAAAGGGGCGAAGCCCAAAGGAATCCAGAGCAGAGAACCAGTTCTGATCTAGAAGGAACATTGTCAGATCCTCCTCATGCTTCTAAATACAAGCCCATTAGTGTTAATAACACTGTAATAACAGTGTAAACCAGGATGTCAGGACACATAAATATACAAGTTATCTGTATGCTTTATGAGCTTTCCATGTGTACATTCAAGCCATCATTAGTGCTCTATCCAACTGTCAAATACCACACACTGAAGCTTGGCATTAGTGTTATGTAAATCCAAGATGTTGACCTAAATTGACACGTGATGAAATGGTGCTGAAAACATACGAAAGGTCAAAAATGCGTACGTACATCACTCTAAATCCCATAAGAACTGGTGTGACATCTAACACTGTTTGAGATCAGTCTGCATTAGAGCTGCACAATATATAGTTTGAGCATCATCATGGTGATGTACGTCTGTGGAATAGTCCCATTGCAGGTCCTAAATGTAGGAGGTGTTCTGGGTACCTGACACACACTGCACAAAGACGTCCTGTTCTGAACAAATACAAATTGTTGTATTTGTGCATTTTTCAAATATAACATTTTTTCCAGGAAATATTCTCTTAGAAGAAAAAACAAAACAAACAAAATATTGCCTTGTTAAAAGTATTGTCATCATATATGGTATTGTGGTCCTAGTATTGTGATTTGTATCGTATCGCCATATTCTTGCTAATAAACACATTTTTCACAGGTTATTCATTAACATTTCATCATGTGTCTGTTTACTTCCAGATCTGTGCTTTACATAAGTAACTCTGTCTGTTTTCCACATCAGCCTCTGTGTTGTTGTTTTTCACAGGTCAGTGAATGCATCGTACAAAGCTCATGTTCTTGTGTTTCTAACAATAGTAGAGGTTTGTCATCAGCTTGTCTGATTCACTGTGGTGGTCAAACAATTAAGTGATGCTTTTCATCTATGTATGCGTTTGTTTTCTCAGATATGTCTCAGATCTGGGTTAAAGATAAAGGTTCCACATTCCATTCTCCACACAAGGTCTCATTATAGTTATTAACAGAATAACTGTCACATATACAGAAGATAATTAGGCCCACTAGGAAAAAAATAAGGTCTAATATATTGTTTTTATTATTATTATTATTATTATTATTATTATTATTATTATTATTATTATTATTATTATTATTATTATTATTATTATTATTATTATTATTATTATTACAGAGAATAATGTGACAAAATGAAGAAAATATGTATTATTATTATTATTATTATTGATGTTGTTGTTGTTGTTGTTGTTGTTGTTATTATTATTATGAGAAAAAAGTCTGAAATCAGTTTTTTTTGTCATAATCATAATAATAACAAATATTGGAGCTTAATTAATACATTTTTCTACTGGCCTGAATCCTCTTCTGTACACATAATAGTCTATACTGATGTAAAGGACAGAGGGGGTCTTATAAGTCCTTTTCTGGGTTTTTTTTCCAATATAAACATGTGTTTTTTCTGGGTTTCACAATCTGATATTGGATATTGGTCTGATATCAGCCAAAAAAATCATTTTCTGCTCCTGCACTTCTACTCAGCAGTTTAATTACACTGATTATTTGCTTTCTGCTCTTATTATCAGTGATGTGTATGTTTACTCAAATTTTTTTTTATGAAGACTATAGCAAAGATCACATTGTTTTTGGTATAGTCAGTGAAACTGTAGTTGTGAACTCGGACCTTTCAGCAGTTGGACAGTGGTCAATATTGTATTTTTGGCCCCGCCCCTCAGTTGCTACCACCATATTACTGGCAGTAAAAACTGAAGTGAAGTTGAATTGTTTGCACTTTACAAGCATAATTCGTTTGTATTTGATTTATTTAGGCTATTTTCAGGGTCTTCTAGTTATTTTTTCATTGATTTTATTCAATTGTAGAATATAGTAGATATTATGTTGAAGGTTACAATTGATTAAATTAATTGGTTAAAAATAAATGTGTCAGTTCAGACCTGCTGTTGTTTATTGTTCAGTTTGACTAATGTCACTTCATCAAACCTTTTCTCACACTCCACACTAGAAAATAAGTAATAAAAGTATGTATGGTTCAAGCCGATACGGCATTAGGCTGCAACATCTGTACAGTCGATAATGAAGACACAACAGCCCAGAGAAATAATCTGATTCATTCTCATCATGTGCTTCCTCAGGGGTTTTTAGTCAGTCTTCTATAATCTGTCACATATGACACAAAAACAAGCTTTAACCCTTTTATGACGGTTGTGTCTCAGATGCTGCAATTTGGATTTTACAGCTTTAAAATGCCCCTAAACTCTGGATCTGCAAAGTTCAAACTGAATCAGAAAATGAAGAGTGGGTTTATATAGTTTAATGATCAGTTTATCTGATCTGTACATATTCTCTAAATGTCTAAAGATGTTTGTAGGACCCTGGGAGCAAACCTGGGTTATGCCTGTTGTAACAGGAGGATGTGCGACCTTATCTGGCTTTCCTTCTTGGTTTTGTGGATGTGGCTCAAGCTGGGTCCGGTTCGGTCAGGTTGGGTTCAGTTGGGTCAAGAATGGCGTTTATCGGCACCTCAGCTCTAATGAGCAGGATGCGCTTTATCCTCCAGAGTCACACGTAGTCTGGAAAAAGGCCTCGGAGGACCTGTCGCCACCTGGGGACGCCATGACAACGCAAGATGTGTGAGGTCATGGCGAGGAGTAACAGATGACCACACAGCTGGAGGTTTACGGCACTGTGACAATGAGGAAATGGAGTCTTCCTGCATATTTCGGAACTGAAAACCATCTCCTTCCCACGAGGCAGATTGGATCAGCAAGTTGTTTTGGTGGCGTCTGTCAGCTTTGGTAAATGGTGGTAATAAGTGTTGGTCAGTGGCAGAAACACAACATAATGGAGATAAATGAGGGCCCTGGGTTAGGGGACATTTCCTGCAGTGGGTGACACCTTCTAGAAACAGGTCTAGTTCTGGTTCTGGTTCCAGAAGTTGGAACAGTGGGTGTGATAACATCACAGGTTCTGCAGCTGCTGGTACGAGGCCCTTCAATCAAAATATCTTTGTTTTTTTTGGCACATGGATGCTTATTTTTGTTAGTTAATTTGTGAAAGCAAGACAGGGCTTTGGTTTATGTTTTATTTTGATACAAATGTTAATTATGGGATGTTACTGATACTTGAGTTGATCCCAGGACAGAAATAGACTCCATTTAATGCCCAACACAAACACTCAGGGCTTATTAAAGCTCAGAGCAGTGGATACTGGATCAGGTCATGTGACCCGTTGACTTCTAAAGTGTCTAAACACAGGAATGATGGACAGATGGGTCTGCTCATGTGTCCACCTGTGGACAGACGCATCACTTCAACCACTATATTTACTGCCTGGTGATGAAATGTAGCATTGGATCCACAGGCAAGAAAGTTCAACCCTGAAAGACTCCAATGTCCACCTTTAACCCTTAAAGACTCCAATGTCCACCTTTAACCCTTAAAGACTCCAATGTCCACTTTTAACCCTTAAAGACCCAAATGTCCACCTTTAACCCTTAAAGACTCCAATGTCCACCTTTAACCCTTAAAGACTCCAATGTCCACCTTTAACCCTTAAAGACTCCAATGTCCACCTTTAACCCTTAAAGACTCCAATGTCCACCTTTAACCCTTAAAGACTCCAATGTCCACCTTTAACCCTTAAAGACCCAAATGTCCACCTTTAACCCTTAAAGACTCCAATGTCCACCTTTAACCCTTAAAGACTCCAATGTCCACCTTTAACCCTTAAAGACTCCAATGTCCACCTTTAACCCTTAAAGACCCAAATGTCCACCTTTAACCCTCAATTCCCTTCATTAGCATAGCTCTGTTTTTTGTCTAAAACATCAACCATAAAACTGCCAATTCACCCTGTTAGCTTAGCTCTGTTTTTTTTATTCTAAAACAACTAATACCCTAGCTTCTGTCAGTCTGCCCCAGGACAACTGTGGCTACATATGTAGTTTACCACCACCAGAGAGAGCATGTGAGAGTGAATGAATAATGGATCACTAATGTAAATGGGGTTTGGGTGCCTTGAAAAGTGATATAGAAATCAAATCCTTTATTAATCTGATTACTTCTGTTCTAGGACTGACAGTTGGTTCTTTATGGTTCTCATCCTCAACTAGGATTTGTCGTGACTCTCTACTCCTTCTAGTGGTCACATAAATCTATGACCCATCAGTGGACATAATGTCATGACCTCCGTTCCAGTGACCTTTCCCCCAATTTTCCACACTCACCTGGTCCTGCACTGCGCAGCTGCAAGCCGTTCCTAATCGGTGACTATTTAAGCGGTGAGGCTTGTAGCTGCCAGTGCAGGACCATTCATCTATGTCACCTCCATAACCCGGTCGATGTCTTCCATCTCCCCAATCACCATAACCCGGACACTCATCATCACCACGGACTCTGGCCGTTTACTCCCAGGTTGTGTCTGTCTTGTCTTTATGTTGTACTTTTGTTATTAAATTATTTTGCCCTTCAGTACTGTGCAATGGAGTCCTCCTTCACCTCACCCCGATCCTTGACAGAATGGTCCTGCCACCATCTGGACTCCGCCAGTGCTGAAGGGACCCTTTTTGTTTTAGTTTTCCCCTGTCTGTTCCGTCTAAAGTCTGTCCAGTCTTGCGTTCTGTCCCGTTCAGTGTTTCTGGCTTAAGCGTTCAGTGTTTCTGGCTTAAGCATTCAGTGTTTCTGGCTTAAGCGTTCAGTGTTTCTGGCTTAAGCGTTCAGTGTTTCTGGCTTAAGCGTTCAGTGTTTCTGGCTTAAGCGTTCAGTGTTTCTGCCTTAAGCGTTCAGTGTTTCTGGCTTAAGCGTTTCTGAGTTTCTGGCTTAAGCGTCTCTGTGTTTCTGGCTTAAGCGTCTCTGTGTTTCTGGCTTAAGCGTTCTGTGTTTCTGCCTTAAGCGTTCTGTGTTTCTGCCTTAAGCGATCTGTGTTTCTGCCTTAAGCGTTCTGTGTTTCTGGCTTAAGCGTTCAGTGTATCTGCCTTAAGCGTTCTGTGTTCCTGGCTTAAGCGTTCTGTGTCTCTGCGTTCTGTGTCTCTGCGTTCTGTGTCTCTGCGTTCTGTGTCGCTTTCTAGCGTTCTGTGTCGCTTTCTAGCGTTCTGTGTCGCTTTCTAGCGTTCTGTGTCGCTTTCTAGCGTTCTGTGTCGCTTTCTAGCGTTCTGTGTCGCTTTCTAGCGTTCTGTGTCGCTTTCTAGCGTTCTGTGTCGCTTTCTAGCGTTCTGTGTCGCTTTCTAGCGTTCTGTGTCGCTTTCTAGCGTTGTGTGTCGCTTTCTAGCGTTGTGTGTCGCTTTCTAGCGTTGTGTGTCGCTTTCTAGCGTTGTGTGTCGCTTTCTAGCGTTGTGTGTCGCTTTCTAGCGTTGTGTGTCGCTTTCTAGCGTTGTGTGTCGCTTTCTAGCGTTGTGTGTCGCGTTCTAGCGTTGTGTGTCGCTTTCTAGCGTTGTGTGTCGCTTTCTAGCGTTCTGTGTCGCTTTCTAGCGTTCTGTGTCGCTTTCTAGCGTTCTGTGTCGCTTTCTAGCGTTCTGTGTTTCTGGCTTAAGCGGTCTGTGTCTCTGTCCCGTTCTGTGTTTTCTTGCCCAGTGTTCTGTGTATCTGGCTTAAGCGTTCTGTGTATCTGGCTTAAGCGTTCTGTGTATCTGGTTTAAGCGTTCTGTGTATCTGGTTTAAGCGTTCTGTGTATCTGGTTTAAGCGTTCTGTGTATCTGGTTTAAGCGTTCTGTGTATCTGGTTTAAGCGTTCTGTGTATCTGGTTTAAGCGTTCTGTGTATCTGGTTTAAGCGTTCTGTGTTTTTGGCTAGCGTTCCGTGTTTTTGGCTAGCGTTCCGTGTTTCTGGCTAGCGTTCCGTGTTTTTGGCTAGCGTTCTGTGTTTTTGGCTAGCGTTCTGTGTTTTTGGCTAGTGTTCTGTGTTTTTGGCTAGCGTTCTGTGTTTTTGGCTAGCGTTCTGTGTTTTTGGCTAGCGTTCTGTGTTTTTGGCTAGCGTTCCGTGTTTCTGGCTAGCGTTCCGTGTTTCTGGCTAGCGTTCCGTGTTTCTGGCTAGCGTTCCGTGTTTCTGGCTAGCGTTCCGTGTTTCTGGCTAGCGTTCCGTGTTTCTGGCTAGCGTTCCGTGTTTCTGGCTAGCGTTCCGTGTTTCTGGCTAGCGTTCCGTGTTTCTGGCTAGCGTTCCGAGTTTCTGGCTAGCGTTCCGAGTTTCTGGCTAGCGTTCCGAGTTTCTGGCTAGCGTTCCGAGTTTCTGGCTAGCGTTCCGAGTTTCTGGCTAGCGTTCCGAGTTTCTGGCTAGCGTTCCGAGTTTCTGGCTAGCGTTCCGAGTTTCTGGCTAGCGTTCCGAGTTTCTGGCTAGCGTTCCGAGTTTCTGGCTAGCGTTCCGAGTTTCTGGCTAGCGTTCCGAGTTTCTGGCTAGCGTTCCGAGTTTCTGGCTTTTTGTCTTGTCTTCTGGCTTTTTGTCTTGTCTTCTGGCTTTTTGTCTTGTCTTCTGGCTTTTTGTCTTGTCTTCTGGCTTTTTGTCTTGTCTTCTGGCTTTTTGTCTTGTCTTCTGGCTTTTTGTCTTGTCTTCTGGCTTTTTGTCTTGTCTTCTGGCTTTTTGTCTTGTCTTCTGGCTTTTTGTCTTGTCTTCTGGCTTTTTGTCTTGTCTTCTGGCTTTTTGTCTTGTCTTCTGGCTTTTTGTCTTGTCTTCTGGCTTTTTGTCTTGTCTTCTGGCTTTTTGTCTTGTCTTCTGGCTAGTTGTCCTGTCGCCTGGCGTTGTGTCTTTTCGTCGGTCTTGGTCTGTCGTTGGTCTGTCGTTGGTCATTTCTGTCTGTTCCTGTCCCTGACTCTTGCCCGTTGCTCGCTTCTGTTCCCTGTCCCTGCCTGTTGCCCGTGGTTGGCTTCTGTTCCCTGTCCCTGCCTGTTGCCCGTGGTTGGCTTCTGTCCCCTGTCCCTGCCTGTTGCCCGTGGTTGGCTTCTGTTCCCTGTCCCTGCCTGTTGCCCGTGGTTGGCTTCTGTTCCCTGTCCCTGCCTGTTGCCCGTGGTTGGCTTCTGTTCCCTGTCCCTGCCTGTTGCCCGTGGTTGGCTTCTGTCCCCTGTCCCTGCCTGTTGCCCGTGGTTGGCTTCTGTTCCCTGTCCCTGCCTGTTGCCCGTGGTTGGCTTCTGTCCCCTGTCCCTGCCTGTTGCCCGTTGCCGGCTTCTGTCCCCTGTCCCTGCCTGTTGCCCGTTGCTGGCTTCTGTCCCCTGTCCCTGCCTGTTGCCCGTTGCCGGCTTCTGTCCCCTGTCCCTGCTTGTTGCCCGTTGCTGGCTTCTGTCCCCTGTCCTTGCTTGTTGTTCGTTTCTGCCTGCCTGTTTCCTGTCCCTGCCTGTTGCCAGTTTCTTCTTTTTGTCTTGTTCCTGTCTAGCCAGAGTCCGTGGTGACCCCACCCAATCAGTCTCCTTGGTCCTCAGTCAGACCAGTCATGTTGCTCCTGCTACCGCTCTGCCCAGAGGGTACTCCGCCCAGGGGGTTTCCACACCGCCCTGCCCAGAAGGATGCCACACCGCTCTGCCCAGAGGGTACTCCGCCAGGGGGTTTCCACACCGCCCTGCCCAGAAGGGATTCCACACCGCTCTGCCCAGAGGGTACTCCGCCCAGGGGGTTTCCACACCGCCCTGCCCAGAAGGATGCCACACCGCTCTGCCCAGAGGGTACTCCGCCAGGGGGTTTCCACACCGCCCTGCCCAGAAGGGATTCCACACCGCTCTGCCCAGAGGGTACTCCGCCCAGGGGGTTTCCACACCGCCCTGCCCAGAAGGATGCCACACCGCTCTGCCCAGAGGGTACTCCGCCAGGGGGTTTCCACACCGCCCTGCCCAGAAGGGATTCCACACCGCTCTGCCCAGAGGGTACTCCGCCCAGGGGGTTTCTACACCGCCCTGCCCAGAAGGATGCCACACCGCTCTGCCCAGAGGGTACTCCACCAGGGGGTTTCCACACCGCCCTGCCCAGAAGGGATTCCACACCGCTCCGCCCAGAGGGTACTCCGCCCAGGGGGTTTCCACACCGCCCTGCCCAGAAGGATGCCACACCGCTCTGCCCAGAGGGTACTCCGACCAGGAGGTTACCATGCCGCCCTGCTCGGAGAAGCTCTGGACAACGGGGGGGGGGTTGTGTTTTGTTTTTTTTTTGTTTTTTAGGGGCTTCAGGAGCTGCCCCTTAGGGGGGGGGTACTGTCATGACCTCCGTTCCAGTGACCTTTCCCCCAATTTTCCACACTCACCTGGTCCTGCACTGCGCAGCTGCAAGCCGTTCCTAATCGGTGACTATTTAAGCGGTGAGGCTTGTAGCTGCCAGTGCAGGACCATTCATCTATGTCACCTCCATAACCCGGTCGATGTCTTCCATCTCCCCAATCACCATAACCCGGACACTCATCATCACCACGGACTCTGGCCGTTTACTCCCAGGTTGTGTCTGTCTTGTCTTTATGTTGTACTTTTGTTATTAAATTATTTTGCCCTTCAGTACTGTGCAATGGAGTCCTCCTTCACCTCACCCCGATCCGTGACACATAAATTGACTTAATATCTGTTTAGTCTACTACTTGTTTGTCTTTGGCAGAACTTTCCTGATCTTTACTCCACACCAGGTCATTTGTTCATATTTATATATAGAAATGCTACATATAGATTGGTTAAATACCTATTTCTCTTGTGGTGTTTGTGCAGTTTGAGATTAGATGCTAAACCTCTGACCTGCCTGTCTCCACTCTACTTAACAGCAGTATTTCATATTAATTTATTTTCAGTATTTATTGTCAAAGGGAGTGATTTTTTTCGGTCACTCTTGAATTACAATATGATGGGATCACAACTAAAAACTGATGTGGAGTTCAGTGTTGATGGTTTTATTGTGGTTTAAAGGCTTTGATCAGCCAACTCGTACTTTTGCTTTTTACGCACTAGTCCCTTTTCCATTGACTCTGAAATTGCACTAATATAACTTGCATATTGTTCCTAATGGAAAAATCACAATTTTGACAAAATCCTTCTTTTTCAATTAAAGGTTTTCGTGCTGGAAAGAGGTGAGTTTTTTGGGCATAGCACAAATGGTGCATAGTACATAAAACTGCAATGAAAAGACATTTTTTCACAACTAGAATCAGGCGAATTAAACATCTTAATGTTGACAGAGTTTTAACAGAAACATGGTGTGGTATGTGTGGACACACCAGGAAACCACATAATTTTTTATTTAGTAAGAGATAGAAAGAGTCTATAGAAAAATAATAAATATATCTGTAAAACAGGGCATTAACGGACACGTCAACTCCCAGAGCACAAGTCGACTTCAATTTGGAGGAGTCAACAAGTCACATGTTATTTTCTCTCTCTCTCTCTCTCTCTCTCTCTCTCTCTCTCTCTCTCTCTCTCTCTGTCTGTCTGTCACTCTCTTTTACTTCACCTTAGATGAAATAAAAGAAGGCATGGCCATCTGAAGAGGCATTGATGAGCTAATCTGTGTGATATAAGCAGCATCCACTAGCTAACCTGAGTGTGAGCAGCAGTCTTTTTTTGCCCAAACATGATGTGGACAGTGTGGTGTTCATCTTGGGGTCCGCTTATTTAAACTTTTTGCACTTCATACAAAAAGTGAGGACGCATGACAGACAGGACAGTCCAGTTCCAAACAAAATGTTATAACAAAATACTCATGTTGTGCAGTTAAATGTAGCGAAAACTCTTTGCCAACGTTAGCCTTTGTTTTGTTGGGGTTAAAATGTTGATGCTTGTGTCTTGTCAGTGGACATTGTTACGTTGCAGTCAACTTTAATATAAGTTGCTCATTGGTGGACAGACGTGTACCTGTGGTTTTTTTTGTTGTTGTTTTTTTAGCGTGTGTGTTGTTCCTCCGCTGACAATGTGATGACGTCATCACAACCCTGGACTCGACTTTGACTTTATTGACGTATAAGTCGACTTGAAAAAAACTGAAGGTGTTAATGCATTACTGTAAAACAACAGGATGTTTATGTTTGTCTCCATGTTTGTGGAATGACTCCTTGTGTCAACCTGCAGTAATAAATGAACAAATCATTGTGATTTAATAAAAGACCCAACATTAAGCAATTATGTTTTTTTTCCGACACTGAGCAAATATAGGTAAAATGTTGCACATATATCCAATGGAAAAGTGACTACTGATAAAAACACAAACATCTGGAGCAGAGGACAGGCTCACTCCAACCTTCGTCACATCTTAAAAACTCTTTTAGTTTTTGTTTTTCATCCTCTTACTCTTCACAAAATAAAATTTCTCAAAACTAAAAGCAGCATATTTGCTGCTTCATGCTCCCAGAATCCCACTGGGCTCTGAATTATTAAAGGCCCAGTACTTTGAGTGGATTTGGTTGACTTTAGTCCAACCTCTGTGTCTCAGCCCCTCCCACACACAAATATGAACTCTGCACCTGAAGGCTTTAACACATGTGTTGTGAAGCAGAGCGCCCAAGCAGAAGCTGCAGTACCCCACCCCTTTTACAATCTCCCCAATCCTAACCCTTCATCCTTAAACAGAGTCCAACAGAGTCAGGGTGCTTATGTAAGGAAACACTGAGCACTGTTCAGACCACATTGTCTTCTAAATGAACCCTTAAAGACCCCAAAGCCCACGTTTAACACTTAAAGACCCAAACATACCCCTTTAACCCTTGAAGATCCAAACATCTACAATTAACCCCTAAAGACCCAAACACAGGAGGTGGTTTACCATGAATCAGAAAACCATGAAGAGGAGAAGCAGGAGGTGTTCGAAGAAAACTAGCAAATGACAGATGTCCTCCATTCTACATGTGAACGAAGGCCTGTGGTTGTATTTATGAAGAGGTTATTATAGGAGGGGAAAGTGTGGAAGGAGGAGGAGTAGGATGAAGGAGGAGCAGGCAGAGGAAGAGAAGGATGAAGGACAAAGAGGAGGAGGTAGAGGAGCAGGATGAAGCACAAGGTGGAAGAGGATGAAGGATAAGGAGGGAAGAGGAGGAGGAGGAGGGAAGAGAAGGATGAAGGATGAGGAGGGAAGAGGAGGAGGAGGAGGGTAGATAAGGATGAAGGATGAGGAGGGAAGAGGAGGGAAGAGGAAGAGGAGGAGGAGGAGGAGGAGGGAAGAGAAGGATGAAGGATGAGGAGGGAAGAGGAGGAGGAGGAGGGTAGATAAGGATGAAGGATGAGGAGGGAAGAGGAGGGAAGAGGAGGGAAGAGGAGGAGGAGGAGGAGGAGGAGGACGGAAGAGAAGGATGAAGGACGAGGAAGAGGATAAAGGCTGAAGAGGAAGAGGGAATAGGATAAATGACAAGGAGGATGAAGGATGAAGAGGAGGGAGGATGAAGATCTAGGAGGAGAAAGAGGAAGGAGATGAAGAGAAAGAGGAGGAGGAGGAGGGGAGAAAAGGATGAAGAATGTGGAGATGGATGGAAAAGAAGGAGGAGGGAAGAGGAGTTATTCTATTCAAACCTACAGTTCTTTGTCATCTTCACCTTCATCATCTTTGTCATTGTTTTCATCATTGTTTTCATCATCATTTGTTTGTGTTCAGGTGTTGGTTCCTTTGGTTCTACGTCTGGTTCAGATCCACACACATTGGAACCCTTTCTTTCTTAGCCCGTTTCATTCCATACCATCAGCTCCAGCTCACATCAGACACATGTCACATAGTACCGGGCCCATGGGGGTTCCAGAGTCCACGTTCTGTCCTGGTTCTGGGTCACAGAACAGATAATCAGACAGACTGCAGGTGTTGGTCTGTCTTTCAATGTTGTGCTTTTACAGCAGCTGATGACAGATCCAAAGGGTCACATGACATGACTTCAGCCTCAGTGGCTTTACTAGTAATCAACTTGAGATGGATTTTTTGAGGCCAATACTGATTTTCTTTTCCATCAGCCTCAGCAAATGACCGATACAGGCCACCAAAATTTTTAAGTTTGTATTTGGAGCAGACACTGATTTTTTTGTCAAATGAAAACAAATGTCAGAATATTGTTCTTTAATTACAACTAGAAAATCAGAGTTGTGTATTAATAAATTCAAACCTCTTTTTTCTTTTTTCTTCTTCTCCCCTTTTTCTTTTTCCATCTTTTTTGTTACTTCCTCTTGTTTTCATTTTTTCTTTCTTTTTCTCTCATTTTCTCCCCCTTTTCTCTTCTTTTTTTTTGTCTTTTTTCTTCACATGTCTGTAAATCATGGCAGGAAATAAAGTGCATATCGGCCAACACAACAGGCTGATACCGATGCAGGAAAAAAACCCAACTAAATATCGACTGGCCGATATCGGTCTATCATTAGCCTTCACGATGAAAGAACACAGGTGTTTAGTGTCCTTAGGTCCACTATGGTCTGAGCAGGAGGTCCAGCTTCCAGGTCTAGATATGTGGACAGAATCCTCAACAGGGAACCCTAGACCTCCTGCCCATCCTTCTATTTCAGGAGTACACTGTGGAGGCAGATCATCATTTCGTCGTGTCCTCGGTCTCCTCCTGGTTGGACCTACCTCACACATTCACCTGGGTATTGATCACATAGAACAGGACCACATCACACGTTCACCTGAGGACATGGTCTCCTATGGATCACAAGTGATGCATCACACTGTTTACAGTATGTTACCATGGGAACCAAAGGCTCTGATAGTCCGGTCCAACATGGGTTCATCTACTGTGAGTGGAGCTCATGCAGCTCCTCGGTGCTCCTGCTCTTCTCTAGTGGTTGAATGCTGATTTTTGGGATCGTTTCCTTCCATCAGCAGTGGCTGAGGTTGAATGAGTTATTTTCTCTATGGCTATTCATGGAAAAATACTGAATGCCTTTATGGCTCTGGTGTAGGATGAATGAAGCTGAGGCTCAACTGAGGACCTCCAAGAGCAGGACCAGGATGAGCACTTTGAGATTGGAATGGCTTTTGAGGTTCTGATTGAAGTACAAGGTTCACACTTACATTTTCGGCTTCTCCGCTCATGTTCTGTTGTGTACTTTAGTGTCCATCGTTATTTCTGTTTGGTTTCAAAGCATATATTCCTAGTGTTTACATGACAGAGTCAAAGCTTAATTTCCTCCAGTATCGTTTTGTTTGATCTGTAAATGAGTAATCATCCGAACTGTGTCATTTTCGCACTGACACGCTCAGCCATTTGAATTCTATAGTTCTGTTCTTCCTCTGTACAGTAATTTGCTCTGTTGGTGCTTTGTTTGACATTTATGCTCGGAGCTTTAATTAAATAGTGAGCTCCTTCTTTTTGATTTGATTTGATTTTGATTTGAATGATTTATTTCGAACATGTGCAAATTGCAACAATAATCAATACAGCAATAATAATAATAACAATGACATGTCCGAAAAGGAGTAGGATGAAGCATAAGCTTATTTAATCCTACCCCTTCTTCACTTCCTCAACAACCTAAATACATCTTGTAGTAATATAGTGCATAGTACAAAAAATATGATAAATAAAATGATAACAATAACAATGATAACAATACCAATAATCAATAACTGAAGTACTAAACATAGACATATATACAAAAAAAAAAAACAACAACTATAAACAAATGAGCAGATAGGAAAGTAGGTAACAAATAGAGTTTTTTTGTTGTTTGTTTTCTTTTTTCCTCCCTTCCTTCTTCTTCTTTTCCCTTTTTTTCTTTCCTTTTTCTAATCTTTTTTGTATTTTGTTCTTATTTTTTATTTTATTTATTTTATTTTTCTATTCATTCACTTATTTTATTCATGTATTTATTCATTTATATCTTTTAACCCCACAGAGGGGGAGTCAACATTGCTCGAGATCAGTGCATATTCCATATTTCACTCTGAACCCTCAACATGCTATCATTTTTACTTCCTTATGAACTTACCCAGAAGTCCCAGCTGGTCCCTCTGGTTTGCTTAAATCCTTCCACTTATTCTGGTGGTGGTTTCAGATCAGGGCGACTTCAGAGGAAAAGAGCAGTGGCTTCCATCTGAACCTCAGTGTGGTCTCTTTGACATTAGACTGTTTAACCAGCTAGTATCGACTCAGTGTCAAAGAACCAGGGTTAGGGTTAGGGATGTTGGAAGTTCATCCTCTGAAGAACCACTTCAAAGTTTGGACTCTTCAAAGCATCTGAAATTTAGTCATGACAACAACAATGACAGAACAACACAAAAGGAGACACCCAGGTGTTAACTGAGCTCAGCCCTATAATGTAACCCTGGTCCACTGGCCCACTGTCCTGCATGTTTTAGATGCAAACCTACTCCAACACACCTAATTCAAATGATCAGCTTGTTATCAAACTCTGCTGAAGCCTGATAATGACCCACTGCTTTGAATCAGGTGTGTTGGAGCAGGCTTACATCTAAAACATGCAGGACAGTGAAGACCTCTGCTATAATGAACAGTCCAATAGTAGTCATGGAGAATTCAAGAAACATCCTGTTGCTTCAGGAACTTTCCTGTTTGTTTTTCATGTCAGAGGATAACTAATGCCTCCACTGTTCCTGTTCCATGGTTCTTCTACTCTAAACTTTACCCATATTCACTAGATATGTTCCAGTACAATGTGTGTTTGTCCATTCAATCCAAATCTGATTCTGATTAGTTTCTTTCTTCTGTTAGATGTCAGTATTTTTCATTCCATAAGCAGGAGTTCCATAAATCTGTGTAGTTTGGAATCTAGAATGTGACTTACCCCTCTGTCTACAACTACATCAATAAATGCTGTGGTTTCCTGGTGTGACCTGACAGATGGAAGATCTCCTATGTTCTAGTATCCATCTGAACCTGACAGAACACAGGTTCTTCTATGTTCTAAAGGTTTGCAGAAGGTCCCAGATCAGATTGTATTTGATAAGCTGTGGGTTTGTTCTCATTCAGATCAGTTTCAGGCTCAGATGATCTGTGAAATGATGGGAAAACTCTTATTAGTAAAAGAAAAAAATACAGTCAAATCAGCTGCACCATATCCATGGCAACTACCTCCATCAGCTGTAACCATGGAGTCTATGATGAATGTGATGTCTGTCTTAATGGGCTCAATCTATGAATTAAACAAACATTTCTAGCAGTGATTAGACTGAGGCCAGGACCCAATCAGTACCCACTATCTGATTATTGATTATGTACATGTATCTTATTACTTATTATCCCATATCTGCAGTTATCCCATTATAAATCATGTAAACAGGATAATGTGATTGGATTTATCTGATGACAGGACAAATCTGATTTCAACACTCATGGATTCATCATCAACACTCCACTGCCTTTGTGTATATGAATGGGTTCATTAGTTTATTTAGTTTTGTTGCCTCTGAATATGTGTAAACAAAATAAAAATAATAGAGAATAAAACATTCATAGTCAAACATCAGCAGACAACAGGACGTTCTAGTTGATCATCTGTGTTCGTACATATTCTGAAAGAACTCTAATAATTGTAATTGGAGCATCTAAACCAAGGTTTTTCCAGTATGGAGTTTCTTGAGTCCATGTAAATGCATCAGATCTTATTGGTTCACTAACACTTGTTTCTCTTCTTGAGGTTTTATTCACATTTTTGTGAACATTATCATAGTATTGAACTTTTTTCCTCTCAAACAAAGACAAACATTTGGGTTTCCAGTTTTTTTCAGGTTATTCTGATGGTGTCTAAGCAGTTCTGACCCACTTTAGGTTGAACTGGTCTGGCTGCGGTACCTGAACTACAATTATTTTTCATATATGTTAGGTGTAATTTTTCATTTCACACATTCATCCCCGGGGCTGGACTGGACCCTTTGGACATCCGACTTGGGCCCATGGGCCTATGTTTGGCACCACTGTTCTATAGAGTCCATTACTGGTTCTTGAACATATGAAAGAAGGAGCATGAGCAGAAGTTAAACTGGAGGTGAAAACATTAGAGGTGCATTGGGTTTACATGTCTGCTCAGGCTGGCATGTAATAGGATGTGTGTATTGTATAGAATATGTAGATTGTATAAAATGTGTTCTGTCATATGTATATATATATATATATATATATATATATATATATATATATATATATATATATATATATATATATGTGTGTGTGTGTGTGTGTGTGTGTGTGTGTGTGTGTGTGTGTGTGTGTGTGTGTGTGTGTGAATAGACATACTAGAACATGTGTTGACAGATAGAATGTATGTCTTATCATGGAGAACATGTGGGTCTTATCAAAACATATGTATAGACAGAACATTTATATTGTTCTGTAGAATGGTGGTTCTCAAATTCGGTTCTCATGACACAGTGTTTTGCATGTTTCAGATGTTACCCTCTTCCATCACACCTGGTTCAATTAATGATCAAGTTCTGGAGAACCCTAAATCAATCAATCAAATTGTATTTATATAGCACCTTACAATACCAAAAAGGTACACAAGGTGCTTTCCAAAATTTGATAAAAACAATAAAAACAAGACAAATAAAAGATAAATGGACAGTCAGTTACATGTCAAACACTCGCCTAAATAAATATGTTTTTAACTGAAATTTAAAGCAGCTAGCTCAGTTGTTGATTGTAATTGTGCTAGAAACACATTCCACAGCCTTGGGCCAAAAACTGAAAATGAACAATCACCTTATTTTTTGTATTTGTATTTGAAGATGACCCCTGATAATGATGTAATGGCTTCCAGGTGTGATACAAGAGAGAAAACATGCAGTCATGAGGACTGGACTTGAGAATCCCTGGTATAGAACATGTGATTTGATATATACAATAGATGTAGATGTTTAGAACATGTCTTGTTGTATATAACATATAGAATATGTGTATAAACATAAAGAACATTTGTTGCATAAATGTATATCTCATATATATATATATATATATATATATATATATATATATATATATATATATATATATATATATATATATGTATGTATTGGATGTGTTCTATCTATTCTGGTCCATCACTGATCTGAACCTACAGCTGAAGTCCTGGGCCTGGTCCAGGCCTTGGGTCTGAATCAGATCCTCCAGAATAGGGCTGGACTATGATGAGCAGACAGAAGGCCGCTGCAGTCGCCACGGAGACAGAAACACCTGCTGTCAGGATTAAAAGGACGCCTCCACCTGCCGGAGGAGGAACCATGTGTGCGATCCACCACCCACTGAGCAGCTGTGAGGAAGAGGAGGGGGAAGAAGGCGGAGAAAGGAGGAGGCAGATGGACTCATTAAAGCAGAACTTGGTAACATTGTTTTCCTTAATTAAACAGTTTCAGAGTCATTCTGATGGTTAAATGGCTTGTTATGGGTGGAATGGAAGCCCTCCGTCCACCCACTAGGGTCTGTCACTTTCAACTTCTCTGTCATGTCTAAAACACCTCGATCTCGTCCAATGAGAAACATCACAGTTTACAACACGACTACATAGAACATACTTCCAGCCAGGCAGGTATCGCTCCTATAAAATATCTCATCTCAAATTTCTGTCATTTTGGAGAAAATTAGTGGGTGTTTGTACAGTAACTGCAAAAAGTACTAGTAAAGCAAAACAAAAAGGCAGTAAAGACCATTACTGTGTTCTTACCAATGTCCATTTACGTCTCTGCACCAATATTTTGTGAATCACTGTGTTAGACTGAAACAGATTATGTAAATACCATATTTTCTGCACTATAAGGTGCACTGGACTATAAGACTCACTGTCAATGAAAGGTTTTCATGAAGGTTTTTCATATATAACATGCATTAAGTGAAGTCAAAATCATGAGATAAAAAGCCAAAATTATCAGATAAAAAGTCGCAGACGAGCACAGCTAATACTACAAACACAGTTGACATACTAGCATTACAAATACTAGTCCTAAGTGGATAAACTCGTAAATGTAACTCTTAGTGTACTACAGTAAGTGTTAGTATTAATACTACATTAATACTACAAACCTCTTATGAAACTATAGAATAAACACTATCAACTATATGGATAAAAGAATAATGATGATGGAGGAGGAGAAGCAAGGAGGACAGACAGGTGGACTACAGATATGAGGAGAAGAGGAAAGACAGGAGGAAAGATGGGAGGAGCAGAGAGAAGAACAAACAGGAGGAGGAGCAGAGAGAAGAACAAACAGGAGGAGGAGCAGACAGAAGAACAAACAGGAGGAGGAGCAGAGAGAAGAACAAACAGGAGGAGGAGCAGACAGAAGAACAAACAGGAGGAGTACACAGAAGTAGGAGAGAGGAAGACAGACAGGAGGAGGAGGAGAGAGGAAAACAAACCTGAGGAGGAGTAGACAGAAGGAGCAGGAGAGATGAGGACAGACAGGAGGAGGAGCAGAGAGTTTGTTCCAACACATAATAAGTGAATCCTTAAAAGAAACACTGTCATGTCCTTCAGGTCAAACCTAGAACATGGTTCCTGTAAATTTGTTTCAGTTGGATGCTGTCATTGTAGAAGAACAGGGTCAGAAGACGACTGATGTCAACCCAACGTGTCCTGGACGGAGTCTGAGGAGGAACAGGATGACCTTTGTGAACATACGGTAGAACTGGTGGAACCTCCTGAAGGACGATGGCGCTATGCAAATATCCCATATGTTCTACCTGTCGTCGTGGTGACACGGAGGTCATAGGTTAGACGGCTGAGTGGACTCACTTTCAAGGACCAACTAAAGTGGATGAGGAGGACAAGGGACATTAGAGAATGAAAACAGAACAACAACAGAGAACTACATTAAACCATCTTAAACTACTTTAAATCACCTTAAACTATATTTAACCACCTTAATCTACATTAATAAATCATTAATTGAGTGTGCGTGTACTTAAATGTGTGTATATTTGTGTGTCTGTAGAAGTATATTGTGTCTTTGTGTATGTTTGTGTGACTGTTTGTGTTATTGTGTGATTTATTTGTCCATTTGTATTTGTAACTGTATGTGTGTGATTGTGTAAATGTGTATATTACTTTCTTTGTCTGTATTTGTGTCTTTCAGTGAGTGAGAAAGAGAGAGAGAGAGAGAGAGAGAGAGAGAGAGAGAGAGAGAGAGAGAGAGAGAGAGAGAGAGAGAGAGAGAGAGAGAGAGAGAGAGAGAGAGACGTTCTCCCATTGGCTGATTGTGGCTGTGGGCGTGTCCCATCCCGGTTCTTCCTCTTCTTCCGGTCCGGCTGCAGACCCACTTCTTCAGTTTGTTTCCGTGGCTCCCACAGTGAGTGTCCGTGGTCTCCACTGTGCGTGTATGTGTGTGTGTCCGTACACACGGACCTTGCAGCGGACTCTCGTCCACGTCCCGAGGCCGGTCCAGGTTCGGCTCAGACCCAGAGCCGCACCGGTGCTCCTGTACACACTCTGTCTTGTCGCTGCGCTCTGTTCCAGGTCCCGGTGTGTCCGTGGAGCTGGTGCTGTGTGTTCGTGGGGACACTTGGGTGGTTTTTGCACCGCGTGGACAGGAGGACGGGTCCGTGGGTGGATTTGTGGATGTTTTACGGAGACTGGATTGGGATAAACCCGGACCAGGAGCGGAGAGGAGGACCCGGCAGACCCAGGTGAGTACGGTGGGGGGATACGCAGGGACGGAGCCGCGTGTCCGCCTCATGGATTAAGAAATTAAAAACCAGTGAATGCGCGTGCGTGTGCCCGCAGGTCCACGCGACCGGTGCGTTAGGTGAGTCTTATTAGACCACATTCAGACCCGGACCCCCCTCATCATAACTGTATTAATAGTAATGATAATATTTTTTTCACATTAATTTGTCTTTAATCACAAAAACATTTATTTTCCAAAAGCTGCTGTTAAAATATTTTATGTAAACATTTTTTCTACTTTAAAACTATGAAAAATTTAAAAAAAGAAATGTTTGTTACAGATTTGTTTGTAGTATTTCCATGTTTATTACCGTATTATTAGCTATTTAGATTTATTATTTGTTATTGTTACTGTTGTTGTTGTTTGTTTCTGAGCTGGTTCTGTTCTTGATCTAGTTTTGTAGGTCCGGGTACTTCAGGGTCAACAAGAACGAACCTTGAAGGTTGGTTCTAGTCCCGGTTCTGGTTGTGGTTCACCTTCTCTCACTCACATGTTGATTCTAGTGGTCTAAACTCATGTGGTTCTGTTTGGTCCCAGCGGAGGGTTCTGGTTCTGGTCCCAGTGGCCATGTTCTAAGTGGGTGTGCTTTGTTGTTTTTCAAAGTCTTGGACATTCCATAATTCCATCCGTGGGTTCACAGACCCACACCCTCCTGTGACTCTGACACATTTCATGGTTTAATCACATAAACTCATTTATTCTATATTTAACTCCATCTATTTTCACTGCATCTGCAAAAAGTTCAGGTTCCTATAAAATAGTGACATTAGAACAGGTTGTAATAGAATCCACAGAACTTTAAGTGTTTGTTCTGGTATAAATCAGTAGAACCATAAACAGACATTCCATAAATACGTGTAGTTGTTAATGTAGAATGCTCCAAACACACACACACACACATACACACACACACACACACACACACACACACACACACACACACACACATGACTGTGAATACCAGGGTTTCTGTTCGCTCCTGTTATGGCCTCAGCCCAGTTTGGCACTACACAGCACAGCCCTTGCTTATTGCACTTCCACTGGGTGTGCATGGCACAGCTTCACCTGGAATATAGGATCTGTTTTTTTGCTGGTTCCATCCATGTTGAGCTGGTACTACAAGCTATTGTTCACTGATTGGTCAGAAAGAGTGTCCTTGCCATGCTAGGACAATCGCATACCACCACTGAGAAGTCCGTTGAACGACCACGCTAACGGACTACGGTGTGTTCCAATAGCCGCCTGACAGGCCCACGACATAAACATATTTCAGTACTTGACATCAGTTTATAATGTTGTGCTATACAGAACAGACTGAAAAGCTAGAAAACTAGTTTACCATTACACATCATCACATCCACCCACTTTTTCTGTCTCCATCCACTTTGGGGTAGTTTAATTTGTTATGGAAATGCAAACCATGCTGCCTGAACAGCACCGTTCATCTTGGCACAACGTGGTTAGGTTTTGTCTGGAAAAGGGCCGTTAGAGTGGATTCATACTGAAATGGGACCAAATCTGATCTAGGTTTATCCAGAGCAGAACAAACCCATGGACCCTCATCAAGAGAAGGAATCCAAACCCACAGCACATGAGTCTTAGTCACAGGAGTCCAACATACATGATTGACCTGAACACATAAGATAAGATATTCCTTTATTAGCCCCACTAGGGCAAATTTCAGGTTTACAGCAGCAAGACTATAGCACAACACACAAAAGTGATCACTTCTATAAATAAATAATTCTATTTACAATATATATATTTTAAAATAAATGTATAAACAATATAAATTATTGCACTGTTATTGTTACAATGACCAGATAATATATGAATAACCAGAACACACATGACCAACCTGAACACATATGACCAGTGTAGTCCTCCTCAGTCCAACAGCCAGGTTGTGGTTCTGGTTCTCTGTGTGTGTCCTGCTGCTTTTTGTTCGAGCTGGGTCTGAACCTATCCTGTTGACTTTAATTCCAGTCCCAATGTGGACGTTAACAGTTTATCACTCCCCAAGTTTGTTTGTTTGTTAGTTTGTCTGTTTGTTTGTTAGATTGTAAGCAGGTTGACACAAATACTACTGAACCAATTTCCATTACATTTTCAAGAAACGTGCAAGGTGGTCCAGAATAGAACCCATAGAATGATAGAATGATAAGAGATAAGACTCAAATCAGTTAAAATGTGTGCAAGGTGGGCGGGGTTTGTTTGTTTGGCACCACTTGTTTCCTCCGTCTTTATTAAACCTTCTCCCATGTTCCATTCATTTCATATTCATCCATTTTGTTTCCTTGTTTCAATTATTTCATGACATATTAGTTTTATTCTCAAACTCACACTTTTAGATGCAGATGTGAAGAAACGCACACCTGTTTATGAACATTTATTTAAAGACTGAAACATCTGTTTGAGTGACGGCAAGAGAAAAATTACAACCCCGTCCTACTGGACCGGTATGGAGGAAACTGGATTCTTTCTAATTACCTTTTGGGGGATAGTTCTATGGTCAGTTCTTTAACAGTGGTTCCTTGTCTCTGGCGGAATCCTGCCATCCTCTGTGTTGGTTGAAGCCTGTCAGATCCTTCGTCTCTAATCCATCCAAACCTGCACGTTTAACGGTCGACTCTAAACCTTCAAATGCTCCAACACATTGTTTGTCCGGATCATTAATAATGCAGCATCTGTTTTCTTGATGCTCTTAAACACAGCAGGATGTGGGCTGATGGGCATCGATCCCGGTCTGATCTGGATCCATGTCCCAGGTTGAACATCCTTGGAGTGATGATGATGATGATGATGGTGGTAATAGTAGTGATGATGGTAGTAATGTGAGGCAGATGATAGTTGTAGTCATCATCATAGTGATAGTGGTGATTATGGTAGTGATGTGAGAAATGAGGATGATGGTGGTGTTGATCGTCATGGTGGTGATAGTGATGATGATGATGGTGACGATGGTAATGATTTGAGGATGATAATAATGATGATAATTCCTTCTCTTAATTACTTCCGCCAAGGAGCTATTACATTCAAGTCTGTTGGTTTGTCTGTCTGTCTGTCAGCAGGATTATGCAAAAAGTTCTGAACGAATTTTGATGAAACTTTTAGGAATGATAGATAATGGGTCAAGGAAGAATTCACTAGATTTTGAGGAATGAAGGTCAAAGGTCAACATCTAAAGCACATAAATGGTAATATCTCAAGATTCAGACAAGATAGAATCTCGTGGGGGTTTTTTTCATTCACATCGTCTCACCTTCGGACTTCAGATGGGTCAACACCTATGGCTCGATCACCTCACGTATGAATGAAAAATGCCTTGTCAGTGATTTTCTTGAGTGTTCTTCTGAAATACTGAAATACAGTTGTTTGACATATATCTGTAAAATAATCTTTATCTCTTTCCTATTAGTGAAATGTCCTTTTGCAATGGACATTATTTTCTCTGTGAAAATATGTTCTTGGTACCTGAGTATATGACCTTTGACCTTGTGTTTCCTGATGGTTTTTCCTGTTGTTTTTCAGACTCTGCTTCCATTGGTGGAGAATCTGCTTGGTTTTTGGTCCCAGCAGCTTCAGTCTGTCAATCTGGTGAGTTCCACCTCATCTGTTCATGGTTCTGCTGCACTAATGCTAATGCTAACACAAGTTGGTCAGATGTGACCCCTGGATAATTAAAAGTGGAACTTTGAGTCTCAAAGGACAATTTCTACATCATTAGCTTGTGTAGAATCTGTCCGTCCATGAGCCACTTTCACTTCGTTTTCACTTGAGTTGACCTGAAGGTCATGGGGTCACCGCGGTGTCACTATGGGGTCACTGCAGGGCCACTTCTCCTCGGAAACACACTCTAATTAAACACAGTGTTGTATCGGGGCCTCACTGACCCCTGAGGCGTATCTGTCCAATCAGCTGCAGGGATCAGAGGTCACAGGCTCCGTTCATCCTGGGTCACTTGGCTTTACCTTTTCACATGCTGAGTGGAGGTCCTACCATGGCCCTAAAGTCCTGGGTGATGGTGGATCCATATCCATTGAACCCACATGATATTCTCCTGCACATGCTCAGTTCTGTCCAGCTCCGAACTGGACCGGTGGTGTAAAGTAAAAACATCCACCTTCAGTCACTCAGCTGTGACCTGACTCCCTTCTACTATCTGGACCCCACCCCTCCAGTTAGGGGACCGCTGGAGGCATGGTCCAGAGTTTGATTTCAGACCAGGTCTTTGTGGTCATGGAGCTCCTGGGTTCTTCACTGACTCTCAAGTGCTTCTGTCATTCTCCAGGAGACGCTCATATCCTGTTTGTTCTCTGTCAGTTCAACCCAGGTTATCTCAACAAGGTCAAGTAGCAAAGGGGGAACATGCTTCTCTGTTATAATGGGGGGGCTGAAGGGTTAAACTCTCAAGGAAGTTTAACAGGTGAAAACCGAGTCCTCTATCTGTGTTTACGAGCCCCCACCCCCTTGATCTCTGACCCCTGGTGGGAGGTGTGAACGTGGTGGAGTTAACACCTCATAAACACTTGTTCAAATCCAGGTTGTGTCATAGATGTTGAGATTCAGTGGTCCAAGACTGTATAATGTGCATTATATACTCACCTGATCATCAGAGGGTTAAAGGTGGACTAATTTGTCATTGCCACCCTCTTCAACAATTCTGGAATGTTAGAGAAAAATCGCAATCTTTTATTTCCCACCAGCAAATCCACCTTATTCTCAGAGTGCAGCCGAAGTTGTGTCCAGTCCTTCATGTTTATCAGTGTGACCATGTTAACATTGGTTGTTTTTGGTGCATTTTGTGGTGATGGTTCACTTCAAAATACTTCCAACAGCTGTTCAGTGGCCAAGGAAAGCTGTCATGGTGACGAAAGAAAAGAAAGGGGGAGGAGAAGTGTATTAATTGACAGTATTGAGTTTCTGGGTATAAATAATATTATAACAGGGTGACCCCCAGTACTTACCCCCCACCGCCAGGCTAAAGGAGTCACTGTTGGAATGAAAAAGCATTTTAAGAATGTATTCATAGAATTTTTTTAAAACAAAAACATGGTGGGATTCCCTAGATGTCCTACCAACAGGCTTGGCTAGATGTATGGAGAAAACCCTGCACAGTAACATAGTTTGACAATTTAAGGTGAGGATAGGGTTAATTTCTTCATTGTTTTGTATAATTAACATAATTATAATGTCCATGTGAATCTGCATAAACATTATTTAGTGCAGATTTACCTGAACCCAAACAGTGGTTCAGGTTTTTCTAAACCTTTTTGAATGCATGTTGAAGACTTTGGTTCATAACCAAAGCTGCAAAGTCTTGTATTTTCACGTCATTTTTCACCATTTTTGTGTGAATTTAATCATGTAAACATTGCATCAGGTGAAACTGGTTGCACTTTCCATGAATGTGTGTCAGGTGTTTGATGATAAACCATGGCTGTAAATGTTTAACTTGTCATAAGGCTGGTTCTGAGGCTTTAATGGCATTGGAGGAAAAACAAAGGTTTGACACGATCAGTCACATGACACTGGAGGTGAGGTCAGACGCTTCCACATTCCAATGCTCAGGAAAAAAAACCAAACACAAAAAACTCCTGTCTGCGCTCTTCTGTATGAACGCCAGGAAAGGAGACACCACTGGGCCTCCTTCCACCTTTACTTCTCCCATGTTTAAGGAGGAGCTGAAACCAGAGACAGCAGGAGGAGGAGGTGTTTAGCAGAGGGGTAGGGGGAAGAGAAGGAGATGTACAGCAGAGGGGGGGGGGGTTACAGCACAGGGAGGAGAAGGAGGTGTACAGCGGGGGGGGTTACAGCACGGGGAGGAGAAGGAGGTGTACAGCAGAGGGGGGGGGTTACAGCACGGGGAGAAGAAGGAGGTGTACAACAGAGAGGAGGAGGGGGGGCTTCCTGTAGAGGAGGAGATGTACAGCAGGGGGGGAGGAGGAGAAACAGGTGTACAGCAGAGGGGGAGGGGGAGGTGAACAAGGTTTACAGTAGGAGGAGGGGGAGGAGTACTAGGTTTATAGTAGAAGGGGGAGCAGAGGCAGAAGGAAGAAGCTTCCAGCAGAGGGAGGAGGAGAAGTTTACAGCAAGCAGGATCAGGTTTACACAGAGGGAGGAAGAGGAGGAGGTTGACAACAGAGTGAGAATGGGGAGGTTTTATGGCAGAGGGAAAGGGGGAGGTTTACAGTGGTGTGTGTGTGTTTGTGGTGGTGGTGGTGGTGGTGGGGGGGGGGGTCGTTATAACAGAGGTTGGGGGAGGAGAAAGTTTACAACAGAAGGAGGAGGACCAGGAGGAGGTTTACAGCACAGGGAGCAGTAGGAGAAGGTTTAGACAGAGGAAGGAGGAGGAGGATAAAGTTTACTGCAGGGGAGGAGGGCATGAAGCCATGATAGAGGAGACAAATCCGGGACAAAAGTCTCCAGGAGACAAAAAATACCTTTGAGGTTTATAGGAGGAGTAGGGGGAGGGGGGCTTGCAGAAGCTGAACTTGCACTTGTTGTCACATGTTGAACTGAGCAGAACAGAGGAAACCTCAGGTAAGACAACTCCAACCAAAGGGCCATGCTGCTAATGCTAACGCTAATGCTGTTTCTGCCACTGTTAATTCTGCTAATTCTAATACTGCTGCTGCTGGTGGTCAAATATTCCCCTTTTCTTTTGTCTGTTGGTTTGTAATCGTGATTTAACATCAAAACAGGTGTTGGCAGAGTTAACGGATCGATAATTTAAAGCATAGTTTAGTACAGTTTGTTTCCTCTTCTCCGTTTTCTTCTCTAAACAGAATGTACAAACCCACTTCCATCTGTTTGTAGATTAAAGGTGGAAAATGTGTTTTTACTGTGTGTTAAGGCTTTGAACTCCACATGTTCTGTAGAATATGGCAGGAGGTGAAACAGTAGAACCTGGTCCAACAGAACCTGAGTGTCAGTAGAAAGTAGGGGTGCAGTTGACTTCAGTTTTTATCAAGTCGACTTATTCGTCAATAGTCAAAGTTGAGTCGACGGGTCATGATGACGTCATCACATTGTCAGTGGAGGAACAACACGGACACACGTCTGTCCAGCAATGAGCAACTTATATTAAAGTTCACTGCAACGTAACAATGTCCACTGACAAGACACAAGCATCAGCATTTTAACCCCAACAAAACACAGACTAAACATGAGTTTTCTGTTAAATTTAAGTGCACAACATAAGTAGGGGAACTATATGTCCGGATTTTGTGTGGACCAACAGCTCTAAAACCGGACTATCCAGACGTCTGTCACATGTCCTCACTTTTTACATTAAGTGCAAAAAGTTTAAGTCGGTGGCCCCCAAGACGCACACCACACTGTCCACATCATGTTTGGGGAAAAAAAGAGCGCGTTGTTTGCACTGCTGCTCATTCAGATTAGCTAGTGGGTGCCTTTTCAGATGACCATGTTTTTTTGTTTTTGTTTTTTTTTTCATCTAAGGTGAAGTATTTCAACACATGCGATGTGTGTCTGTCACTCTTTTGTTTAGTCAGACCCACCACCCCCTGTCTTACCTGCAGCGGCCATGTCTCCTCTTATTTAGATCTGACTGGTCTGTGTTTATGCACTGAGGGAGAGGATGAATAACATGCCTCCCTCAGATTTAAGTCGATTTGTGTTACGGGAGTCGATGTGTTGACTAGTCGACGTTTCTGTTAATGCCCTAGTAGAAAGTGTTCCATCCTCAATATCCATATGAAAGCAGATCTTTAATCCAGTGTCGTGTCTTTGTTGGATCACAGATGAATCCTGGATCAGATTAAGCCACACCTTCTGATCTGGAGGAATCACAATAATGAAACTGTGTGTGTGTGGGGGGGGGGGGGTCACATCTGCACGCATTGGATGTGACCCAGATAATCGGACATGTACAATAAACTGTCCAACAATAAGTGGTTTAGGGACAAAACACTGTCAATGTTTGAGATTAGATTAAACTGTGAGCTTTAGAGAATTTTAGGATGCAAAGATGGAGGATGGATGGACAGAATCCCTCCTCTCACTTTTCCTTCCTCTCTCTTTTCCTCTCTCTCCCTCCCTTCATTCATCTCTCTCTCCCTATCTCTGTGAGCTTTAGAGAAGTTTAGGATTCAAAGATTGAGGATGGGTGGACAGACTCTCTCCTCCCCTCCCTCCTTTCCCCTCCCTCCTTTCCCCTCCCTCCTTTCCCCTCTCTCTCTCTCTCTCTCTCTCTCTCTCTCTCTCTCTCTCTCTCTCTCTCTCTCTCTCTCTCTCTCTCTTCCTTCTTTTCCTCTCTCTCCTTCCCTCTCTCCCTTCCTCCCTCCTGCTTGTACATCAGTTTCTCTAATTCACTCATAAATCATCCAAAGTCACTCAGACTCTTTAAACCTCTGCCTCAGCTTCTTCATCTTCATCATCCTCCTCTTCCTCTTTTTCACATCAGCACAAAATCAAACCGACGCCTCACGAGACTTGACAGTGTTCAGACAAATGATGTTGAGAACACGATGGAGGAGATGAAGAAGGAAACAGAACCGAAGGAAAGTCCGATTGAATTCAGATGTTTATGGAACAAATGTGTTTATATGAAGTTTATAGAATTATAGTAAGTATTTAGGTCTGGTTTAAGTGGGTTTGGTTCTGGTATGGCTGGATTTAGTTTCTGTATTTGATCGATTAGGGTTCTGCTTTGGATGGGTTAGATTCTTGTTTGAACAGGTTGAGGTATGTATTGGATGGGTTTGGTTCTGTATTGGATGGTGTAATGTGGCGGGTCCATTACCTAATTAAAGAGGCTTAAACATTAGGTTTTAAAGGGTTTCTTTTTCATTTGTATGTTCTTGATTATAACTTCTTCCTGGAGTTTAAAAAAAAATGAGTAGGTAAGGTAATGAATAGATTAATTGTGGTCAAATTGACTTACCTTTTGTCTTTTAGTTGGACCCAGGTGTTCCAGTGAAAAGTAAATAGGTTCTGGGAGGTGATGTTAGTAGGAGGGGTTTTTTAAGTAAGACAGTTTTATTTATTTATTTATTTTAGAATTAAGTGTGATAATATAATAAAATGTGTTCTTTTTAGTCTATAAGATTATGGGGGCAGGGGTGTTTTTTGGTCAGAATGAATAAAGTCGTCCATAATTGTTACTTGGACACTTCGCCTCAGCTCTAGTCTTTGACAGATGGTTTCGGATTCTGTTTGAATGACTTAGGTTCTGGTTTGAATAGGTTTGGTTCTCATTTACTTCCAGGTATCCTGGTTGTGTTATCGGACTTTTGGGTGGATGTTTAGCCTCTCAACCTTCTGGTCTTTCTGTTTTCCACTGCTGTGTCTCTGATCTTGACCCAGTTTTTGGACGTGGTTCTTTGACCTGGTTTTTGCATTTTGTCTCAGTTCTTTTTTTTCTCCATCTAAAGTTCATCCACTTTCTCAAACATTGGTGGATTTTTGTCAGACTTAACAATTTTCTTCTTCTTCCAGGTGAAACGATGGTGCAGGGACTCTACGTGGGACTGAGCCCCACCTGAACCCTGGCTCCTGGCTCCCGGCCCCAGATCCCACCCCTCAACTGGACCCATCTTCCCATCATGCACCTGCTGTTGTGCCGCGGGCGCCTGAAGCTGCTGGTGGCGTCTGTCACAGCTGTCGTCCTGCTCACGTGGCTCTACCTGCTTGCTGGGAACTTGGAAGGTGAGAGCGACTAGACTGGACCAGGACTAGAACCAGACCCAATCTGACTGGTCCTAGCTGTACCAGAACCAACAAGACCTAGCTGGGCTCAACCTGGCTCCATCTGACCTGGACCAAAACCAACCTAAACCATTCTAAGTAGGACCATATCTGTTGTTGCCAAACCCAACCTGACTGGATCCAACTAAACCTAACTGATGATATCCACCCAGCACCAGCAAACGACCTAACCTGATCCAGTCTGACACAGAATCCTCACTTAGAACTTATGGAAAAGATAAAGATTGGTTCAGGGAATCCACATTAAACAGGTTTAGGTTAAAGGTGGACATTTGTGTCTTTGGGGGTCAAAGGTGGATGTTTGGGTCTTTAGGGGTTAAAGGTGGACGTCTGGGTCTTTAGGGGTTAAAGGTGGACGTCTGGGTCTTTCGGGGTTAAAGGTGGACGTTTGGGTCTTTAGGGGTTAAAGGTGGATGTTTGGGTCTTTAGGGGTTAAAGGTGGACGTTTGGGTCTTTGGGGGTCAAAGGGGGACGTCTGGGTCTTTAGGGGTTAAAGGTGGACGTCTGGGTCTTTAGGGGTTAAAGGTGGACGTCTGGGTCTTTAGGGGTTAAAGGTGGACGTCTGGGTCTTTAGGGGTTAAAGGTGGACGTCTGGGTCTTTAGGGGTTAAAGGTGGACGTTTGGGTCTTTAGGGGTTAAAGGTGGACGTCTGGGTCTTTGGGGGTCAAAGGTGGATGTTTGGGTCTTTAGGGGTTAAATAAACCGTTGCTCAGTTTGACAGATGTTGCCATCGGAGTCTTATTAGATGAAATGAGATAGAGGAGGGACATAAAAACAAAGTGTCCTTAGATCCAGACCCTGGTCCATCTGTGCTGGGCTCAGGTTTCCTCATCTCCTGTTCATCGTCTTGCTTTCACATCGACCACAGACGGAGGCGTAAACATTCCCAGAATGCTTCTGTTCAGCTGTGGGTTTGGGACAGAGACAAGGACATGAGCAGAAGAAACAGATTTACAATCGTCTCGTCTCATCATCTGAAGCCGCTTTATCCTCACTAGGGTCGCGGGGGTCACTGGGGGCCTAATCCAGCTACAATGGGCGAAGGCGGAGTACACCCTGTATGAGATGCCAGTTAATTTCAGGGCTGAACATAAATAGACAAACAATCATTCTCACATTCACACCTATGGGCAGTTTAGATTAAGGGTGCATGTCTTTGGATGGTGGGAGGAAACCCACGCAGACACAGGGAGAACATGCAAACTCCACACAGAAAGGTCTGGTGTGTGACTTGAACCAGGGTCCTTCTGTCTGTGAGGCACAAGTGCTAACCACTGCACCACTGTGCCACCCCCAGATTTATAATCATTACAGTAAAATAATATAGTATAAATGGACAAATTCTGGAAGGTTTTATTTAGTGTTTAGCTTGAAAATAGTGGCTTGAGTGCAGTTTAATAGATAAATCAATCACAGCCTATTCCTTTGGTGGTGATTGAACCCTGATGATCAGTGGTTCAGTCTGTGTTTTTCAGTTGACACTGGCTGGTGCCGGTCTGGTATGGTATAAATCTGCTGCTCCTGGTCTTGGTTTATTGTGATCCACGTTTCTTATATGGGCTCAGATTATTCCCACCTCCACTAGAGGGCGTGGAGCCACAGAAAGCTCACATTCAACTGGTTGATTTCCAAGAAAACAGACCAATGCCCAAAATGTCGATGAAAAATCCTCATTAGTCAGAACAAAATTGACTTAATTAAGAAAAATAAAAAGGAGCAGAAAAACAGAAAAGAATAAACTCATTAAAATCAAGATTTTAAGCCAAAGGACATTTACATTAAAAAGTTAATATTCATTCACATGAAAGTAAAATTTTAGCAGAAAAATGCAGATAAAAGTTGTTACAACAAAACCAACCAAACGAAACTGAACAAATACACAAGTTTATTTGGTTCCATTTTTGTAATTTTTCAGTCATGAGGAGAAAACATCTGAAAACAGGGGCTCATCCCCCCCAACCCCTGTCTCTCCTCTGTCCATCCTAACCACCCTCGTCTCCTCCTCAGGACGCTCGCTCCTCCTGCCTCCATGTCTGGCCTTCACACCGTCCTCTCAGCTCCTGGACCGTTCTGTCCTGGAGTCCCGGGTACGAGAGGTGGAGGAAGAGAACAGGCAGATCCGCCTGCAGCTCAGTCAATCGCAGGGTACCGCTCCCCAGCCACCTGACGGTAACTACGGCAACCAGCAGTGGGGTGCCTCGGCGGACACAGGCCCGGAGGACGGAGATAACACAGCAGAAGACAAGAGCAACCACACCCAATGTCCCCGTGCACCAGCCATCCACAAGTGTGAGGTGAGGACCAACATGCACCAGTGTGGACCTTTACCCAGCATGAACCACTGTAGATCTGTGGAGCCTATATCCTCTTATCTGCTTGTTTTAGTTGGCGTTAGTGAATATAGAACTATTTATGGAACAAAATGTCTGTTTGTCAAAGTTAATATATCATCAGTACACTGTAGAAAATTATCTACTAAAAAATGTGCACTTCAAAAAATTATTAATCTTTTTCTGCATAAATATTTGAAGCGTCTTCAGTTTTACTCAAAACCATTTAACCCTCAATCATTTCATGAGGATTTAAATCATTTAAATGACAAAAACAACAGTTTTTGACAATGAACTGAATGATTTTGATATTTTATTTAAAGGTGGGGTATGAGATGTTAGAAAAACAGTTCCAGCAACTACTTTTTGAAAATACACATTTCAAAAGTCTAATCCCCTATCTTCAGACACCCCCCCACCCCCCGATTACTGGCACATGCAATGTTTGTTCGTGAGGGTTCATGACTGCTGCACAGAGCAATTCACCTGACTCTGACTCCAGTCTTGGCTTTTTTCTTTCTCGTACTAGTGCTTAAGTCTCAGAGAATGCATGATTCACGCAGAAGGGGTATGGACAGAGGGAAGAGGGACAAATGGCAGTTGTCTTTGATAGGTTTATCAATCATTTGGAGTGGGTGCTCAAAATTATTAGACGCTGTTTTGTTTTGTTTTGTTTTTTCAATCAATTCACACCCCACCTTAAATTCTTTAGTGGAATAAAAGTAACGTTTAATTTATAAACGTTGAACAAAAACTGTTGAATAATGAATCTAAAAAGTATTTGACAAAAGCACTTCAATTATTACTTGAGAGCAAATAGTTCTTAATAGTCCTAAATAATTTTACAATAATGTTGGTACATGTAGAAAATTTCTTGTAATTTTTCACAAAAAATCTTCCAAAAAACAGATTTAAGTGCAAAAAATGAAGAGTACCACCGTAACGTATAAATATGTTACAGTAACACAGTAGTTTGTGTGTTTGTGTAATTGTAATTTAGCCTCTGTACAAGCATAACATTTTGAGCTGTGTGGAACTTCATTAATCGCCATTATAATCCAATATGTTGTATTTTTCTGTGATATTTATTGTACATAGTAAGAGTTGGATTAAAGGTACAGGCCTGTAGTTAGTGGATCTTCTCTGGACCAGTGCTAGATGCTGTGACTTTAAAAACCCATCTGTGGAGGATGGAGGAGTCTTTTCAGGTGAAGGTTGAATGAACCTGACTTGATCCACTGAATCAGATCTGAGTCACTTTGAAGACGTTTTTAGCCTTGAAGCTTCAACTTGAACAGCCTGTGACATTCAAAGCCTGTGATGTCATGGACTCTTTTCTATTGAAGAAAATAAATGCGAAGCTTCACCTCAGACGTGGGCCTTTTCATGTGTCAGTATAGCCTCAGACTGTACTGAACTAAATTAAATAAAACTAAACTGAACTGAAGTCAACTCAGCTGACTATTGATTGTTGCCTGTATTGCAGCTCATCCACATTGCCTGTGTTTGTGCGGGACACAACGCCAGCAGAGATGTGGTGACTCTTGTCAAATCCATCCTTTTCCACAGGTCAGTCTGTTCTTTGTGACTCCCACTCCGAGTCTCCAATTTTCACTCCGACTCTTCTCTGTTTACACTCTGTGATTGTTGTTTTCCAGGAGGAACCCCCTTCACTTCCACTTCATCACGGACACAGTGGCCCATCATATCCTCAGTTCTCTGTTCCGTTCCTGGATGGTTCCATCGGTCCAGATCAGCTTCTATGACGCAGATGAGCTGAAGGTGAGAGAGAAACATGGAGAGAGAGTGAACATACCACACCCCCATCATCACATGCTGGTTAAACCATTGTGACAAATTCTAATGAATTCTCAGTAAATCAACACACATTAAATAAACATAACACTAATCCAACACAACTGAGAATGAAATGTTTCCTGAAACCTGTGGGACTCTTAGAAAATGCCACACCCACGTGGTCCCATGTGGACTCTGGTTCTGCTGGACTCAGTGGCTTGTCGTCGTGGATCAGCTGACCTGTCGGCATGTGTTTTCTCTCTAGTTGATGGATGAGCGTCGGTGGCTGTGGAATCCACTGACCAAGCATTGATTTGGCGCATTTGCTCCACCCACTTTGCCTCCTGAACAGTGTGTCTTTGTGCCATCGTACTCTTGAAGCTGCACATGCTCACTTTGTTCTCATTAAAGTCCATTAAACTGAAGACGAAGTGACTGTGATGCACTGTAATCTGATTACTGAGACAGAGATTTGAAGGAACAAACTCAACACTGACTCACATCCAATTCAGATTATTTGATTATTATGGTCTGGATCACAACACGTATGTTCGATTATTACCTCACCACCCCCAAAGGGGAGAGGGATATTGTTGTTGATTTGGTGTGTGTGTGTGTGTGTTTGTCTGTCAGCATCTTTATGCAAAAACTACTGGACCAATTTCCATGAAACTTTCAGGAAAGGTGTGAGCTGGTCCAGAATAGATCACATTCAATTTTGGTGAATGTAGGTCAAATGTCAAGGTCGCCAAAATTTATTTTCACCGTGATCAGAAATGGCGTTTGAAAGGGGCATGGTTTGTTGTGTATGGCACCACGTCTTATGGTCGGGATCAGAAAACGTGTGATTATTATGGTCTGGTCATGCTGTGTTGTTGACATCACCACTGTCTGTTCTTTTCCAGTCGGAGGTTTCGTGGATACCCAATAAACATTACTCGGGTATTTATGGGTTGATGAAGCTAACGTTGACCAAAGCGCTGCCCCCCCACCTGTCCAAGGTCATTGTCCTCGACACCGACATCACCTTCGCCACCGATGTCGCCGAGCTGTGGGGAATTTTCCGGAAGTTCACTGGTGAGTCCAACTTTATTAACCATCAACCATCGATCAGTGGGACCATTGATCCACAAATCACATATCAAAATGAAAGCACTGTCACTACCAGAATAGTTATAAAAAATCCAAATAAACCCCATCAATTTATGGAGAATAAACTCGAATATAAAACAAGAGTGTAGCCATATTTTTTACCAGAACATCAGAATTTGAAAATGGGTGGAAAAATATAATTTACAGCAAAAGTACAGCTCCAGCCATCACATGACTTTTAGTTGTCAGGACGCCATGTTGACAGTCAACATGACGACCACGGTGCCACTGTAAACATTATGGCAGTAAACATCTTCACACCATCAGACTGCACATCTCACTTCAGTTCATGTGAAATTCATTTAAAAAAAAAAACAAAAAAACTCACACGGTTTTGTTGAAGCTTCCCATGTTGGTTATGAGACCGACTGGCAGACAACACAACACCCATGAACCATTTTAACCAGCAATGCATTAAATAATATCCATGGTGCCTTTTGTATCGGCTCATCATTTGTCAGCTATGTCACTGACTCCCACAATTATTTGCGCTGTAACTACATATTCCCAAACTTAGTTGCAAGTTTGTATTTTTGTGATGTCTCTGCTACCAGTGCCTACTAATCTACCAACGCAATTACTACCAAGATGGCTATGTCAACTTTTTCTTTGTAACATGACCAGCCTGTGACATCAGTTGCAGGAGCTCAATAATGGGGAACTTGGAACATTCTGTGAGGTTCTACTTTCATTTGGGGTTTTTGCACAAAGGCCAAATACTGAGCCTATTAGCCACACCCACCACCAACACATTAGCATTAGTGGAGGACTCTGAAGACAGTTTGCACATCTTTGGCCTTTTTTTTCCATTGTAAAAAGTAATTGATTTGGAGCAAATTTCTTAAATCTTAAAATTTTTTAATTATGACTTTTTATGGCACTACTGCAAATTTATTTTCAACATATTCAGATTTTAATCTCATTAAGGAACAATATGACTTGCTTTGAAACTATTACTACTTCACCTTTTAAAGGGTGAATATGTGAACATTTATCTCGTCTCGGGGCTTAAAGGGTTCCCTCAGACTGGACTAACCCAGCTGCTGCTGTTTGGTTGTTTGTTGCAGATAAACAGGTGATTGGTTTGGTGGAAAACCAGAGCGACTGGTATTTGGGAAACCTGTGGAAAAACCACAAACCGTGGCCAGCGCTGGGACGAGGCTTCAACACTGGTAACCGAATGCCACATCCTCTTCCTCCTCATCTTCATCCTCCTCCTCACCCCCCTCGCCCTCCTCGTCTTCCTCTTTATCCTTTTAGTCATCATCCTCACCCTCATCATTGTCTCAGATAATGGTCAGCTGACGTGCAGGTGTTGGTGGTGTTTTCAGGCGTCATCCTGCTGTACCTAGACCGTCTGAGGAAGATGCGATGGGAGCAGATGTGGAGGCTGACGGCAGAGAGGGAGCTAATGAGCATGCTCAGTACGTCTCTGGCAGATCAGGTGAGTCATGGCTTCAGAGCAAGAAAATAGCTGGATTCACAAAATGTCACCACAGGATTTATTAAACAATGAGTCAAACGGTACGGCAGTGTTTTAGTGCCACATAAAAAAAATAAAAACACATTTGACTATGAGACTAAAGTCGTAAAATATGGAGTTAAATCCTGTAATTTTCTGATAATAAAGTATGGAGGAAGGTATGGAGGAAGATGGCAGAAGTTGTTGGTGTCCTTGGTGGGTTAATGCATGTTATCTGTGTGAACTGTACAAAACTACATGAACACCTTGGCCAGTTATGTATGCTAATGTAATGGCTATTTATATAGGTCATTTCCCCAGTTGTCTTTGTGATTGAGAGCTGGATATATTATGTAATGTATAGGAAAATATTAATGAAATAAACAAAGGGCATCGCTATTGTTTTTTTTTTGTAGTCGCCCATGAACGTTTTGGGTATATATCTTCTTTAGCATGCCATAGGTAGGTGGGTGAATGAATAACGGAGTATTTCCAAACATTTGTACACGCCCACACAAAGCCCACTTGTAGCAATACAGCAACAGGTTTCCAGCGATACAGCTTGACACTCCGAAACAATGGCCTTGTACCTGTACCCTAACTCTGTCTGGGTCTGTCTGGGTCCAGGACATTTTCAATGCCTTCATCAAACAGAACCCGGTCCTGGTCCATCAGTTACCCTGTTTCTGGAATGTCCAGCTGTCTGACCACACCCGTTCTGAGCAGTGTTACACCGAGGTGTCCGACCTCAAGGTCAGTCTGTCCACCTGCCTGCCTGTCTTTACTTGTTTATTTTTTTGTTTACATGTATTTACCTGTGTTTAGTTGTTTGTTTACTTTTTTACTGTGGTCAGGTGATCCACTGGAATTCTCCAAAGAAGCTTAGAGTTAAGAACAAACATGTTGAGTTCTTCAGGAACCTTTACTTGACGTTCCTTGAATATGATGGAAACCTGCTGAGACGAGAACTGTTCGGATGCACCAGTCCATCCAGTCCACAGTTAGTCCAGGTTAGTCCCAGTCCATCCAGTCCAGAGTTAGTCCAGGTTAGCTCTAGACTATGACTAGACAACGTAATGATTCAAAATGAGAAACACAAAATAAAATGGATTCAGCAAAAAACTCAAATTATAACTGAATATGAACCCGGGTTTATGTTTTCAGCTAATGATGCTAACAGGTCACAGTTTACATCCAAACCTGACCAAAGCATTCTCTTTCTGTCCTTGTTGACTTCCTGTCCTCAGTTGCAGTCGGCTCTGGAGGATCTGGATGAAGACGATCAGTGTTACGACTTCCGCCGGGAGCGTCTGACCATCCACCGCATCCACCTGGACTTTCTGCAGTACGAGTACACACCCACTGAGGACGGCGCTGATGTCACCCTGGTGGCTCAGCTCTCCATGGACAGGTGACCTCTGTTCCATCCAATCAGCAAGACACCGCAAAAAAACAAGCAGACAGGAAATGAGTTTATGTCCTCTTCCTCTGAAGTCCAGTGTTTGTCCAGTGTCTCTAATGTTCCTCTGCAAATATTGGACTCTTTCTTGTCCTGGTCCATGCTTGGTCTAAGGTCTCACAGCTCTGTCCTGTCTTGTTTTCTCGGTCTTCAGGCTGCAGATGTTGGAGGCCATCTGTAAACACTGGGAGGGTCCTATCAGCCTGGCACTCTACATGTCGGATGCCGAAGCCCAGCAGTTCCTTCGTTATGCTCAGGCTTCCGAGGTCCTCAAGAATCGCAAGAATGTCGGATACCATGTGGTCTACAAGGAGGGTCAGTTCTATCCGGTCAACCTAGTCCGGAATGTGGCCTTGAAAAATGCCAACACCCCCTACGTGTTCCTAACCGATGTGGACTTCCTCCCCATGTACGGCCTTTATGACTACCTCAGGTGAGACCACAATCCAGACCTAAACCTGAACCAGGGACGTCCCAGGACCTCCTGTTCATCTGTGGTTTTGTTTCCTGTTCAACTGATTCAGTTCATCCTGAGTTCAGGCAGATGTAGACTATTATAGGCATCTTGGACCACATAAACATTGGACGCATGTTGGTGGGCGTCGCCCTCATGTCCTAGTTTTTCTTCTTTCACTCCATTTAATAAATGATCCACACACAAACTGAGTCAATCTTGGGGGAGGGGCAAAATATTGCTGGAAATATACCAGATTCCAGTTAAAGTTGTTGGTGTGTCCACCTGTCCTGTCCGGTGTCCACAGTGTATGATTTGTTTGGTTGTGTGCAGGAGGTCAGTGGTGCAGATGGACATGGCCAACACCAAAAAGGCTCTGGTGGTTCCTGCCTTTGAGACACTGAGATATCGTTTGTCTTTCCCCAAATCCAAAGCTGAGCTTCTCTCCATGCTGGACATGGGGACACTCTACACCTTCAGGTGGGGCTGTCCACTGTCTGTCCTTTCTTTATATGTTCATTCAGGTCAAAGATGATTTTGCTTGTTTTTCTTTTTCTTTTTTGTCTTTTTCCATTTCATTTTGTGTTGAAATATGGTTCTAGTTCTCAGGTGTTTTTTGTTTTGGTTCTCAGGTATCATGTGTGGCCCAAAGGCCATGCCCCCACTAACTATGCTAAATGGCGAACGGCCACCATGCCCTATAAGGTAGAGTGGGAGCCGGACTTTGAACCATATGTGGTGGTGAAACGTGATGTTCCTGAATACGACCAACGCTTTGTTGGCTTCGGCTGGAACAAGGTGTCACACATCATAGAACTGGATGCTCAGGTACCGTGAAACATTTAACAGAACCAGTAAAACAAAGAATTTAACTGAACAATGAGACAAGATAAGATAATGCTAATCGAACACTAAGCAGATCCAACAGTACAAGAATTATTTGTTTCCTGATTAAATTCACTGGACAAGACAAAGAAAAACATTAACCGTCATATGAGGTGCGTTTCGACTACACTGGTTCCGGTACATCTTTGGGGCGATGTACTTTTGACCGTCCCTTGAGTTAGCCCAGTCATCTCAGGCATGTCTCCATACTCTAATGGCCCTGTGAGAACCTTACAATGACATCATCATATTGTGTTAGTTGTTATGGTAATGTGATAATGATAAGAGATAGGGCAAATCAGGTAAAATGTGTGCAAGAGGGGTGGGGTTTGTTGTGCCGGGAACCACAATTTTTTTTATTTCATTCATTTTCTTGGATTCGTGTTCTTGCTGTTTTCTCATCAGAACTTGCTTTGATGTGATGGAACCTTCTGCAGTTGATGCTAATCCACTGGTTGGTGTTGTGATGAATGGACCAGGGTCTAACCTGTTTGGTTCTGTGGTTCTGTTCCAGGAGTACGACCTTATGGTTCTCCCCAACGCCTTCATGATCCACATGCCTCACGCTCCGAGCTTTGACATCTCCAAGTTCCGCTCAAGCCCCAGTTACCGCCACTGTCTGAACACGCTCAAGGACGAGTTCCACCAGGACCTGTCCAGGAAGTATGGTTCCACTGCCCTGAAGTACCTCACGGCCCAGAGGAACATGTAGAATGAGAACTGTGTGCTCCAGTGAGGCCTCATCCTCCAGTCCGTCAGAGACTTGGACTGACGCCGCTTAGACGCTGGCGTCTGTTTGGCATTTCCGGACTAACTGCTGTCGCGGTGTGGAATTAGCTTTAAGGTCACAACATGAGGAGGTTCTAGGTGTTTGTTTTGACAATCAAGGTTGTTTTTCCAGAAGGTGGAATGGAATGGAATGTTGGAGACTGGAACCAGTGGACTGGACTGGAATCGACTGATATGGATTTTTAAAAAAAAATGTAAAATTAGCCTTAGCCCAAAGACCGATACAGGCCGCCGATATTTCTAAGCTGATATTTGGAGCTGTTTTTTCCTTGGTCAAATGACGACAAATGTCAGAAATTTTTTTTTATTTACAATATATTAAAATAGCGAAGGTTAAATTATTAAATATCATCTTTTCACTGGTTTTGTTTCTTCCCCCTTGTTTCTTTTTTCCTTCTTCTTCTCTTTTTGCTTTTTTATTTTCCCTATTTTCTGTACTGTAAAAATATACCAGCCATCCTAACAGGCCCATACAGATACATGGAGAAAAAAAAAAAAGAAATATCGGCCAGCCAATATATTGGTCTATCATTAGATTGGACTCCCAACACAGCCTTATCATTTCAGTGCTATTTACCAACGTATTTAAGGACATTTAGGTTTTTACAGTTGTATTAATGAACAGGAACACATATAATCAAAATTTGTTTTCCTTAGTATTTTTTTGTATATTTTTGACCTCATGTCCTGAGCGCTGCCCCCTGGCTACAAGGATGTGAATTGAGTGTATGCGAGTGTGTGGATGAGTTTTCCTGTTCGTCATCTGCATGTTTACATTTGCACTAAAGCGTCTTCACGTCTGGAACCAAATGATCCTTGTCTTAATACACCAAGCGACAACTGGGACCAATTGGATCCACATGTGATCTACGCCCAACTGGATCCACATGTGCTGAAGCTGATATTTAGTAGGATATTTAAGAGATGAATGACATGAGTCCAGAATGAGGATCTGAAGTATGACGATGCTGATGCTAATGCCAATGATGGGGGCGTGTCCTGTGACCTCCTCTGTTGATGTTAGGAGTATGTCCTGTGACCTCCTGTGATGATCCTAGGAGTATGTCCTGTGACTACCTATGATGATCCTAGGAGTGTGTCCTGTGACCACCTATGATGATGTTAGGAGTGTGTCCTGTGACCTCCTATGATGATGTTAGGAGTGTGTCCTGTGACCTCCTTCGTTGATGCTAGGAGCGTATCCTGTGACCTCCTCTGTTGATGTTAGGAGTATGTCCTGTGACCTCCTCTGTTGATCCTAGGAGTATGTCCTGTGACCTCCTATGATGATCCTAGGAGTATGTCCTGTGACCTCCTCTGTTGATACTAGGAGTATGTCCGGTGGCCTCCTCCATGCCAGTGCCTTCACTGTCAGACTGGATGTTGATTTTACTGTTGAAGCCACGTCTGTTCAACGCAAATCAAACCTATTTTTCTACATCAGTGCTTTAAATAAATTTGCCCTTTTTTAAATCCACTTGTCGTCTTTTTCTTTTGTGGTCGGTGAAATTGGGTTTGGGAGTAAATAAAAGGGGCTTTCAGGGGTAATGATGAGAAGACATCGAGCAGCTTCTGGGGTTTGGAGGAGGAGTTTAGGCAGTGGACGAACAAACACTACTGGAAACATGTAGACGGGCATCTATAACGATCTATACCAGTTTTTAAAGCAGATTTGTGAACCAGATACTCTGAAATTACTCTTTTTTTTTTTTTTAGCACAGACAACATAAACTAATATTTAAATACATCTATAAACATCAAATATTTATATAGTATTTTAGACTAACATAAAAGAAGACCAAAGGACTTTACATTTGAAAAAAATAAGTAAAATACAGGATAAAACAACTCAATCAAATACAAATTTTAAATATGTAAGACAATAAAACAATAACACACAGGTTAAAAAAATAATAATGCATCTTCATGTGTAGGTTTTTTCAAGGGATTATAAATGTAAAACACAGTTGAATAAATAACTGGACCCACACAGACCTGATGGATGGTTCTGGAAATGTCTGAGCTCAACAAATGCTGTCAGATTAAATCACAATTAAAATATTTTTTCAGATTCTCACCATTTCCATGACTACGCCTCAGTCTGATTTGCTCATCAGCGTGAAGATATGACCTTTAGGTGACCTTTGGGCGTTGAACAACAAGCATTTGGCTTTGTCAGGTTAATGAATTGTCAGATGGATGCCATTGGCAGCAGCTTACACAGACACATCACAGATCTGACCTGAGATCAGTAACGGCAACAAAACACAACCAAGCACAACTACATCACCCATAAGCCTGTTCTCCGCCGTTTCATCTGAAGTGTTCCTTACTGGTGCACGCATCCCAAGAGGACCCCCCCCCCCCCCCCCATAGTCTTGAATCAATCAAACATAAAACCACATTAAGGAAGAGAATACTAATAATTATATAATATACAGCATAATATTACTATTCCATCCATGTCAATAATAATGAAGTGAAATACTGAATTACAGACACATTATTATTATTATTACTATTATATTTCTATTCCATTCTTTTATGTTTAATAGATTCCAGGTCACTGTGAGGGGCGGGGCCTGATCTAACTCCACCCACTTATGTTTTGCTTTTTTTTTGTAAATATAACTGCTGCTTTAATGAGTGTGAGTTTTGACTCAGAATCCAAACAGATGATGTTAACATCATGTTGGACAAACCAGGCTCCGACAGTCAGTGGAAGGCCACGCCTCCTAATGAAAACACAACTAATGAGATTAAATGAAAAAAAAAACAGTTTTGACAACGGAGACGATGCTCAGAGGACGGATGTGCAGCGATAGTGAGAACATTTACAGCAACATTCAGATGGGTGGTGTTGTTCCCCCTCAGGAGGAGGCGGAGGCTGCTGATTGGATACCTGCTGATGTCGGGGTCAAGTCCAGCTCGTCTTTGCGTTGGCGTCTTCCTGCTTCATTAAAAATCCATTACACTTCCGTTAATGGAGTCTTAATGAGGACAAACCCGCTGGATCGTCCTTCAGGAGTGGCTCGGGGGACACTAATCACTGTTTCATTCTCCCGATCAGGCTATTTGGCAGGTGGGCGTGGAAAACACAGTATCAGCAGAGGTGGCAAAAGTACACACAGTCTGTATTTAAGTAGAAGTACAAGTAATTGTGTGAAAAAAATACTCTTGTGAAAGTAGAATTACTGATTCAACGTATGTAAGAGTAAAAAGTACAAATGAGTATGAATGAAACAATGCTCATTTAACCAGGTAAAATTTTTAAAAGTTTCCATTTTCTAATTCCACCGTGAATGGTACTGACCAGAGTTCTGTACCAGCTCTGGTACCTGACAGGTAACCTGCAAAAACATGTGGGGATGGGTTAAAAAAAAAAATCACAGGTAAAATTAAATGAAAGACGTGCAGGTAGTGCTAAAGGCCATGAAAAAATATAAAAGAAGATTGGAAAGTTTAGAAAAAAGTGGACTTGTCTAAGATTCTGGTTCTGACCCTGTGCTCCTTCTGTCACACATTTGCTTAGTTTGAAAAAGTAACAAGCCTGTTCTGAAAATGTAAGACGTATAAAGTCCAGATATTTATGGAAAAATGTAGGGAGTAAAAGTAAAAAGTTGTCAGAAAAATAAACATTCAAACTCAACAAAAAGAAAAAAAAACTTAAGTACAGTAACAAAGTACTTATACTTAGTTACTTACCACCTTTGGTGTTTAGGCACTTGGCTCTGATTGGCTGAGGACAGGTCTGAACATTAGAGGCTGGAGCAGTGGTGAGTGGCGTTCCTGGTTCTGGAGTAAACGCTCACCTTTGATTGTTCAGACCAGCGCTGTGTGGCCTCCTGCTCCAGGTTTTCTTCATCAGTGTTATTAATGTGCCTCAAACGCTTCAACTTTGTGACCCCAGACTGCTGACGATGCCAACACTCACCTGAGTAAACACCACCATCAAACCTCCCATGGCGACATCCACGTAAGAAGCCAAACATCAGAAAACTGGAAACTGTGTAAAACCAAAATATTTTTCTTATTAATTTTTGTTCATTTTATCCACTGTCACTGATCCAACTTCACGGGATTTACTGGTGAATCAATATTGTAGAAGATGATAGTGTTTCCATGGTAACTATGGAACATCCACATATGGTCACACTGATGACCATAAAAGATGAAGAACTGTATTGACTGTCCTATGGGACCATGATGCACCATGACAGGCTGTCCTATGGTGGCACTCAAATGTGGACACTTTTAAAGCCTTTTATGTTCTTCTGTGGATGCTTTAATATGTCCAGGTGGACGATAATGGTTTCAGTCCAACTCTATCTGATTCAACCTGATTGGTCCTTAGACGGATGATTAAACAAACGAGCAGATTCAGGTACATTAATAGAGAATGAGGAGGAGAAGGAGAAGGAGAGGGAAGGAGGTGATGAAAAGATGAAGGTGGGCTTCACATCCAACCTGATGGAAGAAGAAGAAGAGGACAGAGGAAGAGGAGGAGGGAGAAGTGGAAGAAGAGGATAAGAAAGAAGATGAAGAAGAGCATAAGGAGGAGAGGAGGGAGGAGAAGAAGAAGAAGAGGGAGAGATGAAAGAGAGGAGGAGGAAGTAGACGGAGACAGTTTTACTGGTTTCGGTCCCTATTTCCATCTGTTCTTCACACTGTCAGCTCCATGACATCATCAGCGTTCCTTCAACTTGATGACATCATCAGAAGATTTATATCATGTCATATCAGGTGGAATGGTTCTATTCAATATTATCAGTGTTTCCTGTGGGACTGACGACATGGAGGCAGCTTGTGTCCATCCTTATTCAATGTATGTGTGTGTGTGTGTGGGGGGGGGGGGGTAAACGGTGCGGTCCATACTTCATAAGTATAGAAAGTGACAGTTGAACACTAATGTATGCTGTGCTGGTCTGGTTCTGAACTGTACCAGCACACACAGTAAATGGACTGATTCTGTTTCTTATTATTCGAATCTCCAGGCCCCGTCTTGGTTTGAGGGACCTGCTCCCTGGTCTAAAAGACCTAGTTCTGCCCTAGTATGGGTCTGAATAATTCTAACCCAGACACTGAAATGCTACTGTAATGTGACACGACAGGTTCAACGTCCACTTTCTGTTTGACACATGATCCTGAAACGGTTCCAGGCGGAGGTGGTCCTGACGCCTTCTCAGTGGAAATTCTCTCCCCTGCGCCTCCTTCCTGTGCAGTGTCAATCACACTAAGTTCTAATGGACAGCAGAGAGCCGGCCCATAGGCCCTGAGGAGAACTGTTAGAAGTGTTAGGAGAACCGTTAGGAGACCCATCAGAACCCGAAAAGGGGAGGAAAGACAGAACATGACTACAAATGAGAACAGCTGGATGAAAGCGCTAACATGCTAATAGGCTGTACTCTGTGGGCTGGTTCATGCTAAAGCTAAGTTAGCATGTATCCTGTGGGGTGGTTTATATTAAAACTAACATGCTAAGAATAGCTTGTATGCTATGGGCTGCTCTGTTCTAATGCTAATATGCTAAGTTAGCCTTGTGCTGTTGGCTAGCCTGTGCTAATTCTAATATGCTAAGTTAACTTGTATGCTATGAAGAGTTCTGTACTAATCTATCATGCTAAGTTATCCCTTGTGCTATTGCACCATCAAACTAGGACCGTGGCTACCCTAGTAGCCATGGCTACCAACTGAGCCATGGCCACCCCTAAAAGTAGAACACAAAGCAGCTGATCACCTCCACAGGAAACACCAGCTAGGGCTCTGATCTCCTGAAATTAACAATGGTATCAGCAGGGTGCGATTTATCAAAAAAGAACAGGGGGGGGGGGGGGGGGTCATAGAAAAAGGTGGAATCAGAGGTTCTATGTCCCTGTACTTGGTGGCCATTCAATTTCTGTTTTCAAATCAGGAAGTGGAAAAAAATGTGAAACAAGGAATGAACCCATTTCCGATTTCAAAACGGGTCCTATTCTGCAGTTCATGGTCATGTTGTGCACATGCGCAGTGAAGCATGGTAGGATATCTAGGAAGGAAGGATTACCAGAACACCAGCCTAGCACATGCAGGCAGCAAAAACATTGATGAAAAACTGCCCGATTCCCATTCATGAGCAAATGAACTACAGAAAAGGACCTGTTTTGAAATTGTAAATGGGTTCATTCCTCGTTTCCCATTCTCAGATTCCCCCACAGCACCAAGGGTTTTTGAATGATGATGAGTTTGTCATCACCAACACCATCCGCTCGTCCTCATCTTTTGGCAGCTTGAGGGCACGCACCAATCACCATTGTCATCGAACCTGCGTTTTATATTGTCTGTCAGTGAGGTAAAGAAGCTCCCAGAATGCACCTGTCCTCTGCTGATCTTTATCGCTGGACTGGCAGATATTTACCCCCTTGACACATAGCACGTCAAGTTCCTCTTCCAGGCATTTTGTGTTCACATCATCAGAAAGAGTCATAGACTGCAGGACCGTCACGGTGATGTCCAAAACTAGACAGGGGGATGATGCCCCCCCACAAATCACACCCAGGGTAACAGCTTGATATTAGGTAGGCACCAGCATCCGTTTGTATGTGGGAACTGGAAGACTGGGAAGGGTTTCTCAAAAAAGTATCAGACATGGTAACTGTTCCATGAACAATATCTTCAACACTAGGTCGTCTGAGGGGAAGTTTGGATGTCTCCTCCTCCTCCTCCTCCTCCTTCTTCTTGTTCTTCTTCTCCTCCCCCTCCTCATTCTTGAAGCTAATTCAAAACCCTGTCTGCTCTTCAGTTTTATTTTTAGTGTTCTTTTGGATTTTCCACTTCACCTCCTTCAGCTCCTCATCCATTATCTGCCTGGGGTCCTTCCATCATCTTCTGTCCCAGCCTCTAAAAGCCTTCCTTATCCGGCTCCATCCGAGCCTTAATGTGCTGCTAAATCTGTATCATAGACATTAACATGAGGACCTGATGGACCTGGTGGACCTGATGGACCTAATGGATCTGATGGACCTAATGGATCGTAACTCAAACCAAGGTTATTATCATGAATGTAAACTAACAAAATGATGAAAACCAGAATTGGGAGAAAAAAAATATTTCCATTAAATTAAATAAATGAAAACTAAAATTAAAAACACATACATGAAATTGTATTGTGTGCTTAAAAAATTAAATAAAACATATTAAAAAATTATGGGTGAAATTTCCTCCACTTTGTGATATTTGAAATGAACATGTGGTTAAGATTTTTATCAACTTGTTGGAAGTTTAAGATCCTTCGTATAGTTTGTCCTAGGTTATCTAACTCCAGAGGGAAAATAAAGATTTGGGTACATTTCCATTTTTAAAAAATTATGCTGTGACAATGAAGATAAAATTGTCATAGAACAATGTAATTTTTTACTGTTTAAAAATGTCAGAAAGGACCACTGGCCCTCAGTCATCTCCACACTATCAGCCCTCTTTAAAAAAATATATATAAAAACTTCAGATTCCCCCTGTACTTTTTCTATTCCAATTTTAGGAGTTTACAATTTGTTGTCTGATTTTTGTGTGTTTTTGGGTCCAAGATGTTAAAGTTTGTGTAGTGAAAACCCTGGTTTGTGTGAACCCTGGCCCGTTTGTGTGCTCTGACCAGGTCCTTGTTCCCGGCGCTGCTGTGATCTGACACCAGAGTGTTTCCTGCAGTAGATCAGCACATCTGCTCTGAGTGTCTATAAAAGGACATCGATTGAGAAGCTGCTCCATTAGTGTCCAACAGACGGTCGGTCTGCATCCAACTCAGATCCACATAGGGTAGGATAGACAGACAGGTGGACAGACAGACGAACAGAAAGACAGATGGAAAGACAGACAGGTGGACATCTGGTCAGACAGATAGATAGACACATGGACAGACAAATAAAGTTTTCATGCAAAATCTGTTTTTCTCCTAATATTCAACAAATAACTCCAACATTGTTATTATTTTTGGCTCAAGGTCACATGATAAATGTTAAAGGCTAAACCTGGTTAAAGCTCATTAAACCTCGGGGCTGTTTACATGAGGACAATTGTGGCTAAAAACGACAAAATATTTTAGTGCCTTTCGTTTACACGGCAACCCGGCCATCAGGGTCTGAAAACACTAAAATCTGAAGACCCCATACAGAGTGAGTTTTGAAGATGAGCCAGGTCGTGTCTCTAAACGGCAAAAAATGCAGAACATGTTCCCGTCACATACACCTTTATGTCACACTCAGTGCACTGAGCCAGTAAAACAACAAGCATGTCAGACTACCTCGATTTTCGCATCTCCAGTTAACGTACAGGAGTTGTTTCAGCAATTGTACAGAATTTATACTCATACTATAGCTGAACAGAGGTGGGTGTACAATTACCTATGTCGGCCTGGCATGCATATCCAATCAAATTTCGGCCACTTTTGTCTAAACGCGGACGAAAATTTAAGACGAGACACTTTTGCATATAAATGTAGCCCTAGTTAAATGTGATTAAAGCTGGATAAGACTGGTTAAAATTTGTTAAACCTGGATAAAGCTAAAGCTAATTAAACTTTATTAAAGCCAGTTAATTTATGAAACCTAGTTAAAGGTGGTTAAAACTCACTAGAGCTGATTCAACCTGGTTGGACCTGGATAAAGCTTGTTATAACAGGTTAAACCTGGTTAAAGCTGGTTTAAACTGGTTAAATGTTTGATGTGGGTTGATCACCTTCTTCACATTCATCATTAAATCACAGCTTTGAGACATTACTTGATGAAGTCAAAGAGTTTGTTGTTGTCCGTTGTTAATTTTGTTGTAACTGCAGTGTGATTGTGCTTGTGTTGAACAGATGTGCTCATCCTCAGTGGTGTCTTAACCCCACCCCTCCCTGGGTCTCTATGTGGTATTGATCTGTGGTGGTTTTTGGGTTGAATCTCACCTCAGTCTGAGTCCATATTCCATTTCCAGAGTGAGTGAACATATGGTTGATGGCCCAGACTTTCCTCTGTGCTTGTTTATGGGTTTATCTCAGTGTGGATCATTCGTTTAAGATCATCTTATTGTTGAATCACAGCCTCCACATCTGCTGTTACAGATGCCAAAACCATATTACAACTCTTCACAAACTGGATTTTCTTCCATTCATTCTTTCATTCAAAATATTTATTAAAAATACAGAACCAATAAACAATATATGTCTAAAAAAATGTTTTTTTAAATTATATATATATATATATATATATATATATATATATATATATATATATATATATATATATATATATATATATATATATATATATATATATATATATATATATATAATATTTCTGTATTATGTGAACCTTTCTTTCTTTGAACCATAAAAATACATAAGAGACAATCAGCAAATACTGCAGCAGCAACTAAATCCTTGTTTTCTTAAACAAAGGTGTGTTTTGTGCAGAACATTTACAGTTGAGTGTTTATAAAACCATTCAATTATTATTCCTTAAAAATGTGTGATGTTATTACTGACCTGTGGATGAATTATTGACTATTATTACTATTACTATCGCTGACTCTTTATTAACAAGTGCAGGAATTTGTCTGAGTTCACCTGGACCAGAGAGGGAGGAGTCATGGGTGTGGTCTGAGTTCACCTGGTGATGATTGGCAGAGGCCCAGGAAGAGCACCATGTGGTTTTAGCGTTTACAGGAAGACAGTAAAAAGGATAAAAATGGAAACTTGGGTTGAGCGGGCATTAGCATCTTTAACATAGAATATAAATAAACATATTACCATCTACAATAAAACACTGTGATTATTTGAATGGAACTCAAATTGTAAAGTCACGCTGAATTAATATTTATACTGAAACTAACACCTACTGGTCTGATGGAAACTAATAGAAACTGACAGATGGTGTGGGTCACTGGAGGATGTTCTGAATGGTTCCATACCAGTCATGTCAGCTGACCTGTTGTTGCTGACTCCCTGATGAAGGCCATTATGCCGAAACGCGTTGGGGATTTTATATGTTTTTATATGATTTTATAGGTTTTTGTAACCAAGCCAGTTTAATAAAGGCTTTTTATTCTTCACTTATAAGAGAGTGCCTTGGAATTTTTTCTTTCTTATAGAATGACTTTAATTCAATACCACCACAAACTAAAGAAAACTTGAGTGTAACCTGGAGGGGCAGGGCCAACACTTTATTATGAGTGGAGGATTGGATCAATATCTCTTTGAAAATCAATAAAGTGGCAGTAGACATGGGTTGGTTAGCCCTGGTGGGGGGCACCGCTGACATGCTTCAGTATGAGACAGTGCTGTTAAATATACATCATTCCCCAGGGTCAGAGACTCTGCCTAGGAGGCATGGCCCAGGTGTAAGCTAAGACTGATTGACGGAGTGTCGAAGATGCAGCCCTTCTGTATTTAATTAATACATTTGGCTTCTATTTGGTTGACTTTTCTTCTATTTTTGGATATATTCAATTCTTTAAATATGTTTCTGTTTTTCATAAATATTTATTCTTTCCTGTTTTTTATAGAATAATTTATTATTTTCCATCTTTTTAAAATATTCTTCATTCTCGTCTTTGTCTGGGTCTTCACCCTAATCGTCCTCTTCATCTCTGGTCTCATCTTCCTCTTCATCATCATCTTCCTCCTCCTCATTCATCTGTACTATAGCTGGTATTTGTCTTCTTCATCCTCCTCTTCCTCCATCCGTGGAATGGATCAGACTCTCTGGTAGCCTGGTTTGGTCTACAGGTCGTATGTTTTGACTCCCCTGTTCTAAACACAAACAGGATCCGTGTGACCCAGATGAGAACCTGGTCCTACTCTTTTTTCTCCTCCTTTTCTCCTTTTCCACCCTCATCCTCTTCCCTGAAGATGCTGTTAGAGTGTGGCCTTGTGGCTTCACATCCAATAGCATTCAGAATGATGACCACTCCAAACATATGGTTCCATTTCCTTCTTTTTACATTTTTTCTATATGTGAATGGAAAGTGGGCATGTGTGAATGAAAGACCAAAATGACAGTATCTACTCTGAGGGTTAGTGAACCAGATGAATAAATAAGCAGAAAATACTGAGCATAAAACCAAAGCTCATCGGGATGAAATAGCTGCATTATTCTGAAGACCATTATTAATTAAATACATAAATTCTATTAGAAAATTATATTCAGTAACAAATATTTAAAAAAATGCACAGAGTGAATATTGATTCAAGTCATTACTGTAGTAAAAGAAAAAAAAAGTCTAACTTCTCAATTGTAATAAAGTACAAAAGTTAAAAGTAAAACAGCAGTTTTTGCCATAAATGAAATACTACTAAATCAAACTAAATCATAAAACTTTAAAAAGTATCAAAACATAAAGCTCTTAAAAGTGAGTTACTGTGTAGACAAATGTGTTTTGGATCACAGTACTCAGATTTTTGGGTATTTGCAGGAAACTTTAGAAAAAGTGGACCCACGTTTTCCTTCTGAAGAGACATATTTTTTTATTGACACAACTGTCTATTTTATGTTCTTAATTTTGAAATAAAATAACGTTGTTTAGCACTTAATATTATATTAAACATGGAGCCCAGGAAACATACATGTTCACTGTATCATGTCTGTGATGAACCTATCCTGTGTGCAACAGTGATCATTCATTAATAAAGAACACTTCTGACACTCTGTGGTAGGAGGTAGAATTACACTTGTCATTACATCCCCGTGATTTGAAGTAGATAACCAAATTAAATCCATTCCATTCTAAATAAAATATTCTAAATAAAATGTATAAGACGCTATATCGGTCACTCTCTCTTCCATCTTTCATCATCATCGTCTGGAACAATAACAACACAGATTGAAAAACTGTTTGCATTTTAATTTCATTGCACTTGTTACAATGACGAATAAAGTCTATTCTATAAAATAATGAGGCTACATAGACCTAATTGTAATGTAGAAGTAGGCTAATGATACTTAGTATATATTTTATTTTTCTGATTTGGGGCAATTGTCAGCATAGTGTAAATTGCTGAGTTCATGTGTGGTGGATGGAAACAGGACGCGTAGAATTCATATTTACTAATAAATGTATTGACTTCACTGACAAATTAAGTTAAAAGTTAGCAACAGAGCAGACAGCCCAGACTAGAGTGAGTGCTAGATCAGAAAAATACTAACTTTCCACTAATCCTTTTAAAACTTTTTTCCGCTCACTTTGAAGACTCTATATAACAACTGCGATTTACAGTAAGTTGCTCTACATTGTGCTTCTCGATTGACATCAAATATTATGCATGCTACCAATACCAATGTAATGTGTTTGTGGGAAAATTCTTGATACTCGGGACTCATGAATATTAATATACACGTTTTATTGTTTCTTCTTCTACTATTAAATAGTAACGTGTCTTCTTCTACTAGTTTTATTAGCGACTGTTGCAACTGATGCACTCTTCCTGCCACCTACTGGACCGGAAAGAATATTTCGATGCCAATTATTTGCCGTTGAAGTAATTAAATCGTGGGAGATTTTACGGGAATGTTAAAAAGTAAACTCCACTTTTTAATTTTATTTACATGCACGTATTCCTATCTTTTTGTATTTTCTTCTAATACGCGTCAAGTTTTACGCCAGTACTAGCGCGTTGACGGCAGCAGGACCCGGTTACCATAACGCCGAGCGACATGGCGGCTGCTGCACAGTGTCACGAAGCAGAGCCGGTTTTAATAGACGGACCAGAGAGTTCTGGATCCGCGACAGACAGCGGGGCCGGGGGAGCTGCGGTCCGGGACAGGCCGGTGTGTCTGATCGTGTTGGGGATGGCGGGATCCGGGAAAACCACCTTTGTTCAGGTAAAACAGCTAACGGCTAATGCTAGCTAACGGCATGAGTTAGCATCACCATCTGATGACAGTGAGAGTTAACGACAGGTGAGGCTGAATACTGTACGGAAACAGGCAGTAGTATGAGAGTGTTTTAATTAAAAGAACAGTCCTACTCAAGGTTAAATAAAACCATCAATGTCACAGTCAGGTTACTGATTTGATCATTACTATATGTTAGCATTGTAGCTAAAAACATTAACATTACTGAGTCTCATTCTACAGATACTATTAAAATATTAATTAAAGCCTTTGAGTGAATGATTAACTCTTAGTTTTCAACACATACTCGACTTCATTAAGAATAAATAATTACCTGTGACCTGTATTTGTTGTGTACAATATACACAATTTCATTCTCGGGAATATTTTTCAGTTTTACTACTTGTATTTTTGTAGTGTATGTATTACCTAAGTATATGTCAAATGCGTAAATATAAAATAATAAAAACTTGATTGTATAGAAAATTACAATATGTGTCCCAATACAATGTGTTGGTAATAATCCAGCTGTTATCAAGACTAGCTAACACAATAAATAGTGGTTTTGGTGGTAAACTGTGCTTTTTAGACATTGCTGTGAAAACTCTATTATCATTAAACTTACTGTGTTCAGTAGAAGGTGTTTCAGAGGATGATTTATACATATATGCGATGCTCATGAATTGATGCACATGTTACTTAAAATCCATCCAAGTTAATCAGAATTGAACATATTACTAAAATTTTATCCAGTTGGAATGACAGGAATGGGTCAAACTGTGATACATGTTCAGATATTCACATATACATGCCACACTTCCCTTTCTGGCCTGTCTGGAAACCAACTGGATGATCAAACTGACTTGTGCGGTTTTCTGGTGTCCAGAGGCTGACAGCTCATCTCCACACTCACAAATCTCCTCCGTACGTCATCAACCTGGATCCAGCCGTCCATGAAGTTCCCTTCCCTGCCAATATCGGTGAGGACTCTTATTTCCTGGACTTGTGGTAGAATTACTGAACCTGAGAATGTCACCTGTGACTTGTGTGTGTGTGTGTGTGTATGTGTGTGGGGGGGGGCACACGTTGAACCCACAGGGGTGAACCTTTTGAATGGGGGGGGGGGTCTGAGTGTGTTTTTGTACCAATGGCACTGTAAACACTGTAAACACAGGAGTGTACATGAGGAAAGACCCTGCTCTGAGTGTGTGTTTATGTGTGTGCAGACATTAGAGACACAGTGAACTACAAGGAGGTGATGAAACAGTATGGTCTGGGACCCAACGGAGGCATCGTGACGTCACTGAACCTGTTTGCAACAAGATTTGATCAGGTGATCAGTCTAGAGCGCCGTGAAAATGACCCTGGAGTTTCGTTCTGAAAGTGAGCTGACAACTGTGTGTGTGTGTTTTTCAGGTGATGCAGTTCATAGAGAAGAAGCAGCAGAACCACAGGTTAGTCTGGTTCCAGTTCCACAGCAGGTGAACCCTTTGTTTTTAGTCTGTTATAGTCTAAGCCACAACCTTTGACCCCTGCAGGTACGTGCTGATTGACACCCCAGGTCAGATCGAAGTCTTCACATGGTCGGCGTCTGGAACCATCATCACGGAGGCTCTGGTGGGTGTGGATTGTTTGCTGGGTGTTGGTCTGGGTTGGTGGGTGGGCATTCCAGACTCTTACTCTGTGTTTTCCAGGCCTCGTCTTTCCCATGTGTGGTCATCTACGTCATGGACACGTCCCGCAGTGTCAACCCTGTCACCTTCATGTCCAACATGCTGTATGCCTGCAGGTACTGGACCCACAGATCCACAGCAGAACCTTCTTCTTTGTCTGTATTGAACACTGTGCTTATGTTCCTGTTTGGTTCATATTGTCATTAGGGCTGCAACAATTAGTTGTCAACAAAAACAATCATAGGAATAGTCAACAATGAATTCCATTATTGACTATTGTCACCAGTTTTATCAACAGAGTGAGGCATCTTACTTGATTATAATCTCTGCTGAGAGTGACTCATGTGCAATATCGTCTGTCTCTGAGCAGTAACATACAGAAATGACAGTGTCAGCATCAGGTTCGCCTACCAAAACTTCTAAAGTTTGGGAGCATTTTAACTGGTATATGGCAAATAAAAAGATTACTTGCAAGGTTTTCAAAGCAGACTTTGCATATCATGGCGGTACCTCTGTGATGCATGAACACTTAAAGACAAAGTATGTTGGGCAGTTGAATGAGTCTGACTTGTCTCGATATGATTCAAGTAACATATATTTTATAAGTGTATTTTCGTTATAAAAGAGAGCTTGAGCATTATGCCATTCTGTGCCTGACAAACATGTTAAATTAAAGGCATATAGTCCAAATAAGAGAGGCACCATGGACTAGAGCTGAGAATATTTGTTCGAACTTGACGGTACGCAGAGTGTTCGGGCATAATTTTTATCATTTGAATCAGGCCTGGGTTGGTTCAAGTCAGACTTTTAAGGCCCATTTCATGCTCTACTGTGGAGCCATTCCTGCAACTGAGGCAGATGTGAACACTGAGTACTGTGCCTAAATGGTTTTAGATAGGACATTTTTATTAAACTTTGGTACAAAGTATAAACTTTGCAGTATGTTCAAGAAAACATGTATTTTTCATTGTACCCAGCTTTCTTGTGTTTATTATCATTTGCCACATAATTAAATCAACTTCATGCTACATTCAAGAAAAAAATGTATAATTATCTGATTAGGGAACAAATTTTTTCAATAGTCGGTGACTAGTCAACAATTAAGTTGTTAGTTGCTGCCCTAAAATTGGTTGTCTGTTTCTTTCTCTACAGTATCCTCTATAAAACCAAACTGCCCTTCATCGTAGTCATGAACAAGGTGAGAACACAATACTGATTTGTTTATTATTATTATTATTTCAATGTTACTTTTAATCTGTCTATTTTGTTTTTTGTTTTACTGTTATTTTAATTATAATATTTCATTCATTCATTGTGTTGATACTAGAACCATAATGTCCTGAGGGACCGGTTCTACCCAATCTGATATAAATTTAATGTGGATTTACCAAACGTCCACTTTTGTCTTTATTGTCTTGTCATGTGTCTCCACGTTTCCCTTTGTTGACTCCGCCCACAGACCGACATCATTGACCACAGCTTCGCTGTCGAGTGGATGCAGGACTTTGAGGTTTTCCAGGACGCGCTAAACCAGGAAACCTCGTACGTGAGCAACTTGACGCGCTCCATGAGCCTGGTCCTGGACGAGTTCTACACCAACCTCAGGGTAAGACGCCTGGGTATCGCCGCGGTAACAGGTCCAGATCTGGACTGGCCTCAGGCCTGATGGTACGGTTTCTATGTCTGCAGGTGGTGGGTGTGTCTGCTGTGACAGGCAGCGGATTGGAGGAGCTCTTTATCCAAGTAGAGGACGCCGCCAAGGAGTATGACAGGTGAGAGGACAGGCGGGCGGGGCTTAAGGTCCAAGCTGCAGATGAAACTGGTTCTGAACCAAAGTCTTGTTTGTTTCCTCAGAGATTATCGACCAGAATATGAACGACTCCGCAGACAGCTGGTGAGTGTCTGTCCATTTTTACCTGTCTATCCTTTTGTTGGGCTACCTGTTTGTCCACCCAACTGTCCATACTTACCTGTCCATTCACCTCATCCCATGTCCAGGCTGATGCTCAGAGCAGGAAACAGCAGCAGCAGTTGGAGCGTCTCAGGAAGGACCTTGGCGCCATTGACATGACAACCGCAGCTTCAACAGGTAAAGCTGAAACTTCCACAGGGACACGCAGAGACACAAACCAACACATGGGGACACACAGAAGCTCCTTCAGGTCAAAGGTGACTTCCTGGAACCTAATGCTGACATACTTCCTGTCTACAGAGGAAGCGAACGTCGCCGGGCCCAGTGATCTCATCATGACCCGTGGTAACCCTGATGACGAAGGCGAGGAGGAGGAGCTGGACAGCGACACGGATGACATCGACCACAGCGGTGAGACACTGTCAAACACTGGCAGCTCAGACATACGACAGAAACTGACATGAATGTATGTGTTTTCAGTGACGGAAGAGAGTAAAGAGACAAACGCCTTCCGGAATTTCCTGAAGGAGAGGAAGGAGCTGGTGCACGTCCGAAACAAAAAAAGTTCCATGCCCGAAGGGTCGTGACCTCTGCAGTTTGACTGCCCCCCCCCCTCCCCGGAACGGAAACAACACCAATGGAGGCCAGTCATTGGTTTCACCACTATTGGGCACTGACTATTTTCAGGACTCTGAGAAATAAATGTTCTAGTTTATTTTCCTGCTTCTATCAGTGCCTCCCCTCCCCCCATTCTAGTTCTTAGTCCTATTTTTGTATCACAAGGAATTATTTTTTGTGTGTTTCGTGGCAGAATGTGCAGCTTTTGATGATGATCTGAAACTGTTAAATACTGGACTGGATCAGGGTTCTTAGTGATTCTGTGGGAATTGCCCCTTCTGATTGCTTTCACACCTGCACACAATGCATCATGGGTAGACTTACCTTGGCTCAAACACTGGTGCAGACTTCGGGGACAGGTGCCACTGTGGCATGATGGGAAATTGGGAAAGCCATGGCAGAAAGCGTCCATTTGTTGCAGATTAATGCCTAGAGGTCGGGGGGTCCTGAAGGTGTTACCATGACAACCATTCCACTTTGATATCCTGTCTCAGTGGAAAATGGAACTCATAAAGTCAACATATTAATTGACCAAAGTCTGTATTTTTGCAAAATAAACACTGGTGTGAATAATCTAGAATATTCTCACAAAATAAATGACAATATTTTCTTTTTCTGTTACATGTTGTTATCTTTTCAACTGAAGAATAAAACCATTTACTCCAAAGTCACAGTTGTAGAATATTTCTTCTATTTGTTCAAACTAAACATTACACATGTGAACATATTCATCTTTAGTTTGGTTTAGTTTAGTTCCATCATCAGTAAATGATCAAACTTTCAGACTCGTGTTCATTATTTTAGAGGAGATGGTGTTTATAATTTAGAACCGCCTGTGTTTCTGTCAGTCTTTCAGTTGGCTGGTGTTCTATGTGTTCTGGGTCGTGTCGACTGTGGGAAATGAGTCACAGCATTAAATCCATCCACGCTGCCGGAGTGTGGGCGAGTGAACGGAGGAGAGTCGGCAGATGGTCCATGAGTCTGTTTATCCATTCACAGAAAGAAAGACATGAATGAGAGACACACAAAGAGCTGCTGTCAGGGAGGATGGAGGTGGGACATTTAACAGCTGATCTACATGAAAACTGTTCCACATAGACATTAACACTGACAAACCAAACATCCATCAAACAACTCATCTGAGCATGAAGCAGGTCATTCAAACGGCACCAAGTGTCCCTGAATGCAACACAACAAAAATATGCAAAACATACAAAAAACAACTAAAGCACCAAATCAATGCAAAGGTGGAAAGTGTTTGTGTGTGTACTCGTATTCCTATCTTTATGGGGACATTGATCTGTTTACACAGCCACACCATAGCAACCTCTGGCACTATGGGGGCCACAATTTATAGGTCTCCACTAATAAAATAAAAATTTTGTGGCCCTATAAATGCATTAATTTGATTTTTTTTTAAGAAGTCCTCATAAAGTATGGGGAAAACAGGTAAATATCAAAACATGTATTTTTCGAAGGTTTAAAAATGCATTTTCTTTTTAATGCGTTTATTATTTATTTGTATGTATTTTATTTTTCATTATTTATTCATTCATTTTTTTAGCGTAATTTGTTTTTCAAATGTTTTATTTTATTTTATTTTTAAAAAATATGTTTAAACTCACTACCCAATGGCTACTTGATTACAAACTTGGTACTCATGAGACATTTAAATGACCATGCATGTGTGTGTGTATTCCTACACAGTCACACCATGGGGAACTCTGACAGCATGGACACCAAAATTCAAGTCCCCACAAGAGTTAAATATAAGTATAGGTCCCCACTAGTAAAATAGGAATGATGTGACCCTATAAATACATTAATTAGTCGTTGTTTTTCTGGAAGTCCCCATAAAGCATGGGTGCAAGGTGAAACATGTATTTTTCAAAGGTTTGAAGATGTGTTTATTTAAAAAGAAATTATAATAATAATTTATTTTTATGTATTTTTTAAAAAATATATTTTTTATTTATTCAGATATTTCAAAATATATATTGTTTTATTTATTTATTTTCTATTTATTTATTTTACTATTATTTTTTATGTATTCATTCATTTTTATTTTAATTTAATGTTCACATTTTTTTTATCATTATTATTACTATTTTATTTCATGTTATTTTATTACAAAAAATTGCCTACCCATGGCTACTTAATTCTAAACGTGGTCCTCATGAGACATGGAAACAAGTGTGTGTGTTTGTGTGTGTGTGCCCACACCTGGTCTAGACCTGCTGGTCTCTGGTCCTGGTCCTGGTCCTCACCTGTTGTTCTGTAAGTCCTCCTGCTCTGACTCAGTTCCACCCACTCCACCATTTGCTGCCTGCACCCACGCCACTGTTTCAGTGTTTTCCAGTTTGAACCTGAATGAAAACAGACAAAATGAAAGAGAACAAAAGACCCACCAACATTTGGAAGAAAACAAAGATGTGAGGTGGAGGCAGTGTGTGGTGGCAACAGGAGGAGACAGTGGGATGAAACACATGGTGTCTGTGTGGGAACTGTTAACCAATGCAGACAGAGTGTTTCTTACAAAGAGTTAAACTTTATGTCTGTCACTGTCCAAGGTACTGATCCATTCATTCTGCTGCAGACTCTGAGGTTAAAGGTCAAACAGCAGCTGTTCATTCAGACTCTGAGGTCAAAGGTAATTTCTGTCAGTTATTGGACTGTGATGCATCACTTTACATGGTCACCTGTGTGCCCCGATTTCATCAGAACATATTTTTCTACAAACAAATGGAAAAGTGTGATCCTGTAAAAGTTTAATTAAACATTTGCTTAAAGGTTCTAAACAGAAGGTCCTGGGTTTGACAAGACTGGGTCTAAGTTGGAACAGATATGAACTTATTGCTGCATCTGCATGAACAATTATAAAAACTGTGAAAAAGAGCCTCAAAGCCTGTGTGAGAAGAGCAGACTATATTTCCCATCATGCACCATAGGAACCTGAACACCTTTGTGTGAAGAGCGACGAAAGAAAAAAAAGAGACTGAAAAAGAGAGAAGACTACATCTCCCATCATACACCGGGGCAGAACATGGTGTTCTCAGTGTGAGGAGATGATGTCATGCAGCTGCAGTGAATGTGAGCATCATCGTTCTGTCTCTGTGAGCACCAGAACCAGGACCAGGACCAGTTATTCACAGAACATGATGAGGACAAAAAGCAGAACCAAGACCAGATGTAAAACCAGGACCAGGACCATATCCAGATCACAGTACCATGTATGTGTTGTGAATGTGAAAACACTTCTCCTTCGGTGTAAACTGTTAATTCAGACCCATCTTATTCCAGGTTCTGGTTCTGCTCCTGTTCTTTGTCAAATAGATGCAGGCCGATGCACAAAGTCTTTAACTCATAAAATGTTATGTGTGTGTGTGTGTGTGAAGGTGAGGGAGAGGTTGCAGAAACATGGGGGTGGGGTGGTTGGGGGGACCTCCACATAACGTCATCGTGGGCCAATCAGCTGCAAGCTCTGCCCGGCGCGGTGCCATTAGAGGAGCGGGTCAAGACTGAGCTGTACAAACAGAGCTGGAGATCACATGACCTCATCTGCACTATAATGACACTTTGACATTAAATATTAAATAAATAAATATATGAAATGAAGACGACATCCATCTACATCTGCATCTGTGCCTCCTCCACCCGCTGCAGAACATCACTGCACCTGTTTACAGCTGAACACAGAGGGCGGGGCTCTGGAAGGGGGCGGGGCACTTATGTTGTATGATCTTACTGGAAACATTAACGTCACCCTTCCAGGTTTGGACGTGAAGTCATCTGTAGATGTCGTCACCAAGAACAACAGAGGATCCAGGTTGACACTGCCTTCAGGTGCTGATTCTGTGAACGGTGGTGCGTTCAATTGACGAGACAGTTTATGGTTTTACCTGATGTGTGGGTCGACCTGGTGTGAATTCCTCTGAAACAGCAGCTTTTATCCTATTATTAGTCAAAAGTGTAAATTATAAATCTGTAAGCAGCAACAGAAGATAAATAGGGGTCGTTTTATGTTTTTAGTGGTGGGTGTAGTTTTTTCTTTTGTGTGGGAGTGGGAATTATTTTTGGTGGTGGGTGTTGTTTTTTTTGGTTTTGATGGTGGTGTGTGTTGTTTTTTTTGGGGGGTTGAGGGGGTAAAAAATTTTGGGTGGCAATATATGTGGAGTTTTTTTGTGGAGGTGGTTGTGTTTGAATGAAGCTGCACACAGACAGTTGAACTGATTCCAGATCAGCAGATGGAGGCGTTCGTGCTCAGATCTGGCCTGGACCCCCCCCCCCCCCTCCTCTCTCTCTCTACACACACACACACCCCACCGCTCTCTCTTCGTGACTAAACCACACACTGTCAGCTCATAAATTTAGCGCTGACATTTGATGTGAGCCTGAAAACCAGAACAAACCAGATTGACAGCATCGTTCAGTCCCTGATGTTTCACCAGATCACACGATTCAGGTTCAAGTCGTGTTTCAGCCTGTTGGTCATTTACAGCCTTTAACATGTTCTCCATAAAAAGTTCCTCTGTCCTCAATAAACAGTTCCTCTGTACTCAATAAACAGTTCTTCTGTCCTCAATAAACAGTTCCTCTGTACTCAATAAACAGTTCTTCTGTCCTCTATAAACAGTTCATCTGTCCTCTATAAACAGTTCCTCTGTACTCTATAAGCAGTCTCTCTCTCCTCTATAAACAGTTCCTCTGTCCTCAGTAAACAGTCCCTCTGTCCTCAATAAACAGTTCATCTGTCCTCAAAAAACTGTTCATCTGTCCTCAATAAACAGTTCATCTGTCCTCTATAAACTGTTCATCTGTCCTCTATAAACAGTTCATCTGTCCTCAATAAACAGTTCCTCTGTCCTCTATAAACTGTTCATCTGTCCTCTATAAACAGTTCATCTGTCCTCAATAAACAGTTCCTCTGTCCTCTATAAACTGTTCATCTGTCCTCTATAAACAGTTCCTCTCTCCTCTATAAACTGTTCATCTGTCCTCTATAAACAGTTCACTTGTCCTCTATAAACAGTTCATGTGTCCTCAATAAACAGTCAATATATGTCTTATATAAACAGTTCCTCTGTCTTATATAAACAGTTCAGTTATATTTCAGTGTGTTTGCATCAACGTGCACTTTTTTGGAACAAGATTCAGACTCAGTAATTGAATAAACCTGTAAAACATAAACATGTAGTTAATTGCAGGCACTGGTTCATTTTGTTCAGTGGAGAATGTTACTGATGTTACTGAGGAGTTTGAAGCAGTGAGATCACCCCCACACACACTCTGCCCCAATCAGAGCAGGCCTGTGTGTGGACCAATGAGAACGCTGCGTGGTGATGTCATGTGTGGATGGAGTGTGGAGCTGGAGCTGCAGCAGCTTCAGTCTGAGCAGAGCAGGTCCAGGCTGCAGGTGAGTGAGAGGGGAACACGCGCACACACAAACACAAACACAGACACAAACACACACGCACCAACGAACACATAGATATCTTCGTATTTATATATAAATACATATTTGTATTTGCTGCATCTTCTCTGCAACCACGCGTCCTCCACTCATCTGTTCTTCCATTCGTCTGTTCTTCCTCTCCTTTCCTCCACTCTTCTGTTCTTCTTCTCCTTTCCTTCACTCATCTGTTCTTCTTCTCATTTGTTCCATGTCTTTGTCACTTTCTTCTTTTTCCTCATGTTCTTTTTTTTCTTTCAGTCTTTTTCTTTCTTCTCAGTCACTTCCACTCTTGTTCTCTGCAGAACGTGATGCATTCACTGTCAGCGCTAAGGATGACATCATCTTTCAGACTCTGCACACACGCGCACGAACGCACGCATACACACACATGCTAAGTTTCCATTTAGTATGCATTGACTGGTGCGTTGGTTATTTTTTTGTATGTTTGTGCTTTTGTTACATTGTACTTTTTGTGTATTTTGTTATATGTTTTTGTTGTTATGTTCAGTGGGACTCAGTGCTGTTTGAATGACCCGCTTAGGGCTCAGATGGGTTTGAAAGCTGCTGTTTGATGGATATTTGGTTTGTTTCGGTCTCGCTCGCCCTTAATCCAATCTAAATAAACGGTTTATGTGTATTTGGACTGAACCAGAACCTTTGGGTCAGACTGATTCCTTGGTTCTGGTGCTCTGGGTCAGACTCTGGGTTTTGGGTTCTGCTGTTGAATGGGTTTGTTTCTCCAGGTTGCTGTGATGTTCACAGTCAGAACAGCAATAATGTGGGTAATATATGACCACTGTTGCAATGTGGTTAATAGATGGCCACTGTTGTATTATGGGTAATAGATGACCACTGTTGCACTGTGGGTAATAGATGGCCACTGTTGCATTGTGGGTAATAGATGGTCACTGTTGCATTGTGGGTAATAGATGGTCACTGTTGCATTGTGGGTAATATATGACCACTGTTGCATTGTGGGTAATAGATGGTCACCTTTGCATTGTGGGTAATAGATGGTCACTGTTGCATTGTGGGTAATAGATGACCACTGTTGCATTGTGGGTAATAGATGGCCACTGTTGCATTGTGGGTAATAGATGGTCACTGTTGCATTGTGGGTAATAGATGATCACTGTTGCATTGTGATTAATAGATGGTCACCTTTGCATTGTGGGTAATAGATGGTCACCTTTGCATTGTGGGTAATAGGAGGTCCTGTCAGTTGGTGCTTGTGTGTCAGTAGTTCATCTGTGATAGAAAACAGGATAGAAGTGAGGAACCAGAGCCCTTTGGATCAGAACTGCAGCCTTCCTCTGATTCTGAAATATCATTTACCCACAGCTGAATAAACTGCTCCTACTTCAACCCTTTGGAGACATAGTTCAGAACAGAATATTTATCTGGTTTTATCTGTTTTATTGGTGAATTCTGCACAGTTTTGTTGGTGTATATTAGTGTTCTACTAGTATACTTGTGTTTTTCTTGTTTTTGTTGAATACTGTTTTTCTCTTTTTTATACTTGTGTGTCTTTTCTTGCATGTAAAAATCTCTTTGCATTTTTCCATTCTTGTTCTCTTGTGTTCCTTTGTGTTCTTGGTTCTTCTGGGTTCAGAATCTTAGTGTCTTGCTAGTTTTCAGTCAGTGATAGTTTTTTTTATACACATGTCTTTTCCATCTTCTCCCCCTCCCTCCTCCAGGAACAGACTCTACCTCACCACAGTGTCTTCACCACCCGTTAACGGCAGTGGCACAATGACTCTGACCGGTAAAGCTCCGCCCTCATCTTGTCCTGGATCCGCCTTTATCCTGCCCACTGTTTGGACTCATGGGTTCTTCTGTTCTCATTCCAGCATATGCAGAGAAGGTGCGAGAGTTCCCCCTGGTGTCTGTGTTCTGCTCCTGCATCCTCCGTCAGCATCAGGACCAGCTCCATGACGACAACAAAGAAGGTGTGAACATCAGCCCCAACCCAAAATTAGCAAGGGTGGAACAAGAAAAACATGTATGGAGTCGCAATGGGGAGCAGAGCCATTTAAGGCAGAAGTCTGTGTACTTGAATGATTTAAATTAGAATGAGACAGAACAGTAGAATTTGTGTGATTAGAGGGGTGGAAGGTTAAGGTTGTGTTTTTGGGTGACAGTTGTTTCCCCAGTAGGTCTGCCCTTGCTTTCATTTTAAGACAAAAATCAGTTTAATCTATATTCCATAATAAAAATACACAATTAAAACCAACAAATATCTAGCACTTGAAGTTTTTAACTGTGGACATTAAAGATAATCAGTAATCAAACTTCAAATTAAATCAATAATTTTTTTCACAAGTTTTATTTTTTTCCTGAAACAGCATCCACTGAAACTCAACAACTAGTTTCTATCTAATAATTTCTATCTTTATTTGTAATATTGATGAGTCTGTGATGTGGCTTGACTCCACCCACTAAACACTGTTCTATGCTCCTCCCCCTTTCCGCTGCAGGTGTGGTCGACCTGAACCTGTGTAACATCCGTGACATGGAGGTGATCGAGCTGAGTAAGAGGGCGAGTGGTCAGGCTTTCGAGGTCATCCTGAAGCCGCCCACCTTCGACGGTGGACCTGAGCTGAAAGCGACCACACCCCCCCGTCAGAAACCGTCCCTGGAGGAGATCCAGAAGAAACTGGATGCCGCCCACGAAAGGAGGAAGGTAATGTCAGCTCCTCCCACTGCATCCATCTCAATGTTCTGTGATAGGTTGATGAGACATGTATGAAAGTAACTATCGCAACAGTGATTGAGGGGGCGTGGCTTAGTGAAGAAGCTGACACTGTATCTGTTCCTTTTTAGTGTCAGGAGGCGGAGCTACTGAAACACCTGGCTGAGAGGAGGGAACATGAACGCGAAGTCGCCCAGAAAGCTTTGACCAAAGAGCGTCAGGAACAGCGGCAGATGCACCTGAACACCTCGCAGGAGATGGTGCACCTGAATGCCTTGCAGCAGCAGCTGCATTTGAAAGCCTCACAGGAGCAGATGCACCTGAACGCCTCACAAGAGGGGGTGAGTGGTAACGCAACCAGGTCCATCTTCTTCAGCCCAGTTCTGTTGGATGAAGGTCTAAATGAGCTTGTCTTGTGTGTTTGTGTTTTTCAGGACAAGACAAGTGTGGAGGTGAGGAGAAGAGGAGCATTGTGGGTAGACATACTGAAGAGATATACCTTATAAAGATGGATCAGACTAGGGAAACAGCTGTTCTAAAAAAGAAACCTAGTAAAACCTTTAAGAAGTGGGTTAAGTGAAATGATTGAGACTGTAGAAACTACATTACTCATGAGCCTCAGCTGCTGGGACCAGAAGATACCTCCTTCTGGGTCATTTCCTGCTTCTTGTTGTTGCATCTTTTATATCAGGCATGTCCAAACTATTCCATAAAGGGCCAGTGTGGCTGCAGGTTTTTGTTCCAACCAACCAAGAATACACAGTTTGACCAGTCGACTCTCTGAAGACTGAGATCAGTTGATTAATTGAGTCCAGTCTGGTGTACTGCTGCTTGGGTGGAACAAAAACCTGCAGCCAGTTTGGACATGCCTGTGTTATATCTATTCTAGTGTTTCTTAAACTTATAGAAATGGGAGGAGCTAAAGGTCCTGGGACTCCATGTTAGACACTGGAGTGCATCCTGGGAGTTGTAGTCCAGATTTTGACTAACATAAATACTGACTGGACCTAGTTTAGTCCGACACTAATGACTGTGTAATTTACTGCTGTAGCTGATCTTCAGCATCCTCTGACATCTGTCTGTTCTAATCCTGAACCTGTCCTAACCCTGTCCATCCTCTTCCAGGTGTCCTGATGGCCTGATCACAACACAAGCTGAACTTTCTTTGGAAGCCATTTTGGAGGCAGACCTGAGAGCCAGTTCTGCTCAGACTGGGTCAAGGCCTGGAAGAGGCCAAGCTGTGGACACCCTCTGTCCCACAAGGACTCTAAATGAGACAGACTCTGTGGAGGAACAGCTCCAAACCTGAAGGACTCATCATCCAATGGGGAACAGGGGTTTACTGTGCTTTGTTGCCATGCCAACAGTGCCAACATGTCCATGTTTGTGTGTGTGTGTGTGAAGATGCTGAGGACTGAGATCAGAACCACCAAAGACATGCCACACTCCATCAACCTGGAGCGAAACCACTGTCTGGACTTTCAGATCCAGATTCTGATCCAGATCCAGACTACTTGAGCTCCACTGAGATCATCACATCGACTGTAAAACCACTTCAGAGTCACTGACCCCATTTCCATGACGATACAATAGCAGATCATTATAATAATCAGCTGTGATGCGTTTACTGTCCCTTCAGAAATAGCATAATCCATGAACCGTGTTCCAGTTATTTCAGCTTGTTCTCAGAGTAAGTTCCTTTATAGAGCCAAATTTCTGTTCTTGTGGTTCTACTGTTTTCTATGATTTTAATAGTTTTTCCCACATGTTCAGATGGAACTGAGCTAAACCTGTTCACATGAAGACATGGAGGTCTGTGATTAACCCAGGTCTGAAACTGGGACTAACCCACGTCTGGCAGTCTGGCTGATTGCAATCAGATCACTGCCGTTATGGAATTAAACTGATCAGATTAGACTGCTTACAGGATCAATAATAATCAGATACAAATCAGATTTATTTTTCTTTTTACTGTGGATGTAAACAGGGTCAATAACAGGAGTGAAACTTCCTCTCTTACCCGGGTCAAATGTGGTGTTCCCCAGGGGTCAGTAATTAGACCCTTTGAATCAAACCACATGGACCTGCATGATTCAGGTTCATCTGATGTAAACAGTTTTAGTCTGGATGGAAATGGGGTCAACTGAACCAGTACTGGGCTGAGTTGGTTCTGGTTTTAGTTGTGGTCTTTGTAGGTTTCATCTGAACGTGAAGCTGTAGAATCAGAACCAGCACTTGAACTTCCTTTAACGTCTCATCAATCAACAGAATTTCTTGATTCAAATACGTTTTTCTGGTACAAATTCACAACGTTCGGGTTCAACTCATATCAGCCGTTCGTTTCTTTTCCATCGATCCTCAAATCATGTGAATTTAACTTATACATAAAATATGTTTAATGGAAAAAACTGTTTGACCCAAACACTAGTTTTTCTCTGAACAGTTTTAGTTCTTGTCAGTTTTTTTTTTGCACTTAAATTGGTTTATGGCCCAAAACTGTAACATACAGACCTTTATGTCCAACTACAGTCACATGACCCAAACAAACAGATGTAGAATGGTGTTAGGAGAAGAGAAGAAGAGTTGAACCCAAACGTGTGCATGTGTTGACACACTCAGACCCCAGCATTTATGAGTTTAGACAGACGGATTCAGAACGTTCTAGATTCAAAACTATGCAGACTTATGAAACTTCTGTTCATGGAATAAAAATACTGACATCTACTAGAACAAAGAAACTCATCAGAACCATGAACCATGGAAAAGAAACAAGTGAGTAGATGTTCATTATATAATAAAGTCATTTCAGCCATTACATGTGTGTATTAACATTTCAGTAATGGATCATTGGTTTCAAAATAAAAGCCCCGTTCAGGAAAGAATGGTTTATATTCACTGAAACACCAACAAGGGTTTTATTTAGGAACAGTTTGACCATAAATATGATAATTTGTATTTATTCAAAACCAGCTGTACTCTAATAAAGGCCTGGGTCTGATAGACAGCATCAACCTTAACCCTAAGTGTCTGAGTTGACATCTAAACTCCACTCTGACAAGGCCGCCAGAGGTTCTTGGCTTTCATCTGTTCTGAGCTTTTACACTCATGTGAAATGTTTTGATGAAATGTATGTGTTTTTATTTTCATCAGAATTTTTATTCATGTTTCAATTCATTTCCAGCTGCTGAGGTTCAGGTCAAGTTTATCAACACTAATATGTGTGTGTATATATGCGTGTGTGTGTGTGTGTCATGTTTGTTTCTGCGGCAACATCGGTGTAAAAGAGAACACGATGATGATGATGTATAGAAATCACAATATATTTTAAAATCAAAAATAAAAAGATCAAGACTTTACAAACTGTTTTGTTCAGAATCTCTTTATTCAGACAAAAACTATAAATACATTCATGAATAAAACATAAATACAGAAGATCAAAATATGAACATTTAAATAAAACTTAAATAAAGTCATAAATAAAACATTCACTGAAAATCCATTAAATTCAGCTCCAGTGTAAGTGTAGTTTTGTTTTCTATTTGGAAATTAGGATGGAATTAGAGATGTTGGTTTAAGATTCAGCCTCAGAGGAGCATAAAGACCACCGTAAAGTGGACAGTCATCAGCGAAACTGGAGAAAAAACACCACTTAAAATATAGGTAGACCACCAAGAAGTAGAGTCATCAGTAAAACTGGAGAAAAAAAACACACCAAAAAACATAGAAAATATCCCCAAATCATCCAGCCTATATATCCAGTTTTTAAATCTCCCTCCATCTCTTCTTAAGAATAAAAAATAAATAAATAAATAACAACTTTTCATCTACACACACACAAACAAATGCACCATCATGTTGTTAAGGTTGGAACAAACTCAGGTCACATGATGCAGTTTTCAGTCTGGTAACAGTAGGCGCTTTCCCACAGAGTTCTAGGAACTAAATAGTTCTTAGAACTATACAGTTCCTAGGGAACCTCCTAGGGAAAGCTTCTAGGTACTAAAAAGGTTATAGGAACTACAAATAGTTCCTACAGTGGGAAAACGCCTTATTTGGTTGAGATTGTGTGGTTCAAATGTTCGAATGTAGAAATAATGGTTTTCAAAGACTTTGACACGCCAGTCACGAACAAGGAATTATGGGAAATAACAGGCCAATGCTACATATGTTAAAAGGAAACACACGCTGATGAACCTGGTGGATCCTGGTCCAGGTCCAAGCATGCATCTCATCATTTAAATGAACCAAACCAGAGGCAGATGGAACTGGGAGTGCACAAACCACAGAGAAATGACATGAATGACATCTGTTTGTTTCACTGATGAACTCTGACCTGGTTCTGAGTCCAGACACTGTGACAAAACCTGAACTAGGTCAGACCAGAGCTGTTAAAACCTGAAACAAAAACCACGTCTCTACATCAAAACTGTTTCTAACTTACATTTTCCTCATTTTTGTTTTTCTACTGAACATAAATATATGTTTGTCTTTGTCTTGGACCAAGGTCCTGGTCCAAGCCCATATCCAGGTCCTGGTCTTGATCCTGGTCCTCAGTCCTGCTGCTGCTGGACGGTGGGTCGGACACAGGTGCAGCCGACAGCAATGAGGCGGGACTCCAGCCTGAATTGGAAGTTATGGCCTGCCCCTACCCCTGGCCCTGGCCTGATCCGCCGCAGCAGCAGAACATGGTGCATGATGGGTCTGGACTCCAGGCTCAGGTCCTCTTTGCCGTCCGAGTCCAGGCAGCCTCGTAGCAGACAGCGTGCTTCAGACAGCATGGGCGGGAAAAGGGTGTCGTCACGAGAGATGCTGTGGGGGGAGACACAGGAGACAGTAAAATATCTGAGACCTGCTGGACTTATGAAGGTTTACATGTTATATCAGGCACCACTCAGTCATCAGGCCCATGCACAGTGACATTTTAGACACTTTAATTTTGAAAATGTGTTAATTTGAACATATCCTATATATTTAATCACACCCACCATTGGTTGGGTGTGATTATTGTAATCACTGTGTGTGTGTCCGCAGAGACATATCATGCTATAACTCAATGAATACTCGAGATATCACCATGAAATGACATGGGCATATACATATAGCTAATGCACATCAGATGCAAAGATCCATTTGAGTTAAGGTCAAAGGTCAAGGTCACAATTAACTAAAAGGTCAATATCACATTATCGATTATAACTCACAGAACTTTCAGATTGGTACCGAACAATGTTGTATGAATATTTCTACAATTCTCATAAATGGTATTATCACCTATGACCAATAGGTTTTGAGATTTCTGGAGGTCAAAGGTGACATGTTGCAAAATTAACTTCTGTAACATTGTGTGTCAAGCATAGACATATTACACTATAACTTAATCAATACTGGATATATTATCATAATATTACACGCACTGATGCATATATACATATAATGAAATTATCAATATTGCAAAAGGTCAAAGGTCAAGGTCGCATTTAGCAGAAAGGTCAAAATCACATTAGTGGCTCTAATTTAAGAACGGTTGTCATAGAAACTTGAGATTGGCACAAAATAGGGGCGAGATTAGTACTCTGAGTACTTGTTCTAGATGTAATGAATCTAAATGCTAGCACCACCATGTGTGTGTCCGTGTGGTCATACTTGTATGTCCAGGGTGAGATGGAGGCGTTGTGCAGTGGACGGATGTTTCTGGGTGGAACCAGAGCATCTGGGTCGATCTGCAGTGGAACCGATTCCAGCACTGCTGTGCCATCCACCAGCTTCTTGTGCTTGGAATGGCCGCTGGACTTCCCCACTGCCGCCGCATCCGTCACCATGGCAACGGCCATCACCACCATCATCATCAATAGGACCCAGGATGTCTGAGGAGCAGGACATAAAGATGTTAGAGGCAGGTTATGATATTCTGTCCAACATGGGGTAATGCTGGTAGTACGAATCTTTGGTGATCTGTTAGTACCATGCCACAAAACTAAATCAGGCAAAACAACTAAAATGAAAACAGGCGAAACAACTAAAACAGGTGAAACAACTAAAACAAGCAAAACAACTAAAACGAAAACAGGCAAAAATCTAAAACAAAACAACAATAAAAGCGGGACAAAAAACTCCAACAAACAAAAACCCCAATATGAAAACAGACAAGAAATCCCTAAATAAAAACAGGCTAAATAAAACAAAAACACCCTGAAAGGAATAAAGTCTAACAATATCCACATAAAACCTTTGAACAGTTTTTTTCCAACAGGTGCATAAATACATTTCACTGAATATGTGAAAAAAATTGTATTGGATCTAAGACCACTTTAGAATGAGTACTTTTACTCATAACTGCAGTACTTGTACTCATACTGCATCATTAACTGGACTATCTGACCTGTCCTGGATTCTTCTGGACATTGTTGGATCAGTCTGGTTCCCCTGCAGCTCAGATGTGGACCTTGAACTAACCTGTGATCTAAAGGGTTCTGTGGTCTGGGTTCTTACCGGACTGTTGCAGGTTGAAGGCATCTCTACAGGTTCAGTGCTAGAATCTGGGGCTGGAGTTTTAGTTTTGTGTTCCCCGGGCTCAGCTGGAGGTCCAATTTCTTTCCGAGTCTGACTTTGGTTCTTCTTCGTTGGTTCTGTGGCAGACGTGATCTGACTTCTGACTTTTATTGTGACAGGTGCCACCACATGGCTCCGTCCCCTCTGTGATGTCACTCAGCCTCAGTCTTTGATCGGCTTCATCAAACCACGCAGAGCAGACTTCATGACAAGGCTTGACCCACTTTCATACTGAACAACCTGCAGATTTTTGAGGTCAACTCATCTGCAGAATGACAAGCATCCGATACAGCGTAAATGATGACTGTCACATCAAGATAAACATCTGATCCGGACCAGACCCAGACCCAGAACCTGAACAAAATAAACATCTGACATGGACCAGAACCTGAACAAAATACATATTTGACATGGACCAGTCCCAGACGCAAAACCTGAACCTGAACAAAGGCAAGGCAAATGTATTTGTATAGCGCATTTCATGTACAGGACAATTCAAGGTGCTTTACATTAGATGTATAAGAAAATTAAAATGATTATGATGCATTAAAAGACAATTAAAATAAGAGACATAAAAACATTTAAAAGACAATTAAGAATCTAAGTCAAAGCTTCAGTGAACAGTAATGTTTTCAGCCTGATTTAAATGAACTGACAGTTTTTCTCAGACCTCAGGTATTCAGGTAGTTTGTTCTACAGGTGAGGAGCAGAACAACTGAATGATGACGAACCTTGTTTGGTTCTGATTTTGGGAACACACAATAAACCTGTCCCTGATGACCTATGACCTCAGGGCTCTGGATGCTTCATATGGAACCAGCAGGTCTAAGATGTATTTGGGTCCAAGGCCATTTAGTTCTTTATAGACCAGGAGCAGAGATGTATAAAGTACTGGACTAGAGGAGTGGAGTACAAGTACAAGTACTACATCAAAAAACTGACTTGAGTAAAAGTTGAAGTATTCTTCAAGCATCATACTCAAGTGAAAGTACTAAAGTATCCAAAGAAAATTGTACTTAAGTATTGCAAGTAGAAGCATGTAAAACATTTCTACTCAAGTACTGAAAGTAAAAGTAAAATTTAAAAGTACTGTGTAGGCCTATACTAAATGAAAGCAGTCACAAGTTTTAACACATTTATATATTTAATATGAAAGGTACAACTTCAGCTGAGGCAGCAGTAGTACAAGGACATACCAGTTCACTTACAAGTGTTCATGAAAAAACTACAATTTTCAAAGGCCAGAGTATTCCAAGAATATGGCCAAGTGATAAACCTGGGCAAGTCAAGCCTAATGGTCAACCTTACAATAGAACAGTCCAGAAGCATCCTTCTCACAATGCCAAAGGGCTCTTCCATCGGCAGGTTGACCACTGCCGCCAGGTTAACTTAATCGGGTTTATCTCTGAACCAAAAGGTCGATTAAAGCGTGCAGTCTTATTATGTAGTGTTTGATTGTTGACTCGTCCAATGATGAGACACCATCATCAAACCAGGTGACAGAACCATTTATCGCTGTGGTATTGATATGCTATGGCTTTGGTATGCTTCCCAACAATTTTAATAAGAGTAACGAGTAACGATTCGGCGCATAAAAAATGTATCGGAGTAAAAGTATTAATTAAAAAAAAATGTAGTGCAGTAGAAGTGGAAGTAGGCGAAATAAATTATACTCCAAAAAAGTACAGATACTGCATTTCACTACTTAAGTACAGGACTTAAGTAGTTGTACTTCGTTACTATACATCTCTGACCAGGAGTAAGATTTAGAACAGTGACCTTTGACCCACAGGAAGACAATGTAAGGATTTGAGGACTGGTGTGATGTGGTCCAGTTTCCTGGTACTGGTCAGGACTCTGGCAACAATGTTTTGGATCAGCTGTAGCTGCCTGGTTGATGTTTTGTTTAGACCAGTGAAGACCCCATTAGAATAATGTAACTTACTGAAAATGAATGAATGAGTTTTTGTGTGTCTGGTTTGGACAGAAAACCCTTAATTCTAGCGACGTTCGTCAGTGGTAATAGACAGACTGAGTAAAAGCTTTTAAATGGTTGTTAAATTTCAGGTCTGATTCAATAATAAACAAAATAAACATCTGACATGGACCAGACCCAGAACCTGCACAAAAGACTCCAATAAAGTCTATATTTAATCTGGATCAAATTCAAGTCAACGAAACAGTTATGAAAGTACCAGCTCCCACCCACCCCCCATAGATCCCTTTGAACTTCTTCAACCCCCTTATTCCCCCTGTGGACCAACCAAATGTCCCATGGACCCCCTCAGTTTCCCTGTGGACCCCCCCCCCCCCTTGGATCTACTACTACTAACTAATCTTCTGAAGCGCTTCCAAACCCTCCATGGACCCCCTCAATCTCTTTGTGGACCTCCCAACCCCCCCCAGGGTTACCCTCAGTGACCCCCGTAGACCTCTCAGACCCCCATGGATCCCCTCAGTCCTCCCCTGGACCTCCCTCCCCACTCCTCCATGCTAATTGGTAGGAGATCTGTTCTTGTTTGACCCTGCGTCGCTGCCTTTGATCTAGATTACAGTTAATATCAGTGACTCAGCTCAATTCCAACTGCTGCATCATCAGTGCTGTGAAATTGCTGTGAATCCACCCACTCTGCACCTCCACTCTGACCTGGTTTGATTGACGGATTGATGCTTATCTGTATTTCCTGCTTCCTGTCAGTTACTGAACGGCCCAGAAGGTTCACATGCCAACAAACCCAGGACTCCAAGTCTGAAGATCCTCCTTTGTGACCTTAGACTAAAAGGATCTGGATCAATGCTGGATCCTGGACCTGGGTCTTCAGAACCAGGATTAAGTGGTGATTCTCTGGTGATTCCAGATTTTCTGTGTAGTAAAAGTGTTTCATTATAAAAAAAAAAGATCTGCAGGCATGAAGCAGAGTGAACTGAAACTAAAGCAAAGTGCAGAAGGTCCGCATTAGAATAAACACTTCCTCCTGTATGAACATCTGCGTCTACATCTACTGTATATCTACATCTACTGTATATCTACATCTACTGTATATCTACATCTACTGTATATCTACATCTACTGTATATCTACATCTATATAGAATTGAACCTATAATGATAAAAGTAGAGCACACTACAGTAGAGCTCAGTTTCTACTTTAGTTTGATGCATCTAAACTGAATTTTCTTTATCTTTTTATTCATATGTGTTCTCACCTAAATGTAGGAAAGACGGCCAATCATGTAACTCCAGGAGTAATCAGTAACTTTATCTTGTATTTGAAGAGAACTACATTCACAACACTAGAAAAGCACTCTGAGAGCGCAGACCTCCGCCAAGGTAGATCCCCCCGCAGGTCATCACCAAACTCTAATCATTTCCAGATCTCCCCATTACCAACCTACCCTGAAAATGTCATCAAAACTGTCCATAAGTTTCTGAGTTATCTTGTACACAAACAAACAAACAAATAAACAGACCAACAAACACCGGCAAAAACATCACCTCCTAGGTGGAAGTAAAAAGGATTCAGAAATGGAACCACGTTGATGATGGAAACTATGACAATGGACATCCTCTAAAGCTTATGTCCACCTAAACTCTGGTCTTTCCCCAGAACAACCAGAAGAAGTGCGTCATGTGATCCAGGTCACTTCTGAGGTGATGACAGCACGGTTTATTCACCACAGGGTGACCCAACAGCTTCATCTGTTCCACTGAGGGGTTTTCTACATTTACACCTCACACTGAACAGGCAAAGGCAATACTGAAATATACCCATAGCCCCGCCCACAGAGGCCCTGCCCACAGCTGGTACTAGGATTTTATGATGTATCAAAATCAAACATTATTTTTCCTGTAAAATGTATAAAGTTGATTATATTGATTTAATTATTAATGAGAGATGAAATTACACATATGCCTCACTAAACATTATTATAAAACACAGATCAATAACTCATTATTTTTTATTTTTGATCTGGGTAGTGACAGGACTCTTTCAGTAGTGACCGTAGCATTAAGTTAATAGGAATGGTCACTGTCTGAAATATTTGGACTAAATGTAACTTTTTGGAAATATAATAAGCACAGGATCAATCAATTATAAAAGACAACAAATGGTTTCATTATAATATTATATTTGGGCACATGTAAAGTCTGAATAACTAATTGTTTTTTAAAATGTGTTTTTCATAGTGGAATTGGATTTTAAACATACATACATACATATATATATATATATATATATATATATATATATATATATATATATATATATATATATATATATATATATATATATATATATATATATATATTTCGGCACTGGCGGAGGTGCGTCAGGCGGAAACGCCATGCAGGCCCTTACCTGTGCTCACAAATATATATATATATATATATATATATATATATATATATATATATATATATATATATATATAACTTGTTCAGAGTTAGAAAGACTAGTTGAAACTCTACCTTTTTACATCATAGCAGACGTCACAACTATTGAGTGACCTCTACCTAGTCTGTTACCGGATTCAACTCAATCTAATGGAAGTTACTGATACTGAAGTTTGATAAGTAAAGGTTCTAGTGACAGTTTGTATCTTCTGATGTGACATTTGTTCCATGAACATCTGATTCCACTCATGTTTGAACCAATCTGTTCCATTTTCTATTGATGTATGAAGACACGGGAGAGCGGGAAGGACTGAAGGAACATGGGAGAACATGGATAATATAGGAGGACCAGGAGGACCAGGAGGACCAGGAGGACCAGGAGGACCAGGAGGACCAGGAGGACCAGGAGAACATGGGAGAAGTGTTAAATTAGTTAAGTGTGTTAATCAAATTTAGTGTTATTAGATTACTGCTGTTAACTGATTTAACTGATCAGATTAGTCAGTTTATATGACCAATAATAAACTAATAATTTAACTGATCAGAGGATCAGTGTGGATGAACCGGGCTCAGTGTCATCAGGGTCCATCTGTAGACCTACAAGTGAAACTACATGAATGTAAATCTATGACTGATGGAGCCTCAGACAGCACCTTGGGGCATCCCATAATCAGTTTAATAGAACACAGATATACAATCAATAATCATCTGAAAACTGATCAGATACTGATTGGAGGATCAATGTGGATGAACTGGCTCAGTGTTGTTGATGATCCATGACTAAGGTGTAGTAAAAACCTGTTGCTACAACAACTGTAAACCTCTCCCCTTGTGGTGGTTGTGGGTGAACTTAAACCTGCACTTGGGGGTTTCTGAACCTGTTCCTGGTCTCTGTTGTGGTCTGGTCTCTGAGAACCACACACTCTGACGCGTGTCTGTTTATCAAAGACAAACCATCACAGACGGGGTTTCACTTCGGTCCAGAAGTTTTCATCAAAGGGATTCTGAACCTGAACAGGACCAGTCTGAAGTCAATAGTACTGGACTGAACCAGACCAAGACAAGGTCTGGACTCAGGTTCGGAGGAAACAAACTATTAAATAGTACCTGAGCCCACATGAAACTATCTCAGAAGAACCAGGACTATCAAACCTGCATCCAGTAAATATATTCATGGAAGGTTCTGTTTAATCTGGAAACATCTGCCTTTGAATGAATCCATTAGTAGATTTCTTCACAGATCCCATGTGTCCCATATGTCTGTTAGTACATGGTGTTAGAGAAGCCATGTGTTCCATGTGGGGTTCTTCCTTGACCCATTATCTATCATTCCTGAAAGTTTTATCAAAATCCATTTAGAACTTTTTGTGTAATCCTGCTGACAGACAGACAGACAGACAGACAGACAGACTGGAACAGACTTATTAGTATGAACAATGACAGAATAACAAAGAATATATTTAACTGGGACATAGAAGTGAAGGGACCATGGACAGAGGACATGCGTAATATGCTCAGTGAATGTGGAAGTGAGGATGTTTTTCTTGGTTTGAATCAGGTTAATATTGTAAGGTTGAAAGAAACCTATAGAGAAGGTCAAGTGTAACTGGGCCGAAGAGATCTGGAGCAAACCAAAACTACGCACATACAGGGAAATTAAAAGCGAATATTGTGCTGAAAATTATGTTTTATTTAATCTACCAAAGAAAAAAAGGTCACTCTGTGCACAGATTAGAGGAGGTATACTTCCACTGTACATAGAAACAGGCCGTTATGTTGGGCTAGACGAGGAAGATCGGATCTGCCAAATGTGTGATCTCAATGAAATTGAGAACGAGTATCATTTTGTCTTTTATTGCCCTCTGTATGAGAAGGTCAGAGGAGAACTATTTAATCACCTAAAGTATAGCAATGTGCTAGATATCAATCATGCACAACTACTTAAACGTTTATTTGAAAAGGATGTATTTAAATTAGCAAAGTATGTAGAGAAAGCATGGAACATGAGGAAAAAAGCATTGTACAGCAAAGATTGAGATGTTTTTGTGTTTTTGTGTTCTGTTCTGTGTTCTATTTTGTTTTGATTGCCTATGTGCTGAATGTAATCGGCACGGCCAGAAAAGAAATGGAAACATTGAGATTGTCATTATTCTTGAAGAGGTGTCATATAATCCCATAAGGGATGGGCCACAGGGTGGCATGACACTTAAATAAACTCATTCATTCATTCATTCATTCGACAGACAAACAGACAAAACAGATTCAAATTGAATACCTCCTTGGCTGAGATAATACATAAATGCTACATCAGTTTGATGTTCTGGGTTTCCCGGTTCTGGTGGACTTGATGTTCCACCCTGATTCTCTGTCTAGTTCTGGGCTGGTGGTGGACCCTGGTTCTGCCCTTTGTATCCACTGTCTGTACTTTGATGGTTCCTGTGTGGCACCCTTTAGACCAGGGTTCAGCAACCCTGGTCCGAGAGTGCCACTGTCCTGCATGTTTTAGATCCCTCTTCCAACACATGATCACATGTCATCCAGCTCTGTAGAAGCATGATGATGATGTTCAGGTGTGCTGACAGAGGGAAACATATAAAACATCCTCGGACCAGGGTTGCTGACCCCTGCTTTAGACCCACTTGTTCCGAACCCGCTGCCATTCTTGCCACACTTCCCTCGTTTTCAGGCGTCATGAGCTGGTCGATCACTAGGTGTCGCTGTTGTTTCTGTGTCTGTTTGGAAAGCGCTGACAGTGCCCAAACAAAACTGACACATCTCTGATGGTTTTGCATTTTCTCCAACTGTCAAAATAGGTCACAAAACATGCTGACGGTTCTGGTAGAAACTGCTTCAGCACCACAGACCACATCAAACCCACACTACCTTCTACCATCCCAGTATGGTCTCAAAGCTCCAAATATGGAAACAGGAAGCTGCAGTGGGTGTGAATTCAAACAAAAGTCTTATTTACAGACGCAAACCGAAAATGACTTATGAGGTAGAGTCTTTATCTCCTTATCTCTATGTTCACTGATGATGCTGTCATTTACCAAAACAACCACCTGGGGGTTTAATGTCACAACAATGCAAAACTATGATTTCACCATCGCATAATAAATTAAGTCAGGAAATGGGGGGATTCAATTACCTTTTAAGGTGGACATTTGGGTCTTTAAAGGTTAAAGACGGACATTTGGAACTTTGAAGGTGAAAGGCAGACATTTGGGTCTTTAAGAGTTAAAGGTGGATGTTTGGGTCTTAGGGGTCTTTAAGGGTTTTAACAGGTGAAAATGGTTCAAAGAGATCAACAGTAAATCAGTTCAGTTCAGTATGATGTGAACTGGAGTCAAAACCATCTCCTGGACTAGTGGGACGGTTAGGTCTATTGCGGCTGGTTCTTCCTCCTCCTCTCTGTAGATGAATCCTCAGATGCTGGTATCTGGGCCTCTATCTCCTCATCATGCAGATAAACAAAGATGGATGCACAGATAAGCTACTGCAGGAATCTCCCCTGGGTTTCAAAGTCTCTTATCGGTTGTCAGATCTACCATAGTCAGGCCTGAGGGTCACAGTTCTACGCCCTTAAAAGCTGATCTCATAGCAGTTGTAGGCAGATGGAAGCTGGACGCCACAGAAACAACACGAACCATGAAGCTGAGCATCTGCGCCATGATGGTGAGAACACAGTACACACTCCGAACTTTACACCCATCCAAACATACATGTAAAGGCTGGAACACCTGCTCAGCCAACAACCCTTAAATACAAGAATCCTTAAATAGACTAATATATGTAAAAAAGTTTGCTTAAGGAGCGCTACCTGGACTCAAAATAAGTAATAATAATTAGAGGTGCTCTATTGGATAGGAAAATAGCAAGACAAAAAATATTGTAGAAAAAATATAACAAGACTAATATATGTGTTGAGAGTCAGCAGGTCTGACCCTTCCACAGGCTCCAAGATTTAAAAAAAATCTACACAAAATAATAAAAACGGAAAAACATACACATGAAATGTAGCAAAAAGGAATGAAACAGACAGTAAGACAGACAGACAGACAGACAAACAGACAAACAGACAAACAGACAAACAGGTAAACGCCAGCAAAAACATAATTCAAAAAATAGCTGGATAAAGCCACTGGTTTTATAAATATGTGAAATAAAATGAAGAAAATAATACAAAATAATAACGTAAAAAAGACAATAAAATTTTAAAATAAACAAAATAAGCAACAAAGTGAACCAAAATTAATCCAATTAGAATTTATTTTTAATGAACGATATGAGTCTTGATAGATTTGAGTCACAAATAGTCAGTTTTTCTTCAGTTTTATGTTTTTTAATAAATTACACTTTGAATTTGCTGAGTTCAATGAACTGAATATGGGACCAGGATGGTTCGGGTTCTATACGATAGGTCTATTCTATTCGATCTATTCACACACTTCAAGTTATTCGTGGGTTTTGGTGAAATGGTTTTAATGTAAATATAGTAAAATTACATCAATATAATCACTTTTACACAGAAACATTTATATATGTCTATATTTAAAGGTGGTTCTGATGGTTTTGAATGGGTTCTGATCCATTGGTTCTGAAGCACTTCAGTTCATATTGGTCTGAATGTGGAACCTGAATTATCTTCTGCTTAGTTTTTGCATTTCAATTTAGCTAATCTGGATTTTTTAACAGATCTGGGACCTGACCGTTTGATGGTCTGGATTGGACCCACTGACATGTAAGGTCGGGCCGTTTAGTGGGCTGGACTGTGATGTTTAATTTAATTGACATTTTCATTATTTGACCAATATTCTTGTTGACTTTAGTTTTAAGTCTAGTGTCATACATTTTTTTTTTGCACATGCTCAGATGTAACAGAACCGATGGACCTTATACATGTATGAGGACATGGAGTTATGGGGACACATCCATGTCCGATCAGCATCCCAGGATTAATGTAAATGTAAATGAACTCATTGTGTCCTCAGGTCTGCTGCAGTGCACTATGGGTAGTCTCCTCCTCCGTGGTTAAACCTCCTGGATGTGGCTCTACACTGGCGTTCTCCTCTGACGTCTTGTCCTCATCTGAAGGAGGTGGAGACATCCACAGTAGATCTGTGTCTCCATGGAGATGGAGGTCAGTCACCAATCAATGATCACTGAACGCATAATCAATCACGGAATGCATAATCAACCAATGAACCCATAATTATTGATCACTAAACCCATAAATCAGTGATGACTGAACCCATAATCAATAATTAAACGCATAATAAATTATCACTGAACCCATAATCAATCATTGAACCCATAATCAATTCCTGATCCCATGAACCATCTGGTCTGATCCTTCTGTCTTCAGGTCGTCCACGGTAAAGACCCGGATCCCATCAACGCTCTGGGAAGCTGAGTGCAGCAGCGCCTTCTGTTCCAGCACCGACGCCAGACAGACCGATGAACTGGGTCTCAACTCAGTCCCAGTTTACCAGAACCTGCTGGTCCTGAACAGGCAGGAGGGAGAGGACTGCTTTACTGCCTCGTACCGGTCTGTGGCTGTAGGATGCACCTGTGTCTGGGCTAAAAGCACCCTGGGTCGGCACTGAAGGAGCTGGACGGGAACATCAGACACCAGAACCTTTTCAGAACATCAGATTCCAGAACCTGTTAGTTTGAGAACAGTTTGATTTAAAGGTTGATTCTCTTTCTGACAATAAACATGTTGGTATTGGACCTGTTTAAGGTTTGTTTGTTTTTTGTTTATTTGTTATTTTGTTTGTTTATATCAGTGTTTTGTTTATGACATTTTCAACTAAATATTAAAACAATCTATTCTACATTTGACTCATTCATGTCTTCATTTTATATATATATATATATATATATATATATATATATATATATATATATATATATATATATATATATATGTGTGTGTGTGTGTGTGTGTGTCAAGCATTCTCCACCTAGGTCCTAACCCTCCCATAGTGCTTTATCTGAATCAATCCACTCCTTAGTAACTCTTTTATGGCTATAGAAACATCTTCTTATGCAGAAACACAGTATACAAAGCCATTTCATTACAGATAAATGATGTCACCATAATAGATGCCTTTACTTAATAATCAAACTCTGGTGTACCACTGTCCTATTGCAGCTACAGCAACACACAAAAAGCACCAATAATAACCTCATAAACATGCACTATTATTTAGGGGGAAAAAAGCAGCATTTTACTCACCAAACATTCCGATTATTTGTGTACAAAACCCATCCGCCTTTCTTTCCTCAAAAACGGTTCAGTTAATTTGCCGTACAGATAATCTGGGCACTTCAGTTCCATCAGAAGTCATTTTTTGCCATTGAAGTGAACTCTGAAAGTCGAGCTACGTTGTGTTTCTGGAATAACTTTGTCCCAATGAAGAAACTGTTCCAGCACTAGTGGTTTTAGTGGAGCAGAGAGATAACTTCCTGTATAGAAATAGTGATTAATTGTCTAATCATGACTTTGTCCAATGTACAATTTATAAATGTTTTGTTTACTGCTTCACATACATTCAACATGTTCCCTGTCACTCTATTTAATTTATGGAGGGTGTCTTCAGACCATTGCTCAATGCCCAGAAATGGAATGTCTACCTGTGAGACCAAGATGGTTTTTGCATGTGTATATTTGTACTTTGTCTTTTACAGGAACTGCCCTCCAGACTGTTGTCTTGGAGGAATCAACCATCGAACTCTCATATGTTATTTAAATTTTTTAAAACTTATGTACATGTTTGCACTTGTAAAAACTAAATATTTACTGACTGTATGTAACCTTTTATACATTTTGAGGCTCATTCTACAAACCATGTTTTCAATTTAGCTGTAAAAGTGCCTGGTGTACTGTAACTGTATGCAGTATGTATGTGTGAGCTCCAGTTTTGTGTTGCTTTAACAGAGAAGGATAACTGACCAGAAATGATTTTACTGAATGGAACTGACAAGTCACCCCTTGTGCTGTTTCTGGTGTTCTGACTAGTGTTATTACATGGGTTTATGAATTCATTCAGTGGAGGAGGAGATAAACTATGTAGAATTTTGAAGATCAGATAGATATACCTGTATTTTATTAAGTCGTCACAACTCAGAAGTTTGTGTTTCTGTAGGATGATGTGAGTGGTTTGGTTTCTGGTGTAAAACGTTAAGGGTTTGTTTATACAGAGTTTCCAATGGTTTCAGTGCTGAGCTGTAAGTTTGTCTCCAGCTTGTTAGATGTGACATGATCACAGCATTTACATATAATAAGGCTGCATTAAACCTCATTGTGTTTCTTTGTGGGCCTCAACAAAAACATCAATGACCAGGTGTATAGAGAGGAGGTGAAACTTCTGCTGGACTGGTGTGAGTCCAACAACCTGATCCTAACGTGCCGTTTACACAAGGATGATTGTGGCTAAATATGACAGTATATTTTATCGGAAGTGCCTTTTGTTTACACGGTGCCGGCACCGTTGGGTTGTGAATACACACAAATCTGAAGGCCCCATCCAGAGTGTGGCGTATTGAAGACGCGCTGGGTCGTGTCTTCGTCTAAACAGCAAGAAATGCACATGTTCACTTTGCGTGTGTGTTTACGTCACATATGTTCATGTCACCGATCAGGTAAAGCAGGGGTGTCAAACTCCAGTCCTCGAGGGCCGGTGTCCTGCATGTTTTAGATGTGTCCGCCTTCCATTACACCTGTATGTCATTGCATCATTATCAGTCTTCTGCAGAACTGATTACCTCTTAAGTGTCACTGCTGAGACATTCTGAATGGATAGTATGGTTTAAATATTCAGAAAAACTATTTCATGGAACAGGTGTCAAATGCCAATTAATTTGGAGAAAGGCAAAATTAAAACTGCTGGGACATTTCAATACTAATTGTCTTTTTAGTTTTTTAGTACTTTCACAAATTTTCCATAATATATACAATTTTGTAAAAAAATGTTTTAATTTTGTTTATTTTTCTACATTGTTTTATTATTATTATTATTTTTATTTAATTGTATTCCATTTGTTACTTACTTTGTTAATACAATTTTTTGTTAGTTTCTTATTCATTTTATTGATGACTTTGGCCATTTTTGTTCATTTTGTTGCTTATTTTAGTCTTTTTCATTTTTACTGTGGAACTGCTAAAGTCTCAGGAGTTAAAGGGTTAAACTGAATCATGTGGAAGAGGGAAATATCTAAAACATGCAGGACACTGGCCCTCGAGGACTGGAGTTTGACACCTGTGAGGTAAAGCAACAAACAGGTCGGACAACCTCGATGCCACAGATCCTCCAGTTGCATTAGCAGCTCTAGTAAATATACAGGAGTCGTTTCAGCTATTGTAGAGAAACTGCACACATACCATAGCAGAACAGACACAGGTGTACAATTACATACTTCAAAAACAGAAAAGGACATGTCAGTGATCTATCACAGTACCACCTAGCCGCCTGGCATATATATCCAATCATATTTCACCTACTGTTGTGTCTTCATATAAACCAGGATTTCCTTCTGAAAACATTCATCTAAACCAGGGGTCTGCAACCCTGGTCCTAGAGAGCCGCTATCCTGCATGTTTTAGATGTTTCCCTCTTCCAACACACCTGATTCAGATGATCAGCCTATCATCAAGCTGTGTGGAAGACTGATAATGTCTGTCAGGTGTGCTGGAAGAGGGAAACATCTAAAACATGCAGGATAGCGGTTCTCTAGGACCAGGGTTGCAGACCCCTGATCTAAACGCAGATGAAAAACTGAAGACGAGACGCCACTTTTCATCATCACCGTATAAACGTAGCCTAAATGTGGCCAAAATGAAACAGCTCATAGTGGACTTCAGGAGGAACCAGCCTCACTATACTCCTATCATCATCATCGACACAGCAGTGGAGGTCATCAGCAGCACCAGGTTCCTGGGGGGTGCAGATAACTAACTCTTTGAGCTGGTCCAAACACACTGGAACACTTGCTAACAGGGCCCAACAGTGTATGCACTTCCTGCAATGGTTGAGGAGGGCATATCTTCCGGCTCCCATCCTCACCACCCTTTATAGGGGAACTATAGACAGCTTACTGACCAGTTGCATCTCTCTCTCTGGTCAGGGTCCTGCAGCTTTTTGGACTGGAAGTCCTTACAGAGTGCGGTTAGGACAGAAAAACAAAAAAAAACTTCACTTCCTCCCATCCAGGACACTGCAAAGTTACACTGTCTGACAAAGGCCAAAACCATGTCCACAGACCCCTGGTCCTCAAGAGCCACTATCCTGCATGTTTTAAATGTATCCCACTTCAAACACACCTGATTCAAATGATAAACCTCTCATCAAGCTCTGCAGAAGCCTGATAATGACCATCAGGTGTGTTGGAAGAGGGATACATTGAAAACATGGAGGATAGTAGCTCTCGAAGACCAGGGTTGAGCACCCCTGACATGGGCATAAAGTGGGCAGATTTAGTGACAGAAGGATTCTGTATGAAATACATCATGTGATGTCCCACACACACAGACACACACACAACAGAATGACAGAAACACACATACCATTTGTCTGTGTGATTACATTGAGTGTGTGTGTGTGTGTGTGTCAGATAGTTCAGTCTCATGACATCTGCAATAAACACAAACATTCTTCAGACTGATATCAGCTCCAATTAACTGAAAACAAGAACACATTGACTGGGTTAAATCAGTGGGAAGGGTCAGACTGAGGGGCCAGTGTGAGTGGGAGGGGCCAGAGGGAGTGGGAGGGGCCAGTGGAGGAGGTACAGAACAATGGTAATAGAAACAACCACAACCAACTGATAGAATAGAATAGAATAGAAAAGAACAGAAAAGAATAGAATAGAATAGAATAGAATAGAATAGAATAGAATAGAATAGAATAGAATAGAATAGAATAGCCTTCCACTCCTCATCTCTCATCATGCCTCAGGTGTCATTCACCCCTCCCTCACTGGCTCTTCCCTCCATCCACGCCACTGTCCGGGATGTGGACGTCCCTCCTCTGTTCCGGGAGCGGTTCATCCTGTCAGGCTACCGTCTTGTGGGCAAGTCCCGCCGTTTCTACGTCCTCAGCCTTTTCCAGATGCACAACCAGACACTGAGCGTGTGGAGCCCCCTGCTGGCTGCCACCTGCATCACCACCCGCTTCCTGCTGTTCATTATCTTCCAGGGAGGGGTACGGATTTACACTGTAGACCCCCGCCTCTGTAGGTCCCATCTCTGTCTGACTGACCTTTGACCTTCATATCCTCAGGGCGTCCTGGGCATCCAGTTGCAGGGTCCTGAAGGTCAGGGAGTCTCTGTGGACGTGTCCTCCATGCCTCTGGTCCTCTATGTCATGTCTACACTCACATACCTGAGCTGCAGGTGAGTTCATCTGAGGGTGGAGTTACCTGCTCCGTTCAAACGTTGATACATTCATACATTATCATTATTGGTTATTTTATTACAAAAAAGATCATGAATGTCTTGAGTCCACAGGAAGTGGCTATCATGTAGAGGTGATTTCTCTCAGGCTCATCTTCCCCTAAGTCTGTGGCTCAGTTGGTAGAGTGGGTCGCCCAATGACTGTGAGGTTGGCGGATCGCGTCCCAGCTCTGGCTGTCCACATGTCGAAGTGTCCTTGGGCAAGACACTGAACCCTGACTTAGGCCTCCAGTAGGACTGACCTTTGACCTTAGAAACCTACTGGTGTAGTATGAGTGTGAATGTGAGGCTAATGTAAAGCGCTTTGAGCACCATGAAGGTGGAAAAGAACTATATAAGCGCAGTCCATTTACCATTTAAAATATCCTAAATTACCGGGTCACATATGTTTGGCTGTATTCACATTTCATTGACCCTAAATACACTAGAACACATTCATCTTTTAGACGAGCTGGTTCAGAATCAGCCCCTTTATCCCAAATAGACTGAGTGGATGTTGTTCACTACTCATACATTCCCATAGTGCCATTTTCTTCTAAGCATGTGGTTGATGCATTTGGCCGTAGAAGCTGAGCATCCGTGCACGTCAATGGGACCCAATGAAACCATTTGGTTCAGTGAGTTCAAACTCTATGCTCATTGGACAAATGCCATAATTTTGTCCTGTCCCCGGATGCTCAGAGTCTCTCGGGCTGTGGGAGGGGCCTTGGCCAGCCTGGATGCTGAGTCTCTGCATGATGATTGGAGGATCAGTACAAAGACTGAATCCCATTTTGATTGACAGGTATTTGTATTTCTACACCATTACTGACCACTCAGCTCAGTCCCATCACAGACTTTGCAAAAGAAATTGAAACAAACTAACCTATTTGTTGGCATTTGTTTGGTGAAATTACTTGTTGATTTTTTTACACTGTAAATAAAACTACACTAAAAAGTATTTCCTTGTTTCAGTTCAACATAATTTCAACATTACTTGCTTACTTGGTTTGATCGGGTCACTACATTTTCTGGAAAAGGAATGGAGGCAGAATTTACATAGAAATAAATTGACAAATTTCATGATGCAAGCCGACAATGAGCTTCTCCTCTTGCTACTTGTTTGATTGTACATGTTGTCTGATATTCAGACAAACCCTTTAGTCATAAAAAAGTTATTTATTTATATATATTTACTCAGACTGTATTTATTCAAGGGGTGTGATCCATTTAACTGTCACGATTTTGGATGGTGGTGATGGAGGTGACTATATTTGGACAAAAGGGGTGGAGTTGTTGGGTTTATACATGTCATGTGCATGACTGAGATTGGTTGCGTTTGGTGTCCAGTGGCTCCGCCCACCTGTTGCAGTCTGAGTCCGAAGATGCCCACTATTCATTGTTCTTCCTTGTCTACGTGGGCGTGGCCATCTACCAGTATGGTGCCGCTCTGGCTATGTGTCTGTACAGCTCCGGCGCCACCTGGGACCAAAGCATGCTGGGACAGGTAGGTGTGTCCTCTCCTCACTGTTGGAGTGGTGGTGGTTGTGTGTACTAACGGACTTGTCCTTTACAGGTCTTCCTCCCCTTCGCCTTTGTGCTGGCGTGGATGTCTTGCGCTGCTTGCTGCTTCACCAAATTGCATTTACGGCGTCCATACTGGCTGCAGGTGATCTGGATGGGCGTGGTATACCTGCTGGACATCAGCCCTGTCCTCCACCGTCTGTCCACCTGCAGCTGGACCGGCAGCCCTGCAGTCCCACTACACATCTTGCAGGTGGTGCTCTTACCTCCTTTACTGGACTGTCATGTCACACAGACTGAGAATGGAACATATTTAAGGTGGACTGTATTTAAGGTGGAGTTCCTCAGGGTTTTCAGCAGATTGGTCTTAAACTCCATTAGTTGGTTTAACTGCTTCATTCCCCCGGATTAAGTCTCCAGTTTATATGAAATACATTAGTCGACATTTGACTTTTTGTTCATGTAACATTTGTGGTAATAGGTAATTAGAATTGCCTAGAAGAGTCACAATTGGGCCAATGATTAGGTTCATACGGAGGTCTATTACCAAGTAGAGCATGTGAGTTGCCCTGCCATAGGGAACAGCGCTGAGTTTGAGTGTGTATGGACAAGTTTTACACAACAAACCCTGGGCGGCGCCATTACCGTCCAGATATGCATTTCATTTCCGCTGGAAGTAAGTTGCGCAGTGTTTGCTTGTGTAAACAGATTGTGATTAATAGCTTTTCGTGAGCTATAGTGTCCTGGTAACATGGTTTAAGTAATTTTTCTCGAGATGGAGTTATTATCCCCCACCCGAATTTAGTGCAGACCTGGGAGGATAATATGACGATGTGGCCCAACGTTATTGCAAATAGTGTGGCTCTGCTCTGTTACCATTTGCTATGTTTACATGATTTAATTCCAAATTATTTATTCAGAATAAAATAAGTCAGAATTAAAGCTAATTCTTCCATATTAACATGAACATGTTAATTCTGAATCAAGGTTTGGTAAACAGGTGTATTCTATTCTGGTTAAGTCAGTTTTCAGAGCTAAGGGTACAGAGGGTTCTGAATTCAGAATGGCCGCTTAACGTCTGGATGCCTACTGAAAGAAAACAATCATGTCCACTTCCTGTTTTGCTTTTGTTTCAACTAGCAACATGAAAGGTCAGATACTACACGTGATTTTCGCATTTATTTTTGTGATAATTATGAAGCAGCAGCTCGACTGAATCAACCATAGGAATGAACTTACTAATGCCAAAATATGTGCATGATACAAAATATGTGTGTATCTATGATGAGACCAGGAGCATGCGCAGAATGACAGGAAAAATGTTAATGCAGAATTAACTGTTTACATGGCAGAGGAATTATGGAATTCAGAATTAAGATTGGAATAAAACAGTGACTTTATTCCGAAGTTTAATTCAGAATGATCATTTTCAACTGGTGTTTACATGGTCATCTTAAAAAAGAATTAAACTTTATTCTGAATGAACCAGGAATAAAAACTCCCATGTAAACAGGGACATCGTCTCTTAAAGTTGTGTTAAATCCTCACCTGTCATGATGTCTCTTCTCCATTAGGTGCTGCTGTTTTTTCTGGCCTCCTTCTTTTTCTCTTTCCCTGTTCCTGAGTGTTTCTGTCCCGGTCGTTTTGATGTCATCGGCCACAGTCGTCAGCTCTTCCACCTGTTCCTGTCTCTGCGTACGCTGCTCCAACAGGAGGCGCTGCTCCATGACTTTCTGTGGCTACGTCCGGCCCTGGTACGACGCTTTGGCCAGGAACGCCTCCTGGTGGCCTGTGCCTCCTTCCCATGTTTAGTGATATGTTGCGTCATAACAGCATTTGCCATGAGGTGGTGCTATCACACCCCAGTGATGAAGGAGCAAAGATAAAGGAGGAAGAGGAGGAGGAGCTCTGACTCGACCTGAGTAGTGATATAATCTGATGACGCCACTGGATCATCAGTGATGACGCCACTGGATCATCAGTGATGACGCCACTGGATCATCAGTCTTTCTCCTTAAACATTTACTAAAAAAGTATGTTCAGATTCAGATAGTCTTCACGCACAGTAGTAAAAATATACTAGACATGAGCAGTTGACAACGCAAAATATGTACGTCATCATGATGAGACCAGGAGCATGCGCTCCTGCGCTTTCTGTGGTTGATTGTGTGATTGTGATTTTTTTGTAAAGCCTTGTGAGATAACATTGTTGTGATTTGGGCCTCTATGAATAAAATTACATTGAATTGAAAAAAATGTTTTGATAACAGATGTACATGAAAGGGAACCCCAAAAAAGAAAAAGTGCTTATAGATAGGGATCCCCACCATACACCAAGTGGTGAGTGTGTGTGTGTGTGTGTGTGTGTGTGTGTGTGTGTGTGTGTGTGTGTGTGTGTGTGTGTGTGTGTGTTGATCTTCCTTTCATTGACTGTAATATTTAACATTGTGTCTGTGTTTGGTTTCATATCATTAGGTTTGATCATGTTTTTTATGTTTAGTTTGTTTAATTTTATTATGATTTTTTTAAGTTTAATTCTGATAATAATAATAATAATAATAATAATAATAATAATAATAATAATAATAATAATAATAATAATAATAATAATAATAATAATAATAATAATAATAATAATAATAATAATAATAATAATAATGAATTTAGTTTAAACTATCTCAAAGTGCTACATAGACATAGACAATAAAAGAAAAGAAAATAGAGTTAAATAAAATGGAATATTATGTTATGTGTTGGAGCAATTTCCTAGTTTGAGAACCTTTATTTTACACTAAATCTCTGATTATTTTCTCTTCACCTTTTCAGAACCGACACAATAAAATAAACTCATCAAATGTATATATTTATGTCATTATTTCTCTATGTCATTATCATTATTTATATTTTTATATGTGTCTGCTTTAGTTAAAGTGCTGATATTTCCCATGATTCTGTCCATGGCCGTTATCAGTTAGTCACAGGCATATGCTTCATCAGTGAAGCTGAACGTGTGGGTTTCAGTATTTGGGCAGAGTCACAGATATAGGGTGGAGTCACAGATAAAGGCTAGTTTCAGTTGGATGGGGTTGGGGTTCATGATTTATCATCTGCAGCTGCTTGTGCTCAGAGGATGGAAAATGGCGCCAAAAACCCAAGAAACTCATACGGTGAACCCAGAACAGTAACCAGGAGGAGCACACAGAAGGAGGAAGTGGCAGTGACAGGGTTAATGAATGAAAACTAAAGAGGCTTTAATCAAACAGTGGTGCAGCTTGATCTAATGTTTGCACAGTTTAAAGTCCTCCAAGGTCAAACACGCATTAATACGGCGGCAAATAGGACCCAAAACACTGTCCACGTTGGCAGGATTCAATCCAAACAGACATGAATGGATGTGAGGAAATCCAACCCAAATAGAAGTGTAACCTTATTGTCTTACACAGCACATACACAACAATCCAACCTTCAGAGCACAGCAGAAAGAATCTAAGAAGCGAAAGGATCCATTAGAACATTACATATAAAAGAACAAGGAAACAAGTGGTGCCATGCATAACAACACCCGCCCCCTCAGCCACAAAAAGCCCTGCCCCCACAAACATTTGACTTGATTTGTCCTGTCTCTGATCATTGCAAAACAAATTTATGGTGACCTTGACCTTTGACCTACATTCACAATCTTTAATTGGATCTATTCTGGACCACCTCTCACTTTTCCTGAAAATGTCATGTAAATTGGTCCAGTAATTTTTTGAGTGAAGTTTCTGACAAACAAAAAAACCGAACCAAAAACAATACTCCACCTCTTCTTTAGGGGCTGGGATTAGAACATTTAACACCTAAAAACTAGACAAACGTAGCCATCAGAAATGACAGTTGGGGTATTTCCCTGAACGATCCCAATCCTTAATGTCATGACATGAGGCTTCCCCAGGTCATGACCTTTCATTTGCACTTGATTCAATGTGACAAATAGTTCCAGAGATGTGAACAAAATCGTTTTAGTGATATTAAACTTTTGAGTGCCACCTTGTGGCCAATCTCGAAATGGTAAATGATCGGGGGTCACTGGGGGGGCTAATCCAACTACAGTGGGCGAAGGTGGGGTACACCCTGTATGACTTGCCAGTTCATCATAGGGCTAACAATACCATCATTTCAGAAAATTCAATATTCAATAATTTACAGTTTATTGTTATTATTCATTGATGATGATGATGAGGATGATTATTTTTTCACTAAACCCTTTGACCAAAAGACTTTTCAAAAGTCCTTTTATTTTCTACATGTGAACCTTCTCCTCCAGCTTCAATGCGTCTGAGTGTCATTGATCTGTGATTTTTATTTTCAGTCATTACTTGTCTGATTTGAACTAGAAATGGATTAAATAATGACGTAAAAAAGACAAACAGGTTGTGGGCGTGGCCCGTCTACATGCGTGTGTGTGTGTTTGTAGCCAGTGTGTGTGTGTGTGTGTGTGTGTGTGTGGGTGTGGCCAGTGTGTGTGTGTGTGTGTGTGTGTGTCTAAGGACGTCCTCCAGTTCAGTGTTTGTTCCGTTGCTTCATGCCTAACCCTAACTCCAGTTACTAACTGTACACACACACACACACACACACACACACACACACACATACACACACACACACACAGAAACTCCTGGGAGCCAAACTGAAGGCGAACTTCGTCTGTTCGAGGTAAGAGTCCTGTTCTACTTTCAGAGTTTAAATGAACAAACAGGGATTAATGTTCTTTCTTATGGTTTAAGAATAGCATTTGGATATTAAATAGAAGTATAACTTTCCACCAATTATTATTATTATTGTTATTTCTAACAGCTGGTTCATATTTACTCATATGAGGAATTCATTAAATGTATAAATATATGATTATACAATAGTAAATGGACACAAATGTGATGTAATGTAAGTAACAGGATCATCAGCATTAGAGTTGTTCTTATTAGTTCAGGATATATTTGGTTGAAAAAGACCATTCAGTTTTGTTTGTTTTGATAAAACAATATTTTAATTGACTTTTTTTTTAATTGAACATTTACATGAATTAAATATGAGAAGAAATTCAAATACGGAGGATAATATTGTAACCATAATATTGTAAACCAAAAAGGAAGGTCAACTGTAGAGAACATAGGTGTTTTAGGGTTGTGGGTGTTTAAGGGTTAATTCAATTTTAATGTTGTAAAGACAAATTATGATGCAAAAATAAAAATAAAATAATTCACCTGAAATGTATTAAAACTTGACCCTATTAAAAAAAAAAGAAAGAATATTATGTAAAGCGTAACTTGTTAAATGGATGAGCAATACAAAAGGAAACAGACACAGAAAGTGATAATGTCATGAATGAATAATGTCATGTTTTATTTTACTGAATTAATTAAGATTTGATTGTTACAAATAACCGAGGGGTTATTGTGTTCAGGCGTCAAACCAGAGGATGGAAAGTTTTATTAAACTGAATTGAAGTGAATTAAATTAAACAAAATAAAAAACTAATACTATTCAAATCAAAGAAAAACAGTTAAGGTAGTAGAAGTATTTCTATCTTGATGTATGACCTGTGTATGGATTGTTTTTTTTTATATCTTAGAATTTCATCCATTTCAAAGTTACGCAATGTTTTTTATTACTTTATTTTATACAGGTACTGTTATCATGTACAATAAAAATGTCTGGTTGGTTTTAAGATTAGCTCTTACATTCCTTATCTACAAACTTAAATTTACATCGACATTTTTCCAAATTTACATTGAAAAACCCAACCTCCATCACTGCATCTCTATGCAAACCATCCCTTTTTAAAATGTCCCAGTATACATTTCCATTTCTACACTATCCTATAAACTTTTTTTTTTTCAACGACATAAAATTTACAATAGACTGTTGAAGATAGACAGAAAATAGAAGTAATAAACACACCCATATATTTAATAAAGAAAAGAAAAAAGGGATACACTTGAAAGAAAGAGCTCAGTGTCATTTGCACAATGTTGATGAATACAAATAAAAACATTTTACCTCAGAAGGAATGAACCAAAGCCTTTTTGGAAAAGAAAAGGAGCAAAAAATGCAGATGTTAGTATTAATGTTGTCCACTGTATTCATTCAACATTATTCATGGAATTTCCTTTGAAGTTAAACTCACTGAGGAGTATAATATCTAACATTAATCATCTAACACAAACTGGAACCATTAGTTGTCATCTCTTTACCATTGACTCAAATATTGTTAATTTAACTTAGACATAAAAATGTCTATAATGGAAAAAACACAGTTTGACCCAAACTCTAGTTCTTTGAATAGTTTTAATTCTTGTCAGAAGTGGTTTTTCATTAGTAATTTGGTTTATGATCCAAAACTTTAATATGCAGACCTTTATATTCTATCTATCTATCTATCTATCTATCTATCTATCTATCTATCTATCTATCTATCTATCTATCTATCTATCTATCTATATAGATGTGGATGGATGTTAGAAATCTAAATAAGTGTGTATGTGTGGTCAGACTCAGAGACCACAGCATTTACGAGTTCAGCCATAGACAGAGGGATTCAGAACATTCTAGATGAAAAACTACACAGACTTATGGAGCTCCTGTTTATGGAATGAAAAATACTGACATTTACCAGAAGAAAGAAACTCATTAGATTCACATTTGGGTTGAATAGACAAACACTTGTGGTTTAAAAACCTTTAGTGAATATGGTTCAGTTTAGAGCAGATGGATCATAGCCTGGCAGCCTGACTATGATATGAATACATAGTCTGGATACGGTCTATAGACTGAGCTAAAGTGTACAGGTGGGATGAACAGCTGTCTTTCAAACTGTAATGTAATAGGCCAGAACTATGACCAATCAGAGCAACAAATGAAAAAATATAAATTTCAGTAAAAATTCTAAAAGAAAAAATAGATTTTCTCAAATTTAAGACTTGGTAGAATAAGACCAAATAAATTACATGACTTACTGTAAATTCAAGGGTTTTTTCAAACAACTTTTTTTCAGCCAAATATGACAACCACCCAGGTTGCGATTTATCAACAAAAAAAAAACAGAGAGAGAGGGGGGGGTCCTTTCTTTAATTTCCTTCACAACGGTGCACTGTGACAGGCTGTGGGTCGGCCAGGAAGTGGTCAGGGGGCAAAGTGTGGTAGAGCGGGTCGTCCAATGATCGAAGGGTTGGTGGTTCGTGACCAACCTCTGGCTATCCGTATGTTGAAGTGTCCTTGGGCAAGACACTGAACCCTAAATTGCTCCCAGTAGGGTCAGGCAGCGCCGGTGTATCGGCAGCAGCCGTCTACTGGTGTATGAGTGAGTGTGTGTGAATGGGTGAATGTGAGGAGTTGTAAAGCGCTTTGGGCACCAAGTGGTGAATAAAATGTGCTATATAAGTACAGTCCGTTTACAGCGCCCTCCACCTGCACTTCACCACTTTACATGACGTGTGCTCTTCACTGCCACAACACACTCACAAACTCGCTAGGATTTCCCACCTAGATTCCCACCCCTTTTATCATCAGGCCCTTTCATTGTTGAACAAACTCATCTTGCAGATTCTTGCACTTCCTCACGCACTCGGCCGAACCCATGTTCATGTGAGTCATCTGCAACAGTGACCTCATGTTCACAAAACATGGCTTCAGTATGTCCTTCAGATAAGTAGGGGCAGTTCCTGAGATGGTTGTGAACATAGAATGTGGTGAATGTAATGACTTTGTGGTGTGAACGTGGTGAATTTAAGGTGAATTTCAGGTGAATGTTGTGAATTTGAGGTGAATATGGTTTCTATGTCTGTCTATGTGTGACGTCTGACCTGTGGCTCAGTCTTCTGCCCATGTGACTGGTTATGTTTAGATTAAATCCATAAAATGCAAATGTACAAATGGAAGTGAAGGTTGTGTTGCCGACATCTAAACATTGACCTGATGTGACATCTGATAGTAAGGTAAAGTGCTTTATTTGTCATTTTACACTGTACAATGAAATTTGTCCTCTGCATTTAACCCATCCTTAAGCCACTGGGGTAACTTTTAAGGAGCAGGGGGCAGCCATGCGTGGTACCTGGGGACCCATGTCTCACTGTAGAGCCAGGATTATGGTTAGAATCATCTGGCTGGAGGATTTTACCCAAACAGACATGTTTTTGGGTGATGGGGTAAACTGGAGCACCTGGAGAAAACCCATCCAGACACGGGGAGAGAAAGCAAACTCCACACAGAAAGGCCCGCATGGTCCAGGAACCGAACCCAGCTGTGAGGCAAGAGTACTAACCACTCAGCCACTGTGCCACTTGTATCTGTTCTACCAGAGTTTAAGGAAATAAATCTGACATCATGTTGGTTGGTTAATGTCATTTGTTTGTGACCATTGACAACTACTGGATTAGCTTTGTTACCTTAGCTTTGTTAGCTTAGCTTATCTCTTTTACCTTTGCTGACTCCTTTGTTCCCCTTTGTCCATTTTCTTTACACTAGTGGACATTTTTTCCCATGTCATTAACTACTTTGTATATTTTTCATTGTATTAATCAGTTGGTTGTTCATTTTGAAAGTTGCTGAAAATGAAACTGTCTTATAACATTGACGCTGCAATTTTTCATCCATTCACTTTATTTACCGTTTATTCTATTGTTTTTTTGTTTTTAGATTCAACTCATTTTGTAAACTCCTGTGAGAAAACTATGTTTGATATAGAATCAGTCAATAATTTACATTATAGTTACTAACTCAGCTCTGTTTTAGTCTAAAACAGCCACAATAAAACCACTAAACCCCTCTGTTAGCTTAGCCCTGTTAACTTAGGTTGGTTTTTAGTTGAAAACAGCCACAGAAAAACCCCTCTGTCAGCCTAGTTTTTGTTATCTTAGCTCTTTTTTTGTCTAAAACAGCAAGTAAAACTATTAATTCCCTCTGTTAGCCTAGCTCTGTTAGCTTAGCCTTATTTTTAGTCTAAAACAGAACCAGTAAAACCACTAATCCCATCTCTTATCTCAGCTGTGTTTTTAGTCTAAAACAGCCATAATAAAACCACTAATCCTTTCTGTTAGCCTAGCTCTGTTAACTTAGCTCTGTTAGCATAAATAACCTGTTGGTCCCATCTCGCTTGTTTGTTCTCAGGCTGGATGATGGCGGTGGTTGCAGCTGAGGTTGTCCTGTCGTCGGGGGTTATCAGCGCTGTGCTCCTCCTCCTCCTTGCCATCTTCATCACAGCTCTGTGCAGCGACTGCAAAAGGTACAGTCGAGAACGAACAGTCTAGAAAGATTAAGAATAGACCACCGTAACTGAAGTTGCATTTGTTCTGACCTTGTTTGAAACAAATGTCAAAGTTCAGCTTGTGTGTTTGAACAGAATCCATCTGATGTTTGGTGTCTTTGTCACTTGCAGGCGTTCGTTTGAGCTGCAAGAATCTGGTCTGGACAAACATCCATCCACTCTCATCAAAGTGGTAAGAGATGACCTCTGACCCCTGACCCCCAAGCTCAGACCTGAAAACTACTGAAAATCTATTAAGATGACAAATCACTGATGTAATTTGTCATGTATGTTTTTGTTTTGATTGACATGTGAGATGTCTGATTGACTGGTGGGTGGGTGTTATTTTTGGTTGATTGACAGGTGAGGCTGGAAGATAGTGTGAGAGTGAATCCCATGATTGCTGAGATTCAGAATGATGAGAAAGGTGAGTGAAGTCCAAGTGAGCCCTTCATAAACAACTGATGTGTCTTTTTATAACTTACGTCCAACTGCTCCAATAAACTGTTGTTTTTTTTTGTGAGTTTGAATGATGAGTAATTGTTTTGGTTCATCTGATGAGGGTCTGAATCTGCAGGTTTGTTCTCGGTCTCATGTCATCTAATGATAGACCAACATTTCTGTTTATTTCTTGTATTGGGATTGGCCTGTTGCCTTGGCTGACATAATCTGCTTTCCTGCTATGATTGACTGAAAAGTGAAGGAACAACAGGAAAAAATGAAGAGAAAAAAAAGGGGGGGGTCAAGAAAGGAGACGAGGACAAAAGAAAAAAGAGGGAAAATTTTTGAAGAAATAAGAGAAAAGGGAAAAGAAGGATGGGAAAATAAGAAAAAAGAATAAAAAAGGAAAAAAGCAAAAATGAAGAGAAAAAGGAGTGGAAGAGAGAATGAAAGAGAGAAAAAGAGAAAAGGGGGAAAGAAAAAGAAAGGAGAAAAAAACAAAAAGGGGAAAAATAGAAGGTTGATGTTTACTGTTAACGCTACAATCTTTATTTTGTAAAGTAAAGAAGATTGTCCGAAATGTGTTTTCATTCGACAGTGAATACAAATTTTGGCTTAGAAATATCTCAGTCATTGGCAAAATCTACCTGTACAAGGCAAAAAAATAACAGCATTTCTTGAAATCCTCATCAAATTCTGGTTCAGACATATGTGTTACATGATATGTAAAAAAAAAAAATTATTGTACAGTGTAGTTTATGCTTCATCTACTCCTAGATTATGTTTTAATTTAATATATTTACATTAATTCCTGTCAGTTAAATGCAAAACTCTCAAATCTCATGAGATTTGATTACTTGAATGGGGACAAAACCCTCCTGAATGTGGTTAATTGTTCCAGATGTTCAGACCAATGGCTGCACAGCGAGAAGCAAAACAGGAAGTTCCCGAGATGCAGCAGGAGGTAACGTTTATATGTGGATGAGAAAATTACAGCAAATCAAAAACAAATGAATAAAAGAATTTGGTTTCCCATGAATCCTCAGTGTGGCGTCTGTTCTGTTTATGTGCAGAGTCTGGTCCTGAAGAGGACGCCACAGTGACGTTCACACCGTGGAGGAGCCACCTGGGGGCGTCAGCGGCTCCAGGTGACCAGTCACACACATCAAACACTACAAATAGGTTTCTTCCCATGTCATATATACACAACAACAGAAGCAAAAGGAGAAAAGAAGCCAGAAGTCATGTTTCAATTGGATATATGCACAAAATATTTACTAAATGTTGAAAAAAAATAGAGGTGCATAATGTTGGTTTTTCCATTAACCCATAAAGACCCAGAGCTACTTCAGTACCCAAATACATTTTCTCTCTTAATCTTTCTTCACCATTTATTGTAATATAATGAGTATTTTCTCATTTCTCATTAATATCAAATATTTTCCTATATTTAATTCACTCATCATGTGGATGTTCGTAAAAGCTCTGATTAAAAAGAAGAAACAGAGAAGAATAAAGAAAATTTGAGGGTTTTTTTAAAATTTATTTTATTTTTTACAAAATCTATCATTAACTGAAAATAAATCCAGTCTGTCCATCCACTGTCAATGATAAAACTCCAAGGGTTTTCCTGGTGAATCAATATTGTAGAAGATGACAGTGTTTCCGTGGTGATCACAGGGGTCCTGCTAACATGCTAACTAGCCTTTTAAAACAGGGTTAGCGTTTGAGCAGATGTTCACGTGGACACTGGACCGTCTTTTGTCATCTTCACCCATTGGCTAAATACCAACAGGAACTAAAACTATACTGATGCATGGTTGATTCCTTCAGGTCTCATGGAAATACTGTTTTGTTTTTTCTTCATGTGAGCAATTAAATTCTGGGCAAAAAGTGTTTTAACACAAACACTATTGAACATGTACCAAGTACAATATGACTGAAAATGATTCAGTAATGGATTGCACTACTGCATGACAGCAAAAACTAATCCATTCCTGTAATGGATTACTTTTGTCATATGTTACTGTCAATAGTGAAAATAATTAGTCAAAGATAGAAAAGTCAGTGAAACAGAAAGAAAAGATGCAACAGAAAGGAACAGAAAAGATAACAACTAAAGTTCAATTGTACTTACATGTTTCTACAGAGGCAGCCTCCACACATATCTACGACACCATAGGAGGTGGGCGGGACAATGTGGACACCAATGGATCATTCAATCATGACAACAGAAGATCAGCTGATGCGGATTTAAATGAACAATCAGTGTACGCACAAGTCAGCAGAAAGAAACAACAAGACACACCCCCTCAGGGCTCACCTGAGGATGCACAGGTGGATGAGGTGTCCCCACCACTGCCCAATAAGATGGCAGAACTGGATGGATGAGGACGTACGTGAAGACTAAGGACTGATGGGGACATATGAAGATGGATTAGGACAATTGAGGATGGTTGAAGACAGATGAGAACATATGAGGAGATATGAGGACAGATGAGTACAGACAAGGACATATGAGGAATGATGAGGACGTATGAGGACAGGTGAGTACAGACGAGGACATAAGAGGACGGATGACTACAGACAAGGACATATGAGGAATGATGAGGACATATGATGACAGGTGAGTACAGACGAGGACATAAGAGGACAGATGACTACAGACAAGGACATATGAGGAATGATGAGGACAAATGGTGACAGGTCAATACAGATAAGGACAGATGAGGACATATGAGGACATATGCAGACTACCTGTGACAGATGGACATCAGACATCATGAGTTGAACTACAGTAGTTGATGTAAATCTGAATGTCGCTGGTTCCCAAACTGTGGCTCGGAGCCTTTTCTGGGTCTCAGAACATTTTATTTGCAGTTAAAGCTAAATTTCACACATTTAGGACAGAATTTAGAGTTTGGACTGTCTCCTCAGTGGACGATCTACCTTCTGGAGGGCTCGCATAATCAGATGACTCCGTGGTCTTATTGTTATATATGAATGATGCCTGTTTTTGGACATTTGTATCATGGACCGTTGGCTGCTTTTCCCACATCCATGAATTCCACTGACTTCAACATATGCACCTGCCACCAGAGGGCGCCACACAAGCACAGGACGCACATTAACTCCAGTGAAAACCAATGAAAGGCACAGTTTATGGTCATGTTTCTGCACATTTACTCTTCTGCTTTATCTTAATAAATTGAATCTAGTTCCATTTTGGATATTTTTAGAAGAAAATTTATGAATTTGAAATAATAAACTTACATGACATAAGAGAACCTCCTGGTGATTTGAGTGATTGTGAAATCACCCTACAGGTGGTTGATGGGAAAAATAGTAAAAATGTTATGAACTTTCACTGTTGTTACAAAATAAAAGTTACATTTCATATTATATATGCCCACTGGTTTCTTCAGCTTCGCAGGAGAAAACGATGAAAATTAACAAAACTGAAGAAAATGAAAATAAAAAATAAAACTAAACAAAAAAGTTTCAAAAAGTGAATAAAACGAATGAACAGGTAAAAAATGAGTGTGGGAAATGAACAAAAACTAATGAAAAATGTTTTTAAAAAAAAGAGTGAAACAAAAACTGAACAAAAAACAAGAAAAATATTTTTTTTTTTTAAAAGAATGAAGAACTAAAAGAAACTAAACATCAGCATCTGTAGGTTATTCATGTTGAATTGAGTAGAAATATTATTGAATGTGATTTCATTTTTCCACTTAAAGGTTAAACTTCATTAGCAGTTATACTCACTGGATTATGCTCTGTGATTGGTGGAAAGATGTCAGCTGAGTCAGGAAGGGGTCATGTATCCAGTCACCACCTTTAATGTCCTGCTGTGTGACGTCTGAAACAGGTGACTGGTGACGTCTGAAACAGTTCTAATGAAAAATTAAGCAATAATACAAAGCAGAGTTCACAACCATGAATGAACACATATCTCACAATAGATGGTGTAGAGTTAAACTGACTAGAAAAGAACAAATCTGGTGAAAAAGATTAACAAAACTGAGCAGAAATTAACAAATCTGACCAAAAATGAGGGGGGGGGGTTAGCAAAAGAGAGGGAATAAAAATAAACAAGACTGAACAAAAAGAAACTGAGCAAAAAAACAAACAAAATTGGGCAAAAAGAGCAAAAATTAAATAAATTGAGCAAGCAATTGAGCTGCACGTAGAGCACGTAGAGCACGTGAACACAGCATCTGTCTCAGAGTGAGGTGTTATGTAAGAACTGTGAACAGACACACAATGATCTGTGATGTCATCACAACATATAGAAAACTGATACAACACACTGGACTAAATTGGACAAAACTAAACACACACACACACACACACACACAGAGTACTAAATTGTGCACACACAGTACTAAAGTACACACACCTACAGTCTCACACACACACACATACTGTACTAAACTACAGACACACTGTACTAAATTACACAAATGCACACATACTGTTCTAAACCACACACACACACACACACACACACACACACACACACACACACACACACAGTTTGTGTGTGTCTTGTGCACTTTCTCTGTGTAGAAGCTCAAAGTCAGTAAACAACAGACCTCAGTGGGGTGTGTTCCTGCACTACTGAGCCCAGCCAATCAGCATTCAACTGCCTCCCACGTGGTTCTCTTGTTTACTACAGACAGCAGAGCAACAGAGGGGGCTGATGGGAAAACCTGGACCAAATAAAAGACTCAGGATCTGGATTCAAAGACAAAACCTGTGGAGGAAGGGGGGGGGGGTCCCATTGTAAACCAATAGAAGAAGAAGAAACAGAAATAGAAGGAGAAGAAGAGGAAGAAGAAAGAGAAGGGGTAGGTTTAGTGTTAGTTTGGATGAGTTCCTTCTTGCGCAAAAGGGACGAAGGTCAAACCCACAGGTTAAACTCAAAAGATATATATATATATATATATATATATATATATATATATATATATATATATATATATATATATATATATATATATATATATATATATATATATGGTGCGATTTGTGAAAAACCAGAGGGGGGGGGGTGTTCTTTTTATGACCCTTATTTCCAACTGCACTCATATTACTAAGCAGAGGAAAATAAACTAACCAGAATTCCCTCAGTAGAGGGAAGAGCCCAGCTCAGAATCCTAGTCCCACAGGCGGGCGGTTGCTCGGTTGTTGTCGTGCCAGGTCCGGTGTTCTCAGAGTCGGTTGTTAGTGAATGCAGCAGCTGGTGATGGACTCTATCTAAGGCTAAATACTGACACCAGACCGATAGTCAACAAGTACCTGAAGAGAAAGTTGAAAATAACTTTGAACAGAGAGTTCAAGAGGACGTGAAACCGTTGACAGGTAACAGGTGGGGTCCGCACGTCCACTTGTGGGGTCCAAAACCAGAGGGGAGGGGGGGTCTACATTAGGCTACATACAAAAGATTATGACTACTATTATTAATACAAAAAATGGAAGAAAGACATGTGAAGAAAGACTTCAAAATGTCAACGCAAAAACAAGCAATCTGCCACAGATACAGTTGAAAGATAAAATGAAGTGCAGTAAAAATGTAAAAATGCACTATATCACACTAACTTTCGTAAAAACTTTACTAAGAATACAGTCACAGTGACATATGTCTTGTCCCAGCGCTTGTTGAGTTTAGTTTGTTGTTCCCTTTAATGCATGGTCCCTCTATAAGGTCCATTTTTAGGACAAATATGATATCAACAAAACTAGATGATAGTCATTTAATTTCAGATCTGATATCTATACATTTGTTATATTGTGTATGATAATATGTATGTGTGCAGGGATGGATCTATCTATCTATCTATCTATCTATCTATCTATCTATCTATGTCTGTCTATATGCACGCATGCATACATTTTTTGACTGAGAAATAATTAAACGGTTCCATTCTTACAACATTTTGCTTTTAATCTTTTTTCTTCACATCTTATGGTAAATTTTCATTTCATCCAACCTGGTTCGAGATCCAGATCCTGTGAAATCAGGGTCCAGGTTTTGGCTCCTCCCTGCTGGTGCTGTTGAGACTGGCAGCAGCAGAAGAGCTTAGCTTCAGCCTGGACTGGACTGGACCTCACCGGTTGTTTTTGAGTGGAAGCCTCTGGATCTGCAGGTATGTCACCACAATTGCATGCTGGGATTGACAGGCTTTAACTGTGGGCTTGTGCCGATGCTGTCCAGTGATAGGGGCATGGGGTGTTCCTCTGGTTCATGCATCCATTTGGACTCAAGGATCCGTTTGCATAAGTGTGATTGATGAGCTGGAGGTGGAGGTTGTTTCTGTGAGTGAACATGGCTGAAGTTCAGTCGGAACCATCTGCTTCCGTGGCGTTCTGCTGCAGATCCTGCTTCTGCTTCATCTGCCTCAAGTGGCATTCTGCCCCAGGTCTGCTGGGTTTAGTCTAGTCTGGTCTGGTTTGAGACCACATGGACGCTTTACAAAACAAAACCACATCAGATGTGTTTAAAAATGAAGAACACACTTGAACGTGAATCTAAATGTCAGTAAATATTTATGAACAGGTTCACATGGAAACAGTTTCAGTTTAGTTTTAATCCAGTTTCAGTAAATTTCAGTTTAGTTTCCATCTGGTTCATTCCAGTGTCAGTCTGTTTCAGTCCAGTTTCTGTTTAGTTTTAGTCTTTCATTTTAGTGTGAGTGTACGTGTGTACGTGTGTGTGTGTGTATGTGCGCGTATACATTTGTGTGATGCAGATTAGTGGATTAACAGATGGTTCATCTGTGTGTTTATCACATTACATCTGTTGATAACGAACGACACCTCAATGGATTACATGTGTCACTGCAACAACAGCATGGCAGCCCCTCCCCCTCCCATTAAGGTTTTCCCGTTAACCAGTGACTCACAGGAAATAGAGTTTCCAGATTCTGAGACGTTAATGTTAGAGTTCAAGTTAGAGTTAGTGTTACATCTTAACGACCTAAAATCAAAACTTATTACATGTATTTATTTATATTTGTTTTTAGAGATTACAATCATGTCAGAAGGTTAACCTGAACCCCTGTAGGGTCCTACTTTAAACTATATAAGATAAAATAAGACTGTATTAATCACACACAGGAGAAATTCACTGTCACAGGAGCTCACAGAGACAGACAGTGGGGTGCAAAAAGGAAGTAAAGCAGTGCAAATAATCATAGAAGTAAATAATACAATTAAACTAGAAATAAAACATATATACAAAAAAAATAAATAAATATATATATATATATATATATATATATATATATATATATATATATATATATATATATATATATATAGGAATACTGTGTTTTATGACTCCCTAGTGTGAAAATAATCCCATCATGTCCGTACCCAGGTCCAGACCATGTGGGTCCACCTCCTCTGATCTACTTCCATGTGGAACTGAATCTATTTCTGTGTTTTTGTTCCAGTTTTTAGTTGGGACAGCTGGACAGACATGTTGCCTAAAAACCGCCTGGGAAAGCGTTCACCACTGGGGGCGCTGGTGAGCTCCACCTGCCCAGCAGTAGGACAACGGATAGACCAGGAGACTGGGGAAACCAGCATAGGCAGGGTCAAAGGTCACCCTGGACATAAGGTGAGAGGACAACACTGGCCACAGGGTTCAGGTTTATGGGTAGATTCAGAAAAACTTTGTTTGGTTCCTTTAACACTGATCAGAGTTTCCCCAGAAAGCCCAGACTTCTTTTTGGTGCAAATTCAAACATGCAAACTCTGATTGGAACCAAACACATCTGTGGTAGGTGGTCCTGGTCCTATACATTATAAACAGATTTTTTGCTCCTGTTCCATTCACTTGTATACACACTTGTGTTCACAATTTTAAAGGATGATTTTTTTTTTAATGATGGAAACGTCAGAATGTAACTGGACTTTCCCCCCACTTAAACACACAGTGGTTTGTATTTGTCCGTATTTACAGCTTCTTCTCTTCTTATATCCTTGACAAGATATGATAAGATATGCCTTTATTTGTCTGTCAGTGGATACATTTACAGGTTACAGCAACAAGAGAAAAAAAACTTAATATGTAAGAAAGAAATTAAACTGTACACAGGATAATAAACTCATCCATACATCTATCAGTGCTTTAACTATATATACCACACACACTACAACTATATATATATATATATATATATATATATATATACAAATGGAGCACTACTGTCCAATGCAAACAGTCCTTAAGAGTTGAGCTCAATTTCTGTCAGTGGGAGGAGCCTTTAGTGGCTGTGGGCAGTATTACATTTTAATAAACCCTGCCCATTGACTCTGAGGGGCTGGACTTGGGTCAAATGGACTCATGTCTGTAGATCTTTGTCCAATTTTAGACCATTCAATTACACTTTTGTTCCTGTCTGGTGTGTATGTGACCTTTGACCTGGTTCAGATGTGTCTCACCTGGGTGTCCTGGGTCTCAGGTCTACTTTCAGTGTGGACCAGATGATCCTGCAGGTTCTGTGGACCATATGGACCACATGCACAGCGATGTCTCCATCTGGCCTTCATCACCTCCCTCTTCATCCTCAGCATCTCCATCCTGCAGCAGATCTGTCTCCTCCTCCATCGATGTCCCCAGAAGGTGAGACTGAGTTTGTCCCCTGTCTCCTTTCTTGTCACATTACATCTCATTATCTTCTTGTCTCCTCATCTCCTGTCTCTTTATGTCCCCTTATCTCCTCGTCTCCTGTCCAGTCAGAGGAGTCCAGAAGAGGTGGACATGGATGAGTTGATGGCAGCGATGGTCCTCAGCAGTTTGTCCTGCAGCCCCCTGCTGCATAGCGCTGCCCTCCCAGATACCAAAGGTAAACAACATAAACAACAAACACCAGAGCAGAGTCAGGTTAAGGTTCTGATGATGTCACATGGTCTTTAGCTCCTCCCATGGACTGTGGTGGAGGTGAACTTTCTGACAGTAGCAGTGGGTACTGGAGCGTCGGCCACAACTACAGAAGCCCCGCCTCCTCTCCACCAACAACAGAGTCTGACGTCAGTCCTGCCCCTGACGAGGGGCTGGACATGGAGATGGAGCAGGTCCTGTTTGAGGAGCCGGCGCCACGGAAACGTAGGGTAAGAACCTGAAACTGATGGTGAAATGGTGTCCTGACACCACAGTTCACGGGTCCATGACTGACAGCGTTTTCCTCCAACAGAACTCAGTGAAGGCGGCGTTCAGATGTTTGTGGCCCAACTGTGGGAAGGTCCTGACATCAGTGGTGGGAATTAAACGTCACATTCGCACCATGCACCTTAGGTAAGTCCCACCTGACGCCACAGAGCATGTCCTTATGGTCAGACAGACAGCAGGTGATGTCAGGATTTATGAACATATGTATGGATCAGACTATATATGGGTGTGACTACATACAGAGACCATTATACATGGACCTGATTGTATATGGACCTGTAGAGCAAAGGGTAACACGTACTCCACACTTCTGAAGTGACAATCTGGTGCCACCAGTACAGGACGCAACATGAATAAAAAAGGAAAAATTGGTGCCACTCGGATGTCAAGTAATGCTTATTTATTATTGGTGCTTCGATAAAACTAAGACTAACGTTTTGACAAGTGTCTTCATCAGAGTCCTCATTAGAGGCTTGTCAAAACGTTAGTCTTAGTTTTGTCTTTAAATAAGCATCCCTTGACATCCGTGCGACACCAATTTTTCCTTTTTGCTGTATGGACCCAATTATATATGGATGTGATTATGGACCTCATTATATTATATGGATCTGCTTCTATACAAATCTGATTATATATGTATCAAATTATATACTGTAGGGATCTGATTATCTATGGAGGTGATTATATATTGATCTGACTTTAGAGATTCACTTACTCTAATCAATGATATGTTTGCTTTTATGCAAATATATTAAGAAGAAGAAAAGTCTATACAGCCCCACCACAGAGTCTAAATCTGTCTCTCTACAGGGTCCATAAATGACCTACCACAGGGTCTGAAACCGACCCACCAAAGGGTCTAATAAGCCCATAAAATGAAATTATACAATGCAAGAATTACACTATTAATCATAAATGGTGTAAAATCGACATTCGAACCAGTTCCACATTCACACCCATAAGATCTAAAGCGGATCAAACCATAAAAATACAAACACAATAAATTATAAATGACAAAATGACTCCCAATATTCATGTGTGAAAGAAAGTTAGATTAAATATTTACATTTACAGACAGCTCTTTGCTAATTAAATGTGAATGTGTTTCAGTGTCACATGGTTTCTCTGTTTATTTATCCTAAATATTATATGACATTTATCAGTAACTATCTCAATGAAATGAGGTCACGCATCCCGAGGAGACAGGAAGTGAACTACACTTTAATGTGACCTTTGACCTTGTCTCTGACAGTCGTGGTGCTGAACATGAGCGATGCTCCCGCAGTGAGGAAGATTTTTACTACACCGAGATCAACCATTGGGATCAGCAGCAGCAGTCCCCGCCCCTTCCTGTCCACAGTGACCCCGCCCCCTCCTCCCCTAGCCACACATCCTCCTCCTCCCCGCCCAGCTCTCCACCCCCCTCACCTGCATCTCCACCTCCTCCATGCTGCAGTATCCTCAGTCGCTCCGCCCCTTCCTCTTCCTCCGGCAGCTTCTGGCAGGTCCAATCAGAGCACTCCTACCAGGTAGGGCGGAGCTTAAAACTGTTACTTAAAATAATCAATATTAATCATTTGTTACATTGCATTATTTAATTTTTTGGACCATTTTGCTGTTTTTGTTAATTCTATATTGTATTGTACAATTCTAAAACCTGGATTTATGTTCTGTCTTTAGGCCCCACCACCCCCGACTCAAATGGTGGTTGCTGTAGCTCCAAACCCTGTATGTCGTTGGACAGCTCCACCCACCAGTTGCCAAAGCAGACAGGTAAAGGTTTGGTGCTTTTAAGATTTGAAACGAGTGATCATATTCATTAGAGTCCAGTGCCCAAATATCAACTCAGGAACCCTAACCCTAAACATAAATACTGCAGAACCCTAACCCTAAACATGAATACTGCAGAACCCTAACCCTAAACATGAATACTGCAGAACCCTAACCCTAAACATGAATACTGCAGAACCCTAACCCTAAACATGAATACTGCACAACCCTAACCCTAAACATGAATACTGCACAACCCTAACCCTAAACATGAATATTTCATTCACAATGCTTATAACTCAAAGAGATAACTTGGAAAAATCTTCCAAACTGGATGTAAACAGAGGTGAAGCTCACGTCAAAATAAAAACAAACGGGATGTGGCTCACCACTGTCAAATTGAATGAAAAATGTTTTGACCTTTTCTTTTTTTTTTTTTTTTAAATTGAGATTTTTATTTTTTCACTTCCTTGTCTGCTACCCACCTGGATTTTGGCTAATTTTAACTGTACCTGCAACAATTATTCTTTCTCTTTTTTAACCCATCACCATATCTTCTTCATTTTTGTTCAAGCACGTTTGGTCATGTGAGATTTCTGTCTTGGGCAAGATTTGAGATGAGTTTTGGACAGAATCATTATACGTGTGTGTGCGTGTTCAGATTATCAAAACACGCACGTACAGAACCATCAAAACTTTTCAATACCTGATTTTTTTTGTCTGTATATGTGGGGTCTGGAACAGATAAATAAAAATGCTTTTTTGGAATTGGGAAAATCCTTAGGTGTGTACCCCGCCATAAATTCCTAAAAGGGGTTCAGACTGAAGCCTTGGCTCCTGCTCAGTGTGGGAGGTGGACTCACTTCTTTAATCCGGTTCCTGTTTTCTGGCAGTGAAAGTTCAACAGCAGCGCTTTGTTTGTTTCCTGAGCCTGTTGGAACTGGTTTCAGACTGGACCACTGAGTAAAACTCCTCCCTGGTGGTTTTCATTCAGCAGGAAAATCCCCTCACATGCTTGTGGTCACATTTTCCATGGATTTGTGTTAGAACACTACTGCCTCCTGCAGGTGGAGGGGGGGTAGGAACTGTACCCTGAACTTTAAGGTGTTAGGTTTCTGAGGTTTTTCTGGTTGTGGAGACATTGTCAGATGAGCGGGTATTTCAAATCTCTGAACCGGTGAAACCAAACAAACACAAAGCAATGAATGAAAATACTGTTTTTACAATAAAACAATGAAGTGTTCATGGGGTTCAAAAGTATGGACAATAATTTAGGTGTATTGATTTAGGTGTGTTTTAATTGTTTTTAAGGTTTCTTTAAAGTGTATTTTAGGAATGTTTTAAATTACTTTCTGGCATGTTTTAAGTGTATTTTAGGTCGGTTCTTTACAGTTCTATCTGCAGCAGATGGCTGTGCTGCTGTTTTGAGTGTATTTTAGGTGTATTTAAGTCTCTATGTGGTTCAATATATAAAGTTTAATAAGTGTCCATGTGGTTCATATATTCCAATGACCTTTGACACAGGAACTCATCCACATGTTCTCTGCTTTGTACTATTTTGACTAAAGGTGAGACAAGAATCAGATCACAGTTATGTTTTACCATGACCTTTGACCTCTGTCCTCAGGGTTTGGCATTTCGCGTCCGCTCTGTCAGCGTCGGAGAGCAGTGGCTGCAGCAGCACAGCACCCCTTGCAGGTACAACCGTAAAGAACTGACCCAAAACACACTTAAATTCCACCTGAAACACTTGTAACATACCTAAAACACACATGTAACACACTTATAATATACCATAACACTTGAAATAAATTTAAAATGCAGTTGAAGCATACCTAAAACAGCCTTAACACACCTAAAATACACTTGTAACTAGGGGTGTGACAAGACACTCCGCTCACGAGACGAGACACGAGATTGGGTTCACAAGATCGAGGCGTGATTTTCAGAAAACTAAATTAGAAATTATATGAATGGACAACAGACTCATTTAACCAAGTTGCACTATGTAAGCATTAACTTAATGAACGTCTTCCTCTACAAATTAAAACTAAAAATGTTATAAGAGTTAAAATAAAATAATATATTCCTCATTTTTTCAAGTGCAGACAATATGTGAAAAACAAACAGTTCTTCTCTGCCAATACAGACTGAAAGTAGCCTGAGCAAGTTTGTCACTGACATGACACTTCTTCTTCTACAAATTAAAACTAAAATAAAAAGTTCTAAAAGTTAAAATAAATAAAATTATATACTTCTCCTTTTTCAAAATCAAATCTTGCGCTTGACTGTGGAAGTTGAGGTCCGAATCAGGAAATGCACACCCGCCAGGTTCATTTTCTCCGGGGGTGCACCACAACCAGCTCCTGCCTTTACAGAACCCTCCGCCCGGACTTCACCACTTCCCGGACTCGCTGCACCTTCTCTCCCGGCGTGTCAACCGCATCGCCACGGCAGGGATCGGCTCATGTATAACAGATGCCAGTGGTCATCTGCGTTGTCGGTAACCCACTGACCCATCTGGAAACACGGGAGTCTAATGCTCACGTGAGTCACAGGGTCTCGCAGAAACCCCACAGTGGCCGTTGCGCGCCGGCTAAGGTGGGATTCCGGCACCGCGGGGCCCCCAACGCACGCCGGCAGCAAAAATCAGTGGACCATAACAAACCCGATGTCCAACACCAGAGAGGGAGGAGGGTTCCCCAGCAAATCGCACAAAGGTAATAACAATATTTGCCGATGTCTTTTCTGGCTTCTTGCTGGATAACAAAATCTCGCGAGACAGAATTGTAAGATGATGAGAAATCTCGCGAAATTTCATCTCGCGAGATGTCGTGCGACAAGATCTCGTGACGCCTCGACTTGTAACACATTTAATATTTAAAATACACCTAAAATGCAGCAAAATACACCTAGAACACAGACACATTTAATACACATCTTAAATTATCCTTAAAACACACAAAGAAAAAGGAAGACACACATAAAACATTCTTAAAACACACTGCAATTCTATTTTTACAGACTCATATTCCATAACCTTAACACTCATTTATAATTATATCATTACAGTCACATGTCCTATATTTCCTTTCCCCTCTCCTTCATTCTCTCTTTCCTTTTCTTATTTGCTTTCTTTCCTTTTCCAGGAGGATTCGCGGTGAAGCTAAGAAGTGTCGTAAAGTCTACGGTATCGAACACAGGGACCAGTGGTGCACAGCCTGTCGTTGGAAGAAGGCCTGCCAACGTTTCCTGGACTGAACAAGATCCACAGACCTGGTCCTAGATCTCCGTGCCACCTAGTGGATGTTTTTTTACTCTTGTCTCAGACATGTTTTTTTTTTCATTCTCCTACTCTTTCTACATTTGATACAAGTGTTTTCCATTGTTTGTATTTTGTAGATGTCGTCTTAATGAACCTGCGTCTGTTGGTGCTTTAGTTTAACCAATGGGGTCGTGTGACCTTTGAACAACGGGGCAGCTACAATTCACGTGACCTGTGAACATTGGGGCAGCTATGATCATGTGACCCCCCACCCAAAAAAGAAAGGAAAACTAGTATCCAGAAAATCCAAAACACCACCTTCCCTAAAAAAACAGTACCTAGAATAAACCCTTCACCCAAGGGTTAAATATTAAGGTTTAGGGGTAAGGGACACATGACCTGGATCTGAGTTCCATCTGGTGGCATTTCCTGGTGTTACTGTATTTAACGCACTGAAACCACAGTAGCAATAATGACTGTGATGCTGCCTTCATGAGCTACAGGAATTATGGTAAATACTAGTTTTGAACTGGAAGACACCCCCTGGTGGTGTATTTTCACCGAAGAACTGGGTAAAATGAAGATGAAAATGATCTTTGATACAAGGTGATGAGGGGTTCATAGCCAAAGGTAAATGACAGTTCTCTGAATATTCTCCTGCTGTTTGCACATTTACACTTTATACAATGTGGGAAAAATTAACAAAAAAGCCTCCAAATAGCACTTAATTACACCAACAATAGCACTTCAATACAATGCACTTATGATTTTGAATTGACTAGTGGTGTTCATCTTCCTGACAGCACCTGAAGGCAGCGTTATTCTCCTGAATGTTTTTTTTCTGTCTGGATATGACATGAAACAGCTTTAACCTTAAACTATGGGTCACATGGTCTGAAACGTCTTCAGGAACAGGTTCATGTGTACAAACAGTTCAGAGGCCTGTCTGTACCGTTTGTCTTCATCCATGTGGTGCATTCAGAGGCTTGTCCATACTGTTAACACTGATGTATATTTTTTTACTCTTAAGCCCCATCCCTGTTTGTTCATGTGAAACATTGGAACCCTTCAGTGTTTTTTCACAGGCACTCTTTTATAAACCAGCTGAAAGCTGGTGTTAAATAAACTGATACTCTTTCACCATTGTTGTTTCAATTACTAAAAACAGTTGCTCCTTGTGCCCGTATTATCATTTCCTGAATATTTCAGCCAAATCTGTCCCAAACTTTTTGAGTTATCTTGCTAACAACAAAAACATCTTGAAGCACAGACTTCTTGGTCGGTTTGCACATAATCATAGCAGAGCAAGATATATTTGTCCAATAAGTTGACAAAAAAATATCCCAACATGAATTAACATTAACACCACAAAAGCAAATAGGTCCAGTTCAGTGAAACCAAACTACAGAAGTGATGTAACGTGAGGCTGAGGCCTCTCCGGGAGCCAGCCACCTGAGCTGGCACTGGCACCTGTCAATCAAATGGACACACCCCTAATTATGTATATTTAAGATTAGATAGCATCTAAACTGATTATATATATATATATATATTTTTATTTTTTTTTTTAAAAATCAGCCAGTAAACAGAAGTTGGCCTTTTTATCATGGGAATCTATGGGAATCGACTGTTTTGGAGGCAGCCCCCAGTGGATTAAGTGTGAACTGCATTTTTTGTCACTTCCGGGTTGGCTTCACTTAATAAACAGACTGAAACTGGCCTGAAACAATACTGAAACAGACTAAAACAAGACTGAAACTGATTGAAGCAGAAACCACAAACCACCTGTGTTTAAATAAAGTTTTTATTAAACATTATTCAGCTCAATAATCAGATAAACTGAACACAAACATCTTGTAAAGTGATAATAAAAAAGAACTGCAGGTTCAGTGACCGGTCCACACTCGCACTGAATCACACACACTCAAACAAACACACTCAAAGACTGAAACAAACACTGAAACACACACACTGAATCCCAGTCCGCCTGTGACGCTGCTGTAATAAATTATATGTACAGTCCAGGTCCATGTGAGTCCAGCAGACGGTGTTCACTCTGCGGCATTGGAACCTGAATCTGAACAGGAAGTGGACAAAGAACACTGTTGGAATACTGACAGGGACCTGGGACCAAAAGATGCACAAATATGGACTGCAGCTGAAACCTCCAATAAGGAAGGATCTAAAGTGGATCTAAAGTAATAGCCCTAAACCCTAAAAAAACCTCCATCTGGTATTTAAACCTTGGTCGTGTGTGTGACAGTCTTAGCTGACAATGTGGTTTTTGAAGAAAGAAAGAAATCAAAACCTTCAAAAACTTCAAGAGATGACTTCATAACCACAGGTTCTATCTCAAAATGTCTTTGGTGTGTGGCTGCTATAGACTCCTGCTAACAATCTGATTTATCACATGTGAAAAAAATCTGAAATAAAGACAAAACCGGGAATTGCTTTTAAAGGCAAATAGCCAACTTCCTGTTGGAGTTAGCTCATGGGTGTCAGTGGATGGTTTGATGACACCAACATTTTGGTATTAGTTTCATGTGTGTGCAACATTGGTACTGGCACCTAGAGCCCTTATTGTGTATATAGGTGGCGCTACAGAGCCCTTTTTTCACATCTAAGGGGTTACATTTGAAATGGCTTCAAACTCTTTGTCAGACATGACATGTATGCCAAAATTGGTGAGTGTTAAGAGTATGATGAGGCAGTTTAAAGTGGAAAAATAAACTAATTTTAATATATCCATAACCATACATAAAATAAAAAAAAATTTGCACATGAGAGTTGTGGCGAGTCTTGTAAATGTAAATATAAATATATATATATGTATGATATATCGAGTACGATCAGACTGGGGTCATTGGTTGACTCACTCTTTCCGTCACAGGCGACGATCTTGACCTTGTCAACTTTGACAAGGTCGGTGACCTCCCTGAACTCCACGTCATTCAGGACGAACGTCCACACGTTGTCGCAGAACCTGTATGTGTTGAGGGAACCCTGCAGAACCAGACCAGAAACCCAGTCACTGACACAGAACACTGGAAACACACACACACACACACACACACAAGGTACAGAATGATGGACACAACCATGCCCACACCACAAGGTTTGCGCTGCCCCTTGGAGGCTGCCTGCAGTATAAGCACTGCCCCCCCCTTCTTATACCTTCATGTTTTTTTCTTTCTGTGAGAGTGGATTTCAGGATGCCATCGATCACCTTGTTTTATTTGATGATCAAACATGTAATTGACAGCTGTATTGATCACTCACTGTCCAGAACTAGGGTTTGGTACCAAAAGTTGGTATAGGTATGGAACTGGGACAAACATTAACGGTAGTAACCAGACCTAAATCTAATGTGAATTTCAGTCCCATATTTTAGTAACACGCATATATGCAGCTCTTGTTTAATTATGCCCTATGTGCACTCTTAAATGGAAACACACACGCAGGAGTGTGCACACACAGTTGCAGACAGCGAGATGTCAAAGGCGATTGACTTTTGCCACTTGGTCGGACTTCCAGGGGTGTAGCTTGGGGTAAATTGACGTAAACGCATAACCTGTTATATACAAAACACCAGTACTAAAATTGTACAGACTATTTGAATAGACTATTTGTAAAGATGAAAGATGAAACATAAAAACACCACAGCTCCACTGTTTTAGACATGAAATAGGAAGTGAGATTCTATCACTGATCCACATGTGACCAATGGAAATGCAGCTGCGAAGATGGTGTTTACAGACCATAGAGAGGTTAACAGCTGTAGACGTTAGAGGTCAAAGGGGACTCACCCTGAAGTTGACTCTGTTGCGGACTCGGTTTGCAAGCGCTGTGTTGATGGCTTTATCGAACTGGAGGAGGACCTGAAGAGCCAACTGAGGTGTGATCTGCTGAGTCTGAACATACAAACCAAACATCAACATCAGCAATAGAGGTCCAACAATATGGAATTTCTGTGGCCTATACCCAATATACTGGCCGATATATATATATATATATATATATATATATATATATATATATATATATATATATATATATATATATATATATATATATATATATATACATACATATATATGCACACACTACACAGGATGTAATAATCTTGTATTAGGTGATTTTGGACATAAGAATTAACAGATGTATAAATCTTTATCTCTCAAAGTCAACAGATACAAATTTCAAACCCTCTATAATATCCTGATATGTGCTTCAAAGCACTACAACTTCCCATTTTGTTGAATGACTAAACTTAGCATGTGCAAAATGAATTAAGTGAGTCCAAAATGGTTCCTAATTTGGGTTCGGAGTGGGACTCCATCCTTGTAAGAGCAAACAAGGGGTAGCAATCTGTGATTACATGTGCATGTGTGTGTGTGTGTGTGTGTGTGTGTGTGTGTGTGTGTGTGTGTGTGTGGGGGGTGATAGCCTGATTGTCAGAGCAGAAGTAAAAGTGGAACTGATAGGCTTAACTTTTCCTCTAATGGCACATTTCCACTGGTATCAATTTAGCTCACTTTGGTGCGTTTCCAATGAAAAAGGACCCAGTAGCACAGTACTAAGTACAAGATGTTTGGTATCACCTCCACCAAGGTTCCAAACAGTCCCAAGGGATGCTAAAATATGACTTATAACCACTGCAGACAGCGAGTGATCCAGCAGTTGTTCCTGTGATACGACGCTTTTCAAAATAGATGCTGAAGTTGACAAATATAACAAATATGACCAATAGGGAAAAAAAGCACAGTCTAGGTTAAACTCAAAGCATATCACCTGCAGCATAGCGGTTGGGGGTGAATGCAGCTAAAGCACTTGTGCTGGGTCTTGGAGACAATAAAGACAAAGCTGTTGTTGCACTTGCATTTGTGAGCGTTGGGGTGAACATTGTCATGGGGACCATTGTTACCTGACTAGCAGCAAAGTGTGTCTGCTTTAACCCTTTCATGTGAGCGTCAAGTGTTTTACAACCCATTGTTCCTAATGTCATGTCTTTACCACATACTTTACACTTCATATTCCCACATTGTTATTGATAACCAACTGTTTCATTTCAGCTCCTCAAACACACTTATCACTGCACTGTCACTTCCCAGTCTGGGTTCATGTTCATGTATGCCTGTTCCAACCACTTCTTCGTCTGTTCTACTCAATGACATAAATGCTGGCTAAAAGGACACACTGCCCCCTGCAGTGTGATTCTTGTGCTATTAGACAAACAACGGCTCTATGATAGAGCTTCCATCTACTTTTTCAGCATCTTGATAACAGGCGATGCTAGCTAAATAAATAACTAGCGTGGAAAAAAAATCCAGACATGTGTTTTTCATTAACCATAGGCGACCCAGATTAAATTTAATATCTCCTATGTGAAATTTAATGCCATACTTCAAAAACTTGCAAAATATAATGCTTTTTAAGACCTTAAAAACCACATATTGTAAATAAAACTTTTTAAGGATCTGATCTACACAGGATAAAAAAAATCTTATATTATGTAATTGTAGACATGTAGATTAACAGTTGCATAAATCTGTTCATTTCACAAAGATAACTGACACAACTTTTCTGATATCTATTCTATATCAGACAATATGTGATCCATGGGGCACCACAGGTTGTAGGCATAGAAGTTTGTTGCTGGGCAGAGCAAACTAATGAAAAAGATCTGTAGTGAAATAAAACTTGTTTGGCAAATAATTATTTAAAATGTCAGGGAGACCTCCCTTTAAATGAGTCCAACTACAAACAAACTATGAATCACAAAAATAATTACAGGAAAAATATTACTGAGCAGAAAATATTACTCCTCTGTGGAGTACACATGTGCAGAGGAACAGTGAGGGACAGAAACTCAGCAGCAAAAAAGTGAATAAACCAGCCTCATATTGGCCGATACCGATTGAGACCCTATAATTAGCTCTAAGCAGAACCTCCCCCCTGACAAAAGCAACGACAGACCAGGATCCCCCTAAAGTAAGCCATAACCACATCAGGACCCTCCAAAAATAAAAGTCCTGGACTGTCAGACAGGACTGGTCACACTGATTAACCCTTCTTTAACTGGTCACATACTGGTTAAGTCTTCCTTGAAGGTATGGAAATCCAACTGACAGTCATGGTGATAGATTTCATGAACCTGAAAACTGTTTTTTAGATCTGTCACATTAAGAATTTATAAATGAATACAAATCTAATCAAAAGCTCAGTTTTGTTTTGAATCAATGAATGAACACAAGAAAAACAAAACAACCAGTGGATGCACAAAGTGTCAGTTTTGACTGATTATGTAAAGGTTTGCATGTACGATATCACACTCACCCCCTCAAAAAAACTTTCATTAAAGAACCACAGTTTGACACCATTCTGTTCTATTTTATCATACATATGAACACAAATGTGGAAAATCCATTTTCATGGTGAGCAGCTGCAGTCTGCAGATGTGAACAATGTTTACATGTCCATATTAATGTTGGATCTAAACCTTTTACTTCAGATCCCGTCCTGCGTGAGCCTGCCTGTGTTTTAATATGATAACTAAGACTGATTCACCGTTCAACCAACAGTAGTTTAATGCTGGACTAGGTAGACATGTTAGCACTAACAAGCTAATTTTACACTTTACTCAAGCGTAGGTGAACCAACAGCTGTGTTAATGGTTAACTTTGGTAACTTGACTGTTATTCTGTTTAGCACTACTAAACCTGGCTCAACATCTGGTAACTGACGCCTAAAACCAGTTAAATCCCTTAGCATTATGCTAGACTAGGCTAAACTCACAGTGGAATGTGGAGTCGTTGATGTAAATATGTTAGCATTAGGAAATGGCCAGGTTTGCTTTTTATTTTGATGATTTTACTGTTGCTTAAAATGTCCGTTTCGGGAGTCTGTATATCATTGCTAAACCCAAGAAAACAGCTGGGTATCGAAGCCTGAAACCGGTGAGTGCCGTTAGCATTGTGCTAGCCAAGGCTAGGCTAAAGTGCCAGTGGAATGTAGAAATCTGTAAAGATGTCAGCATCAGGACACAAAAACAGGTTACATATAGTTTGTGTGACGTTTAATGACCAGTGGAGTTGACCATTTAGTCCGATCAGTTTACTGCTGCTCAAGGTGTCCGTTTCTATAGATTTGGTATTTCCACTAAACTCAGAAACTGCTGGTTTACTGAAGCCTAAAACCCGTGGGTGATGTTAGCATCATACCAGGCTAGGCTAAGCTAGCGTAGGCTGTACCTGAATGAGTTCGTCCAGACTCTCTTGTAGGCTGTTTCCCAGAGTGGTGTTTCTGTACAGCTGATAGGCCATGATGGAACCACAACACAACAAAGAACCGACCACAACTATCCTACTGTCCCACCGCTCACACAACTAACAGCGCTAACAGACTTCCCTCCGCTGCACACAGGTGCTGAGTGGCGGACTCGGCGGCGTCTGGAGCCACGAACCGGAAACTGAATGGGACTTCCGGTCTTGGTTTCGCAATAAAAATATCATCCGATAACATCATTTTAGGCCTGACCTGAGGTTTTATTTTTTGTATTATTGTTATTCTTAATTATGATGATGGATTAATCCGAGTTAATGCTTTAATTTTGACAACCCTAAACTAACACAATCTAGTCTAAACTATTTTAATATGGTCCGATGTAATCTAACATAATCTAAATAATTTAATATAATCATGTCGGAATTAACATAATCTAAATACAATCCATTCCAATCTATTGTAAATTAAGACAATTGATTCTACTCTAATATATTTAATCTAATATATTCTATACTAATGCAATGGAATGTGATCTATTTTAATGTAATCTAATTTATTTTAATGTAATGTAATCTATTTGAATCTCATATGTTCTATAACGTATACATAAAACATGTATTGGTGCCTGAAACATAAAGGTTTATGAGTAATTTATATAAATGCATATTGATCGAATTGTATGGGCATTGTAAAAATAAACAGTTTTTGTGGCTGTGATTGAATGATGACATTGTCTGGATGTCCTTAATCATTTAATTAGAATTAGAACATAAGATTAATGCCAGGGGATTAGATTTGACCACTTGTTTGTGAAAGTATTGGACCGCAAAATCTTTTTAATTCAAATGTTTTTAGGATGTAGGAAGTAAAAGTACAGTAAGTTTTACAGACAACGTGATAGATTCAACTTGATGAAACTGAACAAGAAATAAGTTCAAACTAAAATATAAAATCTAATTTTATTTCCAGGAGAAAATAGAAGACAGTTTCAGCAGTGACCACCAGGAGGCAGTAAAGCACCAAACACTGATGCCAGATCAGTTCCTGAACAGACTGTACTTCTTTCATTTGTATTTATGCATCATATTCGAACACTGAAAACAGTGTCAGCGGCATTAGGACAAAAACTATGACAAATATATTTAGTTTCATCCACAGAAAAGATAAGGTTTCATTAGTATCACAGAGAAGAGTTCAGTGATGAATTAAATATAATGCATTCATATGAAAAAAGAGTTTTTAAGAATAAGTAAATATAATCAGTTAATATAAAAAGGGTTTTAACAATAATGAAATATAATCAATTCATAGAAAACAAAAAGGGTTTCAATAATATTAAATGTAATAAATTACATAAAATAGTTTTAATAATAATGAAATATAATCAATCTATATAAAAAGAGCTTTACTAATAATCAAATAAAATCAATTCATATAAAAGAAAAGTCTTATAATAATAAGTAAATAAAACATATTTTAAAGAAAAAGGGTTTTTAAATGCTAATAAATATAATCAGTTGATATAAAAGAGAAAATGGTTTTAAGCACAATTAAATAAATCAATGCATATAAAAAAGGGGTTTATTAATAATTAAATGTAAAAAAAATTCATATGAAAGAAAAATGCTCACTCGCTCGTCATCTGAACCCACTTTATCCTCACTAGGGTCACAGGGGTCACTGGGGGCCTAATCCAGCTACAGTGGGTGAAGGCGGGGTACACCCTGTATGAGTTTTCAGTTCATCTCAGGGTTGAACATATATAGACAAACAATCACTGTCACATTCACACCTATGGGTGATTTAGATTAACTAGTTAACCTATCAGTGCATGTGTTTGGATGGTGGGAGGAGCCAGAGTACCTGGAGAAAACCCACGCAGACACGAAGAGAACATGTAAACTCCACACAGAAAGGTCTGGTGTGGGATTTGAACCAGGGACCTTCTTGTTGTGAGGAATGAGTGCTAAAAACTGCACCACCACCCGAGGGGTTTTATATGAACAATAAAATAAAATAAATGTGTGTTGTGTGAATTTTAGTCTTTGTGTGTCTATTGTGTTTCTGTTATGTCTTTGTTGTGCATCCTTGACCACACTGGTGGGATCTATCTGGCCTTCACCTCCAATGTGGTGCCAACCTGGCGGCTGTTACTGTGGTTGTTGTTGCTGTTGCTGTGGTTGTTGTTGTTGCTGTTACTGTGGTTGTTGTTGCTGCTGCTGTTACTGTGGTTGTTGTTTCTGTTGTTGTTGCTGCTGTTGCATTTGCTGTTGCCGCTGCTGCTCTCAGCGTTTCCATGTGATGGATGCGGCGGCTGAACATTGTGAACGGCTGTTTGCTAATGAACAGATCTGTTTAGCCAGCCGCTCCTCTGACCTTTGACCTCACTCAGTCTTCAACGCCGAAGGCAAATAAAGCGCGGTGGCTCTCGGTAAATACGGACGAGGAGGGAAAATGTAATTATTGGGAAGGAGTGTTGGCTCGACATAAAGTGAAATTATTAAAAATGATGCATGAAGTGGCAGTGGCAGCGTTGGTCTGAGCATGTGCAGATGAAGGCCTGATGATGATGGATCCGACCAGAGGAAGTGTTCCTTCACTTAATGAGTGCGTCAGGCTGAGCTACAGCTAAACTAACAGCCAATCACAGCCTCCACTGGTGTCCGCTCGCCATCCACTGGCATTTCCCTCGTATTCGCCAACACGTTCTTCATCCTGTTTTTTCTGGCTCAGTTCATTCTCTAATTTTCTGCAGATTCTGGAACGCTTGTTCCACTCAGAAGGTCCATTCATAACTTCATTTATAGGATCATTAGTTCAGCTGGTGTGGAACTGACTTTAACTATGTTCAGGTTTGAATTCAGTGCTGGACTGGTCATCAGTGGACAACTGTGGACCAGTGGGTCAGTGGACCAGTTGACCACCGTGGACTGGTAGACCAGTGGGTCAGTGAATCAAAGAACTGGTGGGCAGGTAGACTGGAGTTTTGTAGACATTTCTGGTGGGTTTTTAGACTTTTTCTGGTTCTTTGTAAATGTTTGTGGTGTTTCCTAGAGTTTTCTGATGTTTTATAGATGAAGGTGTTTCGTAAACTTTTTCTGGTGTTCCATAGGCATTCCTCATGTTCTATACACCTTTCTGGTACTTTTTCAGTGGAGGTGGAAGACTGGAGGTTGGTGAGGAGTGGAAGCAGAGGATTAGAGGAGGTGGTGTCAGCGGAGTGAAGCTGGAGGTGGCAGAGAAGTGGAGGTGATGGAGGAGTTCAACACTGGAGGAATGGAGCAGGTGGTGGAGTAGATTCTGCAGAGTGGAGGAGGTGGAGACGAGGTGGAGGGAGAGGAGTGGAGGACATGGAGGGGTGGGGGAATGGAAATGGATGAGTTAAGGTAGAGGAGTGGAGGAGGCAGGGGGGTAGAGTTAGCAGAGTGGAGGTGGAGGATTGAATGAGGAGACGAAGGAGTGGAGACAGAAGGTGTTGGGGTGGAGGTGGAGAAGGAATGGAGGACAAGGAGGGGTGAAGGAGGTGGAAGAGTGGAAGAGGCAGTGGGGTAGAGTCATCAGAGTGGAGGTGGAGGACTAGAGGAGGTGGAGGAGGAGTGGACGAGGAGGAGATGGAAGAGTGGAGGTGGAGGACTAGAGGAGGTGGAGGAGGAGTGGATGTGGAGGAGATGGAAGAGTGGAGGTGGAGGACTAGAGGAGGTGGAGGCGGTGGAGGAGGAGTGGAAGAGGCAGAAAAGTGGAGGAGGTGAAGGAATGGAGGACAAGAAAGGATGGAGGAGGCTGAGGAGTGGAGGTGGTGGAGAAGCAGAGGAGGCGCTGCTCTGGCTCTATTGGTTATGCTAATGAGCTGCTTAAATATGCAGATTCAGTCTCAGGATGCCGTCATTAATCGTCTTCATTAACTGGACTAATTATTTGTTTGCAGATTTAATTTGCACATTTGGAACGAGTCAATGGCACATGAGCTGGTGTTACGTAACTCAAACCTGCAGTGTCATGTGGCCAGACCAGCTGGGTTCTCTCAGATGTTCTCCAGGATTAGATCAACTGGGTTCTCTCAGATGTTCTCCAGGATTAGATCAACTGGGTTCTCTCAGATGTTCTCCAAGATTAGATCAGATGGGTTCTCTCAGATGTTCTCCAGGATTAGATCAACTGGGTTCTCGCAGATGTTCTCCAAGGTTAGATCAGCTGGGTTCTCTCAGATGTTCTCCAGGATTAGATCAACTGGGTTCTCGCAGATGTTCTCCAGGATTAGATCAGTTGGGTTCTCTCAGATGTTCTCCAGGATTAGATCAGTGATATGAAACCTTCTGTAGAACATGCACAGTTCCTTTTACATTTGCATTAATCATCTTCTCTTTATGTCACAGACTTACGGACTCACATCTATATTTAACCGTTGACTCTAATAATGATGTCATTAGTCACATTACTCATTTGGGAGTTTAACGACCCGCTTCCGTTTGATAATCACTCATCTATGAACCAGTCCAAACTGTCTGATTAAAAACACTGTCTTTGAAACAGTGTCATTTATTCACTAAATGAATTATAATATTAACCAAGTCATAACAGATGGATTTAGTGAATTTACCACCAGAACTTCCATCAGTAAAAACAAACAATAAAACTCACATATGGATGAGTTTGGGCCCTGGTGACACTCACTATTATATAGAGAACAGACCCTCATCATATTCCACTGTGTTTATCTGGAGATTAAATACACTGTCTTAGAAATAGTGTTATTTATTCACAAAAAAATACAAATATTAACAAAATCATAACAGATAGATTTAGTTGTTTCCTTTAGAAAAAAAGAGAAGTAAAGAAAGAAGAAAAGAAAAAAAGGAGAAAAAAGAAAAAAAGACTGAAAGAAAGATAAAAAAGGGAAAAAAGAGACGAGGTGGATATAGTGAAATTTCTACACAGTAAATTTTGCAGTGTTAAATCAACACTTAGAGAGTTTATTTAACTTCTTCTAGAGTGTATTTGGTCCCATTGTCTCCAAATTAACACTGCAAAATCTACAGTGTATCATTAAAAACACACACTCACATATGGACAGTGGCGCTTTAATGCGGGGGCTTGGGTCGTCTGCAGCCCAGGGCCACAGCCAATCAGAGAGCCTCAAAATATTGATAAAAAAAACCTGTCAGAATTGTGCATTACTGAAGGTTTAAATAAAATGAGCATGCCCATCGAGTGAGCCATATCTTAAAAAGTGACATCTGTTGGTTGTAGTAGAGCGAAGCGAAGTCCCACAAATGTGACAAATTTTAACGTCTCTCTCTCTCTCTCTCTCTCTCTCTCTCTCTCTCTCTCTCTCTGTCTCTCTCTCTCTCTCTCTCACACACACACACACACACAGCCTAGCCTACACATACATAGAGAGCAACTTTAAATATAGGCTATATATTTGAGTGAGATGAGGCGTTTACATGCAAGCGGTGTAAAGAAAAGAGAAAAGATGCTATGCTATTGAAAGATTCTTGGTGCTTAGTGACACTCTGTAGGACAGACCCTCGTCATATTCCACTGTGCTTATCTACAGATTAAATACACTCTTTCTGAAATAGTGTCATTTATTGACTAAATGAAGAACAATATTAACAAAGTTATAACATAGCTATATAACAGATTCCTTTAGAAAAAAAAAAAAAGAACAAAAGAGAAAAAAAGTGAAAAAAAAGAGAAAAGAAGAAAAAATTAAAAGACTGTCAAAAGAAAGGGGACAAAGGAAAAAAGAGGAAAAAGACAAAGCAACAAAGGTGTCAGGAACAACAAAGCCCACCCCCATAAATGTTTACCTGATTTTCCAATCTTTTATCAGTGCGGAAACACATTTTTGCTGACTGTGGCCTTGACCTTTGACCTTCATTCATCAAATTTTATGATATCTATTCTGGACCACCTTCCACAAACAAACAAACAGACAGATAAAAAAAACAAACCCAAAACCAATCATCCTCTCCCCCTTCAGGGGATGGGTTAAAAGGAAAGATTTTAAAAATAAAAAGGTGTATTTTGTGCATTTACCAGTGAAACTTTCATCTCAACGTCATCCATCACATATGGATGAGTTTAGGCCTTGGTGACACTCCATAACCCACTCCCTCATCATATTCCACTGTGTTTATCTGCAGATTAAAAACACTCATTAACACTAAAGCTGGTGTCGTTTGGTCTGGATTCCAGGATGAAACCACTGGATTATCCAGGAATGTTTGAGTTTTACATGTGTAAATGAAAAACCAGACACAAAAATGTCAGCTTTAGATGAATATTCATTAAGCACCAGGATTCATTATCATTATCAATGTAATAATTAGAGTGTGCATAATATACCCACCTGGACACCAGAGGGTTAAAGTTAGTTTTGACCGTCCTGACACTCCGTACCTCCTTCTTTGTCCTTTTGTAGACTTTCTTTTCACTCTTACTGGTTGGTTTGTGTTCCAGGTTTGGTCTGGTCTTCTTCTTTGCATATATTTGCAGCAGAACTTCATTTCCTTCATTGGCTGTTAAACAAATAAAATCTGTCTGATAAAATACAGATTCAATTATCCACAGATTAGTCTGATTTTGTTGTGATATTAACGTTGGTTTAAGGCCTCGTGGCTCCATTTGCTTCATCCACGCGTTCAGTAATTAAATCAAAATCCTCTCCAAACATTTGTCAGAACGCCTCGAACACCGCTGTGGAGTCTGATTTGGGAACGAACGGTGACAAAACAGAGGCTTCGTGGTCGGGCGTGTTGTTCCAGGGCTTAAGGACGACACGGTTTCAATTAAATGACAGGAAAGTGGTTTGGAAACGGTAGCAGAAAAACAAGCTGAGCCTCTAATCCGTCATCAGTGGGGATTTTTACAAACACACCCTGAACGCAGCACAGCTTCAAACAAAGTTTCCACCCACACCAGAACCTGAGAGAAGAACCGAAGGCCGGGAAAAGCCCACTTGTTTGATCGAACTAGGACCTTTTAAGATGAATTGGGTCCAAACCAGAGCATGTTGGGTCTGGTCAGTCATGTATGAAAATTAAAATCAAAATTAACAATTAAAAACACCATATTTGACTTTAACCCTCACATATCTGAGTGTGTTTTTTATACTCACTTAGCACTTCGTGTTAAAAAAATTTGTACTATTTTGCAGAACAGTTCTTCATTTAAATCATGTCAGTGCAGTTTAGCGTGTCAATTGGTTTAACCCATGTCAGTCTGGTTTAACCAGTGTCAGTCCAGTTTAACCCGTGTCCTTGTGGCTTAACCCGTGTCACTGTGGTTAAACCCGTGTCACTGTGGTTTAACCCGTGTCACTGTGGCTTAACCCGTGTCACTGTGGTTAAACCCGTGTCACTGTGGCTTAACCCGTGTCACTGTGGTTTAACCCGTGCCACTGTGGCTTAACCCGTGTCACTGTGGTTTAACCCGTGTCACTGTGGCTTAACCCGTGTCACTGTGGCTTAACCCGTGTCACTGTGGCTTAACCCGTGTCACTGTGGTTAAACCCGTGTCACTGTGGCTTAACCCGTGTCACTGTGGCTTAACCCGTGTCACTGTGGTTAAACCCGTGTCACTGTGGCTTAACCCGTGTCACTGTGGTTAAACCCGTGTCACTGTGGTTTAACCCGTGTCACTGTGGCTTAACCCGTGTCACTGTGGCTTAACCTGTGTCACTGTGGTTAAACCCGTGTCACTGTGGCTTAACCCGTGTCACTGTGGCTTAACCCGTGTCACTGTGGCTTAACCCGTGTCACTGTGGCTTAACCCGTGTCACTGTGGCTTAACCCGTGTCACTGTGGTTAAACCCGTGTCACTGTGGCTTAACCCGTGTCACTGTGGTTAAACCCGTGTCACTGTGGTTTAACCCGTGTCACTGTGGCTTAACCCGTGTCACTGTGGCTTAACCTGTGTCACTGTGGTTAAACCCGTGTCACTGTGGCTTAACCCGTGTCACTGTGGCTTAACCCGTGTCACTGTGGCTTAACCCGTGTCACTGTGGCTTAACCTGTGTCACTGTGGTTAAACCCGTGTCACTGTGGTTTAACCCGTGTCACTGTGGCTTAACCCGTGTCACTGTGGTTAAACCCGTGTCACTGTGGCTTAACCCGTGTCACTGTGGTTTAACCCGTGTCACTGTGGCTTAACCCGTGTCACTGTGGCTTAACCAGTGTCACTGTGGTTAAACCCGTGTCACTGTGGCTTAACCCGTGTCACTGTGGCTTAACCCGTGTCACTGTGGTTAAACCCGTGTCACTGTGGTTTAACCCGTGTCACTGTGGCTTAACCCGTGTCACTGTGGCTTAACCCGTGTCACTGTGGTTAAACCCGTGTCACTGTGGCTTAACCCGTGTCACTGTGGTTAAACCCGTGTCACTGTGGCTTAACCCGTGTCACTGTGGTTAAACCCGTGTCACTGTGGTTTAACCCGTGTCACTGTGGTTAAACCCGTGTCACTGTGGCTTAACCCGTGTCACTGTGGTTAAACCCGTGTCACTGTGGTTTAACCCGTGTCACTGTGGTTTAACTCGTGTCACTATGGTTTAACCCATGTCACTGTGGCTTAACCCATGTCAGTGCAGTTTACAGCATCAGCTTTAGTTTCAATCAGTCTTTCATAGTTTGATGTACAAACGCGTGTCTAAGGCGTCTTCATTTCCTCAGCTCTTGTGCAGGAATAAAGTGTAAAAACGACACTTTTATCATCATTACTCATGGGAAATGTGCGAGCTGATTGTCCCACTTATAAATCTACGGCGCTGCTTGATGTATTTTTTCAGGTGTGAAGGAACAGAAGTGCGAGTGGAGCAGAATCAAGATGAATGCGGAGCTTGGACCGACGGCGGCTGACGAAGGCTCGGCGGGAGGCCACTCCATCTTAACATGGCCGTCCTGTGTCTTATGATACCTTATCATTAGTTTCACTGACAGTGATGGAGTGGCCGCCGGCACCCCCCCACCCCCAGCACTCTGAGCCGTGGATAAAAGTAACCTTCTTTCCATAATAATGGCCATTCGTCACTTCCTTAACTGTCAGGCGATGTGGGCCTCAAACAAAGTGGGATTTAACAAGGTGTGCTGGGCGGGGCCAGGGGGGCAGAGGGGGCGGGGACATCAACATTCAAATGGTTAGTGATGAAATCTGAAAACATTACTGCTGTGATGCGTTCAGGGGCCGTAGCAGGGCGACGGGACCCGTGGGAAGGAAGTCGTCCATTATCTTCCAACGGGATGCTGCTGTTGTCATGGAAACCACTGAAACAGGGTGACAGTGAAAAGATGCAGCACAGGTGGACTCGGGTTCACACTATTCATGAAGTGGAAACATTTGACTGATCGTGTAACAGGATGTTGGATGTCACACATTAGGGTTTGAGTGAAGGTGTTTTTTTCCTCAGAATTAACCAGATTCTTTTCCTTTGGTTTTTGGTGTCAACAGCCTCATGTCACCTCTTGTTAGTGGTCCTCCACCTGAATCCACCCATCACCTGATCATGTACATGATCACCTTACCCCTACATTGTCCTAGCCACAGATGTCCTTTAATCACCTACAGTGCAAATATACAGTGTCATAGTGATATCAACAAATTATCACACTGTTTAATTTTTTTGTATTTCATCAATAACAATCATGTTTTAATCTTTTAAATGTCTTGCCTGTATTTGAATCAAAACATGATATTTAGATTAAATTTTTTTTTTTTAAACAAACAAATTTTCCCCCAAATAATGAAATTTGGTGCGTACAAGGAGACGGATACAACAATGAAACAGACCGAATTGCAGCCGATTTTGGTCAAGTATCGTGCAATGCATGACATTTAAGTTTGACTGTTTGTCTGTCTGTTGTCTGTCAGTAGCGCTATGCAAAAACTGCTGGACCAATTTCCATTAAATTTTCCAGAAAGATTCAAGGTGGTCCAGAATAGATCCCATTACATTTTGGTGAATGTAGGTCAAAGGTCACAGTCACCAAACTGTGCTTTCACAATGATAAGAGATAGGGCAAATCAAGTAAAATATTTGTGAGGGGTTTGTTGAGCCTCTCATGGATGGATTTTGATAAAATTTTCAGGATATTTTGGGAGTGTCACAAGGAACAAATTATTACATTTTGGCGATGTTCTGGAAAAGATCCTGGATTCTGGATCACTTTGAAATGCAATTTCAAATTTCAAATTGATCCAGGATCTCTTCCAGATTACCACCATATTTTAATTATTTGTTCTTTGTGACACTCTCAACAAATCCTAAAAATTGTTAGCTCATTTTAAACACACTGTACACATAAACAAGCAAGGTGTTTTTGAAGGCATTTTCTGCATTTTGCTTTGGTGCCTTTTCATTTTCATTTTTGTGTATGTAAACTGATTGGCAGTTCACTTCATGCCCAAAGTGGGGGCCGCTTTTATGAAGGTCATGTGTGTGGGAAGGGTCATTAGCTACATGTAAAGCCAAGCTAATGCCAACACTGCTAACACCGTCCATAATGCTACAGTTAAAGCCATGCCAATGCTAACATTGCTAATGCTGTCCATAATGCTATAGCTATATCTAAAGAAATGCTAACACTAACACTGCTAAACTCTCCATAATGCTTCAGCTCCAACTAAAGTTACGCTGAATGCAAACGCTGATAACATTGTCCATAATACTACAGATATATCTAAAGCTATGCTAATGTTGTCCATAATGCTACAGCTTCGTCTTAAGTCATGCTAATGCTACATTCTTGGTTTGGTTACACTACTGTTGAAGCTAATGCTAACATTCACTGAACAAGTAGCATACTTTTTCAGAACTATTGTAACTGTTAGTATGTGGATGCTGAGATGTCATGTTTGTTGTATGATTAGACAAACTCAATATACCTGTCCTGTTCAAACTCTACCTCTGTCTCACCACATTTTGACTCCAGATAAAGTGGTTTAAACTTCTGCAGTTGCTCTAAGGCTGACTTCATGTACTGCACTGTATAAACGTGTCCTCTAGAATCCTGTATGGAACAGCTGTTTCTGCTCCAGTCGTTTAGTGCATGTTCTATTTGTGTGAGCAGCTGCAAGTGGACGTGGGTTAGTTTTAAACTGTTTATGGGTGTAAACAGTTTGTGTGTGGGTGATAACAGCATATGTATAAAGATTTTATATGTGCGTAAACTGTTCATGTATGTGTAAATATTTTATGTGTGATATGGTTATGTGTGTGTAAACAGCCTATGTGTGTGTAAAATGTTCATGTGTGTGTAAACTGTTTGTGAGTGTGTAAACAATTTATGTGTGTGTAAAGTGTTTATGTGTGTGTGTGTAAACAGTTTATGTGTATGGAAATAGTGTATGTGCTTGTGTATATATGTGCGTGTGTGTGTGTGTGTGTGTGTGTGTGTGTAAATTGTTTATGTGTGTGTAAACAGCTTATGTGTGTGCTAACTGTGTGTGTGTAAACTGTTTATGTGTGTGTAAATTGTTTGTGTGTAAACTGTTAAAAAGCTTTCAATTGGTTCAAAATGCAGCAGCAACATTACTAACAGGATCAAACAGAAGAGAACACATCACCGCCGTGCTCCAAACCATTAATGGTATGGGCCCCTCTTATCTTAAAGATGATCTGGTTCCGTACCAGCCCAATAGAACCCTTCGTTGCCAGAATGCAGGTCTACTGAAAGTTCCCAGGGTCTGTAAAAGTACAGTAGGAGCTCGAGCCTTTAGTTACCGTGGTTACTGTCTTATGGAATCAGCCTCCATTTAATATTAAAGAGGCTGACACAGTCTCTACATTTAAAATGAGGTTGAAAATGTTCTGGTTTGAGAAAGACTATGGTCAGGTTAGTTAAAAACAGACTGAAGCCACAGTTCAGTCTAAGCTGCACAAGGAGATAGAATGATGGGGAAGTGCAGGCACTGAGTCCTATTATCTCTCCCTCTCTCTCGCTGTATTGGTAATTTCTTAAACCTATTTTACATAAAAAGTCTCTTCATGGCTATTCACCCGGTATCCTCTTTCCCCACTCCCTCACACTTTGCCCACACTACTGAGAGAGTGGCAACTCTCTCAGTAGTATCCGTATAAGGAGCCATAGACAACAGGATCTGCAGTGACTCACCCGTGTCCTCTGCTAACCTGTGATGCCAGACCTTCTCCCTACCCTCACCTGTCTGATGAATAGACCCCCCTCCTCTCTCTTTCATCCACAAATGGATGTTCATCTATAGCCTTTCCGTCCATGGTAGATCTCTCCTTCAGTGTGGATCTCCCCAAAATTTCTTCTTTCCCACTGGATTTTGGAGTTTTTTTCTTGCCGCGAAGGAGAGTCTAAGGACAGCGGATGCTTGGGACTTTATCTATTTCTGTGATTGATTTTCTCCAATTAACCCTAAAAAGACCTGTGAGATGATGTTGTGATTTGTGGCTCTATAAATAAAACTGAATTGAATTAAACAGTAAACTGTTTATGTGTGTGTAAAAGAGCTTATGTGTGTGTGTGTGTGTGTGTAAACTGTTTGTATATTTGTAAACCGTTTGTATGTATGTTTGTCTGTGTGTGTATAAACAGTTTGTGTATGTAAACTGTTTATATATGTGTAAACAGTTTGTGTGTGTGTAAAACATTTGTATGTTTGTAAACTGTTTGTCCGTATGTATGTGTAAACTGTGTATTTGTACCCTATGTGTTTGTAAACTGTTCGAGTGTGTGTGTGTGTCTGTAAATTTTTTGTATATGTGTGTAAACTGTGTGTATAAGTTGTGCATGTGCAAACATTTTATGTGTGTGTGAACTGTTAGTGTGTGTGGGAACTGTGTGAGTAAACTGTGTGTGTGTGTGTGTGTAAACTGTGTGAATAAACTGTTTATGTGTGTTTGTAAACTGTTTGTGTGTGTGTAAATGCCTGCGCTGCTGAGTAAAGACCATTATTTCCTGTTGTGTCGCTCTGCGTTTCGTCTTTATTATTGCATAACACTGGAGTAAATACAACACATGGATCGTCTGTAATCACTTCCTCAGCGGCCCTTCCTCCCTCGACGCCGCGTTTCACTGTGATTGATGCCGATCGGCCCAACGAGTCCGAGCCACAGTGAGGAGGGAGGCGGAGGATCGAACAAAACAACAACAGGAACAAAACGGAGTGATGAGCGGCGGCGTCACCAGCATTAAGGATGTAATGTGCTTGTGCGCTGGTGGCTCCTTGGGGCTTCCGGATAATAGAGCAGGGCTTTAGACTCATCTGCAGCCACCGCCACCAAGGGCCCTCCAGCCCTAATACCGACCACACCTGCCGCCAACACTGACACCGTCTGGAGAGCAGAGCAATCACTGCACTGATATTACACAGCTTTGATGCCTTAGCTCAGCCTCGACAACAGCAAATCTTGACCTTAAAGAAGACTGGCTTCCATTTTTCTTGGAGACAACTTGTAACTCCCTATAAGAGCGCTGCCTGATGGGGATTTCCTGCAGGTGATCTGTGGGTTTAAGTCAGTGATTGGCCCATCGGTTTCCTCCTGAACCTGCAGACGAGAAGAAAGTCCAAGAAAAAAACAGGAGCCGAGCCTCGTAGGAGAAGAGAGACGAGGAGACAGATGGTGTTTTTCAGAGTAAATACTCTGGAGATGAGGAGAGTGGAAGATGGAGAATGAAAGATGGAGAACAAAGGATGGAGAATGGAGGATGGAGTATGAAGGATGGAGAACATGGGATGGAGATTAGAAGATGGACAATGAAAGATGGAGAACAGAGAACTAAATTTGTCAAAATTTTGACTTGATATACACATTTTTACTATTAATTAATTAATTGTGACTTGATAAACACAATGAAGTCAGTGAATGTATATGTAGATATGAACCCTATGTGTGGCCTGTTTCCAGCCATCATCTAAATAAGTCACATTTAGCCTATTTACTTTATTTACTTTTCACAGATAAAAATCCCAAAGTGCTGAACATAAAATGGGTTCAATAAAACATTAGAATATTTCATTAAAAAAAAATAAAAAGAATAAATCCATTAATCAAAAGCTTTACTTAATAAAAACATCTTCATTTTTTTTCAAAAGAAAAAAAAGAGAGGGGGGGGGTTTACAGTCTGAAAGGGTGTGGAATATGAAATGAAATTAAGGATGACTGGACATGGCATCGTACAAGCTTCTAAAGATCAAGCGCAACAGAAACATCGACACACGTATAGTGACACCCAGGGTCCAAAAGTAGAGCAGAACCAGCTGATCCAAAGTCCATCTACTGTCGACAGTGGACTGAACCAGTGAATATATGTGTGATCTACTGGTACTGTGTAGATTTAAGTTTAATTCAGATCAAATACTTTATACAACATAATATGATTGTTTTATTATGATAAATTTGCACCTGGTTTTGAATTACATTATTCTCATAATTTTATTGCTTTATTCGATGTAGAGAAGCCCCTGAGACAGTCCAGCACATCATAGCAGGGTGTAAGATGCTGGCAGACAAAGCACACACGGAACAGCATAACCAGATAGTGGACATAGTGTACAGTACAGTGTACAACATCTGTACTGAGTATGGACTGGCGGTCCCACGGTCAAGATGGGAGACACCCCCAAATGTGACAGAGAACAAACAAGCCAAGATCCTGTGGGACTTCAAGATCCAGACCAATAAAATGGTGATGACCAATCAGCCTGACATAGTGGTGGTGGATAAACATGGTAAGACAGTGGTTTTGATAGGTGTACATCTGAAAGAAAGAACATGATATTCTTGAGAAATACCAAGGGCCGAAAGAGGAGAGAGAGAAAATGTGGACTGTGAAGGCAACCGTGGTACCAGTAGTGATCAGGGCACTAGGGGCAGTGACCCCCCCCCCAGCTGGGAGCATGGCTCCAGCAGATACCAGGAACAACATCACCGATCTTGTCTGGCCTTTGTTACAAACACACCCTACCAAGATTGCTTGACAATTATTACAACTTTAATTTTATAAACACACCTCTATGGAAGTAATAAACTGTAGGAGCGAGTGGCACAGATCAAAGCTGCCCTGCAGACACACCGCTTGGCCGCAGTCATCTATATGATCATATCAACCTAGCGGACTTAGCTAGCAGTAGCCACTATGTTAGCATACGGTAAACTACCATGGTGAAGACAGTTTAATGTTCAGATTTAACGTTAATAATGTAGAACTGGCTGATTATTTGCATTACATTAAATAGGTGATATAGTATGATTAAGATAAATTATTTATCCATGTTCTAGAACTGACCTGTGATCCTTACCAGACTGAGCACACCATCTGTTTCACTATTTGCAGGGAAAGGGGGTGAACTCTCTGGTTGTTTGTCATCCACGTTAAAAAAGTCAGTAGTGACCCTGGAAAACAAGTTTTTTATTAGCTTAGCATCTTTTTACTTTTTTGCGCACCGCTTGCATATAAACACCTCATCTTACTTATCTAGCTTGTTTTTAAATGTGCTATCTCTATGTGTACGCTAGGCTATGTGTGCACATTTGTGCACACATAGCCCAATGTGTGTGTCTGTGAAAGAGAGAGAGAGAGAGAGAGAGAGAGAGAGAGAGAGAGAGAGAGAGAGAGAGAGAGGGGGGGGGGGGGGGGAGGAGAGAGAGAGATAGAGAGGGAGAGAGAGAGATAGAGAGGGAGTGATGTTACATTTAGTTACATTTGTGGGAGTTCGCTTTGCTCAACCACAAGTTATCAACAGATGTCGCGTTTTAGGCTATGGCCCACTCTATGGGCACACTCATTTTATTTAAACCTTGAGTAATGTACGATTCTGAAGGTTTATTACTTCATTAATATTTCGGGACCTTCTGTTTCAGGGGGCCCTGGGCTGCAGCCCACCCGAGCCCATGCATTAAAGTGCTGCTGTTAGTGGGTCAACAGCACTAAACTGTTAAGATCAGTAGATGGTTTAGGTCATGTGGGCATTTAAGGATTAAATCAGAACCAGAACCATCCTGATATTGCTGATCACGGATAACTGGTCTGTGGTTTATCTGAACCTGTGGGTACACTGCTGGAACATATGGAACCTGTGGTACCAGAGGATCATTCAGTCTGGGAGTTTAATTACTCCACTGTCGCCTCTGATAAATGAGCACACAGAAGAAACCATAATAGAAAAGAGGATGTCGTAGTAAGAGAATCAGGGTTGGTGATAAGGATCTGATTAAACTCAGGTGAACATTAATGAGTCCAACTCCCCAGAGGATGTGGAACCTTAGGTTAACATTAAGGACTTTGACCCACTACAGGACACAGAACCTCAGGTTAACATTAAGAAGTCCAGCCCACAGAGGACGTGGAATCTCATGTTCACTTTTATGAACCCCCCCCCATTAACGTTTACAAGTACACCACACAAAGGACTTGGAACCTCAGGTTAACATTCATGAGGCCCCCCCCTCCACGGTGGTTCAGTGGTTAGCACTCATACCTCACAGCAAGAAGGTCCTGGGTTTGATTCCAACACAAGTCGGTGGGACCTTTCTGTGTGGAGTTTGGATGTTCTACCCATGTCTGTAGGTTTTCTCTGGGTACTCTGGCTTCCTCCCACCATGCAAAGACATGCACTGACAGGTTAATCTATATTTTCCATAGGTGTGAATGTGAGAGTGATATTTTGTCTATATACAGTATGTCAGCCCTGTAATGAACTGGTGACCCATATAGGCTGTATCCCACATTCGCCCATTGTAGCTGGGATAGGCCCCCAGTGATCTCCGTGTGGTCGTCATTGGTCTTTGTTTCCATGTAATTTTAGTGGAAAAATACTTATGTTCAATCAATCAAATATCCTGTGACGGGAAATTTTATCTAATCTAATGTGATTTCTTTGTCTTTTTTGTCTTTTTTGTCCACTTTTTCATCTATTTCTTGTCCATTTCTTCATCCCTTTCGTCATCTTTTTCTTCTTATTTCTTTGTCTTTTTCTTTGTCTTCATCTGTTTTCTCATCTGTTTTCTTCACCTTTTAATTTGTTTCTTTATCTGTTTCTTCGTTTCTTTCTTCGTCCAGTTCTTCATCTGTTCCTTTGTCTCTTTCTTCCTCGTCTCGACCTCTTGACCTTTTCACTTTTACTAAAACATCCATGTTTTCCTTGTTGTCTTAAACTCCACTGTCCAATGGCTCCTGTGGCACCGTTTCGGCGTCGTTAAGCCTGTCCGCCGTGGTCCCGGTTGTCCCGGTAACGGCCTGGGCGGCATCATTGGCACCATTAGCGCTGTGGACTCGGAGGAAACTGCCTCATTTTCTGGTCCTTCAGGGAAAAGCTGCAGTTTAAGTCCTTCCTCTGCTGCTGTCCCCATAAGTGCACCAAATATCCCACTTTAATGTCAAACAACCAGTACCGGGATGGATTTTTTTTCCTCCGACACATCTTTTTAAAAACCTCAGCGATCAGCGGGCACCATCCGAGGAGATGGGCTAATTAAATGGGTACTTTTCACAAGTCGTACTCAATAAATCTGCGTAAATGAAGCAGCGTTAGTCCATTCCATTTGCACGGTGCGTTTAATGAATGTGCAGCCTGAGTGGAGGTCTGCCACTGCGAACCCTCAGCCAATTAGCATAACCACTTCCAGCATGTTTCTGAAATAATGCGCTCATTTGCACATCACTGACTTGGCTCATTCGGGCTTGGGTGAGGGCGGCCTCGTAATTAAAGAATCCCACTTTAATTTTTAATGAAGTTTATGTTACATCCATCCTGACAGTAATGAGGGCGGCGTGGAAACAAAAAGGCTGCTAATAATTAAATTCACAAACCACTTTGAGGGATAATAACTCCTGAGGAGGAATTACATGACTAATTATTAATTAAATATTCATAGTATCATGGAGCAGAAGGAGCGTCTTCAGAGCCCGGACGCCGAGTGGGTTTAACGGCGCTGAAGAGGATGATAACGAAGCTCCAGACATTCATTAATGAACCTGAACCAGACTAGAACCGGCTCTGATTTAACTCTTTAGTTTCAGAAACAATTCAACAGTTTAAACAGTTCAACAAGTTCCGAATGAGTCAGACATGGAACAGAAACAAGCACTGATAGCAAAGGAAAAGCCCAACCCCTACCACTACCCCTTACTCCAAACCCGACCCCAAACCCTACCCTTGACCCCTGAAGGACGTTGGTAGGTGAGGGTGTTGGAGAAGGCCTGGAGGAAGTTGGAGGAGGTCTCTGGGGGAGGTTTGGAGTCAGTGTAGGGGTTTGGAGGTCTGTTGGGGGGGATTATAGGAGGTTCGTGTGGAGGTTGAAGTCAGTTCGGGGGATTCGAGGAGGTATTTAAGGTTAGAATCAGTCTGGGGGGTCCTGTCACCAGTCTCCTGTAGTCACACTCCTGTGGTCATTTTGGGGGATTTCTCATTACACATTGCCCTTGTTGCCTTTTATTTAATTGAGCTGCACAAAGGCAGAATTAATGGGACGGCAATAAAAAAAAGCAGCATTCCCATTGGTCATTGAAGAACTGCTCATGTCTCATTGGTCACTGAGGAGCTTCTCATATCTGTTTGGTTACTGAGGAGCTGCTCGTGTCTCATAAATCCCATTCAGAAGGAATTTAAAGGCATTAGATACCAGTGAATTACCTCAGATCCAAATGGAACCCAGGTCCGGAAAAAATTTGACCAATAAGGGTTGAGAGGATGTGCCAAGCTGCCGCCAGAACATCAATAAAGTTGGAATATTAAGAGAATAAAGTTGCAAAAAAAAAAATCTAACCCTCAGACAACGTGCCGTCAATTTTGTTTTGACTTTATTCAGGTAAAATTATGACTTTTTTTGGTATCAAATTTATTTTTGGTGAAATTATGTTTTTGGATTGACTATTTTTTTGGTAAAATTGTAACTTTTTGTATAAACTTTATTCTTGGTAAAATTATGACTCTTTTAGTATTGACTTTATTTTTGGGAAAATTATAATGCCTTTTATTACAACTGTTCTTGGTAATATTATGATTATTATGTTTTTGTCTAGACTTTATTTTTTTTGTAAAATTACAAGTTTTTGTATTTTATATAAAATTGTGACTGTTTTTGTATTGACTTTATTTTTGGTATAACTATGACTCTCTTTCTATCAGCTCTATATTTGATAAAAAATATAACTTTTTGTATTGACTCTATTTTTGGTCAAATTCTGAACATATATAGACAAACAATCACTCTCACATTCACACATATGGGCAATTTAGATTAACCAATTAACCTATCCGTGCATGTGTTTGGATGGTGGGAGGAAACCAGGGTACCTGGAGAAAACCCACACAGCTGCAAGGAGAACATGCAAACTCCACACAGAAAGGTCTGGTGTGGGAATAGAACCAGGGACCTTCTTGCTGTGAGGTACGAGTGCTAACCACTGCACCACCGTGCCGCCCTATGTCAACTTCATTCTGGTAAAATTATAACTTTTTGTATCAACTTTATGTTTGTTATGACTCTTTTTGTTTTCATTTTATTCTTGGTAAAATTTAACTTTTATATGTAGATTTGTTGTAAAATGATGACTCTCTTTGCATTAACTTTATTCTCATTATTTTTATTTTGGCACGAATGTGCCACCGTAGTGCCATCTGAATAAACTATGTCTGGTTTAGATGTAGATTCTCTGTTTTCATGGCATTCATTCACTGTGTTTGGATCCAGGTTTCTTCCGTTGTCTTAATGCTGCATCAGAAGCAGTGTTTGTCAGTAAGGATGTTAACGAGCACCGTTGCCTCATTGGCTGCTCTTCACAGCTGCTAATCGTGCCACTAATTAGCCTCTCCCTCTTTCAGACCTGGACCTGCTTGACTAAACGGCCTGTAATCTGCTTAATCAGCTGTTTAATGGAGATGAAAAGAAGCAGGGAATCAAACCCACAACCCCACATTCAACTGCGCATACACACACACACACAGTAGGGCAGTCAAACTTACAGCCCATGGACCAGAGCTGACCCCC